>CAHIKZ030003216.1:160000-897500 GCA_903632075.3 Acanthosepion pharaonis
CAAAATATGTTCTTTAGCCTTGATTACTGCAGCACAAATTTTTGGCATTCATTGCAAAAGTTTCTCAAGGTATAAGTTTGAGAATTGATTCCATTCTTTTTTTTAATGATGCTAAGAGCTTTTTTTCACTTTTTTTTCGCTTTTCTGTCAAGTTCATCCCATGCTAATTCTGGGGTTGGATTCAAACTTTTGAACTGTAGTGTATATGTGTGTGTGTGTGTGTTTGGCTTTACATTTGTCAGTCTCTGATAATGATTAATTTTTTATCTTAAAAGGTCGACAGAAACAAGCATCACTATTCTTAATTCTTCCAATGACATAAAAATAAAAATGAAATAAAAAAAAAAAAAAAATTAAGTAACTTTAAAAAAAAGGAAAAAAAAAATCTAATACAAAAAAAGTGAAAAATGCATTGTGTTTGGGGTATGCGTTCTGTGTCAGCCTGACCACAACTTACAGTTCACTTGCCACTATGCCGTCAATACTGCAACCAGAGCAGAAGTTACTGTGCAGTCAGGCAGCATTACGCAGGTGCATGAGTTAAGGTGGAAGTGGTGGCAGCAAGGAGGTGGGGGGGGGTTAATGCAGGACAGTTCGCGTGATCACAAGAAGCAAAGAACGAGTATCGAAGCATTCACAGCGACATCAGATCAAGGAGAAAGGTACGGAAGGGGGGGAGGAGTTCTGGGAATCAGGTACAGACAATACTGACAGAGAAGGAGTCTAAACTGGAGACAGAGGCAGATTTATTATGGACAATGTCAGGTACTGTTTGGTGAATGTCAGGAGATATTGTAATTTGTGCGTGCCATGAATTGTACATTGAAAAATTGCATATCACGTTTCATATCAATCATTCTGCATATACTGAGATGCATCTTTGCAAAAATTCATTGTTCTTATGATTGATCCATTTTTTACAACTTATCAACCCATTGAAGGTTATTTGAAGCCAGAAAATAGTTTTAGATTGTAGGAAATTTTTTTTTGTGGGGGGGAGATAATGTGCATATAAAATGGGGGATCGACTCTATATTACATTCATTATATAAAGTGATCCCTCACTTTGTGGCCACATTAGTTTCTATACATTTATATTCCAGAAAATGTAAATAAATCCAAAAGACACGCCTGTGTAGCTAATCAGTATTTCATTGATTGATTGATTCGTTTTCTATGGCTTATCAATTTTTTGTAGGTTATTTAAAGCCAAAAATAGTTTTAGATTATAAGAATTGTTTTTTTTTTAGTGATACTAATTGATCTTACTAATTAACCCATAACTAGGGAGAGAAGAGGTTGATTCATAACTTTCCCACAAGTATTTGTGCATAAGTGAATTTAACAAAACCAAATGAAATTAGAACTTGGCTCTCTGGTTAACAATTCTAAGCCATTATCCATCATATAAGCATCTTTGCAAAAATTGGTCATTTTTATGAATAATTCATTTTTTATGGCTTATAAACCTTTTGACGGTTACTTAAAGACAGAAAATATTTTTTGAGTGTAAGAATTTTGTTGTCAGGGGAGATAATAATGGTTTTAGTGATACAAGTTTTGCTAATTAACCCATAGATGGGAGATGTCTGCATTGAACACATGAGGTTCAGAAGACAGGTCATTAATGATGACCTTCATTGACACACCCTATAGCAGTGATTCTCAACCGTATTATGCTGTGTGACCCTCTTAAGTCTGACATGAAATATTGTTACAGTATACATATATATATATATTTGTGTGTGGAAATAGTAATAGTAAAGTATTAGTATTTGAATAAATGAATAAGTATTAAACTTTTTTTTCAAATAATTCTTTTCACTATTCTTCGGTTATGTTATTTAAAATACTTTGTTTTAATATTCATTTTTGAAAAAGTATTTTTATTTTTTTTAAGGTTTCAAAATAAAACATTCGATGGTACCCATTGATACATTTTAGATTTCGATACAAAAGGAATATCCCACATTAGCTAAAAAGGCTTTAACAGTTTTATTGCAATTTTCTACTTCTTATTTAATGCAAATTTCTTCTTTTTATTTATATGAATTAGGCTTTTCATCTCTAAATAACTTTAAAAAAATAAGAAGGGAGAGAGACTACGCTCAACTGAAAAAGAAATGAAGGTCTGCTTATCACACATTTGACCAAACATTGAAGAAATTGCAAAAAACACCAGGCACAGGTTATGTGAAGAAGAATAATTGGCCACCATTTCTAGGGATCGAAGGCTCAAAAAACATTCAATGGTACCCATTGATACATTTTGGATTTCAATACAAAATGAATATCCCACATTAGCTAAAAAGGGTTTATCTGCTTTATTGCCATTTTCTATTTCTTATTTATATGAATTAAGCTTCTTAACTCTAAATAATATCAAAAATAAAAAGCGAGAAAGACTACATTCAACTGAAGAAGAACGGAAAGTGTGCTTATTGCAGATTTGACCAAACATTGAAAAAATCGCACCCCCCCAAAAAAACAGGCACATGTTTCACACTAAATAAGCTGCACAAATAGTTGAATAGAAACATTGAAATCAAGTTAGTTCATATTTGTGTGTATTTTGTTTAAATCTATGCTTTTATTTCATAAGCTATTTATTTATTTCATAAGCTATGTTATTTATAACATTTAAATGTATACCCTTTAAACATTTTGCTAAGTGTGCTGTAACATTTTCATTTGCTCTAAGGTGTGCCATTGTTTAAGATGGTTGAGAAACACTTCTCTATAGAAATGACTTGATAAGTGCAAAGAGATGGTGTATTTGTATAGCAATGCCCTATGCCACATTCTATTGGGCACCTCAAGGCGGTATAATAGTTAGCAAGCTTGTCTCACTAGAACAATTATGACTGAGTAGTGAGTTCGATCCTCACTGGGTGCCCCATACTTTCGGCCTTGTGCCACATCTAAGCTACACTTGGAAAATCACTATGCCACATCCTATCAAAGGCCTTTGTGGGCTTACAGCTGCATCATGTTGAAACATCAGATCCCGTGAAATCACCAAAGTTAAACAACATTGAGCCTCGTCAGCATCAATATGGGGGACAGCTTGGAAATACCAGGTGCTATAAGCTTGGATGTGCAGGTAGTGTAATGAATAATGGCTTGGAATTGTTAATCAGAAAGTCGAGTTCCAATTCCACTTGGGTTTGTTGTATTCACTTACATGCAAATACTCTCGGAATAGGTATGAATCCACTGCTCCCAGATATAGGTTAATTAGTAAAACTTGTATTACTAAATCATTATTATCTCACAAAACAAAAAAATTCTTACATCCAGAAATATTTTCTGGCTTAAAATAACTTGCAAAGGATTGATAAACTGTAGAAAACAAATTAATCAATCATAGGCCTTCGTGATATCTAAGATGATCACTCTCATGGTGAATTTATTATTGAGTGCGTCACTGATTTTGTGTATAATTTGAGTTAGAACATCAGTTGCAGACCTAGGGGAGTGAAATACATAGTGCTTGTTGCTCAGAAGGTTGTTTCTGTGCAAGGGGATCAACAACTTTATTGCTGATAATAGACGCCAAGATATTATGTTGATACAACTACATGTGCAACAATGAGAGATGTTGGGAATTTTAAATTTCAAATTTTTTTTTTTTTTTTTTAATATTTGTTTTGAGTATAGAATCTAGCTGATTTAATTTAGATTTGTTTTGCTTTTTGCTTTGTTTTTCCCATTATTTTTGGTTATTAAATATCCTTCATTGTGATAACAGAATATCTGTCAAGAATAGTGAAATGTTGTAAGAACTTGGATGCAAATTTACTGTGGATAATCTACCGATTAAAGCACTTTCTAAACATTTTCTTCTTGGTAAATTGTTTTCTTTTTTTAATTATAAAAGCATTTTTTAAATCCAAATTCTGGTCAATCTCATTATGATATTGAGTGTGTTGTTTTGTAAAAGATCACTTTTGTGTTCTATAATCTTTTAATTAAGTTCTTTGAGGTTTTTCCAATGTATTCTTTGTGGCAATTATTACAAGCGATAGAGTAAATTCCTCATTCAGGTTTTAGCCATTATTTTGCTTTGTATTACTTAAATATTTTATTGTTTTAGACATAGTTGTGACAAATATCATATTTAGTTTAGATAAATTCTCCTCAATTGTAATTGTGATAGACTTAGTGAGTAGAACAATATATTTTGATTTGTTGGGTTTTTCAGGAAGAGCAATAACACAAACTGTCATGTGAGGATTAAAAGATGGCATATTTGAAAATGATGAAATTGACATAGCACAAAAAAGAAAAAAACTCTTTCATAATGGCTAAAGGGATCAGATTTGCTAATTTAGTTCTTTTTTCCATTGTCCTTAACTCCTGTAAATCAGAATTTAGTTCTTTTTCTTATTGAGATGTATTATTTTATAAATAAAGAAAAAAGCTAGATGCTGATTTACAAGAATTAAGTGGAATGAAAAAGAGATAGATCCACCCCCCCAAAAAAAGCTAAATTGGCAACAGGATATAATTTCTAATTATTGATATTTCAACAAACATGAGTGACACTAGTAACTTCCAGGCTCAGGAAATTGGGGAACAAAAATGCAATGATAAAGATGAAAGCGCCATAAAAAATAACTAATGCTGAAAATGGTTTTGTTTGTTTTCCCCAGAAAAAAAAACAAAAACATATACGAATGAATATTCACATTTCTAAAAGAACAAAAAGCAAATAATGTTAGTGAAATTTTTCTATTGCCTTCTTTTGTTTCAAAACTTCATATTTCATTGAATATTGTCTAAAATTCTGAGATGGATAATTATTACCATTTCACAAATTACACAAGCAAGTATCATTATCTTTGTTGTTTTTATCACAACTCGTCACTTTTTTAAAATATTAAACTTAAAAAATATTCTTAAAAAAATCTCAATGTAAGATAATGTCATACAATCAGGCAGATCATATACAAGATAAGGATTTTACCAACTCATCTGGAATTAATTCAAATTACCAAAAATATGTAAGAAAACACACTGGAAAGTGCATAAGATATGGAAGATATTGTTTAGATTTAATTGTAAAATAAGATGGTTGAGTGGAGAGATTAATGATATAAGAAACAGCTGGACAATCTCCTCAAAGATGAAGAAGAGACTTGAAGCAACAAAAATGTGTTTCTCCTAAGGATGCCATGGACCAAACATGTGAGCAATAAGGTTTTGGAGAAAATGAAAAGAAAAAGGAAACTTGTACTTAGCATCAGGAAGAAGCAGTTGAAATTTCTGGGGCATGTAATGAGGAAGGAGAGCTTAGAAAATTTGATACTCACAGGACATATTGAGGGACAGAAGAAAGCAGTGTGTGACATATTTGATGGGCTTGGGTAAATGGATGGTAGAACAGGGTTTGGGAGAAATAACAAAAACAAAACTTATGAAGAGCTACAAGGAACAGGAAGATGTGGAGGGCCACGATCGCCTACATCCTGAAAGGATATGGCACATAAAACAAGAAGAAAACTAAGGAGAGTGAGATGGCTCAATAAGAATAATGACCATTGGTGGAGTAATGGATAGTGGCTCGGGTTGAGGAATCAGAGAGCTGGGTTTCAAATCCAGTCAAATCTATTACATTCATTTATGTGCTTAATACCCTTGGGAAAGGTATGAACCCTCTTCTTCTCCCACTAACTATGGGTAGATAGCAAGACAGACCAGGTTCTATAGCCTTGGATGGCAACCTGTCTACTGCAGGAAGAAATGGCAACCTACTGTGGTAAAAAAATCTGCCTTATCAGTCATATATTTTTTGATACATGATCGCCTAAGCATGTATCACAGATGGCACATAACTGACTGATATTTCAGGTTAATGAAATATTGCAAACTTGGGATTGGAGCATGTGCTGACGTTTTAAAATGATATAATCTTTTTTTTTCAGACTGGCTCAACTTTTATGGTCTCAGTTTGAAGGCTTGTCGCTCAGATCTTCAAATTGTTTGGAGGGGGTAGCAAGAAGTAGATATATTTACATCTTATTGAGCTGTCATGATTAATGATTGGTGGTAGGTGGGTTAACATCTTTTTGTTTCTTCTGTCTAGATAGAGCAGGGAGATTGCTAATGGTAATATAAAAATTGAACAGCTAGGGCTACCATTAGTTGAAATTTGTAAAATCTTTCTCTTAAAACAATTTTTCAGGAAAATAGGTTTCTTAAGTCCAGTAGCTGTTATTGCTCTTTCCAGTATTTACAGTCAAGTTATGTGAAACTGCTATATATATATATATATATATATATATATATATATATATATATATATATATATATATCAGTCAAGTGCCCAAGTGCCATAAGTAATACACGCTGGGCCGATCATGCATCTTTTGATACATGACTGACAAGGTAGATTTTTTTCCTGCAGTAGATTACCATTTCTTTCTGCGGTGGACTGGTTCCTAACTAAGGCTAAAGAACCCAGTCTGTCCTGTTATTCAACCCATAGCTGGAGGAGAAGAGATGGATTCATAACTTTCCCAAGGGTATTTGCATGTAAATGAATATAACGAACTCGACTGGAATTCGAGCACAGCTCTCTGAGTTCTCACTCCAAGCTGATATCCATTACACCACAATGCACATCAATATATATATATATATATATATATATATATATATATATATATAGACACACAAATATTAATAATAAAAGTGATAGAAACATGAAGAAAAAGAAGCAAAAAGAAATTGGTTAGATTATATACCCAACAGAAACATTTGGCATTCATTGTCTGAGAAACCAATGCTGCTTTTGATTGAAATTTATAAAATCTTTCAGGAAAATAGGTTTCTCCAGTCCAGTAACTGTTATTGCTCTTTCCAGTATTGATTAAAAACAGGGTAAAGAACAAGTAACAAATCTGACAAGCTAGTGTAAATGGATAGAAAAGATCCACCACACCACAAACATTGTAACAAACCATCATTCCCTTCAGATTCCATTGGTGAGATGTAAGATCCACTCAAGCAGCAGCTTCTCATGAACTGCTGCTTTATGGAACTGACTCCGCAGAGGATGCTTCCCTGATCACTACAATCTTGACCTGTTCAAGTTTGGGGTTAATCTTTATTTTCCCTACATATCCCCATGAACTGTGCCTTTTACTATGTAACCCTCTACCTCAAGAGGCTCTCGAGCCTTCTACAGAATGAACATCATTGTAAAAAAATATATATTATTATTTTCTTTCTAGTTATATGTGCGACACATTTTTGCTTGCTGTTGAAATTGTTCAATTGATGTGGTTTTTGTTTGTTTGTTGTATTTTTTAGCACCATATCAACATCTCTATGGGTTATATAATGCCAAAATCTAAATATTTTGTATGCATTTTTTTGAGATAATAATATTTTAGTGATAAAAACCTTACTAATTAATACATAGCTGGAGGGAGAAGAGGTGGATTCATACCTTTCCCGAGGGTATTTGTATGTAAGCAAATGCATTCATTATCTATTACACCACACGTGCATCCAAGCTTACAGTATCTGGTATTCCCAAGCGGTCACCCATCTAGGTACTAACCAGGCTTGATGTTGCTTAACTTTAGTGATCACACAGGAACTGGTGTTTCAATATGATATGGCTGTAAGGATTTTTTTTATTTGGTAAATCTCTTTGTTCTATTGCAGTACAAGTCTATAGGTTCTTATGAAAGATTTATAGGATTTATTTGTTTGAAGTCGATTTTAATCATTGATCTGAGAATAGATAATTGTTTAGTTGAATGTCATTGATCTGAGAATAGACGATATTTTAGTTGAACGTCATTGATCTGAGAATAGACGATAGTTTAGTTGAACGTCATTGATCTGAGAATAGACGATAGTTTAGTTTTCATTGATTGAGAATAACAGTTTAGTTGAACGTCATTGATCTGAGAAGCGATAAGTTAGATCTGAGAATAGACGATAGTTTAGTTGAACGTCATTGATCTGGAGAATATTGATAGTTTGTTGAACATTTGATCTGAGAATAGACGATAGTTTAGTTGAACAGCATTGATCTGAGAATAGACGATAGTTTAGTTGAACAGCATTGATCTGAGATTAGACGATAGTTTAGTTGAACAGCATTGATCTGAGATTAGATGATAGTTTAGTTGAACAGCATTGATCTGAGATTAGATGATAGTTTAGTTGAACAGCATTGATCCGAGAATAGATGATAGTTTAGTTGAACAGCATTGATCCGAGATTAGATGATAGTTTAGTTGAATGTCATTAATTTGAGACTAGATAATTTAGTTGATCATACATGACAGTCATATGATAATTTAGGCATTAGATCAATATTTTGGTTTTGTAGCATATTAGAGAATTGGAAAAAATGCATTCTTGTGATTGTGTTCAATTTTCTTATTTCTGATACTAGATTTGTTATAACTGAGCAGTACGTGTATCTAGGGATGGTGCAATGTTTTCAGACCTCCACTTGAATGCGACCTCCTGAATCTATGAGATGGCCCCCAATCTATAGTACCCCCGAATCTACGGCACCCCCAATCTGCAATATGGCCTACACCAAAAGTATGATACAGGCCACACTAAATCTATGATACACTCCCCCCTCTCTCTACTACATCTCAATTTTCATTTGGTAGTATTCATATAAAATACAAATTTTATTGTAACCTAATTCTGTACAATAATGGATTATATGCAATAAAGGTTAGCAATTCAGTTAGAAAAATTAAAAACAAATACAATGTATCTAAATACAAATTAGAGACATGTCATGATAGATCATTACCTCTCAAATAAATTAACAATGTCTTGCGGCAATTTTTAACATCAACTTGAGATTTTTCATTGTTAAAAAGTTTAAAAATTTTAACACAATCAATATTATTAATAAAAAATATTGAATTTTATATAATGTTTTTAGAGACTTAGCATGAGTAAAACAAATCCATAGATTTGAGCAAAAAAAAAGTCTTCAGAATGACACCAAAATCCGCAATAATATTTCATCCTTTAATAGTCAGTTGTGCTTAGTTTAATTTGTAACATACATAAATCAAGGCAGAAAAAAAGCAAATGTTGATAAGATTGCAAGGGTCAGAAAGTACTGTCTGGGGCCACCAATCAGGTTAGGCATTCACCCACACCCTGGTCTGCGGTAGTATCTTAGTTACTATATATACAAGGTCTGATGGAAAAGTATCAGGATTGATGCTATACAAAGAAAACTATGACACATATCAATTCAGCATTTAATCTCCTTCAAAATACTCCCCTTCTGAAGCTACAGACTTTATCCAGCATCATTTCCATTGAGGGAAGCATTCCTGGAACTCTTTTTTTTGGGGACAGTGAGCAGCTGCCTAATCACATTCTCTTGGATTTCTTTGATGTCTTGAAATCTTGTCCTTTTCAAGTGGGGTTTAATTTTTGAAGAGGAAAATTTGAAAAGGGATAAGATCTGGGGAATATGGCGGTTATTCGACCCGGGGAATGTTGTGCTTTGCCAAAAATGGCTGCACAATCCATGGTCACTGATGGAACCTCTATGGTCTGGTGAGACAACCAGACTCTACACACTTTTTTCCAAGCACTGCTATAAACAATCTAAGTGAGCAAGAACATTATAACTTAGTGTGTATTCACTACAGAGTCCAATCTGTGTCAAGTGGCTTCACTCTGCATCTTTAGCTCTGTTACCATAGCAACAGTTCCAATACTTTTTGATCATATATATATATATATATATATATATATATATATAATATAAAAGTAGATACTGATGTCAACATTGAGCAGATGACAGTCTGTTTCATGCTTGAACACAATCTTCAAGCTATGTGTGTTGTGTATTGGTTTGACTATTTATAAATGCTATTCAATGGTGCATTATGGGTAACAAGGTCTATTGTGTTATCCTAACACTTTGGTAGGCAGTAACAGTTATATTTCAAATTATTGTTGAGGCTATTGAGGCTATGACAGACCTTTCTTTGAATTTTGTGAAGACACTTGAGAGATATGGTAGAAGCATCAGACCAGATATGACAGCAATATTTAATGCCTGTACAAATGGTAAACTTATAAATCTGTAAGATAGATTCTGACAAGAAAAAATTGTCTAGCCCGTCACAGTGAACCAACTTTCCTAGCAGCAGACCTAACAATTGATTCAATAGAATCATCCCACTTCATGTCAGTGGAAAACCTGGGATCAAGAAGGTGCAAAGATTTGCACTTCTAGAGGTTAGCATGACTGGGTGTGGTCAGACAGAGATCATCATCATGATCATTGTCATCATCCTCATCAGTCCCATGACTGAATGTAGTCAGAGAGACATCATCATCCTCATCAGTTCCATGACTAGGGTGTAGTCAGTGAGCCATCATCCTCCTCCTCATCATCATCCTCATCAGTCCCATGACTGGGTGTAGTCAGAGTGTCATCATTATCATCATCATCAGTCCCATGAGTGAGTGTGGTCAGAGAGTCATTATCATCATCATCATCCTCATGTTTATGTGGGATCAAAGAGTTGTTATTATCATCATCATCATTACTCATCCTTAACAGTAACGTGACTGGGTGGGGTCAGAGAGTTTTCATCATAAATCATCATCATCATCAGTCCCATGTGCACCCGACCAATTCCCTGTACATATCTGGGCTGACAGCCAGAAAGTTTTTCATTCATAAAATATGACCAAGCAGTACAATATTTTGGGGAAGGTCTTCTTGTTTAGGCTGAGAACTTTATGTGTGTGTGTGTATATATATATATGTATATATATATATATATATATATATATATATATATATATATATATATATACACACACACACACACACATATATATATAATGGCCAGCTACTCTCATTTTCTGAGCATACCTAACTGTTAAGGGCACCTAGTCAGACACCTGTTTATGCACATGTGTGCTTGTTCAACACCCACAGGGCCCACCTGTGGTTTCTACTGCAACTATGATGAACAGAACTTAGTTAAAGTTTTCTGGGAGAGAGTGCAAAACCTCTCATAATCAGCAGTTTGAACAACACCAGTATGCCCAAACCCTCCCCCACGATTACTTGTGAGTGACTTCCATCGATAGCTTCTAAAGAGTTCTTCTTACCCACAAGACTTTGAATCATCCCATACTATGATTTTCAGGCAGTTTACAAAGGTGCCACATGCTGGAATCATCTGGGTTGCATGGTCAAAAAGCAAATGTTTTAATTACTCAGCCATGTGGCCAATGTATATATATATATATATATATATATATATATATAGAGAGAGAGAGAGAGAGAGAGAGAGAGAGAGTGAGAGTGAGATAGAGAGAGACTGGTATCCTTGAACTTTAATACCAACATTCATCTTTACCATATCCTTTACTCCTCTGCAAATTCATTACTTCTCATCCTTTTTCCCAAACAGCCACCCACCATTAATGTTGCTAACCTAATTCTTTTGACACCACGTCTTTCTCTTGGATATTTTATGTTGGTTCTTTTGCACTCTAATCTATTTTTAGCATTTCTTACTTAAAGCTTTTGATATCAAAAACTAAATTACCACTATTAAAACTCATATAGTCATCCACACACATGCGCACACAATTAACAAAACAACTGAAAAAAAAATTAGGAAAATTTCAAAAAACAAACAGAGCTAAAAAACAAAAAAAAAGCTGAAATACCAAAGTAACTACTGACAAACAAATTTTTGAGAACTGGTTTTTAGTGCTGTCAAAGGTTTTACAGAAAGAATGCTTAAAACAATGTAGTATCAATTTTTTTTTTAACAAGACCCTAAAAACAGTCCCATCTCTCCCCTACCACAAAAGAACAACATATTTTTCATTTTTACCTCCCAGCATCATGAAAAACATTCCATCACCAGAAAGTGGCAATCTTTTTTTTCACTCAAACAATAATGTTCTTCTGGAAAAAAAAAAAAAAAATAGAGAGAGAGAGAAAGAAAATGAAAAGAAAAGAATTCCTTTCTTTTCCTTCTTTTATTTTTGACTATGTAACTATTATTATTATTATTATTAAACCCACTCTGTGTTATTCTAACTTCATTACAAAGTACCCACTGCTGGTATTATCTTCTCTTCTCAAACAGAATAAACAATCTCTTTCTCAAGATAGTGGCTGATTGGCAAGTTTAGGAAGCAGGCAAACAGGCCAGAAGTAAGTAGCACCATGGACAGATTATGTAAGAAACAAGGAAGTTTTAAGGAGAATAACAAACTTCTGCTAATAATCAGCTAAAATTTCTTGGATACGTAATGATAAAAGAAGGTATGGAGAATTTAACCCTCAAAGGACACACAGAAAACAAGACAATCAAAGGAAAGTAGCAAGTAACTAATTTGATGAATTTTACTCAATATATGGCAGAATAAGTTACAACCAATCTGTAAAGTGTGACGAGTACGTCCGGTACTGTATGTCAATAAAACACGTCCGGCCGCATTCACTGGTCCACTTTATATGTTATGCCAAGGGCAGGTAACTCTGTACCAGCTTGTTTTGCAGGGGCAGATAACTCTGTTCTCATCTACACACAATCAAAAAGGACTTGTGGTTTTCTTTCCGCATCTGTCATTAACACTATGTCATTTGCATATCTTATGTTAAGGTTGTGGCCGCTAATATTGAATCCTAGTAGGACTGAAATTAAACTAGAGGAACCTGTAGAGAAGCTATTAAAGGAAAGCAAGAAGAAAGGAGTAAGCATCAATTGTAAGACGACAGCATGCTTGGTTGTTAGCAAAAGGAAGAGCTCAAAATGCAAATTAGAAGTTGGAGATACCAAAATCAAGCAAGTACGAAAATTTTAATATCTAGAAACTGTTTTAACAAAGGACAGAAAATGCAACGCTGAAATCAGAAAGTGCATTGAAATAATGAAATATGCCTTCCAAAAGTTAAGCAAAGTATTAAAAAAAAGAAAATTTCATTAAAAACAAAGAAAAAACTATGAAACTGTTAGGTAATATCAGTCCTCCTATATGGCAGTGAATATTGGACAATCTCCTCACAGATGAAGAAGAGACGTGAAAAATCAGAAACGTGTGTCTACAAAAGAATAGCAGGGACTGAACATGTGAGTAATGAGAATTTTTTTTTAAGGGCAATAGAAACATAAAGGAACATTTATATTGAGAATCAGGAAGAGAGAGTTGAAATTTCTAAGGCACTTGATGAAGAAAGTGGGCTTGGAGAATTTAACACTCACATGACATCTTGAAGGCAAGAGGGTCAGAGAAAAGTAGCGAGTAACCTATTTAATGAACTTGTGTAATTGGTTGGCAGAACAGGGATTAGGAGAGATTAAAAAAAGACAAGCTTTGCTAAGAAGCTACAAAAAACAGGAAGTTGTGGAGAGTCATGGTTGCCAATGTCCTAAAGGGACATGGCACATAAAAGAAGAAGAATCAAAAAGGTATCATAAAAGAGGAAGAACTACTTATGGCAACAAAAGACAAGAAGTTCTTGAGAGCCATGATCAACCATATCCTAAAGAGACATGGCAGAGAGGGGGGGAGATAGAGAATGAAAGAGAGAGAAGGGAAGAGAGTGAAAAAGAGAACATGTCAGAGAGAGAGAGAACGTGTGAGAGAGGGAGGGAGAATGATTTTCACATATTCTTTCACTCTCAGTATCTTAGTGGCTTTATCACCTTGCTTAAGTTGAAATGTTTGGTGAATTGCCAAATCCCCAGAACCCTTTGGTTCCCATGCCAGTTTTGGGCTGAAGTGCATATAAAAGCAGATGACTTTGGGAGCTTAGAGACTTTTGTGTTATATTCTGTGCAAAGGGAATAAACACATAACACCAGGTGGTTACTAGAAGAAAGGTTTATTGTACACAACAAGTACAATATGAAATACAGTACAGTTATACACACAGATCAATCTAGTAGTGAGTGCCGCTAATTGGAAGGTCGGATGTGCTTGCATTGTCTCGCTCTCACCTTCCTGTGTCTGTCCTCTTGTAGACAGTAGACTTTATAGGTACTTACTGCCTATAGTGTAATCATTCATGGGGGTGCCGGGTTATTCCATTACATCACTTGGACTATGAATCCCATATCAAGTGCCTCTGGAATTCATGTCACCTGTAACCAGATTTCCTGATTCTAAAGAACTTTGAACCCAACACTCCAGAAGTTTAGACAAGGCCCAGTGTCTCCCTATAGATGTTGATGCAGGAAGGGCTAATTTCTGTTTTACCAAAAGCTATATAAGCCGACTGAAGATTAACCCTATAAATCTTTCGATTTATTTTTCTTCTTTAATATAGCAACTGCGACAGCTTGAACCAGTGCTGTGATTACTATGACCTTTGATCTTCGACTGCTCTGAAATCAAGAACAAAACATGGGAAGAGTTGATGTGAAATGGAGTGACCAGCAACCAACAACCAGCTTGGACCAGTGTCAGCATTGACCAGCACTATGTTGGCCCTGTGGTAAAAACATCATCCTGAGACCCTGAGGATCAGACCATTAAATGTGGTTACACAACTGAGTGTAAGCAGTGGCAAAAGGGGTTATAAAGTAGGCTCTCTCTCTTTCTATGTACAATATCAAGATGCGAATGGTCATGATTCTCCACAGCTTCCTGTCTTTTGTTGCTCTCATCAATATGTTCACTTTCATAATATCTCTTTCTCATTTTGGTATTGGTTCTCCATCACTTGCTCAGATTTGTCAAATAGGTTCTCTCTTTCTATGTGCAAGTCCCTTCAGGATGTAAATGATCATTGTCCTCCACAGTTTCCTGTCCTTTGTTGCTCTCATCAATATAATGAGCTCTTTTCTATATTACCTTGACTTTATGAATTTAAGTGCAAGATTTGATTGGCAACAAAGCCTCATCAGTTTACATATGAATTGATGTTCTCTGCAATTAGTTTCTTTTCTCACACTTCTCACTTGAGGAAATCACTTCCAGCTCCATGCTTTCCAGTTAAGTATGCAATGTCAATCGTTATCTACTGTCTTACTGATTACTCTTCTATTGTTCTCATTCCTTAGTTTCTGTTTTCTAATTCTTTTATGCCTTCTTTCCACATTATCCAAAAACCCCACTGTCTCTTTCTGATTGTCATCAACCATTTGAGCAAATGGATGAACATATACCACTAATGTAAAGATGGCTACTGGATACATCATTGTTGTAGACAAACTGGAGGTTGAAAAGTTTTTACATTGATGTTTGTATGTAGGTTTCAAATAAGCAGTGCAAAAACCTTCCTCAGATGTGACTGATTCAGAATATACAATAGTTTTACAGGTCTAACACTTCCAGTTTTTGAGAAAATCTCAGGTGCACGGAGACAACAGACATTTAAATGATACAATATGCCAGATTAATTAGTAAATGTTTACATGAGTTTGCTATTCTGACACTTCTTTTAACTTATAATAATATCATCATTACCACCAAGACAACAGGATGATCTCTGTCCTTCCCACTCTTTACTAACATATTAGCTTGCATAAATGTTTTTTGATTATTTATTTTATTCACCAAAACATAATTAATTTTAATCAATTATATATTCACCTTTATTCACAATAACTTGTTGCCACTTGTCTGTAGAATAACAATACAATAAACAGCACTTACCGGCATAAGGGTCCCAGCTAGCGTCCAGCTGGCAGACAAAAATAAAGCAGGTTGTAACTTAATACAAACCTTGCAAACTAACTGATGAATCAAGCTGGTATTTATATAGAAATACCTCCACTCAGGTACCAGCAGCCAATCACAACCCAAGCAATGGACTATTCCACTTTAGCACAATGAGATGCTCCATGGCACCATAAATAGCTCTCTTTCTCAAGGTTGAATTACTATTCACTTAGCTTGCTCCACAACTGAGTGTTTATCTCGACCACGTGATTTTTCTACAAGCAGTACTAAATAAGAAGAAAACCAGATATCCCTAAATATCTGCTTATCGATATCGCCATGGCCTAACCATAGCCTTTCTTTCCGAATTCATCTCCGGTGAGGAGGCTAAGTATTTAACTAAGTTTAGCTTCATCTGACACAAAGCCCCAAATATCTGGTACCCAGTGAGAACCAAACTCACTATTCGGTAACGATCTAAAAAGAGAAGATCAATACCACCACAGGGCGACCCATATAAATATCGATTACTCGTATTGCAAAAGAATATGCGAAGCTAGTTCGAATTTTGACTGAAGTTGTCAAAGCACAAAAACCCTTTAGAAAAGTCCTCCAAGCTGTGGGAGGCTTTACACTTGTATGTCAGGGTTGGCTCCCCGTGGAATTCATCGTCCAAGGAAGAACAACTAAACAAGCCCTATACATATGCAAAAAGATCCAGTGGTTATACTTCAGCAGAGCAGCCTGCATTGACGTAGGGATACCGTTGAAAGACTTCCCGAACCCGATGACTACAATATTACCCCAATTAGCAATGCAACACATGCCCTCAACAAGCACACATAAAAAATCAGACGCGATCCCTAAACAATGCAAAGTCGAGGGACAACTTCCAACGTGTCCCAACTCAACAAATCAATCATATTCCACAATTTTTTCTTGTGTTGTTCTTGCTGTATGTAACCTTTCATTGTCACAGAGGAGAACAATATTTTCCTATTGATAAGCACAGGGTATTTTTCAACTAAAATTTTATGCTTTTTATACAATAATTTTCACCCTGTATAAGGCCCAAGGGACACTTTAGGTAGAAGATTAGAGAGTAAGAGTCATAGTTTATGGGGGTACGTGGGACAAATAACAACAGTTAATGTAAAGAGAATAAGGGTAGTTCACCACAGTATGTGTGGCATGTCAGGTCTTAGCCATGAAGGTTACAAATGGTGTAACTAAGGAATGTAGTTCATCTGAACACTTTCCATGAAAATAGTGATAGAGCAGTGAGCAGCTTGCGACATCTTGTCTGTGAGAAAGAAGTTGTAGAGTGAAAAATAATACGTCACACACAAGGAGATGGAGACACTTTTAGACTTTATTGAGATGTGAAAGTGAAGACTGAGCAGCTCCTACTATATATGGCAGTAAAGGAAGGTGAGAAGAAAGGACTAACTATCAATTGTAAGAAGACAGAATATATGGTTGTTAGCAATAGGGACAGATTAAGATTCAAACTACACATTGGAGAGAAATTTAACCATTTGGGTAGGGTTAAAAAAAGATGATAGAAAATGCATCACAGAAATTTGAAGTCACATTGGAATAATGAAAGATACTTTCCAAAGAAAGAAAAGAATGTTTGACAATTTCCTCACAGATAAAGAGGGGACATGAGGTAATGAAGTTGTGATTTTATAGAAGGATGCTGAGAATACCATGGATAGAACATGTGAGCAATAAGGAAGTCTTAAGGAAAATGGGGACAGAAAGTACACTTGTGCTCAGAACGAGAGACAGTTGAAAGTTTGTGAATACATAACGAGAAAAAATGGTTTGGAGAAGTTAATACCCACAGGACATATTGAAGGCTAGGTGAGGGGTAGTGGGAAACAGTGAGTAACTAAACTAATGAGATTGTGCAAATTGATGGCAAAACTTGAACTGGAAGTGACAATAAAGAGATAAACATTACTTAGAGCTACAAAGGATAGGAACATGTGGAGAGACATGATTGTTCACATCCTGAAGAAGAAATTTTTTTTGTTGTTACTAATATGATGATATAAAAAATGATACTTAAAGTACATATTTAATAAATTTAGCTTAGTCTGGCTCAAGGCCACAAGTATGAAGCAATCAGGATCAAACTTATTATAAAGTAATAAATAAAGTCTATTAAGTGTGATAATTGAAGTTTGCGAAGGACAGCTTAGAACAAAATACAGCCATATATGCAAGACACCCAGTAAGAAGAGAGGTTGCTGCATCATAAGAGGTTTTGAGACAAGTTTGCTGATCATTACTCAATGACAACATTCACATTTACTAATGTGGGGAAAATAGAAATGGCTTACCTCCCAAACGCCCTCACGTCTGTCTGGCCTGTGGGTTGAGAAAAGAAAGAAAGGGTCCAAGATGGCGCCCGTGACTTTTTAATATTCATGGTCTCGTGCAGTCTCGCAAGGTCACGTTACACGCATGCTAATGAGGTGTGTCTGGGCTCCATAAAAGCAGGTCGCTTGGAGAAATTGGCAGAAGCCATTACACCCGTGTTCGGTATACATTGCTTTGCGTTGCGTCGTGTCAGACATTTTCCTACGGAAAGAGTTGCCTCCCTTACACTCCATATTGAATTTGACTCCTTTGCTACAACTAAGCTTAGTCTGGCACAAGGTCACATGAAAAGAACTGTTAAAAAGATTTCAGCTTGACCAAGAAGAGATTTCTACCCCCAAAACTTAGTCATTAAATCAAAATTTGGAAAGTGGGGGAGGTTAAGAAATTTTCAACAGCCCCTCATATGTAGACAAGGTTGATTAATTTACTGACATATCAACCATTGGGAGGTTATTTTATGATGAATAGAAATCTTATAGTACAAAAATCACAATGAATTAATGGATAAAGATAGATATATGTCCAGTTTACACGAGAGTTAAAATATAGACATTGGTCTGGTTTACACAAGAGCCAAAAAGGTAGACAATCGTCTGGTTTACACAAGAATGAAAAAGCTAGGCACAGGTCTGGTTTACATGAGAGTCAAAGGTTAGATATAAGAATTGTAGTTCCAGTTTACATGAAATTCAAAAATGTAGACACATGTCTGCTTTATACTAAACCAATAAACGTAGACGTAGATCAAATATACATGAGAGTCAAAAAGTAGAGACAGGTTCAGCTTACATGAAAAGCTTACAAAAACGGTAGACATAAGTCCAGTTTATACAAGAATCAAAAAAGGTAGACACATGTTTAGTTTATATGATAATTGAAAAGGTAGACACAGGCCTAATTTATGCAAGAGTAAAAAAAGGCAACACATGTTCAGTTTACATGATAACTGCAAAAGTAGATACAGGTTGAGTTTATGTAAGTGTCAAAAAGGTAGACATAAGTCCAGTTTACATGAAAGTGAAAAAGGTAGACACAAGTCCAGTTTACATGAAAGTGAAAAAGGTAGACACAAGTCCACAAGTCCAGTTTACATGAAAGTGAAAAAAGGTAGACACAAGTCCAGTTTACATGAAAGTGAAAAAGGTAGACACAAGTCCAGTTTACATGAAAGTGAAAAAGGTAGACACAAGTCCAGTTTACATGAAAGTGAAAAAGGTAGACACAAGTCCAGTTTACATGAAAGTGAAAAAGGTAGACACAAATCCAGTTTACATGAAAGTGAAAAAGGTAGACACAAGTACAGTTTACATGAAAGTGAAAAAGGTAGACACAAGTCCAGTTTACATGAAAGTGAAAAAAGGTAGACACAAGTCCAGTTTACATGAAAGTGAAAAAGGTAGACACAAGTCCAGTTTACATGAAAGTGAAAAAAGGTAGACACAAGTCCAGTTTACATGAAAGTGAAAAAAGGTAGACACAAGTCCAGTTTACATGAAATGAAAAAGGTGAACAAGTCCAGGTAGAAAGTGAAAAAGGTAGACACAAGTCCAGTTTACATGAAAGTGAAAAAGGTAGACATAAGTCCAGTTTACATGAAAGTGAAAAAGGTAGACACAAGTCTAGTTTACATGAAAGTGAAAAAGGTAGACACAAGTCAAATTGATGCAAGAGTTAAAAAGGTACCCATAGGTTTTTATATTAGAATAAAAAAAGGTATATGTTTGTCAGCTTTATACCTGTGTCTTCAGTATTCACCTTGAAGGTGTCCCTTTTTAAATGAGGTCTTCTACAGGTGATGAAGCCTACATATTCTTATAGACTGTAGTGATTTTCTTTCTTTGTGTTGTGAAAGCCACAAATTTGCTTTGAGAACGCTTACCCTTCAAGCTATTTCAGCCTTGTTCTGCTGTGATCCTTAATGGGATGAGGTACTGCTTAACCCGAATGGAATTCAAACTCGGCTCTCCCAACAATTGATTGAGCGTCAGGTCCTCCATTCTGGATGATGCGTGGAGTATCTGCTTAACATGACTGGGCAATCCAGAAACGAAGGCACATCCATTCTTCAGGAAGCGGTGCGATTGGAACAGCGAGCTTCTTTAATTCTGCCAAATATAGCTTAACACGAATGGAAAACCTGACACTCAATCAATTGTTGGGAGAGCCGAGTTCGAATTCCATTCGGGTTAAGCAGTACCTCGTCCCATTAAGGATCACAGCAGAACAAGGCCGAAATAGCTTGAAGGGTAAGCGTTCTCAAAGCAAATTTGTGGCTTTCACAACACAAAGAAAGAAAAATCACTACATAGGACAAGTTATATGTAGTTAACCCAGTGTGAATCAAAGTCACTAAAAAGTTATAATGGTCATCTAGACTTGATTTCTCATTTTGGACACATGAAGTAATGTCCAAAAGTATTTACTCTGCATACTTTTGTTTGGCACATGAGCCACAATTGTGGACATTCAGGATCAAACTCACTCAAATAAGGGGTCATTCTGTTAAGTCAATTCATGTTGTAGATGCCTGCTTGTGTATATTTCTGCTTGTTCAACACCCATAGAGCCAACTATACTGAGTGGACCTTAATTATGGCTTCTGAAAAAGAGCACATAATCTGATGTGATTGCTAGTTGAACAGGGCCAGTATGCTGAAACCATTGTCAAAATGATTTGTGACTTTGTATTAGCCCAACCACCAATAGCTTCTAAACAGTTTCATGGTTCAGGCACTTTCCAATGTTGCTGCATGCTGGGATGACCTTCCTGAGGATGATAATATCAAAAAGTCACTTCCCTGTCAAATTGACCGTGGTGAAATCCAAAGCTGCGACTCATTGTTGGAAAGTGAGCATTCTGACCATTTGGCAATGGGTACATTTTTTTTAATCATTTCACTCAAAGCAAGGCAATAAAGCCACTAAGATGTGCAGGGTTACTGAGTGTGGGAGTATATGAGAAAAAGAAGACATTATCAAGGATAGAGAACAATAAAAGAATATGAATTAAGAAGACAGAAGATAACGATTGATATTGCATTTAAATTTTTAAAGGTCAAAATTGACTGGAAAGCAAGACGCCAGAAGGGAATTGCAAAAGTAAGAAGTGTGAAAGAAGAAACTGTTAGAATAGAACTTACGGTTCCATCTAGCGGCCATTTCAACTGTAAAATTACAAAACCTTGCTGCCAATCTAGTACTGCACTTAAATTCATAAAGTCTAGGTACCAAATAGGAAAGCTTATCAGAACAATTTTCATGAAAGTATTTATAGAAAAGGCACAGGGAAGCTATGTTATGATGGTGGGAAAAGGACTGAAGCCAAGATGCCAGGTCAAGACCAATAACATCGCAGATTCTTCTTTGGATTTTATTTAGAATCTCTAAATACATAGCAGAAGCACCAGACTAGATGTGACTGGAATCTAATAATATTCTTTCTCTCTCTCTCTCTCTCATCTCTCTGTCTCCTGTAGCACTGCTACTAATTTTTTTGCTGGTGTTGTCAACTACTTATTAGAAAGAGGCTGGCTTCAGTCATCGTCATGTTGTTGTTGTTATAGCAACAATTACTGTGCTGTTATTATAATGTGTGTGGGGGGTAAGGGAATTGCGGGTGGCGATAGTGTGTTGAAGGCTGGGTAGATAAATTGGTGGGGAGGTAGGGATGTTGATTTGTTTTGCCAACCCCATTCTGATACTCACCAAAGGTGCAAAACATGTTTCAACATGCTGTCGAAGAATAGAAGAAAACACAGAAGGTGGGAAGAAATGGGAGTGGGGTGGTTCTTGGCTTTTCACAATGACAAGCTGAATAAAAAGACCACTGAATCACGCAATCCCACCCAACCCACACGCATGCACATATTTTATTGAAATCAGTATTTCACTTAAGTTAGATGTCTACCCTAGCACAATGGTTAGCATACTTGTTTCAAGGACTCATTTCATTCATCTGACTCTCATTGGGTATGCAGTTACCATTGTGTTAGAATAAGCTAAATTTAGCAAATAACTAGACCACCCATAAATCCGTTGGGTTCTTTTTAAAACCAGTTTGTGGTGTGTCCAAATGTAAAAAAAAAAAATATTAAAAAAAATTAAAGCTAAAATAAGGCATTTGCTTTCCCTAAAAACCTATATCTCTTTCTCTATCTCTCTCTCTCTCTTTCCATACTTCTCTTTCAACTAATGAGATGGCAATTCTCATATAAAAAGAAGAAAAGACTGAACAACAGGTACGAAATGGAAGTTCGTTAGTCCAGAGTTTAGTTATTGTCACTAGAAATCTACCAAAATAAGAGAGGCTCCATGCATACCTTCTGCTATAAGAAAAAGAAAAAGAAAGGAATGCAGGAAAATAAATAGAATTTGGGCCAATCAAAAAAAACAAAAAGACTTGATGTTAGCCAAAACCAAGCTTTGCGCCAAATAGTCTGGAACCTTTCAATATTGTATATAAAGAGACAGCTGACGGTCAGTGAGTGGAGGCAGCCAGAGAAACTGGACCGAACATGTCACGTGGAGAAACTAAACAGTCATCAGCTTAAAACATTTTACTGTTTTTTTTTTTATTTGAGGGCTGAGAAAACACAGTAGATTGACACTGCAGATATTTCCAAAGTAACCACAATCCAGATATTTCCAAAGTAACCACAATCCAGATATTTCCAAAGTAACCACAATCCAGACTACTATCAGTCTGACTTGTAATCTAGCAACTACCCAAAACATTTGCCAGCCTATTTTACAAAAGAACTCACCAAATTCAATTAAACAAATATATTATTTGTTTACACCTTTGATTCTATTTGTTTATTCTGAAGTTTCCAATAAATCTTACTAAGACCCTCTGGTGCTTCTCTACAATTTTATGATACAAAATGATGAGGTAACAATAATATTAATTCTATTATTACACATATTTTAATTTGTATTTGCAATACAAATTATTGTATAATTATTATTACTTACATTATACAATATAACTTAAATCAAATGCAATAATCCTTGTTTCATCCTCACATTTATATCAAAATATATAACAGCAGCAAACCAGCATGCATCTATTTATTTATTTACCATCAAGTCATGTGACACAATTTTCCAGCCATACAGATTATGTTTTACAATGACACACCCATCTTATCCTATCAAGTAATTGCCAAACATCCAAGATATTTCTTTATTAAAAAAGTTCTAATGTAGTGAATTGTATAAATATATGTTGTATTATGCATATATAAATTTATTTAATAATATTGTTATGTATTATGCATGTTTAGTATTTTTCACACCCCATAATAGTTAAACTCTAATATGCAAATGTTTGTTTATATGCGTAGATTGATATAAGAATGTGTATTGAAAACAGATGCTGAATTTCCTATTAAAAATGTTGTAAAAAAAAAAGAAAAAAATGGCTCAAACTTAAGAACCCGTTATCTAATTTTAATGAAATTTGGCACAGCATTTAACAGAGGTTCAAGGTACAATATACCCCTAAAGAATCTGGGATATTATGTATTTCTTAAGCTGTATCCTGGGAATATATACATACATACAAAATTGGAGTTTTAGCATTATATAGATTAGTGCTGTATGTAGGAAACGAAGGAAAAAGTGTTGGATATCAAAACAACATCTGTTCCCTAATATGGCTGTGAATGCTCAACAATTATATCTCAAAGACATAAAAAACGGAGATGTGGTTCTACCAACAGATATTGAGAATACCATGAACAGAGAATGTGACAAATGAGGAACTTCTGAGCAAAATAAGAATTTCAAAGAAACTGCTATAATCAGTCAGAGACTGCTGAAATTTTTACCACACATAATGAAGAAAAAAAGCTTGGAGAATTTAGCATTCAGAAGACAATGACAAGAAAAGTAGAATAAAGCTGCAAGTAAGTTATTTAAGAGGTTTGAGTAAGTTGATGGAGGGGCAAGAAGCATATAAAGAGTTCAGAAAAGGAGAAAGTCACAAAAAACAGGAAGCTGTGGAGAAAGGACAGGAAATTGTGGAGAGCCATGATTGCCAACATTCTGAATGGACAGTGCACATAAAAGATGATTATTATTATCCTATTATAATTGTACTTGTCCCACCCTTCACTAGTTCTCACAACCTGCCAATACTTCATAAATAATGAACTATAATCATTTTGACAGTTTGGAAAGAAAGAAAACACTACTTGGTTTCAGTGAGAAAATGAAAGAAATGAATAAAGAAAGAAAGGAAGATAGAGGTGGAGAGAGAGAGAGAGAGGGAGAGAGAGTCAGATTAAGAGCAGATACTACACTTTGATCTGAGCCAAAAGCCCAAGAAGTATTTTCTTGCTGTCCCATGCTGGCAGTATGTGACACAATGTCAGTTTAATGGGAGGAGCCTGAGCACAGGCACTTGGGCCAGGTGCAGAAATAGCCCAGGCTCTGCATCCATTGGTATTACTGCCAATCCATCCTTTTAGTGTAATGAGGGAGGTACTGATGGGGGCAGCTTTTTTACTAGACAGGACACTTCTCAATAATATTTTCAGTTGCGCTCTGCGAAGATAGAGATGCAACTGAGAGATGAAATGTAGTTTCTCCAACCGAGTGGGAAATTGCTACACTTTGACCCCAGCCCCAAAACTGAAAAGGCAGAGAAGCAATGGTATTTTTAAATGCACACACGTCACTACTGAATGTGACACAAGGTTGAAGTTGAGAGTTGGTTTACAGGCAATACCATGGAAAAATTGCTCAACTCCTCTCAATACTTCTCCTTTTGGGGACCAATCAGACACCAAGCAATAAACTCAGCCCCCTCTGAAAGGAGAGGTACTGCCTGGGAGAAGGCCTCCTGGGGGTTGGGTTTAAAATTTTTTACCCTCCCTGACCCCTGAAAAGCCCAAGATGCTATGACAACCATGATAAAATCACCAATTTTCTGATGAACAGTATTGAATGATGGAAACCAAGTAAAGCAATCGCCAAAAAATCCATTTACCATAAAAAAAATATCATCTGCTGAATTATTTTAAAATTATTATTGGGAGAAATATTCATAAGACTGGTATTTGGTAAAAACCTGTGTATTTTATATGGATAAATCACTTTATAATGTGTGAACTGTATTTATGTGTACAATTTTGCATTTCTTTAAAGCATGGTCTGCCAGGAATCCCTTCAATGAGTCTATTGGAATCTTTACCAATCAATCTGAGGGCTCCAAATAAAACTGGAATTATTGATATTCCCATGTGCCACATTTTTGAGATTTCCACTTCAAGATCCTTGTACTTTGATAGTTTTTTTTGAAGATCTTCAAAGATACATTACAATCTGCAGGGATTGCCATATCAATAAGAAAAGCAGATTCTGTTCTTGTGATCTTTGAACATGATGTCTTCTATTATCATTATTATTATTATTCAGTTTACGTGATTTGCGAATAGATACAATCTTAGTTCATGCACTAATATAATTACTGTCCTGTTATATATAAATATATATGGCAAAAAAAATTAAAATGAATGTTCATAAATTTTTTTGATTTCATGGTTTTACAGATATCTGTTGATTGGGGTGTTAAATTGAACTTAGTACAGAAAGATAAGTTTTGAGAATTTTATTTTATTATTAATGCTGCATTTCTTAATATTGAATGTTTTACTTACAAAGACATCTTGACTTCATAGTGTTATCCTCCATAAATATGCTGGTTGACAGTATTTTTTATTGAAACACCATATTTATTACATATATTGTGTGTGTGAATATGAATATAAAATATAATACAATGAGTGCTGGTACCAATGAAAAAGTGTTGATGCATAATAACAGAAATAAAATTTATATTAATAATAAATATACATATATACATTATATATTATATCTTCTTTGGAATTAGCCCTACTAATTATCAATTAATATATATATATATATATATATATATATATATATATATATATATATATATATATATATATATATATATATATATATATATATATATATATATATATATATAAATGAAAAAATGTGTTGGAATCATATTTTTAAATAAATAATTATTCAAATTTATAACATGCATGTTATAAGATCAACTAAAAAAGTTGCAGTTTTGTTTTGACACTTCTGGTGTCTTATCAAGTGATGATATTGAATGGAAAATAAAGGGTTAAGTTCAACCCCACCGCAATAGGGGGAAACATTGTTATGTAACCTATGACGACCAATCAGAATGTATTGAATGGTAATTTGAAATAATAACATCACACATACTATGGGTATAAGTACAATACAATCTCTTAAAACATTAAAGTTAAGATTAGATTAAATTAGAAATCTATAAAATTTAAAATAAGTTCATTCTTAAATTTATAATTAAAAATTTCAAATTTCAAATTCTAAATTTAACTGAGCATCGTGTTTAATATTTCAAAATTATTCAGAAATAAAACTAGAAGAAAAAATGTTTTCTTATTCTTAGCGAAGTGACAATTTATCAGTGAAGTTAGACATTGTTGAGAAAAGTATCTCTGATCGCTTACACATATTTGATACACGGAAGTCAGAATTCAAATAATGGGGTAGGGAGGGAAGGGAATTTTCAAATAATGGGGTAGGGAGGGAAGGGAATTTTCAAATAATGGGGTAGGGAGGGAAGGGAATTTTCAAATGACAGGACAAACACAAACACGTACGTATGAGCATGCAAATACAGGAAGGCTTATTCACACAGGAAATTTAATAGAAGGAAAAATTCAAAAAATAAGAAAAAAGACGACTAAAAATCACATAAAAAAACACGCAAAAGAATATGTATAACAGGTAAAAGCATAAGCAATCACACACATATACACGAAATATACAAATAATCAGACTCACCAAGATTCAAGCATATATAAAAATGCAACTCTGTATTTGGATATGGTAAATTTGCTTTCTAACGCCCGCGCTAAATATCTCTTAAAATTTTCCCCAATCGTCATAATTCCGTGTAAATGTATATTGTGAATTAGAATTTGACAATTAAATTATGAAGAAACCTACCGTTTTGGAGTTATCGACAGGAAAAAAATCGGACTTCTTGTTGGTCATTCGTTCACCATTACTGCCATAATGTACAGTAATTTACTGCGGGATACATATATCGGCGAAAGCAGAAATTTTGACCTATTTACTTCTTTTACAGACTTTCGGCGCAAAAAATCACAACGCATTTATCGTAAAGCAATTTTTTTTTTTGATAAGTGTAGTTTTATTTATAACTGATATATATATATATATATATATATATATATATATATATATATATATATATATCTGTTGTATGGATATGAGTTTGTGACCCTGGTTTTCACGCTTTTGCGATCATCAGACATTGTGTGTGTGTGAAGACAAAAGGAAAACTTATCTTAGGTGACACATTTTGTCCACTGACGGGCTTTATCAAGTCAAATGTAAGGATTTTATTTTGTAACAAGTATTTATAAACAAAAGTATAAATGTTGTTAGTTTTTCAAAATTTTTAAGTTTAAGAGACACTCATAAATATTCATCAGGTTAACTGAAAAGTCTTGGTAAATTATGGAGGATGCTAAGTGACATAATTTAATGTCTAATAAACAAAAGTGAGTAAATGATGTTGAATTTTTTATGGAATTAATTTTTATATTATCTTAGCTTGGGATAAATTTATATATTATATATTTTTTAAATAACGGGGTTATAAATTTAACCATTTTCTTTTAATTTTTGTCATGTATGTTGAATTTGGATAGGAGTGATTCATTCGTGAAAATATATATATATATATATATAGATAGATAGATAGATAGATAGATCATGTGGACACATACATATGCAAAGAGAAAGAAAAAAGAAACTGTATTCATTGAACTATTTCTTAATAAAAATTATCATTATTGATGGTAGGTCATGTTTGAGCTGACACTACTTTAAAAAGTAAAATTAATGTCAACTTGCGCAGGTTAAGAAGTCCTACTAAAGAAAAATGTACTTCCTGACAAGAATCGAACCTGTATCCCCCTTTTCCCTTAGGGAAGCCATGCCTTTAGCCAAAGTTTGCCCTACCAATTAGACCATGGAAAACCCTCATGATAACACAAGGCTCAATGAGCTGTTCACTGAATTATTCATTGAACAACCTGCATTCATATCATTAAATTTGTTGTGTCTTCTTCTTATATGGGTTGTGATCATACAGGACATGGCTCTCCACAACACCCTGTCTTTTGTGGCTCTTAGGTTTATCTGTTAGCTCATTAGGTAGGTTATTTGCTGTTTTCTTGTCTTTCACTTGCCTTCAATATATGTCCTGTGAGTGTCAAATTCTCTAACCCCTCTTTCCTCATTATGTGCCCTAGAAATTTCATTTGTCTCTAGAAAGGGTACTGCTCACAAAATAGTAGCAATAGAAGTCCATACTGCATTTGGTGCAAATTCTGCAAATTTTTTTTAATGACATCATTTCCTCATTTGAAAATGATAAATTGTTTCCTGCAGGCCAAGAAACAGAGGAATGAATTGAAAAAAAGCCAAATCTCCAGGAAAGAGACTTTGTGTGTTATTAAGATGTGTATTCTTTCTTTCTTTTGGGGTGGTGGTGGTTATGAGGTATTTACTGTCATGTCATCTCCCTTGATGT
Source organism: Acanthosepion pharaonis (assembly GCA_903632075.3). NCBI lineage: Eukaryota > Metazoa > Mollusca > Cephalopoda > Sepiida > Sepiidae > Acanthosepion > Acanthosepion pharaonis. The sequence continues at coordinate 188,715 of CAHIKZ030003216.1, forward strand.
TTTGATTTCTCCTGTTTTTTTGCCATGTTTCAAATTCCAGATTCCTTAGACAAACCCCCGACCAACACACATACTTGTATGTAAACACACACGTTCATGTAAACACTGGTAAATATGCACATGTACACATGGGAAACACTGATAAGCACATACATGTGCATGTATGCACACACACACACACACACATGAGCATGCATACACATATATCAGTCAAACACTGGTAAATGTGCATGCATACACACATGCTCATGCAAAACTAGTAAACACATACACATGTACATATGCTAACAAGGGTAAACAAACACATAGGTGTATAAACAAACACTGGAAAGCACACACTCATATGCACATCCGGCCACATACATATCTGAAACAAACACTGGTAAACACATATATGTGCATATATATGCATGTGTATATACACATATGTACATACTCACATACACATGCACATGCAAACACTGGTAGACACACATGTGCCTGTGAGAATATACATGGACATATGCATACATACATGTATATGCAAATACACACATGCATACTAAAATACAGGTAAGCACACATTCATATGCGTATGTGCACTTAAACATACATTCCTAAGCAAACACTGATAAATACAAAATATACATGCATGCACACACACAATCACATACACACACACTTGCAAACATATACATGTACATGTACATACATTGTCAAATAAACACACAAATAAAATAGCAAATACTAAGCATATGGCAAACATATATACATACACTGGCAAATATATATACCCAAACTGGCAAGCACACATACGCACAGACAGTAAAACACACATATACATATGCACACATACACACTGGCAAGCATACATACACACCAATACATATAGTGGCAAGTACATGCACAAAGAGGCAGACACACATGCACAGTGAGAGAGAAACACACACACACAGAAACACACACAGGGAGACACTGGCAAACATATATGCACACACAAAGAAGCAGACACACATGTGCATATAGAAGCAAATATGCAAATTCGCAATCACACATATGTACACCAGTAAACATATACACCTACTAGCAAATGCGTGCACACAAAGGTAGACGTGTGTGCAAACACACACATATTAGAAGTAGAGTGTTGAATTAGACTTTAGAAGGAACCAGAAACCTAATTTAAAAAAAGAAACAAGGGATAAAACTCTAGTCCTTGGTCTTTTGAACAGGAGTAGAGGTTTATCCCTTGTTTTCTGTTTAGGATTGGATTTTTAGTTCCTTCTAAAGTCTACTTCAACAGTATACTTCTAATGTCTCTGCCTGAAACTTTGAAATTTTATTTACAACTAGCAGTAGAGCCCGGTGTTGCCCGGGGATGTAACAGTAAGAGATAGATCAAGTATCGACCATCATAAAGACTGAAAAATAAAATTGACAAAGATTATTGTTTAAGGTTGATGTACACGCATGTCTTAATTAGTTTTTTGGGGGGGTTTCTTTTTACGAATTGGTCAAACCCAAACTCAAACAAAAACATTGTTTTCAGTCATTATGAGTCTACTGATTGAATAGAATTTTATTATAAACAATTGTCTTGTAAATGGAATTTTAAAGCATTCTGAATGTAAAATAAAATAAAAAAAAAAGTGCAAGACAATAAGAAACACTACCTGCCAAAAAAAGTGAAGTTTTATTTGAAATTGGTTGAAAAATGTAGAAAATCCAATCCCATATATAAATGAACACACACACACACACACACACACAACCAACCAACCTGGGTTTTATAATAAGTATAACTCAATAACTCGATATTAATAAGTATAACTCGATATGAGTTGTCCCCCTTTCATCAATGCCTTTTAATCGTGTTTTCAAATTGATTTCATGCAAAAACAATTGTGTTTTTCCAATTTTTGGCACTGTCAAAACCACTGCAAGGTAATTTTACGTAGTCCTGTGAAGTTTTGTTGAAATCGGTTGAAAAATGTAGGAAATCCGATCCAATATATAAACATACAGACACACACACACACACACACACAACCTGGGTTTTATAATAAGTAAGATTATTTACTTATTTTTTTCCTTCTCCTTTATGGAAGTGGGTAGGTTTGCGTATTGTCCAGTTCATATTCCTCCTCAGTTTTTTGAACAGGTCTAGAGGTTTATACCTTGTTTCCTGTTTAGGATTGGATTTCCAGTTCCTTCTAAAGTCTTTTCATACTTTTTCACTCCCAATATCCCCTTGGATTTTAGTGGCATTATCACCTTGCTTGGGGTGAATTGGTTAAAAAAATATAATGCAAAGAGGAAAGTTTCCCAAATTCACAAAACAAAAATGAAAATAGCACAATCTCAATAAAACGAGGTGCGTAATAGCAAATCAATAACAACTACAATTGAAAAGGACTCATCAAAATCTAATTTAAAATTTATTACGACTGCTTCAAAGACAATAAGATCTAATTAACATAGAAAATTATAATATTAAACCTGAAGCAGGAATTCAAAAAATAAACTGTAAGAGAAATGACCCAAGAAATACATTGGTGGAACTTCTAGGAATTTCAATAAAAGATTATATGAACACAAAATATTACACTCAATGAATTAGTCATTCATCATAATAGTTTGGACTATAATTTTGACTTAAAATATACAGTTTTAATTAAAACAGAAAATAATTTAATAAGTCAAAAATGAATTTATTCTATTTACAATTTCTAAAATCTACCAATTTTGACTTTAAAGGATTCAGCCAACAACATTCAGTTAAGTTGCTATAGTTTGAAAAGAAACACTATTCTTAGATTTATGGACTAATCAGAATGACCCTTAAAAAACAGTTTATCTGATCTGGCCGACCTTTATATAAGGAACACTGTTCTCCAGGAGAGTCAAATTTGAGTTCATTCATTCATTCGTCTCTGAGGTCATGCGCACATGCATACACACCCATATACACCTTCTCACTAAGCATACAAGTCACCCAGTCGGAATCAACTGTCCACTCCTTATAACCTAACCACATACACACATACAAACATACACAGCTGTTTGTATGACTTTTTCCATAAACTGACTGTAATTTTTGGTTCAACAAGAAACATATATTTAACTTTGCACCTTCTTCAAAGACAAAGAAGATTTTGTATCATTTGTTAAGAAGAGTTATGAAACCAGAACTTTTCATTTTCTTTGGTTTGTTAGAAGCAAATAAAAGAGTGCTGAACTGTTCTGTGCTATCAGTCCTCCTATATAGCAGTGAATGCTGAATAATCTCACTGTTATACCGTACCTATGGACAATAATGGGTATGTCCCAATTCCTATAAATACAGTGGTATATACTGTATGTTGTCTACCACTTGGAATTCACTTCCAAATGTGCTGGTCAAACGCTCTGCCTTCGGGCAGAGAGGAACCCAGACGAGGATATGCTGAAAAGCAGAGTCTTGTCTGGGATGGTAGACAGCTACCTGACCCCATTTTTTATGGGGTCTACAGAGAATTTTGAGCCGAGCATATGGGCTTGGATACCACACAATAAACTCGGCCTTGTGCCACATCTGACCATGTGGGACGGTTAGTGAGTATTTCCACTTGGATTTCACTTCCAAGTGTGCCAGTCAAACTCTCTACCTCTGGGCAGAGAGGAACCCAGACAAGGATATGCCGAAGGGCAGAGTCTCATCTGGGGTGGTAGACAGCTACCTGACTCCATTTTTTATGGGGTCTACGGGGAATTTTTGGCCAAGCCTACAGGCTCAGTTACCCCACAATAAACACGGCCTTGTGCCACATCCGACCAGGTGGGGTGGTTAGTGAATATCTTTCACTTGGAATACACTACCAAGTTTGCTGGTCAAACTCTCTGCCTCCTGGCGAAGAGGATACCTAGATGAGGCTATGTGGAAGGCAGAGTCTTGTCTGGGGAAACAGCTACTCAACCCCATTTTCTTTAATGTGGTATATGGGAAATATTTGGCTGGGCCTATGGGCTCAGATACCCCACAATAAAACTCAGCCTTGTGCCAAATCTGACCTTTTCCTAGATTACAACATTTTAGCGACGAGGATGAGATCCAATATGTTGTAACCTAGAAAAAGGTTACTGAATAAGAATAACCAAAACAAAGGTCGGAAATGGAATGATAATATTTATAACAAGAACAACATAAAAGATTCACCATTGGCGTGTAGTAAGTATTCAACTGCTTGTGGTGAGCTAGAAGTGAATCAAAGTGAGTCCCAAGTGGAAGATATCCACTAACTACCCATGTGGTCAGATGTGGCACAAGGCCGAGAATTATTGCGGGGTATCCAAGCCCATAGTCTTGGCCAAAAATTCCCTGTAGACCCCATAAAAAAACGGGGTCAGGTAGCTGTTTCCCCAGACGAGACTCTGCCCTTCGACATAGTCTTGTCTGGGGATCCTCTTTCCCCAGAGGCAGAGAGTTTGACCAGCACACTTGGAAGTGAATCCCAAGTGGAAGACAACATACAGTATATACAACTGTATTTATAGGAATTGGGACATACCCATTATCATCCATAGGTACAGTATAACACTCACATATGAAGAAGAGACTTGAGGTAACAGAAATGTCGTTCTACAGAAGGATACTGAGAATACCATGAACTTAATAATGAAGAAGTTTTAAGGAAAATAAAAACAAAAAGGACACTTAGGATCAGAAAGATTAATTGAAATTTCCAGAGCACATAATGGAGAATGAGGGCAGGACAAATTGAAAGCAAGAGGGAAAGAGGAAAACAGTGTATAACCTACTTAATGAGCTTGATTAAATGGATGGCAGAACAGTGTTTAGGAGAGATAACAAAAACAAAAAATTTACTAAGAGATACAAAGGACAGGAAGTTGTGGAGAGCCAACAAAAAGGACATGTTACAAGAAGAAGAAAAAGAAAGACATGGTGTTCACTTGCCTCTTCATACAATCTTATTCCAATGTTAGTCCAGTCAACCGGATCTATTAATACTTGCTTAGAATTGTTGAGTAGAATATTGCTTTCCCTCGTTAATTCTAACATACTTTCTTGACATATTGAGGGCATTAACCTAACAGCTTCCAATCAGACAGAGGAAATAAAAAGGCATGCTGCACTTTAATAACAGCCAATTACAGTAGCTAGGAATGAATTGGTGGCCACTAGTGGAGACGGGGGTTGTCCATGGTCAGGAGAAAGAAACATTCTAAGCAGTCTGATGTCATAAACGTGACCGATTTTGTCTGTCAGCTCCAGGAAGTCATTGAAGGTAATCGCCTATGAGTTCAAGGTGGTCAAGTCCAATATCAGATGCACGAGAATAACACAGGAAAAGGGTTCTACAGGATAGGGAAAGGGCCCTTCATAGTCGACAAGATCCAAGAGAACAACAGGGTCTCAGTTGCTGAATAGAGGAGTGACATAAGTTGTGTGTTCCAACAGGACTTTTCTTCTTCTCACATGACCAATTTGACCCAGGAGTGGCTAGCCAAAAATATATCAGCCCAACTGTGACCTGTGAGACCCTCCCCTACCAATTTAAAATCCCTTGGATGACTATGAAACTTCCAAATACCAAGAACACATTGAAGGCTACTATATCTAAATAGGGGATTGTTGGTGCGCCAAAGTTGAATTCATAAAACCAAATAAACTATAAATAATCTACATTATAAAAGATTCTCTATCCGTTACGATTTGGCTGCGTGTGACTCTGCATATGCATATGTAAATGTATATGCCAATGTCTGTGTTGTGTTGTTGTGTGTGGATGACTTACATGTGCTTATGACATTTAACACACACACACACACACACACACACACACACACACACACACAATCTGATTGAATTTGAAATAAGACATTCCCTTCCCACACAATCAGGACAATCCCTATTCTGGGCTGAGCAATAAAATGATAAGAACGGAGACAAAAACAAAAAAACAAAAATAGATAATTATCAGATTTTATTGAATGTTTCAAAATTATTTAGTTATAAATAGATTTTTTTAAATTTAAAAAAAATATTTTTAGTTTTGTCATTGAATTAAAATATACATGTGTACAAGCAAACATATAGACACACTATTTTCAATGAAATTGAAATGGACATGTATCAAAAGGACTAATTTCACTTTTTCTGTCTGGCAACAACCCATGGATAATAGTAAAAGAATATAAGCCAAAATCAGCAGCTCTTTGTAGTCATTTTTATGACTCCTTTTGCATTTAAATATATGAATATATTTTCTAATAAACGACAGATACTGAACTAGTTTAATATTCAAGAACAGTTTATTTACATTATTCGTGGGTGTCATGCATAATGGCAAAATCCCCTTCAGAAATATCTAAACTGTTAGCTTTCTAAGATCAATGGTTAAAAATGGTGTTGAGTGAGTGGAGTGTGTGGGTCTCAGTGGCGACCACACATCACTGAGCTTTGTGAACTGGTGCTACACGATCACAAACAATGAACTGTACCAAATAATAGAAACCACATCACTTGAGAACTTTCAACAGCAGCAACAACTAAAATAGATAGCACATGTAATGATATAATTGAGATGTTGACATTCTACACCACTTCAAATAAAAGGCTAGGAAGGAAATCCCTATCAAAAATGGAAAGAGCGATAACAGCTACTGAACTTGAGAAAGTTATTTTCTTGAAAAATTGTTTTAAGAGGAAGATTTTATAAATATAAACCAGGCTTATGGCCACATCACATTGAAAAACTGATTCCCATACAATCACCAAAGTTAAGCAATATTAAGCCTTGTCAGTACCAAGATGGGTGACTGCTTGGGAGTGACAGGTGTTTTAAACTTGGATGTGCAGATGGTGTAATGCATAATGGCTTGGAATTGGAAACCAGAGAGCTGAGTTCCAATTCCAGTTGGGTTTGTTATATACACTTACATGCAAATACCCTTTGGAAGGTATGAATCCATCTCTTCTCTCCTCCAACTATGGGTTAAGTAGTAGGACTTGTTTCAGTAAATCATTATGATCTCGCAAAAATTCTTACAATCTAAAAATATTTTCTGGCTTTAAATAACATGACAAAGGTTGATAACCTGTAAAAATAAAATATTTAAAAATTACTAGGAATTATTGAATCAGCTATGATATTAAAATTCAATTCAATTAATCAAAAGTAGATTTTTATAACATCACCTTTTCTAACTTAGATGAGACTTAAAGAAAATAATATTAAAATAAATATGGGTTAAATATCTGTAGTGATAGCAATAAATAAATCACTAAATAACTTGTCTCTTATTACTAGATTATGTTGTAGTTTGGAACCAAAATAATTAAAAATAAAAGAAAAATTAAAAGTTAAGTAATAAAAATACTTTAAAATACAGCTATGAATAGTAATTAACAATAATGAAAGTAAAAAGTTAGATTATAAAAAATAGTTAAATAGATATAGAATACTCCCATGATGCATCGGAACAGGCATTTTGCTGCCAATTTAAACAAAAATCAAATTTTCTTTGTCTTCATTTTTGATGGACAAAGGAGGCAGATATCCAGGTCAGTTCCTGGATAAAACATGTTGCTACTAACAGATAACCACAGCTTCTAGTAGATAATACAAGTAATACAAATTTAATCCAACAGTTCACCAGAGAGTTACACAAAACGATATCCAAGTTCAACTTTGATAATTTTACTAATAAATATATCAATATACACAAAGCATAGATTCCAGACAAACTTAAAACTTGCAGCAAAGTTTGGATGAGAATAGACAGAATCTGTAAACCATTAGAAGCACCATGTTCAGGTCCTTTTGAAGTTCTTGAATGGATACCAAAATATTATTTGATAAAAAGAAATGACAACATGCAAACGCAAGTATCTGTTGATAGTTTAAAACCAGTCATTGAAACACAGAAGCAAGAAACTAAATACCAGAGATGCATGTTAGAGAGAAATAAGTTCAACCAACAAATCTATCCACCAAACAAAGAAGAGAATGCAAATGATCACACTTCCAGTAAACCTAAAACTAAATCATGTAAGATGGTTTCATGGATATTTTTATGACTGAAATACTCTGCCTTATGGTGGGAGGGTGAATTGTGTAGTGATAGCAACAAATAAATAACCCCAAACCCTTTATTACTAGATTTTAAAACAAAGATAACAATAAGCAATAAAAATATTTTAAAAACAATAACAATAGTTTTTAACAATATAGAAAGAATAAGTTAGATTATAAAAAATACTTAAATGAATATAGAATACTCCCCTGATGCATCAGAACAAGCATTTTATCACCAAATAAAGCAAAAATCAAAACTTTTTCTCTCTTTGTTTTTTCGGCTGCTAGAGGAGGCAGACATCCTGAACATCTCCAGAAAATCCACAACATATTTTAATAAAAATTTTAATAAGTTTTAATTAAACTCTATACTTCCCTTAATACCTAAATCATATATTATCATAAATAATATTTTTAATTTTAAGTATTTGCTATTTTCTTTGGGGTTAGATGTTTTATTTTCCTCACCTTAACATTCTTTTATTTTCATATATCAAATCAACAAACTGTATATACTTGTGTATAAGCTGATTAATGCATAGTGTGACCCCTGAATTTCTTTGCATGAATTCGAATCCCTCCAGAAAAAAAATTACCTGTGTCTAATGCAACTGGTTATCAAAAATATATGATTTTTAACCTCTTCAAAAAAAAAATACCTTTGTATAGTGCAACCCACAATTTTTTGTATAAAAACTGCTCATAAAAAAATCACACAATATTCCATTATATACAGTATTCAGCTTTTATTTCAACATTTTCCTGTATACAAATCTCAATAACAAATATTTATTTTTAAATTTATTAACTGCTAAAAATGTTTCAAATTAAGAACAGCATTTCTAATTAGCCCTGTTGCCATGGTAACAAATTTTTCCTTAAATTATTTCAATTGTTCTGAAGATGCTTTTACAGAGTGAAATATTGACAATAGAATCAAATATTTTAAACATCCCTGTGGTTTCCCCAAATTACATCTCACATACTTTGAATATTTCTTGACAGCTATTTTATCATCCATATATATATATATATATATATATATATATATATATATATATATATGTATATACATATATATGTAGGCAGCAAATTCTATTTTAGGCATGTCCGATAAAATAAATTAGAGACATTATGACTGCTTATTTTTAATAAAATCCATTTATACTCACAGATAACCTTGTGTGTATTGCAATTAAATGATGTGAGAAATGTGCTATAACTATGAAAATTGTTTTTATTTTGCATTTCCCAAGTTCTTTTGGTCTTCTTTTGAGATCATCTTCACTGGTGTAAGTATTAAAAAAACTCTGTGTGTTGTTCATGGGTGCAACTAGTAATACAAAACTGTTTTTTGATATCCATTTCTGTAATTTTTCTTTTTGCTTTCAAATGCAATGGTTGACAGTCATGCTTAGCATTCATTAGAACATGAAAAAATTATCTACTATGGAATTTGTTATATTCCATGCTAATAGGAATATGGACTGGACAAACACGGTAGATAAATAGTAACATTGTATTGTAGAAACTAGTACACCAAGAAATAATAGTTATGCGCACGGTCATTGCAAGTCAGTACAGTTGTGTGCATGCTGCTATCGGAAGGCCGCTAGTTCTTGCAGATCCCAGCTCAACTCTGCTGTTCGCTGTCCTAACAGATATTTATAGGTGATTACTACCTATAGTGCCGCCATTCATGGAGGTGGCAGGTTACTCCATTGCATCAAAGTTTTTATCTTCTGTGTTGTAATGTCATGGTCACACGCACATTAAAGAATGGAAAACTGTTCTTTTTATAGACATTTCAGAATATTATTACAGTATTCTTAGTTGATTCTCTTAAGTGACGGTTTTTAATATATATTACTTCGAGGATCTGTAGTTTGAATTTGTTGTTTTATTGGTGTAGGATCATTGTGTATTAGTATTTTTTTATATTGTGAATATGTACAGTAATGTTGGTGTAAATGTCTCACAATGGACAAATATATACATTTAGGCAACAGCCTTTCTTTTAAACACGTTTCATTGAATAGGACAAACAAGGAAAATTGTATTTATTTTTTATTTAGTTTTTGTAACATTTTCTAACATTTTTCCATTTGGTGGAAGTAATGGAGTACAAGAATTGTCCATATTGCCCATTATCTATTTTTTTAGCCATTTTCAAGTGGGTTTGTTTGAGGTATTGTTAATTTCTTTTCATGTTTGACTGTTTAAGATGTATTTTTTGTGTATATTGTTTTGAATACTAGTAGGAAAGTTTATTCTGAGCCTTCTTGCATTGAGAACAGTTGGAATTTGAGTGGGCATCTTTCTATTTTTTAAAAACCTTCAACACCCCATTTTATATTGGGTGCAAGATGTTTTATATAAAGGACCTCTCTTATGGGGAAATGTTTTTGATAATGTGATTCATATAAAATGCGAATGTTTTCAACCAGAATTTTCCTTAATGGTTCTTGTAAAATGTGAGTGGTTAGGTGCCTTTTTATAGAACTTTGATCAGATAAGTGGCATGTGAGGCTTCTACTCAAGGAGGTGGTGGTATGTTCAATGTAGGTAATTGATTTTATGACAACAAACATAGTCTTCTACTAAGCAGTGAAATTGATACACTATATTAGTCATCACTAGTTTAGATTTGATGGGGTTTATAGAATATAAACTTCTATATTTTACAGCCAATAGGTAAAGCACAAACAAGTAAGCAACGCCTTCAAATAAATCTCACTAAATTCAGAAAATTTCTGGAACCCGATTGGATACGAAAAGCCATGTGATATGCTCTCAATGATGTCTGTGTGGTTGAACTCCAAATGACCTGGAAATAGGTCAGGGCTTGGGTTATTTAGTAACTCGCAGAGAACAGATAGAATTTGTAAGCCAGTCACTGACTCACTATAAGACATAAAACAGCTTGTTAGCAACAGTAGAGAGCCATACCTGGAATACAACAATCAATGGACAAATCTGAAATAGAAAAGCCAGCAAAGAGATTTGAAATGGAACAATCAGGACCAGATCTGCAATGACACAATCAGTGAAAGACAGTCAGTGAACCCGACCAGCCTTGATATACGTTAAAATGACATGTCAGTGATGATTTTCCTATATAGAAAGCTGTGAGTAAAGTAAGTCTTGTATCTCCTCTCTGGTCAATGTGTTTTTAAAATTACTGCTAGTGTAGACAATCAGCCAACAGTCAAACACATGTTTCATTAGTGTGTACTTCACACATATATTGATGTACATATTACCCTGAATTTTGCAGACTCACTTGGTCTTCTTTTCCTGCGAAGATCATTTCTTTGTGTCATTTATGATTTTGTATTGTAATTTTTGGACATGACACTTAGATTTTATTTTTCCAATTAAAAGACTGACCCTATAGGTTATTATGATTAGTGACAACAAAGTAATATAAGTGTTACATCTTTTTCAGCAGAAATATAATGTTTAATGATTCTTCCTATAGTGAGTTCGTTCTGCTTATTATACATATATATATATATATGTGTGAAATTTCAGATATAACTAAAAATATATCTTTAAAAGGACAATATGAATAAAGACAAAAGGAAAACTTATCTTAGTTGGCACATTTTGTCCTGTAATGGACTTTATCAAGGCAAATGTAATGATTTTATTTTGCAACCATCATTAATAAACAAAAGTAAAAATGTTAGTTTATCAAATTTTGTAAATTTTAGAACACATTCATAAATATTCATCAGGCTAACTGAAAAGTCTAGGTAAATTATGGAGGATGCTAAGTGATATAATTCAACATCTTCCATAATTTATCACTAACACACTAGAGACTTTGAAGAGGAGAAAGAACTATAAAAGAAAAGATTCAGGAAGACAGATGATGATTGACATTTATTTAAAATTTTGAAAATTGTAGGCAGCAGGGAAGCAAGAAAATGGAGTAGTGCTTCATCAACATGGAAAAAAACCTACTAGAATAGAACATATGGCTATGTCTAGCTATCTCAACAGAAAAAAAGAATGAGACCAAGTTGTTTATCTAGTAGCATTCTTAAAATGATGAGGTCATGGTATCAAGGAAGAAATCTCATTAGCACAACTGCCATGAAAATATTTACAGAAAGTCAGTCAGTCAGTTATGTGCCATGCATGATACATGCTTAGGTGATCATGTAACGTTCAATACATGACTGACGAGGCAGATTTTTTCCTGTAATAGGTTGCCATTTCTTTCTACGGTAGACCAGTTGCCATCCAAAGCTATAGAATTCTGTCCTGCTACTTACCCATAGCTGGGGGGAGAAGAATAAGATTTATACCTTTCCCAAGGGTATTAGCATGTAAGTGAATGTAATGGATTCGATTGGAATTCGAACTCGGCTCTCTGATTTCTCAATCTGAGCAGCTATCCATTACTCCACTGTGAAAACCATTTCAGAACAGTTAGAAAGTGACTGAAGTCAAGATGCCAGGTTAGGACTAATAGTATTGCAGACTATTCTTTGAACTTTGTCAAGAATTTCAAGATATATAGCTGGAGCATCAGACTAGATATGGCAAGAATATTCTATGCACAGACAAATGGTAGATTTATAAATGTGCAAATTTATAAATAAGTATCTTTTAAATTGTTTCCCCTTGTTTATAACTGCATAGACATAAAATTGTAAAACATTGCATATTCAAAACGAGAATGTGCACTTGACTAGCAGATGCACATATTCAATCCACATGTGTGCATCTGCAATCAAACAAGAAAATACCCTTAACTCATAGATGAGGATATGCATTGTGGTGGAATGGATAACGGGCCAGAATGAGAATTCAGAGAGACAGGTTTGTTGCAATCCCTTACACGCAAATACCCTTGGGAAAGTTATGGAACCATCTCTTCTCCCTTCGGCTATGGGTCAAATAGCAGGACAGATTGGGTCATATAGCCTTGGTTGGCAACTAGTCTACTGCAGAATGAATAGCAGGACAGATTGGGTCATATAGCCTTAGTTGGCAACTAGTCTACTGCAAAATTAATAGCAGGACAGATTGGGTCATATAGCCTTGGTTGGCAACTAGTCTACTGCAGAATGAATAGCAGGACAGATTGGGTCATATAGCCTTGGTTGGCAACTTGTCTACTGCAGAATGAATAGCAGGACAGATTGGGTCATATAGCCTTGGTTGGCAATCTTGTCTACTACAGAATCAGGACAGATTGGGTCATATAGCCTTGGTTGGCATGAATGAATAATAGGACAGATTGGGTCATATAGCCCTGGTTGGCAACTAGTCTACTGCAGAATGAATAGCAGGACAGATTGGGTCATATAGCCTTGGTTGGCAACTAGTCTACTGCAGAATGAATAGCAGGACAGATTGGGTCATATAGCCTTGGTTGGCAACTAGTCTACTGCAGAATGAATAGCAGGACAGATTGGGTCATATAGCCTTGGTTGACAACTAGTCTACTGCAGAAAGAATAGCAACCTACTGTGGGAAAATCTTTTACCTAGTTAATCATGAATTGAAAGGACATGATCACTTAAGTGTGTATCGCATATGGCATTTAACCAACTGACATAGATGCATGTAATGATAAACTCCTCTCTTGTTGGGTTTGTAACACATTATTTATCATCTCTTAGTTGCATCTCTATCCTTGGGCAGAGTGTACTCAGAGGCGACTCTGTCAAAGGACAGAATCGCAACTGAGAAAAATTATACTTAGAGGTGCCCAGCCCTGGGGAACAGCTGCCCAAGGCCACGCCCTCTCATTGCACCAGAGAGAAGGATCGGTGCTCACACCGAGGCCAGCATAACCGATGATTGCTGGGGTTGCGGGCAATTTTTGTTCCTGGTCCAGGTGTACACGCTTGTGTCCCAACCTTAAAAAAGACCTTGTTTCACAACTTGTTTTAGTGGGGGGACAGATTAAATACCTAGATGCATGTAACGATGCCATATATGTTCACAAATATCTCATTTTAAGTCTGCTTATCTCTCACTTAGTTAAGACAGCCAATACGACCTGCCAATACCTCATAAATAATGGGCTATTCCCTTTTGATCACATGGAAAAACAGAAAAGACATATCGGTGACACTAACTAGTTTCAGTCAGAAACAGAAAGAAGGGAAGATAGAAGGGTTTGTTTCCATGAAATGGAAACAACTGTCAATTTAAATATTTTCATTTGTATCCCCTTACTTCCTTAAGACCAGCATTCATATTTAGGATTGTTGTTAAGCTCAAATATTTAACTATGTGATAGGGAAATTTCTATGGATATTTTATTGTCATAGAAGTCTCCAGGAGCTTACTCAGTCATTAAATTAAGAGTTAAAATTCTTCAGAAAAATAATGCAAATAGGAAAACCGTGAAATTTTGACAGGTCTCTCTAGTCTATATAAATATCATAATCATAACAATTTTCTTAAAACCAATTTCTTTGCATTCCTCAATTTTAAATTTCCTTTCATCATTTTATTACATCATTTTTTTCCTACATTTCTAAAAAAAAAAAAAGAGAAAAAAAAGAAAATACTTTCAAGAAAACAAAAAGGAAAATTGTTTTATCAGGGAAATCTGAAATATTTGTGGAATTGATTTTTGATGAAAAATAGCAAAACTTCTTGCTGCCGATATTGGAATTTGTATTCTTTTTCTCCCTTACCCACCCAACTATTTTTCTCCTCTGTCTGCAATTCTCAAGAGTAACGACAACAACAATGAAGATGTTGTAATGATGGGGAATGTCTCCCTATTGATTTTATTTTCACACGAAAAATACATTCGGCCCAATTTTAACACAAACTTCTAATTTGCATCATCTTATGTCAGTCTGAACCCAAAATTGAAACAGTTCATGCTGATTGTCCTTTTTATTTCCTCTCTTACAGAGATATATCGAGGGCATATGTGTCCTTGTCTGTACTTGCTTAGATTTTCATGTGTGTGACTTTAGGTGGTTCTGCATAATTTATACAGGAGATGTTTTTAATAAAGCAATAATTAATTAATTAAAAGGAATAATGCTAACTTTTATTTGTTGGTCACCACATAATAACACAATAGAATGCAATAAAATCCGATTGTATATTTGCCGTGTAAACTTTCATGTATAACAATAAAATAAAATAAAACTAGTCATAAAAAATATGAAAAATGTACTAATTCAGTTTTGTGTTAAAAAGCAACAATAATAAAATGGTGTAAAATCAATAAGACAATCTATAATATAAAAGATGGGCTGATTCTCTGTCTGCCACATACTCTTTGTGTATGACTTTACATGCATGTATATCTGATATATAAAGTACAGCATATGTATGTGTGTTTGTGTATGTGTGTGTCCAAGCAATTCCTCTGCACACACTGATCCGATTTCAATGATCCATAGCTCATTCAAAAGCTCTAGAAAAGTTAGGTGCAGGGAACAATTTTCATTGAGCTCAGATTCAGGGTTGCCAGATTATGTGAGGTTAAAAATATATATTAATATATTATACTAGCCATTATTGTTGCTTTCATGGTTCACGGGGAGTAACTCTCATTTTTCTTTTCTATCCAAAACTGCAGCTAGCTTAAAATTTTAATTTGGTTTTGGCCATCATCACAATAGCTAGGAAGGAGTATATGCAATAGGCATCAATAAACTACAGAAGAACTCAAAATTGATCGCTGCATTTAAATATTGAATTAATGTTTAAGCTTATCTTTTAAAAGTTAAACGATAATTCTTCTGCTGCCACTTAATTTAAAGATGATTTGATGTACGTAGATCCTTATTTTCCGTACAAACAATTATTTTTATTTCATGGGTGACAGAACAGGGGACAATTTATAAGATAAAATTAATATAGTGTAAAGATGGGAAAATAGAAATTAGAATTAGTTATACATTCAACATTTGAAGAGTTAGATAAACATAAAAGCTAATTAAGTAAAAACTATATTATAGAATCGATATGAATGAATGTGAAATTGGAGCTCAATTCTCCCACAACTTCTGCAGTTAAAAAGCCCCAGCTCTACTTAGTAATTTGGCATTTACTCTAACACCCTTCCCCCACGAAGTTGCATTGTAACACAAGTCGGTTTAATGTGGGGAACCCAAGCACATACACCTGGGCTAGGAACAAAAATTGCCTAATCTCCTAAAACCGTTGGTTGCACTGGCATCAGTGCAAGCACTGATCCCTCTCTCTAGTGTAATGAGAGGGCATGTCCTCGGGCAGCTGTTGAAAAATTGTATCACTGAGGTTTCTTCTTGGGTCAAAGCTGGCATGGACACTTCCCTTCTTGGAAATACCGAGTGAAACTGGAATCCTCTCCATAGTTCACACCAGCATCTCATTCACCATAGCCCACAGGAACCACTATTTCTGGCTATACCAGCATGACAGCTCTCATCATAACAGGGACTTATTTGCAACTGCTCATAACAAATGTAAGCAAGTCCTCAAAGGATCTAAGTCCATGTTTGCTGAGAGAATGAGATAACATATAGCCTCTAAATCTTTGTAACATATAGCCTCTAAATCTCTTGTGACTACTGGCATCATTGTAATAGGTTACTAAATAAGTACAAGGTCTCTATTCGCCCACTCTTCATTGAATGTTTTGCCTGTAAATTCTTCTCAAACTCTACTCTTCACTCATCTGGATTATCCCTGCCTAACTTCCCATTTAGAACTGATTCTCTGTTGAGTGATATGCACATAACACTTTCTATGCTTTCTGATACCATCTCAAACCTTGATCCCCAAAAAGCATGTGGACCTGATGGAATTCCTGTTATAGTCATTAAGAAGTATTGGAGTAAAGGACAGCGGCTCGGATTAATGAATCAGAGAGCCGAGTTTGAATTCCAGTTGAATCCATTACATTCACTTATGTGCTAATACCCTTGGAAAAGATATGAATCCTCTTCTTCTCCCTCTATCTATGGGTAAATAGCAGGACAGGCCGGGTTCTATAGCCTTGGATGGCAACTGGTCTACCGCAGGAAGAAATGGAAACCTACTACAGGAAGAAATCTGCCTCGTCAGTCATATATCGAAAGTTACATGATCACCTAAGCATGTAACATGAATGGCACATAACTGACTGATACTTTAAATTGTCTTTCATGGATACTGGCATCTCTGTAATAGAGTACTAAATAAATGCAAGGTATCTGTTCTCCACCTTTTCAATTGACTTGGGGTGGTGTCATCCTCTGTTAATAAAGCTGAATGCTTTGTCTGTAAATTCTCTTCAAACTCTACACTTGACTCATCTGGAGTATCCATGCCTAACTTCCCACTTAGAACTGATTCTCTGTTGAGTGATATGCATATAACCCATGTTTTCTGCTATCATCTCTAACCTGGATCCCTATAAAGCATGTGGACCCAGTGGTATTAAGAAGTGTGCTCCTGAACTGACTCCTGTTCTCTCTAAACTGTATAATAAATGCCTCACTGCCCTCTGCTTTCCTACCTGCTGGAATTCATCATCTGTTGTTCCAGTTTGTAGGAACTCTGATAAACAATCCGACACATTCAACTATTGGCCTATTAGCATTCTACCTCATTTTGGGAACCTCCTAGAGGCCCTAATCGATGCTGAATTGGTTCATCATCCCTCATTGCAGGGCTTTTTCTCAGACAAGCAATATAGCTTTTGTTTTTCCAGGTCAACTGCCATATTTATTTTTGGAGATTGTCCCAACTTGGTAAGGGGGGGGTTGTATTAACAATGCCAACACAGTTTTAAGCCTTCTGTCTGCCAAAGCAATCTCCAGCTCTTTTATTCGTACATAAACAATATGGCTGACACAAAACTTCCATGTCTGAACAATAACTTAAACGGTGCTTCCATTTCCTTAGTTCCTGGTTACAATATCCCTCCCGAGTTAGTAAAATTTTAATTAAACAATATGTTTTATGTGAACCATTAATTAGGTGGTAATATCCATGGGTGTTTCAAAAGAACTGAGAAGTAGACAAGTTATCAGGGGCAAGAATTTTTTCATTTCCTGTCATAATTACATCATTGTTATCATCTTCCATATCTGAGTCCTCTGTAAATCTATCATCTAGTGATTCCTTTTCAGCAAGTTCTCTCACTAAGAGTTGGGCACTACATCACTTTCTTGTGGAGGTCTAGTTTTATGCCCATGTTCGGTTTCTTGGGGTCATTTTCAGCCTTACATCCCTCTTCTTCCTTGTATTTCTGAAAATGTGTTCTGACAGGCATTCTGGATTGCTGATTTTCCTCCCTGTAGGGTACATGACACTGTGTGGTCAATGCTGAGTGTCCCTTCAGAGTATGTGCCTGAGGTCTCCTTGGTTAGTTAGCTTCTTGCAGTTCAGTTAGAATAATCATGCGAATATGATCCACATGTTTTTTCCATACATGCCCATCCTCCAGCCATAATAGAAAAGTCAATGGGTCAAATTGCTCTTCTAGAACTCCAGGCATCCATTTTGATTTTCCTTGTGTTGTAACCTAGAAATGTTTACTGAATGAGGAATAACCAAAACAGAGACTGGAAATGAAATGTTAATCTTTATAACATCAACAAAATACAATACTCGCCAGCAGCGTGAAGTAGGTAAACCACTGCTAGTGGTGGACTACTTATACAGCATATTACCCTCACTTACAATAATGTCTAACGTATTTATAAAGATTGGGACATACCCATTAGTGTTCATATGTACGGTATATAACACTTTCTTTCTTTCTTTCTTTCTTTCTTTCTTTCTTTCATTCATTCATTCTTTCTTTCTTTTTTTCTTTCTTTAGTTTGTTCATTCGTTCTTTTTTTCTGTTGTAACCTACTTACACAGCATATTACCAACATTGTCCAATATGAGGGATCCCATGTTTTGGCAAATGTGTACCTCAACATCCGTTCTGTTACTGCTGCTGCTGATGATGAAACTGTGTACATCTATATGTTTACTATGAGTATCCACTATCACAAGAATCCACTTGCCATTGATCAGGTCTGTATAATCTATATGCACTTGAAACCACACCATTCCTGGCAATTCCCATGGGTGTAATGTGCTCATTTGGGGTATAGTAGTCTTATCCTGGCACAAACACAAGTTCTTACACACAGTTTAATGTCTGAATCTAAATTAGACCACCTGATATGACAATGAACATCCTGTGTTATCTCAAGTGCATCAGTGGATCATACAGGAATCTGTACAATGAATCTCAAGATTTTTGACCGTACACAAACAGGAAGGAGTAGTTACCAGTACAACTGGGTCGTGTTTTATGGTTATCCTCGCAAAGTGTCAAGATACCTTGCTTAACGAATTACATGAAGGTTACTCAGGTATTTCACAGATGCTCATTGCACATTGTCATATCGACACGAGTAAATATATTGAAACTGTGCAGTTATTTAAATTTTGGTAATTATTACCATTGCTATTTAAATAGCATCAGCACTGTTCTAGTTGTATGCGTTATTACAAAAACAAGACCCCTGCAAATGGCAAATAACCAAAAAATCTGCATTTGAATAATCAAAAAATTTATTAATGCCATTTGATGTTTTAGTTTATTACAACCTTAAAGTCATAATGACCATGGATACGTCCCCAGTTGGTATCGAAGCACTTTTGTCAATATTATGGTACGTGGAAGGAAAAACCAATTTACTTTGCCTCAAGAATATTATCAAAAGCAGAACAGAAATAACCACAGATAGAACATGAAGGACTAGCAGTAATTTTTGGAGTGAGTAAATTCCATAAATACATTTATGGCCAGGAGGTTAGAATCATTACTGGTCATAAGCCCTTGCTTGGTCTTTTAAAAGAGGTCCATGCAATATTACACATAGTAAGTGCTAGAGTAAAGCGTTGGGCATTGATACTATCAAACTAGCACTGTCAGCTTGTATATAAACCTAGTTGAAAGATTCCTAATGCAGATGGACTAAGTCAACTACTCGTGGAGGACTTCAAGGGACGTGTTAATATGCTCATCTTCTTCTCTGTGGTGACAGGTGAACTTGCCCGTCTTTTATTTTGTTTGTGTGGCTTGAAAAGATCCTTTGGGAATTCACTCCTGGATATGATTTGGGCCTTTCCATTGGATGACGAACAAACTTTGCGTCTGCTCATGAAATGGTCCGTAAATAAATTTGTTTCTGAGAATTGAAGATTATTTGAATAATGTCTATATTTCTGAGATGAGGTATTATGTACACTATTTACATTATTTGGACTATAGTCCTCATCTTTGTCACCATATTTATTAGAACGTTTCGGACGTTTTATGCTCCAGAGCACACAACAGCCGAAACGTAATAAATATGGTGAGAAAGATGAGGACAATAGTTCGAATAATGTAAATAGTGTATTTGAATTTTGTTTTTAAATGTTTCCTAGTTTTCTGTTGGCTGAAGAACATACTTGACCCCATACTAGTTTTGGGCCAAAGTGTATATAAGCAGATGACTTTGGGGAGCTCAGAGACTTTGGGCGGAGATCACCACTTTGAGTGCCTCTAAAATCCATGTCAGCTACCAAACAGATTTCCTGATTCCAAGACTTTGAACCCAGCACTCGAGAAATTTAGATAAGGCCTAGTGTTACTATAGAGATTGATCCAGGATAGGTTAATTTTTATTGTACCTAGAGTTATATAAACCAATTGATGATTAACCTCATGAATCTTTCATTTTTTGTCTTTTTTTGTCAATGATTTTATGAAGGATCTCTAGATATAAACCAGGAGCAGTGGACAATATGTGGCAGCAATATTCTAACTATGGATGAATGGTAGACATATAGATATGCAAGAAAGAAAAACTGTCTAGCATAATACAGTGAACCAGCTTTCCTAGCAGCTAATCTAGCAATGGATTCAATAGGGTCTTTCTACTTCATGTCAGCTGAGAATGTTAACCCAAGAAAGTACAGTGAGTCATTTTCCTGGAAGTTAGTATCAGCCATGCTGATGAAAGGCAGGAAGATGTCTCTCATATGATTAATACATAGCAGTTTAGTTTTGGAGGCATTAAAATTAACAAGCCATCTTTTGCCCCAGTTAACAACAAACTGAAAGTTGTTTTTGACATCATGCACCATTTTGACCTTATTGAAATGATTAAACTTGCTATTGAGACAGGAGTAAATGGCTGTGTTATTAGCATAGATATCAGGTTGAGAGCTATTGCCATCAAAGTCTTTAATGAAAATTAAAAACAAAATCTGATATTGGGATTTTCCCAATAATTTGCAAACAGTCGGGTTTACAGAACTTATCTGAAAGATGTGTCCTTATAACAGTTTTATATTTCCTGTGTCATTTTGGCTGGGTTGAAGAAAATATAGTCTTGAATTCTGTGCTTCAGTTGCTGTCTAAATCCACACACGTGTCCTGGTGTTTAGATGACGGAGTGCAGACGGGGAACGTGTTGTCTCTGAGGGTCCCCACAAGCAAAAGAGGAAGAGAGTTTGTAAAAACCGCTCACATAGGGGTTTGGTGAAAGTCTAAAAAGGTAGCTTGTGATTGGTTGTTTTTCATCCAATCACAGGGCACCCAGTTAGCGACTCCGTAATAATTTCAATACTGATAAAGCCTGGGGGAAACCTGCATTAGTACAAAAGGATCTAGAAGAATATGGCTGTTCAGGATAACTTTCATTTCATGATTTGATAAGAAAGACTGGATCAGTTCAAAAATTTGGCCAGAGACATTGTAACTTTTCAGCTTGTCGAGACAACCTGTATGTTAAACTCTGTTGAAAGGTTTCAAGATGTCTAAAGCAAAAGTCCAAGCTTGAATTAAAATATACATGTACACACATAATTCAAATGAAATTTTTTCTTTTTAAGTATTCCACTCCAAGTTGGGTGGGCAACTGGTTTGCAGGGGGTTACATAGAGTGAAGGTGAGAGAAAAAACTGTGTATAGGGGGAATGAGGAAAGGCTAAAAGATGAACAGGGTTCAAGACATCAGAAGATGGCAATTGATGTTGCATTTAAATTTGAAGATTGCAGTTATCAGGGAAGCAAGTAAATGGAAGGGAGTTCCACAGGCAGAACGTATGAGAAAAGAAACTGTTGGAGTAGAAGAGGCAGGTACATTTAACTATTTCGATAGTAAAAAGGTAGGACCAAGATGTCAACCTAGTAGCAAGCTTAAATTCATACAGATGGGGCACCAGTCAAAATAGCTCATAAGAGCAGTTGCCATGAAAATATTTGTAGAAAAGACAGAGGGAAGCCACATCATGTCTATGAGAAAGTGACTGGAGTCAAAGATGCCAAGTCAGGATTGATTCGATTGCAGATCCTTCTTTGGATTTTGTCAAGAACTTCAAGATGAACAGCTGGGGAATCAGACCAAATATGGCAACAGTACTCAATGCATGGATGAATGGTAGATTTGCAAGATGGACACTGATGAGAAAAACCCTCTGGAATGACACAGTGAGCCAACTTTCCTTGCGGCAGATGCAGCTATTGATTTAATGTAGTTGTTCCACAAAGCCATTCGAAAGCATGAGGCCAAGAAGGCACAGTGAGACACTCTGCTTAGCCTCATATTTTTTAATGTCTTTGTGGACATCTGTGTAGCAAGGGTTAATTTCTCTTTCTGTCTGACAACAACACTTGGTTAACAGGAAAAGAGTATTAACTGAAAGGTGCAGCTTTTTCGGAATCATCTTGCAGTCAGCAAAGTGCTATGTACTGAACTAATATTAATAATAGTGTATTAACTCTGAGTATTGTCATAAAAATCAATAATAAAATAGAGGGTCTTATGGCCCTATCACGTTGAAACACCAGTTACCTGTACAATCACTGAAGTTAAGGAACATTGAGCTTGGTCAGTACCTAGAGAGGAGACTGCTTGAGAATACCAGGTGCTGTAAGCAGAGATATGCAGGTGGTGTAAAGGATAATGGCTTGAAATTTTAATTGGAGAGCTGAATCATAATTTCCACTGGATTTGTTATGTTTACTTATGCACAAATACCCTTGAGAATTTTTGCCATTCAATTGGAGCAGTTTAAGTTTAAAGTCAGCCCACCCAAAAATCAATATTAGTAAGAACAATTGGGTGCAACTGAGGCACATCCCCAAATGGGGGTTTAATAATTTGAATAGGGGGTGTGGCCCTGAAAAGGGCCATTTTTGTCTTCTTAATCTTCCAAGGAAGGAACCTCTTCCATGGACTGTCATAATAATAATATGCAATAATTTTTATTTATAATATAATTATTTTTTTATAATTCTAATAATCTTTTACGTTAGATATCAGCTCTCAAAACTGATTTTATGCTGTTTTTTACAGACATTAAATTCTGCCTTTGATTTTTGCGTAAAGTGTAAAATATCAGTTTTTACAATTTTTCACCTTCAATG
Organism: Acanthosepion pharaonis; assembly: GCA_903632075.3. NCBI lineage: Eukaryota > Metazoa > Mollusca > Cephalopoda > Sepiida > Sepiidae > Acanthosepion > Acanthosepion pharaonis. The sequence continues at coordinate 212,160 of CAHIKZ030003216.1, forward strand.
TTGTAATTTTTTTCCAGCCAATTTGGATTCAAAACCGGCACTGAAGAATTATCTATCAAACAAAAAAAAATGAATCAAAATTGGATGAAAACTGTAGAAACGCATAAGCAACATCTGCTCACACACACACATAGATACACACACACAATTTGAGAATTATAGATATAGATGTAGCAATCATTATGGGACAGCAGTATAAGTATTTTCTGGTTAAAATTCATAATTATTTTTAAATTTAAAAGTGAATTACTTTTTTGCCCATTCAGGAAATGTTAATTTTTCCATTCTCAAAAAATTAAGATAATCATGACCAACCCTTTATAATTTAATACTTCAATGACAAACCCTTTAGAATTTTAGCCCTTGATGTTAAGCTCTTTTAGAATTGTAGAGTTTGATGGTAAACCCTTTATAATGAAGATGGTGATCTAAAGAATTCTCTGTGATTCTCAATGTCATTGTGTGAGTGCAAATGCCTGACATTTCTAAGTGTTTAACTCATAAAATCTCTGCCCATTGAACTAATCTCACCAAATATGCCACTCATGTCAACCGAGTGTTACCATAGAAGTAGCAGCAGCAGCAAAGACTTACTCTGAAAACTTCCTGCTCTAAGCCACTTTTAAATCCATAACTGCAGATAATGCAATAATGACATTCTTGGACATACAGGGTGTCCCAAAAATAATGCTTGACTTATTTTAAAACAAATTTAGTCATGCAATAAACAATCAACCAAACCTAATGAACTTACATAAATTCAGTACCTTAAAAGTAAATCTCAATGTGACAATCGTCAATTTCAATCCCTTTATTCACTTGGCAAACACATGAGGGGCATTGCCTATTGCTAGGTTCACACTCTTCTCTGGTCTTTTGAACAGGAGTAGAGGTTTATCCTTTGTTTATTGCTTAGGATTGGGTTTCTGCTTCCTTCTAGAGTTCTTTCTTCTCTTCATTTCCAGTAACCCCTTGCATCTTGGTGATATTATTGCCTTGTTTGGGGTGAAATGGTTAAAAAAAATCCTGACAAAATTCTGTGTCAATGGTGGCAGCTTATTCTTCTATGAGGTGGTATAAAAAAATAAAGTCCCTAGAATGTATATTGTACAATTCAAAGAAAAAAAATCTTTTAACTAAATTGCTCACTCAATACAAGGCTCAAGAGCTACTCAAGGTAGGGGTTACTGAATGAAGTGTGTGGTATGAACATAAAAAGATTGCTGCTATCAAATCTTATGAAAATATAAATCTGCACCCCAGACATTTTCAAATATCTCCATTCCTGAAAGAATTACTCCTATCCCAAGCCAACATACATAACTATAAAAAATGTGTTATGGTGAAACACATCTATTCTATAGTTAATAGACTCTCCCACCTAATATAAGTAGGAATAGTAAGAAAAACGAGAGTCAGTCGATGTCAGATAACAGTAGTCAACAGTTAGTCGAATACAAAAGTAGTCAGTGACCACAACAATATTACTCTGCGTAATACCTATTATATCAAGTTCCTAACGTTTTGTACGTCAAACCTATTTTAGGACCGATTTAGTACAAATACAAGCCTCCACTGCGAAATAACTCCACAACAAAATGTTAAAAAATTAAAAGAAAAATGAATAAATTCATAACCTCCTGTTATTTAAAAAGTATAATACATAAATTAATCCAAAAGTAAGATAATATAAATATTAATTACGTTATAAATAAATGAAAAAAGGCATTAGTTATACATAGAAATAAATTCAATCTCAAATTCGATCTAAAGAATGTGAAACTTATTAAAAGAGAAAGTAACTTACTTAGAAGGAAAATTATCGAGAGTGCAACTATTGAATCTTATCAAAATATAAATCTGCACCCCGGACATTTTCAAATATCTCCATTTCTGTAAGAATTACTTCTATCCCAAGCCAACATACATAACTATAAAAATGTTAAAAAATTAAAAGAAAATGGTTAAATTCATAACCTGTTATTTAAAAAATATATAATACATCAATTTATCCCATACTAAAATAATTTAAATATTAATTGGATAAAAAATTCAACATCATTTACCCACTTTCATTTATTAGACATTAAATTTTGTCACTTAGCATCCTCTATAATTTACTGAGACTTTTCAGTTATTCTGATAAATATTTATGAGCATCTCTGTTGTAACCTACGGAAGGTTACTAAAAAGTATAATCAAACAAAGGTTGGTAATGAAGAATAATACTTAGGACAAGAACAACACATATAAGATTTGTCAGTGGCTTTTAGAAGAAGTAGTCAACTGCTAGAAGTGAGTCAAGTGAATTCCACAATGAATCTCCAACTCTAGGATATCTACCAACTGCCCCACACAGTCAGATGTGGCACAAGGCTGAATTTAATGTGGGGTATTCGAGCCTGTAGGCTTGGTGAAAAATTCTATGTAGAACCCTGTATAAAATGGGATTGGGTAGCTGTTTCCCAAGATGAGACTCTACCCTTCAACATACCCTCGTCTGGGGATTTTCTCTGCTCGGAGGCAGAGAGTTTGACCAGCAAAGCTGGCGATGAATCTCCAACTCTAGACTAGCATACAGTATTTACTAATGTATTTATGTGAATGGGGACATACCCATTGTCATCCATAGGTATGCTATAACAATCTCTTAAGTTTAAGAATTCTGAAAAAATAACATTTTTAGTCTTGTTTATAAACACTTGTTGCAAAATAAAATCCTCACATTTGCCTTGATAAAGTCCATTAGAGGATGAAACATGTCAGCTAAGATAAGTTTTCCTTTTGTCTTTATTCACACACACACACTTACACATATATATAATCTAAAGAGATATAATTCAAGTAATGGTTAAATCTTTCAATCATAAATTTTATCAAGGCAAATGTAAGGACTTTATTTTGCAACAAGAACATTTCAAAGGCTTTTCAAATATTTCCTTTTCTAAAAGAAATACTCTTTTTCGCAAGCCAACATACATGACTATAAAAATTTTAAAAAATATATAACTTTCACATAACTTAATTTTCCAACTAAAAATAATATAAATAATGATTAAATTATAAAAAGAACAGACATTAAATTACGTCACTTAATGTCTTCCATAATTTACTTTGACTTTCAGTTAGCCTGAAGCATATTTATGAGCCTTCTTACACCTAAAAAATTCTGAAAAACTAATTTTTACTTCGGTGTATAAATACTTGTTGCAAAATAAAACGCTTACAGTTGCCTTGATAAAATCCATGAGAGGACATAATGCATTGGCTAAGATGTTTTCTTTTTGTCATTATTCATAAATGCTTGTGTAGACATCCTGTTTTTATTTCTTTTTCTTTTTAATTTATTTTAAACATCCTACTAGCTTTGAGAAACTTAAAAAGAAAGTTAATACATTCTATATCAGAGTTTGAACCTGTGTCTTCCTTTTGTAGGGGAAACACCAACTGATTCAGCATGTTTAGTTCACTCAGGCAGATCTTCACAGCTAAACTCTGGTCATGAGAGCTAATGTATTCTGGATCAGATGATTGTTTCTGTTACAAAATGGGGACACAGGTTAAAACTCTACCAGACTGATAAATGTAATTCACACAGCTTGAAATTAATGATAATAAAAAAAAACAGAGCATCTAATTAAACATGTATCTGCTAAATTATTGTTTACAATAAGAAATATTTTTGTATACTTGGCATAGAGAGGCATATCTAAGTGCTTTAGACATGCGTACACTGTGTGTGTGTGTGTGTGTGTGCAAATGCATTTTCACACTGAGTTTCATCTGGTCTCTTTCCCACTCATGCAAGTGGGAGGGAATGTTGAATTGATTTGCTGAAAGGCTATATAAGAGGAATGTGTTAAACCTCTTTTAAAGTTTTGGTCTCTATCAACATTCTTTGCTGATTCTTTTTCAAGCCTAAACATGTGGAGTCCAGCCATTACATGAAATCCTTTTATTTTCTAAAAAGCCGTGGGTGTGGGGGGAGTGAGAAAGAGAGAGAGTGAGAGTGAGAAAGAGTGAAAGTGAGAAGCCGTTACATGAAATCCTTTTATTTTCTAATGGGCAGGGGGCAGAGAGAGAAAGATTGAGAGTGAGAAAGAGCAAAAGTGAAAAATCATTGCATCAAGTTCATTTATTTTCTAATGGGCAGAGAGAGAGAGAGTGAGTGAGTGTGAGAAAAGTGAAAGTGAGAATAGTGAGAAAGAGAAAGATAGAGAGTAGAGAAAGGGAGAGAGTGGGAAGAGAGGGAGTGAGAAAGAGGTAAGAGAGTGCAAGAAAGTGAGAATAGAGAGAGAAAGAGCGAAAGTGAAAAAGAGAGAAAGAAAGAGCTAAAGTGAGAAGCCACTACATTAAGTAATGGGTGGAGAGAGAGAAAGAGAGAGAGTGAGAAAAAGAGAGCGTGAGAATAGAGAGAGAGAGTGAGTGAGAAATAGACAGAGTGAAAAAGAGCGAAAGTGAGAGAAAGAGAGAAATCAAAGTGATCTGTTCATCTACTCTGTTATCTGGAAGATAATTAAACAAAAAAGTGCTGCTTGCAAAGATTTAACACATGCTAAACGAGGTTCTCAATCGTAATGGTAATATTAGCTGTTTCCTTATAAGGAAACATTCAGCATTCATAAACCACTACTACTATCAGTTGAAATTGATAAAATCTTTCTCTTAAACAATTTATCAGGAAAACAAGTTTCTCAAGTCCACTGTTATTGTTCTTTCAAGTTTTGATAGAGATTTCCTTCCTAACCTTTTGTTTGAAGTTGTGTGGAATGTTAACATTTTGATTATATCATTATTTTCTCTTTAAATTATGTGTGATATCCATTTTAGTTGTTGCTACTGATGATAGTCCTTAAGTGATGTGGTTTCTGTTATTTGGTACAGTTCTTTGCTTGTGATTGTGTGGCACCAATCCACAATATTCAAACAAGGATGGTGTTAAAAAATCAAGGCTTCATTTGCCCAAAGTAGTTGTATATAACTGACAGTTTAAATATTTCTGAACAGGTTTGACACCATACAGGGCATCCATATGAAAGTCTTGATCAGACTAGGCTATTTAAGAATATGCCACAAACTTTGAGGTTAATATTTTATCTGGTTAAAAGTATTGGGACTGGTGCTATAAAAAGAAAACTATAACACATATCAATTCAGCATTTAATCTCCTTTGAAGTAGTTTCTTTCTGAAGTATTGTTTCCATTGATGGATGCATTCCTGGAACTCCTTTTTTGGGATAGTGAGCAGCTGCCTCATTGCATTCTCTTGGATTTCCTCAACATCTTGAAATCTTGTGCCTTTCAAGCGGGATTTGGTTTTTCAAGAGGAAAAAGTTGCAAGTGTTGAGATCTGGGAAATATGGTGGTTGTCTGACATGGGGAATGTTGTCCTTGGCCAAAAACCGCTGCAGAAGCCATGTTCACTGATAGAACCTGGTGAAACAACCACACTCTACACACTTTCCTTCCAAGCACTTCCATGCTATAAACAATGGAAGTGAGCAAGAACCTCATAACAGAGTTCAAGGGTAATCAGTGCCAAGAGTTTTCACTCTGCATGTTTTAGCTCTGTTACCATAGCAACAGATCAGACCTCATATATGCATTTCCTAAGGAATTAATGGATTTCATTTTTAATCTGATATCATTTCTCATTACTTCAAATCTTATATTTCTGTTGATACACATGTTTGATTAAACACCCTGTTTTCTTAAAGAGAGCAAATCACATCTACCAGCCTGTGTATTTGAGAGTCTTTAGAGAACACATGTACTTTATTAAAAATCTTGACTGCAAATGACAGCTGGCAGATGTAGTTAACACTGTTTAAAATGAACAGAGTATCCAATCAAACACATGGATCAGCTAAAATGTAATGTTTATAGTGATAAGAAATATTTACATGTCTTCATCTTTAATGTTTTGAAATTATTTAAAGGATAATATTCTTATGCATTAATATGTATATATGTAGATATTTGCTAAGTTTCACTTTGTATATTTTAAGGACACATGTTTTGAACACTCAGTGAGGTGCTAGTTCCCCAGTAACTATATATAAGACAAGGTTGCAAGTCATTGCGATATGATATATTAATATATATCCTATGTGGGTGTGTATATTTATTTTTTTATTTTATATGTATATATATATATATATATATATATGAATGAATGAATTACAAATAAACGAAATTCAAAGATACCTCATATGTATGGCCATTTCTCCCTGTAAAAAACAAATCTTCCGAGGTTTATCAACACCAAAATTGATAAACCTCAGAAGATTCATTTTTTGCAGGGAGAAATTGCCATACATATGGGGTATCTTTGAATTTCTTTTATTTGTAATTTATTTATATACACTCTGTAAAAATACATTGAGCTCTCTTTGGGGATCAGTTTTAATATTTTATATTATTAGGATTCACTTGGATTACTTACTCATGGATTTTTACCTGTATATATATGTATATACATATATTAATCATTTTATCTCAAGTAAGGCAATAAAGCCACTAAGATGCAAGCAGTTACTGAGTATTAAAGAATGTGAGAATAAAAACACTATTAAGGAGAGAGAACAATAAAAGAACAGGAATTAAGAAGACAGAAGATAACGACTAACATTGCATTTAATTTTTTGAAGATTAAACTTGATAAGGAACTAAGAAGCTGGAAGAGAGTTCCACAAGTGAGAAGTGTGATAGAAAAAATGTGAGCATAGAACTTTGGTTATATCTAGCCATTTCAACTGTATGATGAGACCTTGTTGCCAATCTAGTACTGCACTTAAATTCATAATGTTTATATGTATAAAAATGAGGATAAGATTGACGTGTTCGGAGAAGCAGCTACATTGCGGGGAGTATTCCACAAAGTAGTAGTTCTTGGGAGAAAAAAACTGAGTGGAATTTTCTGCTTACATTTGGAATATGGTGGAAATGAGGATGGTTTGACTCTGTGAAAGTGGCAATGTCAGTTCGAACAGTAAAGGTCTGAACTGGTGAAATGAAGCTCATCTGGGCATTTGGTCAATGGTCGAGAATATACAAATTAAATTATTTTGCTGAATCTACTAAAATCTTTTAAACCAGAATTAATTTTTTTAAATTTTACAATTAAGTAAAATAAGCTTTTACAGATAACACAAATTTAACAAATTTTTTCAATTCTCATTTCTATCTTGGATGTGCAGGTAGCATAATGGTTTCAAGTGGACAGCTTTTAATATTCTAAATCTTACTTGCAACCCCCTACCCCAGCACTCCCTTTCAAAACACCCTGTTGATGTGCCTGTTCTGACTCATGACAATTCTCAGCAAAACTCACTATATGACTAAGAAAAATTTTAGAAGCTAAATAAAACCTGTTTTAAATATAGGCATGTTTAATTCTTATTATGAAAATTTGACACCTAAGTAAAAAAAACAAAAAACTATGAAACCTGAGTTCAAATTTTAGGCTAGTCTGTTTGCATTTACTTTCAAACAATGGCCTTTCAGAAAGACATGAATTCACCTATTCTCCCCAGCCATGCATTAAATAGTAGGGTAGAATGACATCTCCAACCTCAAGTGGCAACCAGTCACTCAAGGAAAACATTGGATTCTAAACAGTGGAGAAAGCAATGAGAAACGACCTCACTATTCTTCCCAAGTATTGACTGATTCATTTTTATTGATTATCAACCTTTTCTGGGTCATTTCAAGCCAAAACATATTTTGGATTGTAATAATAATTGTTTTCTTTTTTGCAAGCGAATATTGCATTAACAATTTCTTGAGTTTAAAAATCTTTTCTTCTTTTTCAGATACAAGTCCTGCTTTTTAACCCATATGGGGTGAAAACAGTGGATTCTTACCTTTCCCAAGAGTATTTGTGCATAAGTGAATGCAATGAACCTAACAAGAATTAAAAACTTAACTCACTAATTTCTCATTCAGAGCTGCTATTACACCACTTATACATTTTTTTCTTATCACTGTTACTTGAGTTCAGACATATTGCCTCTCATAAAATAATATTTCCCTCCTTTTGAGAAGGATGTGGACAGCTTTTAATATTCTAAATCTTACTTGCAACCCCCTACCCCAGCACTCCCTTTAAAAACACCCTGTTGATGTGCCTGTTCTGACTCATTACAATTTTTAGCAAAACTCACTATATGGCTAAGAAACATTTTAGCAGCTAAATAAAATCTGTTTTAAATATAGGTATGTTTAATTTTTATTGTGGAAATTTGACACGTGAGTAAAAAAAAAAAAAAACTATTTATAAGACATAACTTTATGGTCAATTTCTACTATTTGTCAGATAATTTTCTTCAATATTAGACATAATTAATTATTCCACATAAATGCATGGTAGTGTAATTCTAAATAAAAATTTCTATTTTTGAATGTGTTTGTGTGTATGTCTCTCCCCCTCTCTCAGTCACTTTCTCATTTATCAGTTTGTATAAGCAGCTTCAAGCAGCAACATCACTTTGTTGCAGTCATTCATTCCCTATTTCTTGTCTGGCTGAATTACAACAACTCAGTCAAATATGAACACATCAAGCACAGACATGTGTGCACGCCACTAAAATATTTTTCAAGTAGAGCTCAACTTTGTCTGTTTTTTTTTATCTCATCTAATATTATAATGAACAGAAAATTAATTCAAAGTCAAGATTTAAAGTTATGAAGTTGAAACAAAATGTATTCTTTGAAAAACAGAATTAAAATCGTTTGAGAATTTTAAAAACTATTTTTGATAGTTCAGCTAGAAATCTGATCACCTGAGTCATGCTGCTTAGAAGGATTTCCTTTTAGAATTATTGGATCGGAATTCTTGGGCCCTGTAATCACATTCCACAATTACTAGCCATGTTAATTTTTTTCTTTGTGTAACATTCTTATGAATACATGCAGAAAAATTGATTTAATTCAACATTTTAGATTTGATTGATTGATTTGTTATCAACCCTTTGCAGGTTATTTAAAGCCAGAAAATATTTAAATAATAAGGATTTAGTTATACAAGTCTTTTTAATTAACCCATAGATGGGGGAGAAGAAATGAATTCTTTCCCAAGGTTATTTGTGTGTAAGTGAATATAACAAACCCAATGAGAATTGGAATTCAGCTCTCTGATTAGCAATTTTGAGCCATCCATTGTAGCACCTGGCATTCCCAAGCAGTCACCCATCTAGCTACTGACCAGGCTTGTTGTTGCTTAACTTCAGTGATTGTACAGGAATCAGTGTTTTAACATTATGTGGCCACAAGTTGAAACAAAACAATAAAATGTAGTAGATTAAAACAATTTAATATTATTTTATTTTTGATGGCTTTAGGTCCAACTGAAATCAAGAATGAATGACAAGATTTTTGTTCCTTTTGAAACAGATATGCTTGGCAGTTGGAATACTTGTGCTTGATCTGATTAGCCAACCAACAGAGTTGCCATCGTGATATATATATATATATATATATAATTATTTATTTAAAAATATGATTCCATTGCTACATATATATATACACACACACCATAATCTTGTGTGTATAAGATGCAGGTTTTTTCATCAAAAATTGTGTACAAAAGTCTGCTGTGGCATATTCTTTAGTTTAGAACCCAATCCCATTTTTCCAGGACTTAAAACAGACAAAATTGGATCAAATTGGATTTATTTGTTTACTGGCGAGATAATCTTTATCTAATGGGGGATTGCAACAAGGGGAGATAAATTGTGCTTCCACATCATGAGGAAGAATGAGAAAAACCAGAGCTTGAAGACACCATTAAGTGGATTGTTGACTCCTGGAAAGAATTGGACACCACTATCATTGTTAAAGTTTTCAAGAAATGTTGCATCTCAAACAAGCTCAATGGCATCAAAGATAAAATCCTATATACAAAGACATCATACAGAAATGGGCATCAACAGAGTTACTACAAGAAGCCAATGATGATGACAATGATCTTGCTGATGATGCCTACTATACAGATCTGTACCCTAAGCTGATAGATAAAGAATTCAATCAGTTCTATGGGTCTGATGACGAAGGCAAGTTTGAAGCGTTCGACAAAGACAATCTTCCACTCTCAGATCTCGGTTCTCCATGAGCACAAAAAGATGACTTAGATTCCTCACAAACATTCCTTTTCAGGACTACACAAATAATTTCTAAAGAAATACCTCCGATTGTCACAAAAAAATTAAAACCAATCAAAAAATGTGTTAATATTTATTTAAATTTATTTTCTCAATGTGTAGTGGTGATTTAGTCGTCTTATACTTCAAAAGTCGTTATCAGGTTTTCATAATGCTTACAAATTGTAAAATGAATTATCAGCTGATATGAAGTGGAAAAACGATATTGAATACATTGCTAGCTCAGCTGCTAAGAAAGTTGGCTTAAATACAATATCAGTCGCTATCTACTGTCCATCTGATTACTCTCTTCTCCTTCTGCTCATCATTAATGTTTCTGTTCCTAATTCTTCCACACTCTGTAACCCCTTGTGTTTTAGTGTCATTATTGCCTGGCATGGGGTGATTCTGATTAAAAATAATTTATTTACATATTTTATATGTTTCTATTTTATTTTATCTTATTTTATTTTATATTATTTTATTTTCATTGATATGTATTATTTTCATTTTGACTTTGATTTTATTTTATCACCGCATACTTTATTATTATTGATATCCCTACTCTTATTTAGTTTATTAATATTAATAATATTATTAATTACTTCATTGATTTTGCCCTCCCCACTTGATTTTTAAATGTTTTTTTCTTATTCATTCCTTTTGATAACAACAGCGTCTTCAAATTAGAATTAATATTTCTTATTTCCCACCTTATTTTCAATCTTAAATGCTAACCTGGGCTTAAATTCAATTCCAAAATTAAAATACCATTTATATATTTTAACAATAATAATAATCCACCTCTGCAATAAAATATCTTGCGATAAAAAGAAATATTATAGAAGCGGGGTTGACCCCCAAAAATGCGCCTGACGAATGCAGAACGTATGAAACTCTGAATTGTGCAATCATTGTAAGATATGTATATTTCTTAATATATTAAATAGCTCTGTTATTTAACATTGAGCACTGTTTTTCTTCACTATATATATATATATATATATATATATATATATATATATATATATATATGTATTTTTTGTACGAATGCTTGCTTGTACATTTACCTATATTTATCCATTTGATTAATTGTGTGTGTGTGTGTGTGTGTGTGTGTGTGTGTGTGTGTGTGTGTGTGTGTGTGTGTGTGTATACTAACACACTGTGAGACCTGAAGAGTTCTCAATCCAACCAACTTCCCAAAATATGACAAAACATATTTTGGAAGAGAGAATCCATTTTGGTCAGCTTGAGAATGTCTCAGCACCCACACCTTCGTGTGTGTGTGTGTGTGTGTGTGTGTGTGTGTGTGTATGTAAAACTTAAGGAGTCACTGAAAACAAGAAATTTGGAAGATGTAAGTTTTCATTTGAATAGTTTGATTTTGTTCTATCTCTTAAACTCAGAAGCTTTTTTATATAATGAACAAGACTGTTCTTTTGATAACAATTTTGTACATCATGCAAGTGATTTTATTGTCAACTTCTTCAGGAAGTTACTGAGTTGAGAGAAAAAAAAAACAGCAAGTCTATATTTAAAAAAAAAAAAAACGAAAACAACATAAATATTCCAAAAGAAAATTTATTTCTCAAAATATGAGATTTTTTTTTAAAGCTGAGATGAACATTTTTCCTGTGATCCAGCATTTGTTGCTTTCAGGTTTCCATAGTAGAAAAAGTTGTCAAGTAGTCTTCACAAAGAATGATTATTGCCAATGAGTGAGATGATTTCTAAAGAGAAGAATAAAAAAGAGAAGAGTTCATTAAGTAAATAGTTGTGAACTAAAAATATGGAACATTACAGAAGAGTTATAAATTACATCATAGATACAGTTTTATGGCATATCAACACTGTCATGCATAAAGAAAATTTTCTGAAGCATCTCCTTGATCTATTTAATTATATATCTTGGGGTCGTAACATGTGGGTAGTGTTGTGGCTATTAGTCGAGGGGAACCAAAGTTCAAATTCTAGCCTAGATTTTGTGTTCACTTTTGTGTAAACTCAGCTCTTCTTTCCCCACTATGAGTTAAAGAGCAGCTGTTGATTGAGCTCTCTGGCTTTTAGTGGTAGCCTGTCTAGGAGAATGAATACTCTGAATTCCAAGAAAAGACAATGGAATACCACTCTACACTGTTTCTCCAAGAAAGAAAGAGAAATGCAGTAAGGCTTTAACAGCAGCAGTAGCCAGAGTAGAAAAGAGAAGCCTCAGTTAAGTGTAGCAAGCATCAATAGCACTCATCTGCAGGCAGGTTAGGTTTAAGGCTCCAAGTTCTCCACTCAGTATTGTCTCACAATATCCTAGTGAATTAAAGCATTAGTTCATGAATTTGATTATGTAATAATTATGAGTTCAATCCCTGGGTTAGGCAGTGTGTACTTGGACTAAGTGGAAACAGGGCAGTAATAATTGAGAAGTTCTAAATAAGAACAAGATGGGATATTCATGGACAGGATCAGCAGAACGTGAATAAATAAAAGGATTAAATAAAGAATTCAGTTTGAAATTCTCCAAAGATTACTTCGATTGACAAGCACCTGCTGGAGGCCAGAGGGTACAAAGAATAAAACAATAATAACAACACTAAATGAGGACAATAGTCTGTATGTAAATAATGATAACTTCTCATCCCAGAAATTTATACCTAAACTTAGTATTTCATAGATAATGAAGCAATGGGATCTGTGGAGAGGCATGATCACCTGAAGGGACATGACATTTAAAAAAAGACAAAAGGATCTAATTCCGATTATGAGGGTGTTTTTATAACATATCAACTTTCATATAAAAGTCATATATTTTTTATAATAAATGCAGATATTTTTCATATAAAATTCATGTATTTTTCATATAAAAGTTGTATATTTCATTTAAAATTCATATATTTTCCCATAAAAATATATTTTTCATTCCTGCACACTCCTTGTGGAGCATAAGAGATCCACACCCACACCAAGCAGTACTGCTATGGTTTCAGTAGCAAGTAAATTTTTACAAAATCGGAATGCTAGCCCAACACCTAAAAGAGATAAAAGGTTCCAACTACCCTGTCATTGACCCAGAGGTAGGGGTAGAAGGAAAGTGTATGCCTTTCTTAAAGGTATACATATGAAGTGAACACAAACTCTTTGTACAAGTACAGAAACTTAACTATCAGGAAAGCATATATAAAGGTAACAATGAAATCTGAAGGCATACTGGAATAGTGAAAAATGCCTTCCAAAAACTAAGCAAAGCATCAAGAAACAAGAAAAATTCATTAGAAACAAATAAAAGTGTGTTGAACTTCTATGTAATAACAATTGTCCTATATGGCAGTGGATGCTGAATGATTTCCTCAGAGATGAAGAAGAGACATGACACAACAGAGATATGGTTCCACAGGAGGATGCTGAGAATACCATGGATTGAACATCTAAATAATAAGTAATTTTTAAGAAAAATGAGATGAAAAAGATACTTATCCTTAGGGTAAAAAAGACAGTTGAAATTTCTAAGGCATATAATGAGATATGAGGGCTTGGAGAATTTGACACTCACAGGACATATTAAAAACAAGAGGGTCAGATAGAATCAGTGAGTAATTTGGCAGATCAGAGATTGGTAGGGATTATAAATGAATTATTATTGCTTACAGCTAAAAAAAGGGATAGGTAGTTGTGGCGTGCCATGATCGCCCACACCTTAACAGAGCACAGCACATAAAAGAAGAATCAGCCGCCTTGTTAAATTTTTCTTGTACTCATCCCTCATTTGAAGTCTCTCTACCTTCATTAGTAGGGAAAAGTAAAAGTTGTAAGGCGTCACACATGTGGGTTGTAGATAGGAAGGCTGACAGACACGAGTGATATGTCGCTTTGCCAAAAGACCCTGCGCATAAGATGAAAGAATGGGTAGTCAGAAAATTTGGCTGGATACTTTCTACAGATGCTGCAACAGACTAGATTTTGAATTCTGGAGGGGATATCAAAAGGGTGGCTCCGAACCTCTGCAAACCCCAAACTCACTGTTCTTATTAAGAAACCTTCATCATCTCTTGGATGGATAGTAAGTGAATTAGAGCAGACATACTCTAAATACAGATACAAATATATGGATACTGCTGCATCTAAGGAAAGTGGTGTCAATGGCAAAGCACTAAAATTGCACAACTGGCTAAATTGTTTTTTTTATTATTCTCTCTTTTTAATAATGTTTTCTTTTACTTGTAATCTTTCGCACTCAATAACCCCTTATGTCTTAGTGGCTTTATTCCTTTGCTTGGGGTGAAATGATTAAAAAAAAACATCTGATACTCTACCAAAGTGTCAAGTAGACCTACTAGTTCAAAAATCAGTCAGTTATGTGCCATGCAGTACTTTGTATGTCTATTCCACAGAGTCTTTCCTTGCAGATTGACCACAGATTCTTGATTGGATTTAAATCAGAAGAGTTACCAAGCCAGTTGATTTGATCACTGGTAAGGTTTGCCATTGTGTTCATGCAGCATTACAATTTTCGTACGCTTCCTTGAAGTAACATTCATTGCAGACAATGGCCACAGGACAACTAATCGATACTCGAGACAATAATGTCTGGGTGTGATGAAAATCTGATACAATCATGGATGGTGCAATATTTTTCAAGGCCAAACAATTTTCATCATACACCCTGAAAATGGATTCATATTACTGCACACTACCGCAAATGACCTAATTTGAGGAAAAAAATTGAAATCGATTACAACCTGTCATTCCAGTGGATCTAAAACTGACAGTATGGTGACTGAAAGGAAACTAAAGTGATGGTTTCATTTAATTTGCACAAGGGTGTATTATTGAACTGGTACTGCAAGAAAACAGGTGGAAGCAAGGAAGAGTAAGGAAGCTGCCAGTTAGGTCTAAAACTGTAGTTTCCTTGCTTTCACTGATGCAAATTTGTCACTCATATGCACTCAAACATTCAACACTGAGAGTCTGTCAGTGTTAAATGTTGCCAGATGATTTAATACTTAAGACCTAATTAATGCATAACACAGTACAAATTATTTGTTCAAGGTTCAGTGGCATACCCCTCACAAGTGGCATGTGCTGTATTTTCTACATCATTAATATGTCATTGTATAAGTCATGCAATGAATGCTAGGAAATATTAAAAAGAGATTTTGGCAATATTTAAATTTTGTGCCCCCAAAAATATGGTGTATCAAATGGACATTTATTCACTTGGCACTGCTATTACTGTATACACTTTTGACTCCATCAGCAATATTTATTGTTTTAAAAAGCAATGATTAGAATTTTAATAAAACCCAAATGTATGAAAATGGATTTATACATCTTCTTTATTCTTGAGAACTGACAACAAAGATGTTAAATACTACTTATTTATTAGATTGCGTATTTACAAGATTATAAAAATATATGAACCAACAATAATAAAATATTTATTATTTACCATTTTATAAAGAAATAAATATGTAAAGAATTTTTTTATTCATGAATTTATAAAAATATCTGTCAATAAGAAAATTTAAATAAACACATAATGATGAATAACTAATTATAAATTTTGAAAAATTAATTTTCCGGGTATTTCTTTCATTTGCTCTTGTGATATAAATTCACTAAATTAGATTGAGATCATTTCTTCCTCTGGACCAAACAATCTTTTAATTTTAGATTTTAAGCAAAACCACACTCAATATTTTGAATGTGTATCTCCCAATTCAAAATTGTTTACATATTTATGAAATTTGACAAATGAAAATGTTTCATTGAAACAAGATTTGGTTATGTGTTTCATTTTCCCAGGCTTCAAATCCAAAAATGAAAGAAAGAAATGTGTGTAGGTGTATTTGTGTGTATGCTTAAATAATGAATCATTGCACTTTTTTCATAAGCTGTGATTTCTTATGATTAAAGAAGAAAGAAAATAAGTGATTTTTTTTTTTTTTTTTAAAAAAAAGCCTTTAATATTTATTCTGTATTTTTTCTTTATAATTCTTAGTTCATGTCGAAAGTTGTTAATATATTGTTTCTGGATCTGATGAAACCTTGAATGGTGAAACACATAATCAAATCTATTTTCAATGAAACTTTTTCTATTTGTCAAATTTCTTAAAACTTTGTCAGGATTCTATATCCTATTTTTAAAAACATAGCTATTTATAAAATGGCAAATAATAAATATTGCATTGTTGATAGTTTACATATTTTGGTAATTTTGTAATCTTTTATAAATTTTTGAATTTTTGATTTCTTATCTAATTTGTTTTTTTACAAAGTAGCAAATAAAAAGTCTTTATAAAATGGTAAATGATAAATATTGCATTGTACCATGTTTCACGTCTTTTTATAATTTTGTGAATAAACATCAAGGGGGTCAGTAATAGTGGTGTCAAAGGAATAACCGTGTTTTTGACATGGATTTTGCAGGCATAAAGATTAAAGCATTGCCAAGATTTTTATTGGTCTTGTCTCAGAGATTAATTTTTATATTTCAGTTACTGAATTCTTTCAATTTTGTTACACATCTCTTGCTGGAAAAGAATCTATAACTTCCCCAGAGTGACCTGGAAATGCTTGCAAGCAAAGCTGAAGTGTTTTAACTACTCCTATACTCAGTCATCCTCTTCTTGCCTCTTATAAATGAACAAACCAGAAAAGTGAATATATTTAGACTTAAGTTGCTAGAATTAACAAACAGAAGAAAGAAATAAGAGCCATAGAACCAAGCAGAAAAAATAGGGAAAATTTAAAATAAGTGTTTTTTTTTGTTTTTTGTTTGATAAGTCTTACTTTTGCTTTCTTAATCATGGGCATAAGGTAAATACTTATTCATCTTAGTAAAACACTTATTGCAAACCAAACGAACTGTAAAATGGTTCAGGGCACTATCTTTTTAGGCATCACACCATTAAAGATTCTCGGATAAATAGATACACAGTTACAAATAAATTAACGTAACTATTTATACCATATTTATACCATATGGGTATCACAGAGTTCACCAATATCTAAGTGCTAGACCAACTTACAAATATTCAAATTACAAACTCTTAGAGATACAAACAAAGCTTTAGTTTCTGTAACTAAAATTTTTTTGCAAGATGATGGTGCGTGTTGAAATCCTCACAGTATTTCATATTGTTGAAGTGATTGCTAACATTTTTAAAACTTTTAATTTTTCAAAAAAAAAAAAAACGAATGAAAATTTATTATATGAAGCTATGCACCCTAAACCAACTGTACTTTGTAACCCCTTATCTGCTTGCACTTCTCCCCAAAATTTGCTTTCGATTGGTGAATGTATGGCTATTTTAGAGAGTGTAATGGATTGACTAATGGAAATCAAAGAATTTTATGTTTCTGCAATTAGAAATTGGTCTTTAACTTCTCTTACCTACTTGGTAAGCAGTAGCAATGTAAGATGTTCAGACTGAGCAACAGAACTTGAAAAAGAGTTCAAGGAATAAAATGTGTTAAAAAAGAATAAATTAACAAGACAGATACAAGTATGAATACAAATATTTATGTTTTCTTACAACAGTTCACATTTTTGGGGGAGATTTTCTATTATCACAATGTGAGATATTTAATAAAAAAACTGATAAAAACATGAGCAAAAAGAAAAAAATGAAACTAAATGAAATCAGCTAGACTATATGACACGTTCAGCAAAGGAGGGGTGTATTCACTATTTGATAATTTTGCAGCAATACATGCTTAAAGGTTTTAGGCAGTTTTGATCAACATTTCTTTTCATGGTTAGCCGTAAGAAATTGTAAATGTAGGACTACCTTACACTTAAGTAAAATAACAACAATAATAATATTTATTAAGAATTTATTACCAGAAATATGAAGTTTTATGGAAACATTGTTGACAATTATGTATTTATTTACATAACAAATCAATAAAAATAATATAAAGTTTGATGTTATATTCTATTTGTTGTTATGTATTTTTCATTTTCTCTTTTGTTATTGGCAGCATTTTTAGAATACTTTGGCTGCAATGCTAAGTTTCCTAAGGTGAACAAACTGGAACTATTTCATTTACAATTTGCTACAATTTGTTTTTAGATTTCTTCCAATCATTTTGATGGGCAATAGCAAAATTCTGAAATTTAAAATGATCTTATTCCATTTCAAAAATAAAGCCTGTAAAAAGGAATATTTTAAATTAATATACAACCAAAAATAAAATGCTTTGGACAATGAAATTTTAATGATTTTGCTATAATTATGTAACAATAATGTAATGATATTCCATACAGAAATCTATAGTTTCCACATCTCACTGCTTGGCTATAAACTATAAACCTAAACTGAGTTTGAAATATTGTGTAATCGGCTCTAATTTTTTGTAAAATATTTGGATATGATATAATGAATAATTTGCAGCGAAAAAAGTAATTTTTGATTTTTTGTTAAATATGCCCCATCTCCATTGAATACATCCTATATCTAAAGCATATATTAAAAAATAAAATAAAATAATAATTTAAATTTAAAATTTTCAGCGTCCCCTTTCCTTCATGCACATATGTAATTGCATCAACATAAACATCATTTTAGTCTAATGGTGTTCTAAAGGACAAAGTGCATCACACAAAAACATTTTCCACTTTGTCATAGTCTTTTCCTTAATATATATATATATATATATATATATATATTATTATTGTGGGCTTTTCCTTTTTATCATTAGATAAAAAGGAAAAGCCCACACTCAATAACATGAACTTCAAACACATATATAAAAAAAAAACACACATTCAGTTAAAAAATTAAAAATAAAGCATCCTTGATAATGGTTAAAAGAATAACCGAAAGTGCTCAGATATGCAGAACTTTTGGACTGTTTTTACACATTTTGTGCCCAGAAAAGAAAACACTTTTACGAATACAAGAAAAATGAAATAAAAAGCTTAATCACAGTACCTTGTCAGTCATCTTTAACAAAACATATATCTTCATATATATATATATATATATATTGGCCCACGTATGCAATATTAGCAGATGCTGTTAAAAATTACATAAAAAAGAAAACAGCTGTGGGAATCCATAAAGGCAGAACCATGTGTGTTATCCTTCAACGAACAAGAGAGCAGAGAAAGAGAGAAAGAAAAACTGAGTGAAATTTCCATGATAAATTTATGCCAATTAAAGACTGAAAGATTTTTGAAAACGAGCAAGTGCATCCATTTATTTTTATCTAAACAGAACACATACATTTTTTTCCCCTTTCTCACGTTACATTTAATTTATCGATATTCGTTTCATAAAGAATTTTCAGGAAGAATATGTGAGAAGAGAGACACGTGTCCTCGAATGCAAATCTCTGTCCTCTTTGTAAAAATAAAGATAAGAAGACAACTTGAAATGGGAAGGAAGTATATCCAAATCTGAGTGTCTTTCTTCTTACACATTTTGAGGTCACCAAGGGACAAGTTATAACCTTCACCAGAGTTATGTCAGCTTATTCAGAGAGAGAGAGAAGGAGAGAGAGAGGGAGAGAGAGAGTCTTTCTTTTTTCACATTTCGAGGTCGCCAAGGGACAAGTTATAACCTTCATCAGAGTTATGTCAGCTTATTCAGAGAGAGAGAGAGAGAGAGAGTTTTTCTTTTTTCACATTTCGAGGTCACCAAGGGACAAGTTATAATCTTCATCAGAGTTATGTCAGCTTATTCAGAGAGAGAGAGTCTTTCTTTTTTCACATTTCGAGGTCACCAAGGGACAAGTTATAACCTTCATCAGAGTTATGTCAGCTTATTCAGAGAGAGAGAGAGAGAGAGAGTCTTTCTTTTTCACATTTCGAGGTCACCAAGGGACAAGTTATAATCTTCATCAGAGTTATGTCAGCTTATTCAGAGAGAGTCTTTCTTTTTTCACATTTCGAGGTCACCAAGGGACAAGTTATAACCTTCATCAGAGTTATGTCAGCTTATTCAGAGCGAGAGAGAGAGAGTCTTTCTTTTTTCACATTTCGAGGTCACCAAGGGACAAGTTATAACCTTCATCAGAGTTATGTCAGCTTATTCAGAGAGAGAGAGAGAGAGAGAGAGAGAGAGAGTCTTTCTTTTTTC
This sequence comes from Acanthosepion pharaonis, assembly GCA_903632075.3. Taxonomy (NCBI): domain Eukaryota; kingdom Metazoa; phylum Mollusca; class Cephalopoda; order Sepiida; family Sepiidae; genus Acanthosepion; species Acanthosepion pharaonis. The sequence goes on from CAHIKZ030003216.1 coordinate 232,378, forward strand.
ACATTTCGAGGTCGCCAAGGGACAAGTTATAGCCTTCATCAGAGTTATGTCAGCTTATTCAGAGAGAGAGAGAGAGAGAGAGAGTCTTTTTTTTTCACATTTCGAGGTCACCAAGGGACAAGTTATAATCTTCATCAGAGTTATGTCAGCTTCAGAGAGAGAGAGTCTTTTTTTTTCACATTTCGAGGTCACCAAGGGACAAGTTATAACCTTCATCAGAGTTATGTCAGCTTATTCAGAGAGAGAGAGAGAGAGAGTCTTTCTTTTTCACATTTCGAGGTCGCCAAGGGACAAGTTATAGCCTTCATCAGAGTTATGTCAGCTTATTCAAAGAATGAGAGAGAGAGAGAGAGAGAAATAGTGTAGGTGTACTTTTATCTGAATCTATCTATCTATTTATCTAAATATACAAGGTGTCCTTAAAATCTGGACACAGGAAATATCGTTAACTCTATCTTTTTACTTCCACAGATTAAACATGGTTTTGTCACAAATAGAAAGAATTGACTTCTTTTTTGGGGGTATGCTAAAGGAGAAGATGTACTCAATGAAAACCATAGATGCAACACCCTTGATTGAATGAATAAAGAGTGAAGGTGCTAAAATTTACGGCAATGTGAAGTTATTGCATTGAGTTCACATGGATCTTGCAAAGCGCATCAGCCTTTGCACCACAAATGATGGAAATCATATTGAAGATGTTATTTGTTAATATTCCAATTCAATAAAATCTTGTTGAGAATTTAATTTCTTGAAAGCATATATATATATAGAAAAAGAAACCTTTCTGCTACCATGGTTCTACCACATTTGGTGTTTCAAGCAGTGTGCTAGATTTTACATTTTATCTCAATTCTACAGAACTCTCATATATTTTTTATATAATTATAGAATGATGCAACACCTGGCAGGATTCAAACTTGTGTCCCCCTTTGCAGGAGAAACAGTCATTTGATCCCACATGCTTTTGACCACTTGGTTATGAATATGATTGCTTACCTGGAATCGTTTGATTATAATTGCTTGCCTGGCATTCTTCGACAATGAATGTGTATGAAGCTTTTCAAAGTTGAAAGGTCGAAAGTACATCAGATCAAATGATGTTTTCTCTTGCAAAGGGAGACACAGGTTTGAATCTAGCCAGAGGGTGCATTTTCTTTAATGTGATTTCTTGAATTTTCAGGCAGGTAGACAAAACAAAATATTGTTTAAAATAGAGTATCTATTCAAATATGGGTAGTCACTAAAAATAACTTTTAATGAAATATATATATATATATATATATATGTATGTATGTATGTATGTATGATAAAAATATACTTTTAAGGTATGCTATATTTATAGGTTAAAGTGCTTAATATCCAGTGATAGAGTGTATGTAAATATAAAAGTGGACAATAAAGTCAATATCCTGTGGTGACAATCTGTTTCATGCTTAAATGCAATCATCAATGGCCTAAAGATTGCATTTAAACACGAGACAAACTGCCATCATTGGGTGCTGACCTCAATGTCCACTGTTATATATATATATATATATATTACTCTACAAAATTTTCTTTAAATTGGCAAGAACTAATCAATATTGGAATCAATTTTGCCCTATAATTGATTTAAGTCAGGTATGGGGAATCTTCTTCAACCAGTGGGCTGCATGAGATATGCCTCATCATAAGGCAAGCCCCACAACTAAAAAGATTCAATGTCATGTTTCAGTGAAAGTGCTTCAACCATTTACACTACAGAAGATACCTTACAAATGGAGAAAAGTTAATTTTTTTTTTGGGAGAAAAAATTTTTGGTAAACATGGCGAAATGTGCCTGCAATAAGATGGAGTGTTAAAAGGACAGTTTTTCCCTTGACACCGCTATTATTTTAACTACCTTTACCCTTCAGCAATATTTATTATTTTAAAAAGCGATGATTAGAATTGGAATAAAACCTAAACATGTGAAAGTGAATTTATACATTTTGTTTGTTTTTGTTTTTGAGAATTAACAACAAAAATAATAAACACTATTTATTTATTTGATTGTTTATTTACACTATTTATGATATTATTAATTGGAATGGTTGGCAAAACATCAGCTAATTGCCAATTGATTCAAACTTTATAAAATCATAAATAATGATTTCCTTAGTGTTGGTTCATATATTTTAATAATTTAGTAAATTTATGAACAAAAATTTTTGTTTTCATATTTATTTCCTTATAAATTAGTAAATGATAAATATTGCTTTGCATTAGTTCTAATTGTATTAGTTTTTAGAATGTTGTAAATTTAAATTGTTAATGGAAATGAACAGTTTGATAGTGTTTAATGTTTTTGTTGAAAATTCTAAAGAACCCCCACCAAAAAGTTTAAATTCACTTTCATCATATGTTTAGCTTTTATTAAAATTCTAATCATTGCTTTTTAAAACAATAAACATTGCTGAAGAGTGAAAGTAGTTAAAAAAAATGGTGTCATTGGAAAAACTGTCTTTTTGACACTCCATCTTTTTGTGGGCATGAACGTCCATGCTTGTAAAATTTTTTCTATAATTAAAAATTCATGGTATAATATTACCACTGATGACAGTGTGATTAATACATCTCACTGTATGTGGTTTGCCTTTAATTTATTCAGTTGAAAATACAAAAAATGATTTTTTAAGATAAAATATATATTTCTTCTCCAGAGGAAAAAATTATAATGAATTTTTCCTGTTTCTAAAGCAAAGGATGTTTATATGTCTTATCATTTATATTTTATAGTGTTGTTTTGTTAGATTTTTACTCATTATTTATTAATATTACTTAATTATTTGTTGTTGAGCATATATGGTTTAACCCACATTACAAAAAAAAAGCATAAAAACGAAGAAAAATATTCATTAAACTCGTACATAAAGGCATCACCTATCAAGCCCTCTCTACAAGATACTGAACAGAAATACAGAAAAAATCAGTTACAATCACACTGAGAACATAACGCAAAAAATTAAAAAGCACAACAAAATATAACTAACTACCTGCCCAAATCAAACCTACCTGTAACTGCAGAGCAAAAAGGAATGTCTCTTAAAATGGCAAATGCTTGCAAAACAACAAATTCCTAGAAAATGGTTAAAGAAGTTATCGAAAGCACTTGGGACAATAGACACTATGAACAATTTTTGCAGTCTCTAACCTCCATCAAGTGGAAAAATATAAGAATATTAGTAATGCTAAATAAAAAATTCATCAAATTTTCTTTGTCGTACTCAACAAAATATACCGGGTGTAACAGCAAAATTGTCCAAATGATGTAACAACATAATTATCCATCTCACAAAATGTTTAATATCTAAAAAAAACACCAAACTAATTAAGTTTTTTTTTGCAGGTTTTCAGATAAGACATTTTGCCATCTTGATGTAATTTGTCATAAGAATCAATGAAAAACCTTTTGAGTTATTCAGCTAAAAAGAGAATAAATTAAAATTGTTTTGTGTCAAACCCACTGTCTTCCCAAATGAGCAATGGTGAGAGGAAAAAGTTCATTCAGGCCTTCAGTAATGGTACCAACATTCATAGTCTGGCTTCCATCTTCAAAGTCCATTCCAAAACCATCAAGAGAACAGTGAATTAGTTTAAAAAAGAGGGAACAGTAGATAGGAAAATTGGATCAGGCAGTCACAACAGGAATAGTGATCATCATTTCAAGTTCAAGCTAAAGAGATCAATTAGAAAAGATCCAACTCAATTCATAAGACGTTTGGCACATGAGAGAGGTGCTTCAGCTATGATAGTACAAAGAGCAGTGAAAAAATCTTGAAAATGAAATCGTACATGAAATGTGTGAGGCACCTTGTGACACCAGGACAGAAAGTTAGAAGCTTAGAGAGAGTGAAGATCATCTTGAATAAATTGGAAAATGATCCTGGAATAATATATATATATATATTTGAATTTTATTTCGATACTTTATGAACTTTCAATCTTTAGATATGATTAAATAAAGATGAACATGTCATTTTCGTATATAATTGATTTTATCAGAATTCTTCTGTTAAGCTTGAAGAGTAATTATACATTCTTATTGCTCAAAGTAGAGTCCAATAGTGTTATAAAAACCTTGGAGAATTCCAGTAAGATATCTTTAATCATTTCTAAGATATAATGGTTCAAATATTAACAATTGGATAATTTTGCTGTTACACTTGGTATATACCTAAGTTATTAGTATAACAACAGTAATAATAACGTGTGTATTGATCCAGACTGTAGTGATAAAAAGTAACAGTAACAAAATGAAAGAAGACTAACAATAAAATAATACTAATAATAATAATACTAATAATAAAGATTATATTGTTGCAATAAAAGCTTCAATAACAAGACAGAATAAAAATTGTAATAAAATATTAAGATTGAAATATGTTTGATCTCTTTCGGAGAATATAATTATTTTGAAAGAAGCACCTTAACAACGATTCAACAGCAAAGTAAAAAACAATTTGGCAGTCGATTGTAAAATGAAAAAAAGAAAAGAAAGAAATTAACTGACTTATTCTTGTTGCAGCTTTAAGCATTAAAAAGATGATGTCAAAGAGACTTTATTGATTAATATCCCTGGTTTCAACTTACAAAGACAACATGGATGCTTGACAAGCAAATAGTAGACAGGTCAAGGTCTTTTGTAAATGGATCAAGGGCCTAAAGAATTCAGGATGAGGAAAAAAAGATGACTATTTGATTTTTGCCACAGATGTATTTTCTATTCATTGGTCAAAGGATCGTAAGCAAAGAGAAAAACTATTTTGTTTAGGTTTTTGAAATGTTTTAATATTCATTGTTGGCATGGCAACAAATTAGAAAAGCATAAAGAAAATGGGAGTGGTGGTGAGAGGAGGTTAATGTTGATGAGATTAATGGAAAAAATGTCTGACTTATATCACAAGTACAATTACTGTTTTATTTCTAGACTTGTGCTTAGAATATTTGTTTGTTTTATTACCTACACACAGCAGAGTCAGTTTTTAAAACATTTTAGATAAGGTATTTTCACTATTATTATTTAATTAATAGTCTTATTCTATTCTACTATTGTTGCTTTTTAGATGAAGTATTTTCACTATTATTATTTTATTACCAGTTTTAGTCCATCTTATTACTGTTGCTTTTTAGATGAAGTATTTTCACTATTATTATTTTATTACTAGTTTTACTCTATCTTTATCTAAATATACAAGGTGTCCTTAAAATCTGGACACAGGAAATATCGTTAACTCTATCTTTTTACTTCCACAGATTAAACATGGTTTTGTCACAAATAGAAAGAATTGACTTCTATTATATTATTGTTGCTTTTTAGATGAAGCATTTTCACTAATATTATTTTATTACTAGTTTTACTCCATCTTATTATTGTTGCTTTTTAGATGAAGCATTTTCACTATTATTATTTTATTACTAGTTTTACTCCATCTTATTATTGTTGCTTTTTAGATGAAGCATTTTCACTAATATTATTTTATTACTAGTTTTACTCCATCTTATTATTGTTGCTTTTTAGATGAAGTATTTTCACTATTATTATTTTATTACTAGCTTTACTCCATCTTATTATTGTTGCTTTTTAGATGAAGCATTTTCACTATTATTATTTTATTACTAGTTTTACTCCATCTTATTATTGTTGCTTTTTAGATGAAGCATTTTCACTAATATTATTTTATTACTAGTTTTACTCCATCTTATTATTGTTGCTTTTTAGATGAAGCATTTTCACTATTATTATTTTATTACTAGTTTTACTCCATCTTATTATTGTTGCTTTTTAGATGAAGCATTTTCACTATTATTATTTTATTACTAGTTTTACACCATCTTATTATTGTTGCTTTTTAGAGGAAACATTTTCACTATTATAATTTTATTACTATTTCAAACTATCTATTTGTTGAATTTTCCTCGAGAGAAATGGACTCCACCAGATCTACTTGCCTAAGACATGCTGTGCATTAATGAATATCTCTCCAAATTTTAACACAGATATTGGCACACAACCAAGACATGTAGAGGAAGCTGGTCAGGTGTTCAGTTGAACAGTAACCTTCTGATCACACCTGGTTATGGGACTGATGATAATGATGATGATGACTGTTTCATTTCAGCCTTTTCAATATTATTATTATTATTATTATTTTAATACAACGTCTGAATTTTTGAGATGTAGAATTATCATTATTTGCCATTCCAATCATGTCAGCACATCTGAAACCTGAATGTAGCAAATAAGATGAGTGGTCCAAGTAGAAAGGCATTTTGTTTTATTTATCGTTTTTTTAGTCACTGGATTGATCCTTCTGTTGCAGATCCTAAGGGAAATCTGGAAGAAAAAATTATCTTTTTGAAAATTTGGTCTTGCCATACCAGGAATACTGGAATTAATCTACTGGAACCTCATAAATTGCAAAGAAAAGAAGAAAAAAGGGTTGCCTATCATCTGGTTCACATTCCTCCCCAGTTTTTCTGAACAGGAGTAAATGTCTATTTCTTGTTTCCTGTTTAGGACTGGGTTTAAGCTTCCTTCTAAAGTCTACTTCAATGCTACACTTCTAACATCTCCCCTTAAAACTCTGAACTTTTATTTACTATTTATTTACATTTTTTTCTTCAATAAGAGTGGATGGATTTACTATCATCCTGTTCACACTACTTGCCATCTTCTGAATTTTTGCTGTTTAGCATTGGGTTTTTGGTTTCCTCTAAGTGTTTTCCCTCTCTTTCACTTCCAGTGGCCAATTGTGTCTTGGTAAAATAATTGTCACAAAAAATATATATATATATATGTGACGTCGTCCCCCGGTCACAGCATCGACTGTGTCGTTCGATCCCGTTTGCGGCGCCAATTGTGACGTCACGTGCTCCCCAGGCTCTGATATCCTGGTCACGGACAGCACCAGTTGTGGCGTCTTTTGTGTGGCGTCAGCTGTTCGCCTCGCTGCTCCAAACATGACGTTCTAACCCTTTGGTTAGAGTGATACCAACCTCGTCGTTCCCAACCTGCTTCCAACACCTGGTTACCAGGGTAACTGCACTGATCTCCGGTCTGCCTACCCCGTTGTGACTTGATCTTAGACAGACGAGATCAAACAGGGCTTAGGGCGCAATGCAAGTTGAGTCTAATGGGGGTGATAACACACAATTATGTATAATAAAAAGAAATAAAATAACAACTCACAAGGTCCAACGTATCAAGAAAAAGGTAACAAACTTTTATGTCTATTTGCTCGGTACATAGGACTATGTCTACCTCCCGACCCGTTCTGTGGATTGTGGCACAACACTTTTACTAGGCAACTTTAAGGCTTCCAGTTGTCTGCTCTCTTAGAAATTTGCGTTTCGGTGTGTCTTTGGACGAAAGTCGAAAAAAACTTATTTCTTGTGGTCTGATTCTAAGTCGCTCTTCAAACTACTTGTTCTTGGTTGAAGAAGAGTCTAGAAGTGTGCGTGAATCTTGGTTAGCTATCTTGATGCGGTTTCAACACTGGGCGCTGATCTCTGCTTGTCGTTCACGGCTGATCTCTCTCGCCGTCCGCGGCGCAAACTCTGCCTGTCGTTCACGGCTGATCTCTCTCACCGTCAGTGCGTCTGCGGCGCAACTCTCTTCTTCAGAGTCTGAATTATTGGTCACTCATCTCTGCCGTCAGTGCGCGAATTAACTTCTTCTCTTCAGCTTGCTCTGATTCCAACTTCTCCACTTAGGCCAAACGGGCTGCTTTACTTGGCTTCTCTTGCCCGCAGAAGCGAATGAACGGGCCCGCCGTCGCTCAAACTCCCTCGCCGTCCATGGCAAAAAAACTCTCTGATTTCTGTCGGTTGGGGGTCCGCTTTTATTGATTTAGTCAAAAAACTGGGGTGGGTCTGTCGGCGCCAGGGTTTTCTTGATAATTCTAAATCGTATCCACCCTTCTTATTTCTGATTAGGGATTTTCCATTTTCGGTGATTCACTTTCACTCCTACTTCCTTATTGTGTCTCTGAGCTCGGCCAATGAGATCCCGGTCGGGCATTTTTCCTCCTCCTTTGTGCACCACGTGATCCCATCTAGTCAATGGCGTCTTTAGTCGGGCGTGGACAATCCGTGGCTTTGTTCTGGGGGAAGAAACACCTTGCTTAAAGAAACAAAAATTTAAATTGCCCTTATCGTACGTGACCGAAATGACGCTCTCTTTTTTTTTTTTAACACGCGGTATTTGTCAAACAGTTTATCGCTAATTGGATACGATCTAAGAAAGGGATTTCTCAGACTGGGTGGCGTTTTTTCGTGAACTAATAAAAATATTTCACTTTTTTTCTTTCACTCGAAGCTTGATAACAAAAATCTTAATTATCTCAAAAAACATTTTCAGCCAACATCATCTTTGTGGCTTTATTTTCAATTCTGGAATTGTCTGGGTTTTTGTATTAATGGTTTGCCTGCATATCCTTAGATAAACTTCCCACCTGTTACCTATCATATTTTTTTTTCCATTGTCTCTAAACTTTATTTCTTCAACCAAATTGATAACAAACTTCCATTTTTCGTGGACACGGAAGTAGGTCAGGTGCTTGACCTGGATATCTTCCAACATCTGTTATGTATCAATCGTGCGTGTGTGTGCTTGATTATGACCTGGTTTTCGTATTATATTTTTTCTTTCTTTCTTTTTCTTCTTCTTCTCTTTCTTTCTCCCAGATCGCTTGAACGCAATTAAAGAATTATTCTCAAAACCCAAATATTTTTCAGCTCTAAATAATTATCAAATGGTTGACAAACCGCAAAAAAAATAAATCATATATTTATGAATATTTCTTTCCAGCCTGCTAAGTATGCATGGTGCCACATATATATATATATATATATATATATATATATATATATATATATATATATATACAAAAAACCTCAAGGAATTTAAATAAAGGATTATACGAATACAAAAGGGACATTTTACAAAATACATCAAATGCATTGATTGCTCACTATAACTGAACACAATTTTGGCATAAAAATACTACTCTGATCAAAGGAGAAAACAATTCACTATGATGAAAATATTAAGAGAGTGCCTTGATTGCAAGGTTATCCATAGTAAATTTGCACCCTGGCTCTTACAACATTTTAACATTTCTGGCAGATCTTCTATTATCACAGTGTTGGATATCTCATAACAAAAGTGATGGAAACAAAAAGAAAAAGAATCTAAATGAAATAGAATATATATAAAAATAATTAAAATTAAAAATTTTCATCATCCCTCATTCGTGCACATGCATAGTTACACCAACATAACAAATTTACTTTGATGAAATACTAAAAGATGAAACGTGTCACATAAAAATCGTAATCATGATCCACTTCATCAAACCTACAAATTCAAAAAGAACCGATTTCTTTTTGAATTTATAGGTTTGATGAATTGGATCATGATTACAATTTCAATGTAATAAATGATAACCATAGAATATTAGTGTTTGAGCCTTTTATATTATATTCTTGCTCTGTCCTGGACATTGAGCTCTACCTGGATTCTATCCTCTTGAAAATTTATATATATATGTCTATATTTCTGAGATGAGGTATTATGTACATTATTTACATTATTCGGACTATTGTCCTCATCTTTTTTGCCATATCTATCACAACATTTCAGCCATTGTACGCTCCGGCCTTCTTCAGGTGGTTGGAATGTGGAACCGAACCCTTTATTCAGAAAACAGTCTGCCTGCCTAATGTGAAGGGGTTATCAGAGAAAATACAAAGGATCTGCAGTCCATATAACATCAGGACAACTTTCAAAAGCTTGACGACACTTCGCAGATATCTCTCCTGAGTAAGACCCCCCCATAGAGGAGAACATGACTAAAGACGGTGTGTACACTATTCCATGCAGCTGCGGAAAGGAATATAAAGGAGAGACATCCCGCCCCCCTTCAAGGTAAGGCTTCAAGAACACCAGAAAGCTGTAACACGAGGGGAAGTAGAAAAATCAGGCGTGGCTGACCACATATGGAGAGAGAAGGGAGATCACCGCCCTCTGTGGGATCATGTTGAGATCATTGACAAGGAACACCATTGGAAAATTCGTAAACTTAAGGAATCAGCACATATGCTAGGCCACAAAATCTCCTGAGCCGACCAAGCATAGAGATAAATACAATATGGGAACCAGTAATAAGGAGTGCCAGAGAAAAGCAATGATAACATAGTCGCAATATGAACTCTGGTAAAAACATGCAATGATAACAGCAAAATTGCAATATGAGCACTGGTAAAAATGGTTGCTGAAGACATTAGGTTTATAATACCTAGAAATTCATACCCAGGACATGGCACAGTGGATAAAGGCGTTGGTTAGATCCAGTGACAGCACCCAAAGAGTGTGAGTTCAATACCTGGTTAAGGCAGTGGAGAACTTTCAGATGGAAATTAACAGGAGATAACTGACAACTGATATCCATCAAACATGGCATGCGGAATTAGAACAGTCTACCCCAGTGAGCGAAATAAAGGGTTCGGTTCGACATGAAACGACTGAAGAAGGCCGGAGCGTACAACGGCCATTGTGATAGATATGGCGAAAAAGATGAGGACAATAGTCCAAATTATATATATATATATATATATATAAACAGAGATTTGTACCCAAGGAACTGATATGTAGCTTTGAAGAAAGTGGACATTATATCTAAGGCATCTTTTGGTCAACGCTTTGTCAAATACCCATATATATATATATATATATAGAGAGAGAGACCACTAATATTATCTATATAGATTTCTATTTTTAAGAAAAGGCTAAAATGACAACTAACCTTCCATTTGACTTTGGAGACCTCATGATTGAATCCCAAGTTGTGAGGTTGTTTGGCTTTTTAGCCTTTTCTTAAATATCTTAGCTTTACATGTTTGATTTTGACTTGAGCACATTTTTGCTGTCTATACTTTTTAGGAGGGGGGCTGTTTTCAGTCTTCCATTTACATTCATATATATATATATATATATATATATATATCTCTTTTGCTTTAGTTCTGTGTCTCTCATCTTTTGTTTTGCTACTCTATGTATCTGGTTTCAGAAATTAAGTTAGCTTATTGACCTGTCCTTAACAATGGACACCTATGTTACTACTACTACAATATCAATACTGGGGAGGGGGTGCTGAAAAGTTGACCCCTCCTCCTAAAAATCAATATCATATTATAATTCTGATTGTTCTTTCACTAGTTAGCATGCACTTTATATTCTGACAATATCTCATAAATAATGCACTATTCTGTTTCGATCATGAGCAAAGATGGAAAAGACATTTCAGATGTAACTGTTTGGCTTCACTGAGAAAAAGAATGATTCATTCATTCATTTTCTGTGACTTATCAACCATTTGCAGGTTATTTAAAGAAGATTTTTGAGATAATAAGGATTTAGTGATACAAGAAGTCTTGCTAACTATCTCACAGCTGTGAGCGGGGTGGCAAGTGGATTTATACCATTCCCAAGAGTATTTGCATATAGGAGAATATAATGAAGCCAACTGGAATTCAAAGTTGGGTCACTCATTAACAATTCCAAGCCATTATCCATTACACCACCCACACATCCAAACTTACAGCAACTGGTATTGCCAAGCGGTCACCCATCTAGTTACTGATTAGGCTCAACATTGCTTAACTTCAGTGATTATACGGGAACTGGTGAGTTCTGTCATCAAACCAATATACAAAGGTGAGGCCTGTCTGTAGACCAATATACAAAGGTGAAGCCTGTCAGCAAACCAATATACAAAGGTGAGGCCTGTCTGTAAACCACTATACAAAGGTGAAGCCTGTCAGCAAACCAATATACAAAGGTGAGGCCTGTCTGTAAACGAATATACAAAGGTGAGGCCTGTCTGCAAGCCAATATACAAAGGCAAGTACTGTTTGCAAAGGAATATTCAGCCTCACTACAGGCGCCTGCTATTCTGCGCATAATTCTTGCTGAAATATGTTTGAATCTCATGTGCAAAATTCAATATGTAAATGTTTCAGCTATTACCTAGCTTCCGCAGAATTGAATCACCCTCATTTCTCCCATATTCGAAATGTAAGGAGAAAGTTCCACCTGGACAGCTTTTCCCCAAAACCTTCTAAATTGTGGAACAGACTCTCGCATAGATACTTCCCTGAATACTAGAATTTTAGCCTCTTCAAGTCTAGGGTCTATCATTTTATATCCTCCTTATCCTCATAGTGTTCACTTCCTACCATCTCCTTCATTATAGCAATTTTAATAATAACCTATTTTGAGTGGCTCTCAAACCTTTGATATTACAGTATAAAAAATTATATGGCAGTGGTGTTCTTTGTCTGTTGAAATAGAGGTGTATTTTATATATCAATACCAGGGAAGGGTTCTGAAAAGTTCTCAGCTTTACCCAATCTTGAGAATCAGTAATTCAATGACCAAACAAAGATTTTTTTTCCAAAGGGTTAAAGAAAATTGGGCAATGATGATATATATGTCAAGTGTTTTGAATTGCATGGTGGAACAACTTGTTCATCTTTTATCAGCTGCTTGTGTTGTGTCTGCTTGTTGAAATAGCAGTGCATCTTAAGTATCAATATGAGAAAGAAGGAAAAGGTGACTGTCCTAGAAGAGGGAAGAGGAAAAAGAGGACAAACCAGAGACAGGGAAGAAAGAGTGAGAGATAAGAGAAAAAAATAATCTGAAGGTGAAGAGGAAGTTGAAAATGAAAAAGGAAGACAAATGAAAAGAAGGTGTTCATTCCAATCACCATGGGAAAGATTGTATCCCCACCCCAACCCACAAAAAAAAAATTGACAAACTGTACAGATTTCTTCCTAGCCAATGAGACCAAGAAGTGATCTCATCTACAATATTTCTGTCCTTTCTTGTTTTGGAGTCAGAACGTTGCAATCACTTGTCTGTATTCCTTTTGTACATTAACACCATTCTTACTTTGTGAATCTTTTTTGTCTTATTACTGTTACTTTGCCTACTTTATTCCTGGCTATGATGATAAACTAAATCCGGCAGTCAGACCTCTTAACTGCTGTTGTCTCCAAGTCCACCCTGTCTGGGTCCCAACTATGAGCAAATAGTGTACCACCAAACAAAAACAAAATACTATAAAAGTATAAAAATACATATTTATAGTAAAATTACCAGCAATACATATTTATAGTAGAATGACCAACAATATATTTTGTAGCAAAATGACCAGCAATACATTTTATCTGTAGTTGAAGGCATACATTTGCATTCAAAATATTTAGACTTCAGCGTTAATTAACACATAGAGGTTGATCAGCTGCTAAACAAAATCAACCAAACAATCAACAGAAAGAATTTTCATATCATAAATCCATATAATATAATATTATATGGATTTATGACATGAAAGTTCTTTCATGTTGATTGTTTGGTTGATTTAAGGAATATAATTCTACAATTCCTTATTTCAAACTGTATTCTAAAATATAATTCCAACATAAAATACAAACATCACTGCCTCTAGTAATTATGACCACACAAACATGTATATGTACAAAAGCTGAGTATCATCTACCATGTATTCAATTGTGAAAGCAGAATAACATATATTTTTATTACTTCAAAGCTCCCAAGAAAATTTAATTTCGGCATTAAATGACCCATCAGGTGTTGATATGTCAAAAACAAACTTTGCCTACTTTTGTCTTGCATATATTGTTTGCTTAATATTATTTTTTTGCGTGTTCTTTCCTTTCTTTTTTTATTAGAAATTTTGTTTGTTGGATATTTCTGCCAATTACATTTAACCATGGCCAATTACTCTACAGAAAGAACAATGATATGAAAAGAGGAAGAAAGAAAAGAAATGAAAAAGAATGAAAGGGAAATGCCATTATAGAAAATATATACAGAAAGGGAAATAAGAGAGAGAGAAGAAAAAGAGAAAGAAGAAAAAGAGAAAGAAGAAAAAGGACGGAGAAGAGGAAAGAATAAGAGAAAAATCAAAGAAAATGGAAAAAAAGAAAGAAAGTAAGTGTTGTAAACTAGAGAAGGTTACTGAATAGAATAATGAAAAAAAAGTTTGGTAATGAATGATAATACTTAGGACAAGAACAACACATATAAGATTTGCCAGCGGCACATAGAAGAAGTAGTCAACTGCTAGAAGTGAGTTAAGTGAATTCTATAATGAATCTCCAACTCTAGAACACGTACAGTATTCACTACTATATTTATGGGAATGGGGGCATACTCATTATCGTCCGTAGGTAGCTACAACAGTAAGGAAGAAGATAAAGAAGAAAGAAGATAAAGGACTGATTGATTTATCTTTTTTTTATGGCTTGTCAACCCTATGTGGATTATTTAGAGTTGAAAAATTTTTTAAAATGTAAAAAATAAAAATTTTTTCTTTTTTTTTAGAGTAAATATTGTATTAACAATTTTGCAGGGATAACAATGATTTTTTCCCAGATACAAGTTCTATTATTTAACCCATAGCTGGGAGGGGGCAGAGAAGATAAAGGAAGAGAAATAGAGAGAAAAGAAAAGGCAAGAGAGGAAGAAGGGGAGAGAAATGATAAAAGTGAAAATAGAATAGAATTAAAAGAAAGATAATAAAAGAAAAGAAAGACAAAAGAGAGAGGCAATAAAAATAGAGAAAGAAAATGAAAGATAAAGAAGAAATGACCTAATGAAAAGAATTCAACAAATGGTGAAAAAGGTGAACAAGTTGGAAAATGAAGAAAGAATTGAAAGATCAGGAAATGGAATTGGTACAGCACAAGAAAAAAAAACTTCCTTTTTTTCTCTCCTCATCCCCCACCTTCCTTAAAGAACTGATGTTTGGTTTACCTGTGGTGGGTACAAATAGCTTCTAATTAGCCACCCAATTAGCATCTGACAGTTTTCAAAGCCTAGAGAGCAGAGATGATTTGCAGCCTTCAACAGTCGATGACGGGAGGGGGTGACAGGTGTGTAAAGAAGAGTTATTTCATTTTAGACAAGAGAGCAACCCCCACAAAATCAATCTCTCTTGCTTTAATCTGTTTTTCTTAAATGGGAGGTTTCACCAATGAGTGCAAAATCTTTTTTCTTCAAGAACCAAAGAAACATATTTTTTAGAATCCAAATGAAAAACAACTTCTTGATGAAACAAATTGAAAAATTAGTTTTATTTAATATTTCTGCTTTGTAGTCAAGGAGGTACAGTGGAGTAATGGATAGCGGCTTGAATTGAGAAATCGGAGGGCAGAGTTCAAATTCCAGTTGAATTCATTACCTTCACTTACGTGCTAATACCTTGGGAAAGGTATGAATCCTTTTCTTCTCCCCCTAGCTATGGGTAAATAGCAGGACAGACCAGGTTCTATAGCCTTGGATGGCAACTGATCTACCGCAGAAAGAAATGGCAACCTACTGCAGGAAAAAATCTGTCTTGCCAGTCACGTATCAAAAGATACATGACCGCCTAAGCATGTATCACATATGGCACCTAACTGATTGAGTCAAAAAGATATTCACTACATTATTGGCCAATTCTAAAGTTGGCTTTTTGCCACATTTCGTCATCCAGTACTAAAACATTTATAAGTACATTCTTTAATCCTATATCCAAAGTTCTGATTATGTAATGGTTTTATGGAACATCAATATTTATAATGGTCATAAGAGATTAAATATGCATTCTTTAATTATATATCAAAGGTTCTGATTGTAGTTTTATACCAAATACAATCTGAATTTATGAAAAAATCCAGAAATTTTTAATAAAATATTCAATAAATATTTTTTTTTTAATACAATCTATTTGGACATACCAAAAGATAACATAAATTTTGCTTTGGGTTTTCAATGCAATAATAATGGATCTGTAAATTTAACTAATTGTTTTCAATGTAACCACAAGAGAAGGTAGCAGATCTGCTTAGTTCAATACCTGAAAGAGAAAAAATTTTCATATATGCTAATAACAAGTTGACCCTATTTTAATTTGCATTATGAAATAGTTTTAAGCTGTTTCAATCAATGACTAAAAGTTTTTGTTTGTAAATAGAAAGTTATTTTTTCCCTATCTGAACATAAAAACACAACTACATCATAAAATATTCAGGAATTGTTTATACCACTGAATAAAATTTTCTGTTTATAAATAAAGGTTACTAAATATGTTTGAAATGTCTCCTCTGTGTGTGTATATATACATATGTATACATGAGTGCATGGCTGAGTGGTTAGAATTTTTGCTTTCTGACCATGAAACCTGGGTTCAAATCTCACCATGGTTGATTTGTCAAGGAGGTGGCATTGATGTTATTGGCCTGAGGAGGTGATCCCAGCATGCAGCACCATTGGAAAGTGCTTAAAGATCATACCACAGTGAAATTGGGTAGACAGAACTATTCAGAAAATGCTGATTGTTGTGTTAGCATGACGTCACTAGTCATCGTTTCCGATGGTTTATGTGTACTAACCTTATTCAAACTCTTCATTATGCCAGATTATGAGCTTTCTTCTAGAAACTGTAACTAAGATAACTGATCACCATAGTTGCAGTATAAACCACAGGTAGGCTCTAATTGTTGAATAAAATGTACCTGAGCAGGTGTCTGCAACAGGGATTGGCTAGCCGCTCTCCCTAGCAGACAGGTGTACTTGGAATTGAGTAGCTGGCCAAATGATGTAAATGCTTATAGACTCAAACATAAATTACCAATATTTACCAATCTAAACTAAATAAATGCATAAAATAATAATAATAATAATAATAATAATAATGACTGATTTCAACATTAAATAACCCCAAAATCAAAATTAACCTGCTCACAACCAACCCAACAACAATCTTTTTGGATCTCAAGCAACAGGTACTGATTTTAAATATGGTAGACTGATTCTTATATAAAGGTCATGTAACATCAAACATGTAATGGTGTGGGTGTTGTAACTGTTATTGGCACAATTTCATTAGTAAGAAGTAAGTTTCACTCAGATAGCTTCTTCCCAAGAACTGCTGCTTTGTGGAACAGACTCCCGCTAGGGTGCTTTCCCGATCACTCCAATTTTGACTTCTTCAAGTCTATGGTTAAACGTTTATATTATAACCTGAAAAACTTCACTTCTTGATTTTCTTCCACTCATACATCACACATTAACCCTCTGTCTTGATTGGCTCTTGTGCCTTGTATTGAGTGTTTAAAAAATAGAACTAGCAATCTGAATTCTAATTCATACCACATTAATACTCTTGGGAAATCCATTCCTTCTCTCTCCAGCTATGGGTTCAATAACAAGGTGAACTTGACTCTTGCCTTGGTTGGTAGCAAGTCTAGGAGAAAGCAACAAGAAACCAGTTCATAATCATTTTCCAAGAACAGTTATGGTAACACACAGTTTACAGATATTAAAAGAAAAGGAAGCTGTGAAGAGATATGATCACCTCTATCTCAAGGGGACATGACACTGAAGGAAGAGCAATAAGCATCATTGTTTTATCCTATCTCTTAATATTAAAAGTATGAAAATAATTTTACCTCAATTTGTAAAATCTTTCACCTTCTTTTTTTAAGTATTATCTTTATAGTTACAAAGTCCGAGAACTGAGCTACAATTTTTGCTCAATTACTTCTATTATCTCGACTGTTTAGTCATCGGTTGACCATATTTTACATCAAGGCTGATCAGACCATTTATTGAGCAGGCAGTTGCTAGGCAACATCCAGTTGTTATATCCTGCATCTCCATCGAAATATTGCAAAAGAGGGAATGCACCACCATGAAATTGATATATATTTTTAGCCGTCAGTGCTGCACAAACGAACAAATTACGTTTGTTTGAGGATGATAGGCAGATAGATGTCTCGGTACAGGAAGAGACCGATCTTGTCAGTGATGAGTGTTGTCAATATTTGTGTACTGAACTTAACCAAGTAGTTTTTTTCCTTCATCATTTTTATTGCTTGTATTTTTAATGAATGCTGAAAACCAGTTTCATCTGAATTTATCTGTTACAGCTGATTCCTCATGAATCACAAACTAAATATTAGTAAGTTTTGAACACTTTTTGATAACGTCTTTTATTCATAGAAATTCATAGCATTATTATTCAGTCATTCAAGTATTGTGGTGGGCTTTGTTGTATTTAACAACAATTCAACACAAGGGTGTTATACAGTGTCATGAAAGGTTTTCTATAACCTCATGCCACTTTTTAGCTAAATGCTGTATTATATAACATTAGATTCATATGTTTCCAGAATTTGGGGGTAAAATCTTTTAATGCATAGAAATTCATATCATCATCATTCAGTCATTAAATTATTTTCTTTTGTTGTCTATAACCTTATACCACTGTTCAGTTAAATTGAATCAATTTCTAGGTTTGCTGTTAGGAAAGTTGGTTCATGGTGTCATGTCAGACAATTTTTTCTTTCCTAAATCTATCTTACACATTCATAATTCCATCATTCACCCATGCATTGAATAGTGCTGCCACATCTGGTCTGGTGCTTCTGCTATGTATTTCAAGTTTCTTGATAAAATCCAAAGAAGAATCTGCAATGTTATTGGTCCTGACCTAGCATCTCAGCTTCAATCACCTTCCTACCACCCTAATGTAGCTTCCCTGTGACTTTTCTATAAATATTTTCATGGTAATTGTTCTGATGAGCTTTCCCCTTTAGCATTTATGAATTTAAGCACAGTACTAACTAAATTGGCAGCAAGGTCTTATCATTTTGCTATTGAAATGGCTAAATGTAACAGTTTCTTTTCCTGCACTTCTTGCTTGTGGAACTTTCTTCTGGCTTCTTACTTTCCAGTCAACTTTGATCTTCAAAAAGTTAAATGCAATGTCAATTGTTATCATCTGTTTATAAAATCCTGTTCTTTTATTGTTCTCTCTCTTGAATAATGTTTTCTTTTTCACATATTCTTTCACTCTTAGTGACCTTTTGTGTCTTGGTGGCTTTATTGCCTTGCTTAGGGTGAAATGATTTTTTAAAAAAAAGTTTAAATCATATTTTAATATATTTTTTTCACAACAATTTATAACAGTTATCAAAGTATTTTTTTTTAGTTACTCCGCACTGCCTTACATCAGCTTGGCTGATGCTAACCTCCAGTAACGTGACTCATTGCACCTTCTCTGGCTAACATTCTCAGTTGACATGAAGTGGAAAGACTATATTGAATTCATTGCTAGGTTAGCTGCCAAGAAAGTTGGTTCAATGTGTTGAGTGAGACAATTTTTCTCTCCAGAATCTATCTTACATATCTGTAAGTCTACCATTCACTCATGCTTAGAATATTGCTGCCACACGGTGAACTTGCTATTTATCTAGAGCTTCTTGATAAAATCCAAAGAAGAATCTGCAATATTATTGGTCCTGATCTGGCTGTTCGGCTTCAGTCATTTTCCCAATGTCAGAAGAATATCTTTTCTATAAATAATTTCATGGTAATTGTTTGTATGAGCTCTTCGCTATGATATCAAAACTTTTTGAATTTAAGCGTAGTATTAGAATGGAGGCACGGTGGAGTAATGGATAGTGGCTAGGATTGAGGAATCAGAGAGCCAAGTTCAAATTCCAGTTGAATCCATTACATTCACTTACATGCTAATACCCTTGGGAAAGGTATGAATCCTCTTCTTCTCCCTCCATCTATGGGTAAATAGCAGGACAGACTGAGTTCTATAGCCTTGAATGGAAATTGCGGGAAAAAAAATTTACCTTGTCATTTATGTATTGAAAGATACGTGATCGCCTAAGCATGTATCATGCATGGCACATAACTGACTGAACTTACTAGAATGGCATCAAGACCTTATCAATTTACAGTTTAGTTGGCTAAGTGTAACCATAAGTTCTATGCTAACAGTTTCTTTTTTTGCACTTCTTTGCTTGTGGAAATCCCTTCTGGCTCCATGCTTTCCAGCCAACTTTAATCTTCAAAAAATATAAATGCAATGTCAATCGCAATCTACTGTCTTCCCGATTACTTTTCTTTCGTTTTCACTCCTTAGTAACGTTTGTTTTTAATTCTTCCACATCCAGTAACCCCTTTTATCTTAGTGGCTTTATTGCCTTGCCTAGGGCAAATGCAATTAAAAAAAGAAATATAACAACATGCTACCTTTCAGCTTGATTGTGTCTTCCATCATGAAAGTGTATTTTTAGTTTTGATTTGATGAATTGCTTGAGAACTCTTTTCATATCTTTAAAATGACGAGACAAAGAGAACAAAAGGAAGCAGAACTAAAGAAGTACTTTTATTCAAACCTACAAGTCAAATAGAATAATGGAATTAGATGATTCTATCAGACTGAGAGTTTCTAGTTTAACTCCTCTGAAAGAAGAAAAATAATAGTCAGTCATTTTCCTCCATTGCATCATTCAAGCTAATTTCTCACTCACAGAAAGCACATAGGAACAGCAAAAATTACCTTGCCGAAATTAAGCAAGGTATTAAGGGATCAGAAATATATCATTAGAAATAAAAAAATGAGTGCTGAATTGTTATCCAGATGAAGAAGAAACTTGAAGCAGCAGAGATGTGGTTCTACTGACGGATTCCGAGAATACCATGGATTGAACATATGGACAACGAGAAGTCTTAAGGAAAATAGAAACTTCAAGGAAACTGATAATTAAAATCGGGGAGAGAGAGAGAGAGTTGAAATATAACTGAAACATAATAAGAAAAGAGAGCTTAGAGAATTTAACACTCACAGGACATTTTGAAGGCAAAAGAAGCAGAAAGAAACAGTGAACGGGTTAAAAGTTACTTAGAACAAGAAAAGACAGGAAGTTATGGAGAGTCATGATTGCTCTCTTCCTAAAGGAAATTGGCTCATAAAAGAAAAAGAAGCTTATTACATATACTGCATATACTGCATATTATATTATAATTTATAATATTTGTTATGCTTTACAAATAGGAACATAATCATAGCAACAAAATTGGGACAAGTAACCCACTTAAAGAGTTTGAATTAATAGAAGGCAGAAAAACAAAGACACATGGTAATGGGTTAAAAATTACTTAGAACAACAAAAGACAGGAAGTTTTGAAGAGCCATGAATTTAATACTCACAGGATATAATGAAGGCAAGAGAAACAATGCAAAAACAGTGAGTAACCTACTTAACAAGTTTGTGTAGAATAGGGTTAAAGAGGGATGGTAAAAGGTTAAAAGTTACCTGGAGCAAGAAAAGATAGAAAGTTGTGGAGAGCCGTGATCAACTATACCCTGACAGGACAGGGCACATAAAAGAAAAGGTAGTTCAACATTAAAGTGTTAAACAGCAATCATGAGTAGTTTTAATAGAATTTTAATTGTGTAAAATTTTCATTGTCACTCAACTTTAAACCTGTTGACAGTGTATCTCTATCTATAAAAGGCAGGATGTGTGTGTGTGTGTGTGTGTGTGTGTGTGTGTGTGTATAACAAATGCACGGCTGCAATTTTTGATTGATTTGCACTAAAATTTACATGCACATGCTCCAAGTTAGCGGGAAGCCCAAGACCGATATTGCATTTCCCAACTCCCATCAATAATGGAAATAATTGATTTTTTCATGCTTCTACGGCAGTTTTCATGTAGTTTGCAGACATTTTCTACTGGCCAGAGTGAGAGCCTATAGCTGGCTGTCACGAATAGGCAGGAAGATTCTATTGGCCAGCGTGAGAGCCAACAGCTGACTGACACGAATGTTAACTAGCATGCTAGCATGCAAAAAAAATCAATAACTGCATTCGTCACAAGTGGGAAAAATTTAAATCTGCATGGCATTTTACTCCAATTGGCTCATTCGCTTGCTTAAACTCAATGTTGATTCTGATTCCGCAGAACTGGGTTGGATTTGTTGTTAACATTCTTTTTTCATTCGGTTTTTCCAGTTACGAGTCATTTTTTAAAGCTGATCGTTTTGTGTTCATTTTGTTTAGTTCTTTTTTCGTAACAGATTTAATGTTTAGTATAGAGCTTAGAAAAAATTCGCAGTGTGAGATAGGCAAGAAGTAAGGCGTATAGCAACATCAGCACGGCAAAAGGCACTCCTTTAAAGGCAAGGAAGGGCAAAAATATTTTAAGTCAAGTGATAGCGATTGCTGTATGAGTCATACGATTTTTGAATCAAGCACGAGCAATGGCAGGCCATGCTGCTAGTGTGTTATAAAGAGTTCAAAGTTGAATTTATCAATTTCTGTTGCTAAAAATGGCATGAAGTCTACACAGTATTGGAAGAGTTAAAAGTTATCCAACTTAGAATACAGTAGGATTGTTGAACTTTGGAATCAACATGCAACAGTTCAACACATTAATCAGAATTAAACTGTTATGAACATTTTTTTGTGTGATTCAGAAATCCAAACACAAGACAGTAGAACATTGCATCAAATCCCCAATGAGGTTCTTCTACTTAATACGTTTGTACAAATGGATGACAGAACAGGGACAAAGACAGATGGTAATGGGTTAAAAGTTACTTAGAGCAAGAAAAGACAGGAAGTTATGGAGAGCCATGATTGCCCTGTCCTTAAAGGAACTTGGCACATAAAAGAATAAAGTTTCTTTTTCGTATTTTTTTTTTTTAAGTGTTTCACCCCAAGCAAGGCGGGAAGCCACTAGGACACAAGGGGTTACAGAAAATTTGAAGCAAGATCAGATAGGAGTGATAGAAGAAAGGATGAGGAGAAGGATAGTGGGTAGATCAAGGCAACTGGAGATGTCGATTGACATTATATTTGAATAGTTGGAGATTATAGCTCTCAGGGAAACTGGAATAGGGAAGGGAGTTCCACTGGTGAGAGGTGCAAGACATGAAGCTATTGGAGTAGAAGAGACGGCTACATTTAGGAGTTTCGACAGTGAAAGGGTGAGAGAGGGATGCCAGCCTCGTAGGGCGCTGGAACTCATGAAGTCTGGAAACCAGCGAATGCAGCTCCTCGGAGCAATTGCCATGAAAGTATTTGTAAAACAGACAGAGAGAGGCGACGGTGTGTCTGTGAGAAAGTGACTGTAGACGAGATGCCAGAACCCCGAGGCAAACAGAAGGGGCTCCAGACCATATATGGCAGCAATACTCCATGCAAGGGCGAATTGTTGATTTGTAGATCTGGAGGATCGATTCCGGGTAGAAAAATTTCCTGGCGCAGCACAGGGAGCCATCTTTCCTTGCAGTGAACGAAGCAATTGACTCAATGTCTTTGTTCCATCTCAGATGGCATGTTATAATTTATTATGTTTGTTATGTTTTCAAAATAGGTGTATGATTATAGCAAGAAAATTGAGGTGGGGAGAAATAACAAGACTGACTGAATAAATGGTAGAAGGACAAAAGGGAATGTTAAAGATTTAAAAGCTAGAGCAACAAAAGACAGGAAGTTGTGGAGAGCCATGTATTCAATATTCAAGATACACTGAAAGCACGAGAATCAGTGGGAAAAGCATATAACCTAATGAACATGTTTGTGTGAATGGATGGCAGAACCATGACTCAGAGGGATGGTAAAAGATCAAAAATTACTTAGAGCAACAAAAGACAGGAAGTTGGGGAGAGCCATGATCTTTCATATGAAGAAGGTGGACCTAGAGTTTGTGTGTGTGGATAGAAGAAAAGAGAGATGATAAATATAAAAATTTTATATTTTAGTAATATACGTTGTGGTGTAATGGATGTGTGGGTGGTGTAATGGATTTCTCAGATTGAGAAATCAGAGAGCCAAGTTTGAATTCCAGTCATTCCAGGTTCATTATGTTCACTTACACACAAATACCCTTGGGAAAGGTGTGAATCCGTCTCTTTTCCCCCCAACTATGGCTGTATAGCAGAACAAACTGGGCCCTATAGTCTTGGTTGGCAACTAGTCTCCTACAAGAAGAAACAGCAACCTACTGCAGGAAAATCTTTTGCCTAGGCCAGTGGTTCCCAACCGATTTTAGGGCCATGCCTCACTTTGGTATTTCTAAAATTCTGCTGCCCCCTATAATATTTAATTCTTAGATATTCAAAATCTAACTGCAATTCATGTGAAGGAAGCAAAATGAATGCTTACACGTGCTGATTGGCTGACAAAACATGGGCTCTTCCAGCGACATGCATCACACCCTCTCCTTTCTTGACTGAGACACTCGAGTGTGGGGAGATGGGAAATACCCTGTATGCCAATTACACATGTATGTACATACACACCAAATATTTTTAAGTATACATACTGTATATGCATCATATGTATTAGCACAGATTAACATTAACACTCTCACTCAGACTCACTTGAAAACAATTCACTGTTAATAACTCATTCTCAAAATGCCCCCTTATTCTGTTGGTAAAGTAAGCTGAAGGTTGCACATCCTACACATGCCCCACCAAAATATTACCATGTCCCACATTGGGAATCATTGGCCTAGTCAGTCAGGAATCAAGAGAGACATGATCACCTAAGCGTGTATCAATTATGGGACTTAACAGACTGAGATTTAAAATAATTAAAGTTAATCATTAGTTAAAAGGTGTAAATAAATAAATATTATAATCGTCTAGGTTCACTATTTACATTATTCGGACTATTGTCACCATATTTATTACAACGTTTCAGCCATTGTACGCTCTGACCTTCTTCAGGTGGTTGGAATATCAAACTGAACCCTTTATTTCGCTCACTGGGGTAGACTCAAGGACACATGGCACAGTGGATGAAGGCCTTAGTTAGATCCAGTGACAGGACCCAAAGAGTGTGAGTTCAATACCTGTTAAGGCAGTGGAGAACTTTCAGATGGCAATTAACAGGAGATAACTGACAACTGACATCCATTAAACATGGCATGTGGAACTAGAACAGTCTATGCCAGTGAGCAAAATAAAGGGTTCAGTTCGACATTCCAACCACCTGAAGAAGGCCGGAGCATACAACAGCCAAAATGTTGTAATAAATATGGCAACAAAGATGAGGACAATAGTCTGAATAATGTAAATAGTGTACATGATACCTCATCTCAGAAATATAGACAAATTGTCTAGGTTGTATTTTATACATACTTTTGAGAGAAGTATATTTTAAAGAAAGCCAGACAGTTTGTAAAAAAATTGTTAACAGTTGTTGGAAAATTATTTTTAGAATTAGTGGTTAAAGAACAACCAAAATTATTTCTTCTTTGTGCATTGTTGCGGATTCATTTTTTGAATTTGAGAAAATATATATTATTGTATTTACTGACCAATGAGAGACGTTGTCTCATACCCTCATAAATTTTGAAATTAAGGTCTCTGGGAGCCTCCTATTTTCTAATAAAAGGGGTTGAGCCAGCAGATAAAATCAGAAAAGCACTCAGATTTCAAGACAGAAGGAAGTATTAAAGCAGAAGGGAGTGATAACTCTCTCTACCAGGAAGTAACCAAGGTGAACAGACAATAAAACTTTGACTGGAAGGCAAATAGAGGACCCAGTAGGAAAATTCATTTGAACTGCTTCCAGAGAAGAATTTTTAAAGAAACTGTAAACTTAAATTGAACCTTTCTGTAAATGAAAAATATAAAAAAAATCCCCATGACATCAACTATTTCAAATCTATCAAAATTCCTTTCATGTGGAGACATTACTATTCTGTCTTACAAATTAGGTGGGTGGACCATTTGTAATTTTTTCATTATCTAATTTTTGGTTTGGCTTTCTCAAAGTTTTTAATTTTTGAAATTTGTGATCTCTCTTTTATATTGTTTGATTTATCTACCCTTAGTTTTTGTATAAGTTGCACAAAAGGAAGTTTTTGTGCAAATATTCTATTTGCTTTTTTATGTACTCTAATAAATGCTTATTCTTTTAAATTTCAAATTTGAATCCTATCTGTTTATGCCTTGTTCAACTTTAAGGATAAGAGAGGTCACATGCTCTCTTTTCTCATCCTATCCCTACTAATTAAGTTTTTTATATAAAGGGTTAAAAGTTACTTGAGCAACAAAAGACAGGAAATCAAAGAGAGCCATTATTTCCTGTATCCTGAGGTGAGATGTAATAAAGAAAGAGAGCCTAGAGAATTTTACACTCACAGGACACACTCATACTTAAAGTATGAGAAGTGGGAGGAACAGTGAATATTTAACAAGTTTGAGCAAATATATAATGGAACAGGAACAAAATGGGATGATAATAAGTCAAAAATTACTTAGAGCAACAAAAGGTCAAAAGTTGTGGAGAGCCATGATCACCCACATTCTGAAGGGACATAGCAAATATAAGAAGCAAAATTTCTCACTGCAGCACTGTGCTGTTTCTGCTTATCCAGGTTTTTATCAATTTATAATAAACCATCCCTCCCTTGAAAATCAGCATGCAATTTTCACAACTTTGAAAATTTAAGATAAAAAACTCAGTCATGATGAAGAATTTACCTTTAAAATTTTTCTGGGTTTAATTTTAGTTCTTCAAAAATCCGCTTTTCAATTAATGGAGTCATTATTTGATCCATGGTTAGGTTACTGCTAAAAAACACTTGCTTTCCTGTCTTTTTGGCTGAAAAGAAAATGAAAAAAAAAAAATAAACAAAAAATGACTTTTACACATACCCTATATTTTTGTGTTCTTTTTAAAAAAACTAAAAACTGAATACACAGCTGAAAATGATTTTTTTCTGCTGGAAACTTTTGCATATGCCTAATACATTGCTGAATATTTTGAAGACATTTATAACATTATTGTTTCATATAATGAAAACAATTCAAAAATGATCTATAAAATAAAATTGAACATTATGAAGGACTTTTATCAAAATAATTTTTTAATTTTCTTAAAATGTTTAATCAAGTTTGTATCTTTAGTCCTCAAAATGATGTAATTGAAGTCATATACATTATTTCTGATCATGCACTCAATACTATAGATGAAAGTTTCTCAACTGGGTTTCCTCAGAACCCTAAGGTTCTGCAAAAGGTCCCGAAGGGTTCTGTGAGAACAGGTGAAATAAACTGATATACTTTTGACTTTTTATTTAATTTCATATACGTAATATTACTAAACACACACAATATATTCTTGGTTATTGTAATATTCTGTTTACATCTATATTATAGGTACGTCATATTCGTTAATCATGTTTATTTTTTATGTTTGAGTTTAGAATTTTTTAGTGTGTGTGAATGAAAACTCCCTGATGAAGTATTATAAACGAACAATATGAATTTTATTTAGCATTACCGAAAAATTTTACAAAGAAGTATTAATTTTTTCTTAAACCAGTTATTCAAAAATATATACTATGATATTTGCCACATGAAGTACGATGAAAATAAAATGAGAAAGAGATGGTATATAATTTTGTTTTTGCGCAGGGGTTCCTCGAGACATGTAATTTATTTTAATGGTTACGCAAGAGTAAAAAGGTTGAGAAACGCTGCTGTAGATTGATAGCCTGAGTGAGGTGAGAATAAAAAGCAACTAAGAAAATTAAGATGAAAGCAAAGACTTGTTGAAATTTTTTTTTTTTTTTAATTTTTTTAGTGTCACTCCTGAAATAGACTGGTCCACTCTAAAAAATGGAAACTTTTCTGAGGGAATAATTTTCATAGTTTGGCATTCAGTAGACCTTCTTGAAGCCACAATATTTGTTAGAATAAAAAAAAATATTGATTTTTTTTTTCAATTTAGAAAGTGGATCCTGTTCATAATATC
The DNA here is from genome assembly GCA_903632075.3 of Acanthosepion pharaonis. Classification (NCBI taxonomy): domain Eukaryota; kingdom Metazoa; phylum Mollusca; class Cephalopoda; order Sepiida; family Sepiidae; genus Acanthosepion; species Acanthosepion pharaonis. Next base: position 260,058 of record CAHIKZ030003216.1, read on the forward strand.
AGTACAGTGTAAAATTGATTTCTGATTTTTTACAAAGTTATTGGACATTGCTGTTATTTGTAAATGTCAAATTTTAAAGTATGCATACATTATTTATATTTTTTGTCTAATTTTCTGAATTATTTAACATTTTTAATTTTTTTTTTGTTTTTGTGGTGGGGGGATAGTTTTGAAAGAACTTTCACAAACTTTGGGGATAATAATTATTTATTATAAATGAAGAATAAACAGATATATACTTTTATTAATTTATGTAATTTTTTGTTCTTTATTTAAAGCCAGAGAATATTTTCTGATTGTAAGAAATTTTTTTTGATAATAATGTTTTAGTGGCACAATTCTTACTAATTAACCTATAGCTGGAGGAAGAAGTGGTGGATTCATACCCAATCATAATTTGATAAACAAACAAGAAATTATAGTGTGAATATAAACTGGGGGATCAATTCTGTATTACAATCAATATTTAAACTAATCATTTACTTTGTGTCCATGGCAGTTTCTATATAGTTATATTCCAGAGAATATAAGTAAATCTGTGGAGGTTGTGTTAATGGATTAAATTATATTAATCAAAAATTGTTGAGTAAATTAGGCTGCGTGATGAAATTAACAATTTCCTCTCACATTAAATTTCAGTATTCAACAAACATAAAATAAGGACAACATGAGAAACAACAGTTTTTGCACAACAATGAATAAAATATTTATATAACAAAGAGATACAAAAACAACTGCAGTAAAGAGGTGATTTTAAAAAGTTCAAACATCCTTTTATGTTTAGATGAAAAAGTTATCAAAGTTCTGGTTTGATAGATTATAATTTGTTGAATGGTCTGTACAATAATGAGAAAGTGTGTTTGGGTATTATAGTAATTTAAGAAAAAAATAAACAGTTCAAGTTTGTATTTGAAATGAGAAATATTGCTTACAACTTACTTTAAGGTTTATGGAATTGTTGCTCTTTGATTTGTTTTCACTTGTTTGAAGAGAATATTCTAGTTGGGGTAAGTGGTTCTTATCAAGCTGTGTTTATGTTAATTGCAATAATTAACATTGAGCTTGAAAGCGTATGAAAAAGATTCATGTATTAAGTTGAATGTGGAAAACTTGAGCTGATTGTTCGTCATAAAATATTGCTGTGTGAATGAATGTTCTCTCAGACTGGAATCATGTTAAGGAACTTTAACGTAAAGCCTGGAACTGTGTGACGAGTTCAAAGGATTCTAATCGGCACACTGTCGAAGATGAAAGACATTTCATATTTTATTGCTAGCTTTGTTCACGTGATAGGCTCACAGGAGCTTGATAGATTTTGGCGGAATTATCTTTTTGGTCAGGTCAAGAACTAGGTCAATGTTATTAAATATTAAGTGACCAATCAGAAGTTGAGATTTTCTGAAAATATACATTAAGCTGAAGAAGCTCTGTAATCCACTTTTTGTACAAAAATTGATATTGATATTCGAGCATGATTTAAATATTAAGTGACCAATCAGAAGTTGAGGTTTTCTGAAAATATTTACTAAGCTGAATAAGATCTGTGATCCACTTTTTGTACAAAAATTGATGTTGATAAAAAAAAAGGTGGTAGCGGGATGTTAAAAATCTAAAAGACATGCCTGTGTAACTAACCAATATTTCATTGATTGAGTTGTTCTTTATGGTTTATCAACTCTTTGCAGGTTATTTAAAGGCAGAAAATATTTTTAGATTGTAAGAATTTTTTTTTTTTTGAGATTATAAGGGTGGCACTTTTTGTCCACTGTGAGTTTTCAGAAAAGAAAAAAAACAATAGCATAATTTCAATAGTTTTTGCAAAAAAGCAGCGATAAGAAAAAAGATAGGGTTCAACAATTATGAAGCCAATTTGTCTTTGATATGGCTGGCTCAAAGCCAGCCAGCCAGCAATAAAAAAAAAAATGTCAGCTGGTGGGATAAAAAGCCCACTTCAGACTTGTGAGCAAAAGGTATGAAAAAATTTGAACATTTTTAAAGGGCTTGATGTGGGGTTGGATTAAGTGAATTTAGTGAATCCACAGTTTTTTCACACTTATGTGAAAAGTCCAGACTTTGGCGTCGGTTCTTTGATTTTCATTCTTCATGTCTATGAGTGTGAACTGTTAGTGAAAAAAAATTAAATAAAAACCAATTGTTTTTTTTTTTTAATCTTCTTATCATAGGCCTAGTTTTAATACGGATATAGAATCGTTACTTTTCAAATAAATTGAAATAATTCCAATGCTTTAAAAATCGCATGCATCCCAATTTTTTTCTGGAAATATTGAACAGAAATTTAAAAGAAAATTGAAAATTATATTTTATTTTAATTGTCAATTCTCAAGAGAAAAAATAAACTCTAGTATAAGTATAAATTCAGATGGTTAATTTTAAGGAATTTATATGAACAGGTGGTTGGTGTCAAAAATTACATGCCCACTAGCTTTTCTGGTAGTGACGAGGGTGGCATATTACCACATTATCACAAAACTAAATTAGAATAATATTATTCTAATTTAGTTTTATGATAATTCTTATTTTATTTTACATTTGTAAGTATTGTTAGGTACATTTGATTGTATTTGACATCCTTATGGGGTTGTAATCATGGAATGTTAGTCTCAAATTGTTGTATGTTTGTGGTGAGTAGTCTTTTCGTAACTGAAATCGACCCATGAAACGACAATTTTTTAAAGATTTTTTTGTAGCTGTTTATAATATGCAACCTTATTTTTTTTAGAAAAAAATGCATATTATACATGGGGAATTACAGTATTTCTTTATAATGTGATATATAATAAATATTGCCTTGTAGTTGGTTTACATATTTTTATAAACTTGTTAATATATAATTATCCTTGCAAATAAGCAATCTAATAAAAGATTCTGTAATTCTTTTGTTGTCTTGAGGAAAAAAAGAATGTATAAATCCAGTTTCCAGATTTTTAAAAATAGAAATTGCCGAGGGAAGTAATGGCAATGTCAAAGAAAAATAAATGTCCTTCTGACACACCATTTTTTCGTGGGTATGAAAGTTAAACATTGCCATTAATATTTTTATGGTTAGGGCATTACAACATGTAAAACTGTTTATTTATTTGCCAACTGGTTGCGACTTGCCTTGTCCCCGCCAAAAAAGAGCCCATATTTGCTTAGCATGTAAAGCTACTGCAGTTGAAATGAGGAAGAAAAAAGCACTTATCGCTCTGCCGCAATCCGTCCTCGGCCAGATAACATAAAAGAATGAGGGGGGACTTGCATTGCATTTTTATGCAATAAAGATGCAATGCATTATGGGACAGGGACGCAATGAATTATGGGATCACATGAAGACGCAAGGGATTATGGGTATATGGACAAATATAAAAGCAACTACTTTTTCCCAGTGGGGAGGGTTCTTCGAGTGACGTTCACGGTTGGCGGCTAGAAAAATCTATTAGTGCGATTTAGAGACAGAACTCAAGAAGGAACGACTTGAGGTTGGAATACCAGTTGGGAAAGCTTGAATTTACTCGCTGGTTGCTGTTTTCTTTATTTGCCACACAAATACAAGTATTGGTATTATTCAATTATTCCCTTCATTCTCCACCCTCATGTTTGTGTGGTGTGATGGATAGTGTCCTGGAATGAGAACTTGGAGAGCCGTGTTTGAATTCCAGTCAAGTTTTTTACGTTCACTTACACACAAGTACCCTTGTTATGAATTCATTTCTTCTCTCTCACCAGCTATAGATAATTCACTCAAAGAATTATTATTTTTTTAAGCGTTTTACCCCAAGCAAGGCGGGAAGCCACTAGCGCGCAAGGCGTTACAGAGAGTTTGGAGCTAGAGCAAATAGGAGTGATAGAGAAAAGGATGAAGAGAAGGATAGGGGATAGATCAAGGCATCTGGAGACGTCGATTGACATTACATTTGAATAGTTGGAGATTATAGCTATCAGGGAAACAGGAAAAGGAGAGGGAATTCCAAAGGCGGATGTGCGAGACATGAAGCTATTAGAGTAGAAGAAACGGCTACATTTAACAGTTTCAACAGTGAAAGGGTGAGAGCGAGATACCATTCAAATTATGTTTTGGCTTTAAATACCCACAAAAGGTTAATAAGCCATAAAAAAAAACAAATCAATTCCTCATATCCCACTTGGCATGATGCTTATTTAGTACAACATTATTTTTAAAACCATTTTTTCTATGGTGTGATTATTTGGTTTCAAGAATCAAAAATTCTTTGCTTATTTTATAAGATGGAAAATTCCAACTGGTACTTGTATTTGATAGAACAGAGTACATACACCTTGTGTCTGGTATAAAATTGCTCACCACAAAGAATGTTGAAATTTTCTATGACATACAAAAGAAGAAAGAGGAATGACTGCTACTCCAATTAATCTAATAGTGTTAATTCCAATTAAAATAGTTGTAACATTATTAATGAAAAATACCCAATAAATCAGATTATGGCTAATTAAACACAGAAAAAAGCTTTTCTTCCTGATCAAACATGTCATTGCTTAATATTAGTTTGCCGAAGCAAATAAAATACAGACCATTATTGATTTTATTATGCACAGTGCCGCCTTAATAGCCAACTACATCATCTGCAGTTGTAGTCATCTTCTGCACCAACACAAAATCTTAGAATCGATAGCACAAAAGGATGGTGCATCTGGTCTGCTTATTGCCTACACTCTTCGTACAGATTTCTATTGTTTGGTTTGCCAATTACGCAGGAGTGCAAACTTTGAAATATTAACCTAAGGAGAAATAGCATTAAAAAATTTTTTTTCTTCTTTATCCAAAAGGAAATATAAAGCCAGTTCAATTTGTGGGCTTTTATAATACTGAACTGTTGGCGGAGGAGATAAGATGTTGGCCAGGGGCAGAGGGTGTTATTACATTGGTCTGACCTGATTCTTGTAAAGATAGAGTGTGTTGGGAGAAGTCAGGTATTTTCTGGCATGGCACAAGAAACCAAACATTTTGAAACCCATTATATTCAGATCTATTTACAGTTGGACTCGTGTTCAAATTTTTGTTATGATTAAAATATTTCAGCCATTGTACTCTCTGGCTTTCTTCAAGTGACTGTCATCACCTCCCTCTGTCTTTTTTACAAATACTTTCACGGTAACTGCTCCAATGAGCTTCTTTCGCTGGTTCCCAGACTTCATGAATTTAAGCGCTCGACTAGGCTAGCATCTCACTCTTTCACTGTCGAAAATGTTAAATGTAGCGGTCTCTTCTACTCCAATAGCTTCATGTCTCGCACTTCTCACCTGTGGAACTCCCTCCCCTTTTCCTGTTTCCCTGATAGCTATGGTCTCCAACTATTCAAATGTAATGTCAATCGACATCTCCAGATGCCTTGATCTATCCCCTATCCTTCTCTTCATCCTTTCCTCTATCACTCCTCTTTGCTCTCGCTCCAACTCTCTATAACCCCTTGCGTGCTAGTGGCTTGCCGCCTTGCTTGGGGTAAAACACTTAAAAAAAAAATATATAACCCTTTAGGCAATCCATTGATCCATGTATCGTTTTAGTCAATCTGTTGATCCATATAACTCTTTAGTCAATCTGTTGATCCTTGTAACCTGTTGAAACTTGACTAATGCATGGAATAATAATGCAACACAAAATGTACTTAGAACAAAATGTATTGAAACAAGAAAGTGTACACAATATTTACATATAGTCTTTTGTATATTCCTGGTAAGACTGTTCTTGGAGAATGTGTTGACCGAGTCGCAGTTGGGCAGAGTCTCTGGTTGAATCTCTTGATTCCTCCCTCTCTTCCCGGTACCAACCATATTTATATGGTCGGTACTCCACTATGCAAATTAGGTGGATCCTACCACAACATAACCCTTCAGTCAACAATTTGATCCTTGTAACCCTTTAGTCAATCAGTTGATCCATGTAACTCTGTAGTCAATCAGTTGATCTGTGTAAAACTGTAGTCAATCTGTTGATCCGTGTAACTCTTTAGTCAATCTGTTGGTTTGGTATCCCATTAGCAAACCTGTTGATCTATGTAACCCTTTAATCAAACTTTTGATCCAGTAACCCTGTAGCCAATCTGTTGATTGATTTAACTCTTTAACTAATTAGTTGATCCATGTAAACCTTCAGTCAATCAGCTGATCCATGTAACCCTGTAGTCAGTTGATTTGTGTACCCCTGTAGTCAGTCAGTTGATCCATGTCACCCTGTAGTCAATGAGTTGATCCATATAACTCTTCAGTCAATCTGCTTTTCCATGTAAATCATTTGTCAATCTAATGATTTGGTATCCCATTAGCCAACCTGTTGATCTGTGTAACACTTTAGTCAAACTGTTGGTCCAGCAAACCTGTAGTAAATCTTTTGAGCCATGTAACTCTTCAGTCAATCTGCTTATCTGTGTAAACTTTCAATGAATCAGTTGATCTGGTAACTATTCAACCAATTAATTAATTCATCCCTGAAATTCTTTAATCAATTGCTTGATTTGTTAATTCGCTTAGCCAACCTATTGATCTACATAACACTTTAGTCTATCAGTTGATCAGTGTATAACCTTTTAGTCAATCTGTAGATCCATGTAAATCTTCAGTCAATCAATTGATCCATGTAACCCTTCAGTCAATAAGTTGATTTAATAACCCTTTAGCCAATCTGTTGATCTGTGTAACTGTTTAATCAATCTATTGATCCATCTAACCCTTTAGTCAATCTGTTGATCTATGTAACCATTTAGTCAATTTTGATCCATGTAACCATTTAGTCACTCTGTTGATCCATGTAACCATTTAGTCAATCTGTTGATCCATGTAACCATTTAGTCAATCTGTTGATCCATCTAACCCTTTAGTCAATCTGTTGATTCATCTAACCCTTTAGTCAATCTGTTGATCCATGTAACCATTTAGTCAATCTGTTGATTCATCTAACCCTTTAGTCAATCTGTTGATCCATGTAACCATTTAGTCAATCTGTTGATTCATCTAACCCTTTAGTCAATCTGTTGATTCATCTAACCCTTTAGTCAATCTGTTGATTCATCTAACCCTTTAGTCAATCTGTTGATCCATGTAACCCTTTAGTCAATCTGTTGATTCATCTAACCCTTTAGTCAATCTGTTGATTCATCTAACCCTTTAGTCAATCTGTTGATTCATCTAACCCTTTAGTCAATCTGTTGATTCATCTAACCCTTTAGTCAATCTGTTGATCCATGTAACCCTTTAGTCAATCTGTTGATCCATGTAACCCTTTTTATTCATCAATCTGTTGATTCATCTAACCATTTAGTCAATCTGTTGATTCATCTAACCATTTAGTCAATCTGTTGATTCATCTAACCCTTTAGTCAATCTGTTGATTCATCTAACCCTTTAGTCAATCTGTTGATTCATCTAACCCTTTAGTCAATCTGTTGATTCTTCTAACCCTTTAGTCAATCTGTTGATTCATCTAACCCTTTAGTCAATCTGTTGATTCATCTAACCATTTAGTCAATCTGTTGATTCATCTAACCCTTTAGTCAATCTGTTGATTCATCTAACCCTTTAGTCAATCTGTTGATTCATCTAACCATTTAGTCAATCTGTTGATTCATCTAACCCTTTAGTCAATCTGTTGATTCATCTAACCCTTTAGTCAATCTGTTGATTCATCTAACCCTTTAGTCAATCTGTTGATTCATCTAACCATTTAGTCAATCTGTTGATTCATCTAACCCTTTAGTCAATCTGTTGATTCATCTAACCCTTTAGTCAATCTACAGAGATAAACAGTTTTCATTTGGCATTCCACCTGGGATGAATAGCGGTTCAGAATGAGAAATCAGAGAGCTGAGTTTGAATTCCAGTCAGGTTTATTACATTCACTTTGCATACAGATACCGTTGGGAAAGATATGATTCCATCTCCTCTCCCACCCACCATATATACTGGTGTACAAGGTGACTGAGCATATAACACAACCCCCAATTTAATATATATAGTGATTTTCCAAGCGTAGCTTAGATGTGGCACAAGGACGAATGTAGGGGGCACCCAGTAAGGATCGAACTCACTACTCAGTTGTAATTGTTCTAGCAAGACAAGCTTGCTAACCATTACACTGCCTCGAGGTGCCCTCCCCCTAGTTTAATATATATAAGTATATGCATAAACAAGAGATTGGTAGAAAACTATTATAGTTCTTATTACTATAAACATTATTTTTAATGGGTACATAGTGTTGTTTGAGTTGTTATCCTGATATTTTTATTTTATTTTATTAAAAAGTGAAATTAATAACAACTGGCCTAAATTGAGAAGTCCAACAAAAGAAAAATTATGAGTAGGACTTTCCAATTTGGTATGGAAAATCTGAGACATTATTTTTGTGGTTACATCACTTTGCACACACACACACACACACACACACACACACACACACACACACACACACACATCCTTTCTCTCTCTCTCTCTCTCTCTCTATTATATAAAATAAAATAATAATGCTAGGTATGGATATATGTAAAATTAAATAATTTAACATATATCAAGATGAACAGAATTTCTGTCAATAAAGCGATCGGTATTTGACTGGAACAATCATTATTAAATCAGAAATAATATAATTCAATAGTCATCAGTTCTGAGTTTTGTAACTTTACTCATCACTTGTCAAGAATTTCAAATAGAATGATTGTGTTTTATTGGCATATAAAGTTGAAACACTGTTTCTTGTACAATCACCAAAGTTAAGCAATGCTGAGCCTGATCAGTACCTAGATGGGTGACCACTTTGGATTACCAGATGCTGTAAGCATGGATGTATGGGTGATGTAATGGATAACAGCTTGGAATTGGAACTCAGAGAATCAAGTTCCAATTCCTATCAGATTCCTTGTATTCACTTACACAGAGATACCTTTGTAAAAGGTATGCATCAACCTCTTCTCCCTCACAGCTATGGGTTAATTAGTAGGACTTGTATCAGTAAATCATTATTAGCTACAAAAAATTCTAACAATCTAAAAATATTTTCTGGCTTTAAATAAACTGAAAAAGATTGATAAGCCATAAAAAACAAAATCAATAAAGAATGATTGTATTGATTACAGAAAATCTATTTTATAAATGCTTATTTATATACACTAATTTTAAATTTATCATTACAAATATTTGTTATATATATATATATATATATATATATATATATATATATATATATAGGTAGATAGATATGTGAACATTGAAGTCAACACTCAGAGGCTACAAACACAAGACATGTGGCCTGATGATTGCATTTAGCATGAAACAGTCTGTCACCTCTGAGTGTTGACTTCAATGTCCACTTTTATATTTACATATGCTTTATTTCTGATAATGAGCACTTTATCCCATAAATATAGTCAATCAGTTATGTGCCATGTGTGATACATGCTTAGGCGATCATGTATCATGATTGATATGGCAGATTTTTTTCCCGTAGTAGGTTACCATTTCTTTCTGTAGTAGACCAGTTGCCATCCAAGGCTATAGAACCCAGTCTGTCCTGCTATTTACCCATAACTGGAGGGGGGAGAAGAAGAGGATTCATACCTTTCCTAACAGTATTAGCATGTAAATGAATGTAATGGACTCGACTGGAATTCAAACTTGGCTCTCTGATTCCTCAATCTGAGCTGCTATCCGTTACTCCACAGTGCCTCCACCCATAAATATAGCATACTGTAAAACTATATTTCTTCATATATATATATATATAATTACACACACAGAGGGTGCGATGGATAAATTTTTGTCTAAATTACACAAAAATGAAAATAACACTGACATCTCATTTTAATAGATATATCTATCGAAATTACATAAAAATATCTTCAGATAGTAAAGAGAGAATTTATTCAATAAACTTGCCATTGGCTTCATGCCATAATCCTTGCCTTCAGTTCATCTTTGGCATTATAAGGAGTTTCATTGGTCTGTTGCTCAACTGCGCCCCACACATAATAGTCTGGGGAGTTAGGTGGGCAGATGTAAGGGGTGATGTGGTCACAGAAATTGTCTGACAACTATGACTAGGTTATCTTGTATAGAAACTGCTGAATTTTCCAAAACAAGTAAGTTTTGTAATATTGCTTGTAGAGCAAGGATAAAATAAAAAAAAAAATTTATGGGATAGACAAATGCAAATTAAATGATTTTCAATTTAGAAGAAACATTTTCAGAAGCCATTTTGCATGGGAATATTACATATCTGGAGTTTTGCCTGTAATAATAAATATATAGATTTATGCTCCTGTGTAGCTTTGTTGCAAAGTTGTAGTTAACGTGATCATTTTTAGATTCTTACTTCTATATAATTAGTTTGATTTTCACAAGTAGGTAGACAGTTGCTTCACCATGAGTTAATGCTTAGCAACATCACCTAGTAACCTAGTGCTGATATGTAATAAGTTCAATCCTCACTGGAAACCTCACAATTATGACCTTGTGCCAGTCTAACCTCAATAAGTACCTATAAATATGTTTCATTGTATTTTATGTTTATGTATCAACTTATATGTATTTAACATAATCTATTTTAGCAGAAAGTGCATTATAATATTCTGTCAAACAATCATTCACTGCATATACATGGTGCGATGGATAAATTATCATCTAAATTATGCAAAAATGAAAATAACACTGACATCTCAGTTTAACAGATATATTTACCAAAATTACACAAAAATATCTTCAAATACTAAATTTATTCAATAAAATCGCTATTGGCTTCAACCACAGCCTCCAGACGACTTCAGAATCTCCTGCAACTCTTCTGGACAATCTCCTTGCTTAAGTTGGTGAATGCTGCCATAATCCTTACCTTCAGTTCATCTTTGGCATTACATGGAGTTTCATTGTTCTATTGCTCAACTGTGCCCCACACATAATAATCAAGGGGATTGCAGTTAGGTGGCCAGATGTAAGGGGTGATGCAGTCAGAGAAATTGTCTGACAGCCATGACTGAGTTCTCCTGCCTGTGTGGCATAGTGTAGAGTCCTGTTGCCACACAGAGTTTTCCAGCAGCCACCCTCTTGACACAGGGCAGCACAATTTCCTCAAGACACTTGATTTAGGCCTTTGTATTGAGACTGAGGCCCTGTTGGAAGATGAATAGAAGCATAATCACTAACACCATGATGTTCACTGGATATCTCATCCAGCTCTTTCTAAACCATATAAATTGTCCTCAGATTGACACCCAAACACACTGAAATATTTGTATTTGAGCTTCCAGTGTGAATACCAAGCAGTACAGCATGCCATTTCCAAATTTCTGGTGGAGTGAATTGTGTCATGGTGCTCTTTTTCTCACAGATGGTGCCCAACTGACCCTGCTATACTGTGCAGTCAACAAAATCAAAAAACAAACAAAACCCATACACAAAATTAAAAATATAAAATGGCGAACATTTACCCATCAAACTCTGTGTGTGTATATATATATATATATATATATATATATATTGAAGTCAACACAAGCAACAGGTTGTTTCATGCTAGATGCAATCATCAGGCCTGACGATTGCATCTATCATGAAACAGCCTGTCGCCTCTAACTGTTGAATTCAATGTTCACTTTTATATTTACACACACTCTATCTCTGATATTGAGCACTTCATCCCATAAATATAGCACACATTACAAATATATATATATATATATATATATATATATATATATATATATATATATATATATATATATATATATATGTATGATAGTTGCCCACTTATTGTCACTAACAGGTTATATTTGGATGAGATTGTTCCTGTCCAAATCCTGGGAGCCTGGTGGTGACAGCACAAGTCTTTGCCATCCACAACTTGCCCTGACCTATGTGGACTCTCAACATCAAACAGCTTTAATCCAATGACAAGACCCAGTCAAAGTAATCGGACACTGCCAGTGTCACATACATTTGATAGGGAGTCAATAATGTCTGAATGAAATCATGAAAATATGATCCCTGTTATTTTAAAAGACACTTACCAAGTTTCTGTGCTAGAGGGACATTGATGGATTCTGTAGGTTCTTTCATTAGCTGACATCCTTTAGGCATATTTTCATCCTGAGGAAGAGAAAAAAAATGGTGGAAATTTAAAACAGAGGATTGGTTGGTTGCTTTTGTTTAGTGGTATATGATGGTTTATTATGTATGGTTTATTTAATGCTGAAATTGAAATATGAAAACTCAAACTTTATAATTAATTCAAGAGAATAACATTATTTCATAATCAAATTAGCTGCATTTTTTTTAACAAATGATTTTACAAAATGATACAATGAGTGAAAATATTTCTCCTTACAAGAAATAAGATTAATCATAGCAAAATGCAATGTCTACAATTTTACTATAAAATATACTGTTGATCATTTTTGTGATAAAAAATGTGTTGTTGGTAATTTTACTATAAAAATGTGTTGTTGGTAATTTTTTCTATAAAAACATACTGCTAGTATTTTTACTATAAAAATATATTTTTATACTTTCTTAGTATTTTGACTTTTATTTGGGGGTTCACTATTTGCCCATAGCTGGAACATTAACAAGTGCTACCACCTCTAAAACTGAGGAATCACCTGTCCAATATTAATATGGATCTTGCCATCTCTGAAACCATACTGAAGCATAGAATAAGATTTGTAGGACACAGTTGGTGCTATATAGAAGGGCATGTTATTGATGCTCTACTGTGGCAACCAATTTATAGCAAAAGTATTAAAGGTTGACCAGTAAAATCTTTTGTTAAACAATGACTAGAGGAATTCAGAATGCAACATTGAAGAACTGCAGATCATCATGTGCATCAGAAAGGAAGGGAGGACCTGTGTTTATGAATGACAAGCAAGATCAATGTAGTTGTAGTAGCATTAGTCTTTATGGTGACAACATGCAAAAGTAACATAGTAGTACATAGTAGTACATGTAATACAAGCACGATATTTTATTTGTATCGTAATTCATTTTTTTAAAATTTATTTTACACCAAGCAAGGCAATAAAACCACTAAGATGCAAGTGGTTACTGAGTGTGAAAGAATATGAGAAAAAGAAAACATTATTAAGGTAAGAGAACAATAAAAATAGAGAAATTAAGAATAACAATAAAAAATAATAAAATTATATTTTAGAATATAGAATATTTAAAAAAAAAAATAAAATTATTAATAATTAAGAATAATAATAAAAAATACAGGCAATAATGATTGACATTGAAACATCTGTTTATCTTTCTGAGAATTATTGTAACAAGAGGTCAGTGCTATTAAGCTGAGCATTAATAAACCATGATGTTGCTTAAGCCGCACATGTGTGATAGACCCCAAAATTTTTTGCCATGTTCAGATTAGAATCATAATCATCAGTGGATCCCAATTTGAAACAAATTCAAACTTGATTGTGACATTTTTTAAAGTCTGATATTTTTCTGTATAATCTTTTATTTTAATTCATTAAATTGAGTTTTAATACCTTCAGTATATCCGTATTTTCCCAATCATTTACTATTGTTTAGGCTTTGGCATTTCACACTCATGATTTTGTAGTGGTTTGGATTAGCACTTCACGGATGTTTTGAGTGTGAAATATGCAGCTTACAACCTTTATTCTAACTTAAAAATTTCACATATTTACTGAATGGGATTTGCTTTAATATTGATAATGTGCTTTTCCAAATAATTTATATAATCTGCAGAGAAGAGCCATTTTAAATCCTGCTTTAAGGATTATTAATGGAGGCCAAATTGCAGCCAAATAATACCTTTCAACACTTTCAAAAAGTTTCAAAAAGTCCATAAATCCTCTCACATTAAATTTTTATATAAATACAGGCAAAGATTAAAGTTTTGCACTAAATATCAATAACAATCACATTTTTTTTACTTAGATAGTAGCCCATCATCCTGAAATGTAAACATGCCTCATACAGTGTTCAGCAAAAGCTAAACATTGTTGAAAGCACAGGAAACAGCACAGCTCACAACAAAGTCTCTAAAGAGACGAGTGTATTATTTTTATTAATACATTACAATACAATGTATTGTAATGTTATTATTCAAAATCTTAATAAAACTATAAAAAAATTAATTTTAATTTTTTTCTTGTTAAAATGTTAAAATCTCGTGTGTACAAGATTTCCGCCATTTTTTGCTGTCATTGATGATGGATCTATTGACATGGCGTTTTATAATTGGAATCATTTTAGGTCATCATTTTTCAAATTTATTCATATTGGTGCAGATTTTTATGTGAAATTAAACAATAGTTTTAATAAATGTTTTTCGAAACTGCCAATATTCAATACTTAGTATTGAATATACATTTTGCATGCTTAGACACCGTGTTACCCATTTTCATAGATAACTCAATTGGCTTGACAAGCTCCATTTTAGTGGTCTAAGCTGGCAATCCTGACATCACTGCTAAACCACGGATAGAAGTATTGAACCCCAACTACCACGGTTTATCGGCGCTGACCTGTATTTATATATGGTCACATGACCCAGCAGATAAAAGCATTGGTTGATTGATCCAAAAAGTAACTTAATCCAAAGAGTTGTGAGTTCAAACCCTGGTATCAGCAGAGAGAACAAAAACTTGGAGAGTTATCAAGGCAAATTAACTAAAATTGATATATCCAAAGGCATGGTACATGAAATTAGAATAATCTTCCCCTGTGAGTTAAATAAAGCGTTCAGTTCAAAATTACAACAAATATTATCTGAAGAAAGCTGGAGCACACAACGGCTGAAACGTTGTGAATGTGACAGACTGAACAATGTAAATAGAGTAAATGATTGACATTGCATCTGAATTTTTGAAAATCAAAGTTGACTGGAAAGCAAGAAGCCAGAAGAAAGTTCAAGAAGTGAGACCTTAATTAATTCTAATATTTCTTTCCAACCCCCACCCACTAATGGTGATCTCTCCCAAAAGAGAGGGCTTCTCACTTTAGACCGTGCTAATAAGAAGTCATGTATGAAACTTTTGGCCAAGTTTTTTTTTCTTTTTCTCTCTCTCTAAAAAAAAAAAAATGTTTTTGTATAATAATTTCTGTCTTAATTTCCCACTCGACTTTATTCTTATAGGTTATCTCTCAGCTTCTACTAAGTTATAACTTAATAGATAATATCATACTATTGGTTCTTTAAGTAGCCTACCCTGATACATGTATTTGGAGGTAATCCTACATTTGTCCTCACTGTTCTTACTAAGATCTCCAATTTCCTTTTCTAAGTGTTGGGGAGGTACTTTCATGGAAAGAAGAGGGAGAGTCTTAAGTTAATTTGTTAGGTAACACTGTACCCCTAAACATCTACGCATCCTTGTCAATAAACTATGGTGTAATCTATTCTTTTCCTTTAATGTTTTTTTCTGTTTTGTTAGCTAATAGGAGTAGATAGGTTTGCCTATCATCCAGTTCACACTCCTCTCTGGTCTTTTGAACAGAAGTAGAGGTTTATCCCTTATTTTCTGTTTAGGATTGGTTTGTTGGTTCCTTCTAAAGCCTATTTTAACTCTATACGTCTAATGTCTCCGCCTATCTAGACAATTTTTCCATCTTCCCAAAATTCATCTTGCACATTTCTAAATCTAGACATCCAACTGATTTACATAAATTTCACAATTTCATATCAAACAATCCATCAAATTGATCAATGAATCAATAAAATATTTCATATTGTGTTGTGGTGTAATGGATTACAGCTTGGAATACAAAATCAAAAAGCCAAGTTTGAATTCCAGTCAGGTTCGTTACATTCACTTACATGCAAATATCCTTGGGAAAGGTATGAATCCATCTCTTTTATCCCCAGTTATGCATTGAATAGCAGGACAGACTGAATACTATAATCTTGTTTGGCAACCAGTCTACTGCAGAAAGAAACGGCAATTTGCTGTGGGAAAATCTTCTGCCTCGTCAGTCATGAATCGAAAGAGATGTGATCGCCCAAGCATGTATTATGTATGGCACTTAACTGACTGACTGATTTATATTATTAAGTATAAAAATAAACAACAACTTTTGTTTATGTCTCACAAAGTCTCTTCCATCAGATTGAATCTTTTGTATTTATTTGAAATAGAAGTGGGGGAAGAAAGTGAAGGAATTTGATACACAAGAGTCATTAAATCCTTTTTCTTTTTTTTTTTTTGTGAATATTTTCCCAGTTTATCCTCATAGGGTGACAAATTAATAATCTTATATTTTGCAATGCTCTGACCATAGAAAATAGCAATATGGTATTTTGTATAAAAACAAGTTGTGTCTGGAATAGTCATACTGGTGAGAATTTTTCAACTTTTAAAATAAAAAATGAATGTGAAAGTGCATGCTTTTTAATGCAACATGACACCTGGGACAAAACAATCATGTCTGCATAATAAATGTGTCATCTCAAATGATGAGGAAAAGAAGGCTTGGAGAACTTGTCGCTCATAGAACATATTAAAGACACAAGAAATAAGGGGAAAATCTGAGTAACGTACCAAACATGATTGTGTAAACAAGTGGTAGAACAGGGATTGGGAGGAATGATGAAAAGACACACCTTGCTAAGAGCTACAAAAGATAGAAAATTGTGAAGAGCCATGATCATCCATGTCCTGAATGAACATGGCATATATAAAAGGAATTTTTATAATGTAAAAAAAAATTACTCTCTCTGAAATGAGTTTATATAATGACACATTATAAACTCATTTCTGAAAGTAGTTTATTTTTTGTCTCTGTCTTTAAAGCTGTATCTATTTTTCTTTGGAAACTCAGTGTTTTAAAAAAAAAAAAAAAAAACACACATCTCTGATGAAAATTTTCCTGCTTGTTACATTTTTTTATATTTATTTTTACAAATAAAAAATGGCCACCCGTTCAGATTATCTACCTCAATATTAATACAATTGAATGTCAAGTTATATAGCTTTAACTTTCATGGGATCGATTGTACATAGGTTTGCCATTAATAATTAAATGGGATTTTTTTACAGTTTTGTAGCCTACTGTGGGAAATCAGATGACGACAGGTAGCTTTTTCCCCCAAGAACTGACACTTTATGGAATAGGCTCTCACATGAACACTACAAATTTAATCTCTTCACGTCAAAGGTTAATCTTTATCTATCCTCCTTATCTTATTTAATCTTCACACTTACTACCTCCTCTTTCATATCAAACACCTCATTCATTAACCCTCTACCTTGAGTGGCTCTCAAGATTTGTATTGAGTAAATTCGAGTATTAAAAAAATGACTAGAATATGAAAATTAAACAAAATGTTTAATGTTTTTCAATTACAAGACAATTACAGTGAGCACACCAGCTAAAACATTTAAGACATTTAATCCAAATGTAAATAAATCTTAGCTTTTGACACAAGGCTATAGGTACAGGGTACTCATTGAGGATTGAACTCTCTACTATTGATCAACTAGTCTAGCTTGTTAACCATTACCCTATGCTATATTGCTGATATAGAAAAAGTGATGTGCTTTTGAAATTAATGTTTACATTTAAATCTTACTCATTGTCTGTGACTGATGTGTTGAAAGTTAAACTTGGTAAATTAAAATCTTTCAAAAAATATAATAAGTGACTGAGGAAATAGAAATGAATGAAAATAGTAATGGTAAAAGAGTACTTACAATTGTGAAAAGACAATGTATGGTTGTCAGCCCAGAGTGCAAACTGTGTATTGGAGATGCCAAAATCAAGCATGTCCAAAAAATTTAAATATCTGGGAAGTTTTTTTAACAGAGGACAGATGATGGAAAATATTACGCCAAAATCAGAAGGCGCATTAGAATAGTGAAAGACAACTACCAAAAGTTGAGCAAATTATTAAGAAATAGTGAAATTCAGTACTCCTATTGGCCAGTGAAAGCTGGAGAATTTCCTCAAATATAAAGAGAAGACTTGAAGTAATGGAGACGTGGTTTTACAGAAGCATACTGAGAATACTAAGGATTTAACATGTGAATAATGAGGAAGTTTTAAGGAAAATAGAAGCAAAAAGGATGCTTACATGTAGAATTGAAAAGAAGCAGTTGAAATTTTTAGAACAGATATGATGCCAAACTCATTCAGAAATATCTAAACTGTCGGCTGTATACAACTGCTTTCTCAGATCAATGATGGCTTTGTGCAAATGAACCCTGTAGGTCTTAAAGAGGACCATCCTCCTTCAAACCTCATGTACTGGCGATACAAATTCACAAAGAACTATACCAAACAACAGAAATTACATCTCTTGAGGACTTTCAACAGTAGCAACAACTAAAATGGATAGCACATATAACTCCTAGAGAAAATAATGACATGATGTTGATATTCCAATTTAACTATTGTGTATTATATCTGTTGGACTGCACACATCAGAAATCTTAATAAAAGCATCCCTGTTTGATCCTGTATGTTTTAGACAGATCTGCCACAAAAAGTGTCACAACTCAGCAAGGTTATATTTTGCCTTTTTTTTTTTTTTTTTTGCCTTCTCTGACCAGATTCAAACCTGTGTCCCCCTAGGCAAGGGAAACTGTAAAAATCCATTCATTCTTTAGAAATTGCTTTGTTTACACTAAGATATGAAACTGAGCCGATATGTATATTTCGAGAGTCTGGGAAAGATTTACATTTATAAGGCACTATTTAACTTTCTTGATCAACGGTGCACTTTGTGGATGAGAGATCTAAGGCATATCAGATATAACAACAGTTTCCCCTGCCCAGGGGGATGAAGGTCCAAATCCTGCTGGAGAGCATATATTTTTATAATAAAATCTCTCAAATATTCAGGCCAGTAGACAAAAATAAATAAATATACTGTTTAATAAATAAACAGAATGTCTACTCAAATATGGGTATCGACTAAAAATAATGTTTAAGTAATAAAATGTTGGATCAATAATTAAAAATCCATCCATTCTTTAGAAATTGCTTTGTTTACATTAGGATATGAAACTGAGAAGATATGGGTATCCACTAAAAATAAAGTTTAGCTATATATTTGCATATTTTTAATGCCACGTCCCTTCAGGACATGGACAATCATGATTCCCCATAGATTCCTTTTCTTTATCAATAAGCTACCATGCATTCTTGGGAAAGAAAGTGAGCTTGTTGACTTCTATAGAGTTTAGATTTCAGAGTTGCCATCCAAGGCTAGAGCACTTAGTGTACATTTTAACCCATAGCTGGAGGTGGTGAAAAAAATAGATGGATTTTCCTTTTTCCAAAGGCATTAGTGCAAAATTGAATGCTGTAGACTAGCCTAGAATTTGGACTTTATCTATACATCTATATCGTAAGCAATTTTTTTTTTTAATATTATAATAGGACATTCCCTAACTCCCAAGAGAATATTAAAATTGAGAGAACTCACTTGAACTTTTTTTATTACTCTAACTTTGGCATTCAAAGATGAAAATAAGACTCTAAGACAAACTTTTCAGAATGTTGGAATCTGTTTGTCATGACAGTAATTCTTGATTTTTTGGTAAGTATCTCATTTGACTGACTTCAAGGTTTGAACTTGTAATCTTGTGGTCACTATTTAAATGTTTTGACCATGAATATTTTATTTTGAGGTTCACCCAGAAATTAAGTGTGTTGTACTCTAAATAAGAAATTTCTTATCTTTATGAAGTAATCACACAAAGGTTGTTTAGTGCAAAAAGTAAATCAAGCATTCTAAACCCCCCCAAATATATATATATATATATATATATATATATATATATATATATATATATATATATATATATATGGTCTTAGAAAAACAAAAGAAAAAAAATGATATTTTTAAAATGTTATAGTAGATCTTTCTGGCAGAAATGAATTATACAAAAGTAAAATGGAAGTCAGGAATCGAAATTCCAGACCTTTCCTTTTCTTTTTCTGTTGCTCAAAATACAAGATTATATAGACACTGATTTATGAGTGGAGCCAACAAAAGAAAAGGTGCTTTAGTCAGCTGTGGGGGTGGGGGCAGGAATAACTACAGTGATCTTTTAATATTGATCTCTAACTTGTAGACAATCAATACAACATTTGCCAGTCTAAGTTCTCAGTACAGCAATTCAGGAACTGCTTGTTTACTTTTGATGAGAAAGTAACTTTAAAAAGTCTGCTTTCCATACTGGAGTCAATAGCCCACATTCAACAGTAGAGTCAATAGTCTATTTTCCATAGTAGCACCATTAGCCTACATTTCCTACTAGAGTCAATAGTCTGCACTCCATACTAGAGTTAATAGACTACTTTCCATAGTAGAGTCAATAAGTCTACATTCCATAACAGAGTCAATAGACTATTCTTACTTGGCAGCTAAGTCTTATCATTTTACAGTTGAAATTACTAAATGTAAAATTTCTACAGTAAGTTTTATGCTAACAGTTTCTTCTCTAACACTTCTTGCTTGTGGAACTCTCTACTGGCATCTTACTTTCTCGTCAACTTTGATTTTCAAAAATTTAAATGCAATGTCAATCGTTATCTTCTGTTTCTTAATTCCTGTTCTTTTATTGTTCTCTCTTCTTAGTAATATTTTTCTTTTTCTCATATTTTTTCACACTCAGTAACCCCTTATGTCTTAGTGGCTTAATTGCCTTGCCTGAAGTGAAATAATTAAATGAAAAAAATACTAGAGTCAACAGTCTTATTTTCCATATTAGAGTCAACAGGCTACTTTCCAGATTTGATTCAATAGTCTAATTTCCATACTAGAGTTAATTTGTCATGTTTTACCATATGAAATATATAATGCTTATTGAATCTCTGTAGCGTCAAAATAGTCCTGTGCTGTGTTGAGTATGACATTCTTGTCCTGAATATCCAATAATTCATCACAGACCAAGAAGAAGTACTAAATTCATGGTAACTATATAGAATGTAATAATTAGAAGACAAGTGGGTAATACCACTGTAATCTAACCTTATTGTAGCATGAAACCCTCATTAATCATGAGAAATTCATCACAAACCAGGACGGTACATGAATTCTAAACGAGATACATACAAATTTGGATACAGAAATAAAGTTAAATAGCTTTTCTCAAAATGTTGCTAATTTAATTTTGAAACACTGGTTTGGTTTATTTTACGGCATATCAATCTCAATGGGTTATTTAATGCTGACAAGATTTTTATTGCTGGTAATATTTCTTTCCAAAAATTTTTTTTTTTTTTCCAAAATTTATTGCTGGTAATAGATTTTTTTACAAATATGTATTGCTGGTATTAAAACCTATTTTTACACATTCATAGTGTTTTGCCCCCAGTTGGTAGTGGTGGTGGTGGTGGGGGGGGGGGCAACTGTTTGCTCATAGTTGGGATCTTAATAGGTGCTACCACCCTGGGTCAGAGGTGATTCCACGCTCCTCAAAATATCCTGATCAGAGGCCTTGCTGTTGGATGTTGTTTATCCTCTTACCCAGGACACAGATGTAGTTTATTGCCACACCCAGGACAGGCTTACCTTTTTAAAGTTTAATGATAATTCTTCTATTGCCACTTAATTTAAAGACAATTTGACATATACGTACTTTCTGTACAAACAATTACATTTATTTCCTGGGTGACTTTCACTGGATTTTGCAATTAATTTCAACTATTTCCAAATTTATTTGCAAGTTATAAAATGAATTTGTTTGATTTAGTTTGGTTTGTTTTATGGCATATCAACCTCAATGGGTTATTTAATGCCAACAAGATTTTTATTGCTGGTAATATTTTTTTTCCAAAAAGTATTTCTGGTAATATTTTTTCCAAAAATGTATTGCTAGTAATTTTTTTTTTCAAAAATGAATTACTGATAATAATGTTTTTCTGGTAATAATTTTTTCTTCAAAAATTTATTGCTTGTAATAATTTTTTACAAAAATATATTGCTGGTATTAAAACCTATTTTTATACTTTCATAGTGTTTTGACTCTAGTTTGGGCATTAACTATTTGCTCATAGCTGGGACCCTAACAGGTGCTACCACCCCGGGTCAGGGTGGACCTGGGAACACCAGCAATTAAGAAGTGGTTCCACACTCCTCAAAACCTCCTGATCAGTGGCCTTGCTGTTGGATGTAGTTTATCGTCATACCCAGGATGCAGATGTAGTTTATTGTCATACCCAGGACAGACTGAATTTGTTTTACTTTCAAGTGCTCACAATTATAATAAGTATAAACCACAGGTTGGCTTTGTGTGTGTTGAATGAACATCAATGTCTCTGAGCAGGCAGCTGCGAAAGGTTTGTTTAGCCACCCTAACAAGCAGCCTTTTATTATTATATTTAGACATTCATAAACGGGTATTTTCTTTCTGAATTTATGGGATGGGGTATTATCATTATATACATGTAGACTATTGTCTACATCTTTGTTATTGTTACCATAATGTTTCAGCCATTGTGCCCTCTGGACTTCATCAGTTGTATGCCGATTTAGATAATCTACAGAGAATTTCAAACTGAACCCGTTATTTGATCTACAAGTAGATTGTTCTCATTCCACTGTCCATGTCTAGGGATATCTTGTCGTCTTCTTATTTAGTACTTCTTACAAATTACTATGTCACCAAATTCACAAACTAATGTTTTAATCCACTAGGCTACTGTTCCATGAGACAATTCTCTGTGGAGAACTTGGAGCCTTAAACCTAACCTGCCTGCTGTGGTTGTGTTTGTTGAAGACCTCCTCTCATTTGTTTTTCTTTTTTATTCTTTCTGGCCTGGGCAGTGCATACTTGGACTCAGTGGAAACGGTATGCAATAACAGACCAATACTAGAAATAAGAACTAGACAAGATATCTTTAGATATTGGCAGTGGAACAAGAACAATCTAACCCTGTAGAACAAATAAAAGGTTCAATTCCTTGCAGGTTTATCAGATCAACATACAGATGATGAAGGCCGCAGAGCACAATGGCTGAAACGTGATAACAACAACAAAGATGAGGACAGTTGTCCATGTTTAAATAATAAACTGACATATATGTATTTAACAAACACCTGTTCATTTTCATTGTCTTGTCATCTTCATAGGTGAATAATATGTAATATCGTCTCATTCAATAACTTGAAAATGGCAAATAGGATATT
The DNA here is from genome assembly GCA_903632075.3 of Acanthosepion pharaonis. NCBI lineage: Eukaryota > Metazoa > Mollusca > Cephalopoda > Sepiida > Sepiidae > Acanthosepion > Acanthosepion pharaonis. The sequence continues at coordinate 283,177 of CAHIKZ030003216.1, forward strand.
TTTGAGAGTTCTTGAAGTGAAGAGATTTCTGAAGAATCTATTTTTGGATAACATCAAACAACATTCTGAACAGCAAAATGCAATCTTTAGCATTCCAACCAGCCCTGCATAGTGTCTCTGCATAATTTAAGTGCATGTTGTAACATCTTTTTCTTTCCTCTTCTGCAAGGAATAACTGTTTGCCTTCTGGAATTTTGTTAACCAATTTACTAACAAGGAAAATTGTTACACTGGAAAGTGGCAAACAAATTATACTGTATTAATTCTGCTCTATCGATTCTGCTGTGGGTGGGGGTGTATGCTGATGGTGAGAAGCAACGCTCAACCCACATTCATTGTAGAAAAGTTGACGGTAATGCAGAGAAAAGCAGAAGTCTGCAAGGAATTCCAGTTCCAAAGTCATTGGAAGTATGCACAGGAATTACTGGAAAGAAAGAGAATTGGAAAGAAGAATAGATATCAGTGGGTGCTGAAAAGTTCTCAGCCTGACCCACTTCCAGAAATATGACCGAATATAATTTTTAAATATGATCTGAATATCTTCTTTAAGTAAAAAAGTTTGGTTCAGCTCATCATAAATGATTTTTAAATTAGCACTGACATGTCGAGATATCAAGCTGCCTGAATTGTGTCACATGATGCAATTTCAAGAGTAATTTTGTACACATTTCTAGAAAAAGGATATCCTTCTAAAGTGAAACCCATCCAGACCTTGGAGATTAAAAATAATAGAATTTTCTAAAGGAAGATTGTGAAATAAATAATCGACCAGAAAATGAGTAGCCAGTTATTATAACCTTTCTCTGTTCATATCTATCTATTGTTTTTACCTATATGCTCATATTAATCAATCTCAATCTGTTCATATCTATCTATTTATCCCTCTCAGTCTGTTCCTATCTATGTATCTATCTATCTCAGTCTGTTAATATGTATCTATTTCTCTCAATCTGCTCATATCTATCTCTCAGTCTGTTTATAACTACCTATCTCTATTTGTTCATACCTATCTATCTATCTATCTCTTGGTCAGTTCATAACTATCTATCTCAATTTGTTCATACCTATCTCTCTCGGTCTGTTCATATCTATCAGCTCATATCAATTTCTGTATCTATCTCCTTATCTGTGTTCATATCTATCTATGCATCTATGTTTATATCTTCCTTTCAATCTCTCTCTTTATCTATCTATCTATCTATGTTTATATCTTTCTCTCAATCTCTCTCTTTATCTATCTATCTATGTTTATATCTTTCTCTCAATCTCTCTCTTTATCTATCTATCTATGTTTATATCTTTCTCTCAATCTCTCTCTTTATCTATCTATGTTTATATCTTTCTCTCAATCTCTCTCTTTATCTATCTATGTTTATATCTTTCTCTCAATCTCTCTCTTTATCTATCTATGTTTATATCTTTCTCTCAATCTCTCTCTTTATCTATCTATGTTTATATCTTTCTCTCAATCTCTCTCTTTATCTATCTATGTTTATATCTTTCTCTCAATCTCTCTCTTTATCTATCTATCTATCTATCTCTATGCATGTCTCTAAGTCTTAGTCTGTTCATCTTGATATTCTTTATTCATGGAGAGATGGTGAAATAAAAAAAAACTTTTTTTTTTACAGAAAAATTACAAATTATTAAATAACTAATCCCCTGTTTGCAACTGTAAATACAGTATTACATGATCATTGCAATATTGATAAATATTATTCAGTATAGTAAATACACTATTACATAATACTGAGAATACACTCCTGTTTTATCAAAATTTGAAAAAAATAAAGAAACATAATAAAACTAAATAAAAAAAAAAGTCAAAGGATAAATTTTTGCATGATCAGAGAAAAAGTCATCATTTCTGCTTGTGATCAGGAGAAAAAGCCATAAAGAAAAAAAAATTTCCTTCATTTTATTTATAATAATAAAATAGGTAATTTTTTTTTTTTTACAAAAAATTCTATTGCTATAAATAACTGAAGATATTTTATGAAAATAACGTTTTATTACTATAAATTAAGTAAATGAAAATATGATTATATCACTTATTTTTATAAATAATTAAAAGTATTACTTATTTTATAATAACAAATATTTCTCTGATTAGGTTGGAAAAAAGTTCATTTTTGACATGATCATTTTGAGACTACTTCTTCAATATTTACAATAAAACAACCATTAATTTTTATACTCTAATATGGCAATGAAAATGAGTTAGTAGTAGTAGTAGTAATAATAGTAGTAGTGACTTTACCAGCAGCAGTCACCTACCTCCAGAGAACCCATAAACACAGTAGAGCCCACTTTATGTGTGTTCATTTTCTGTTTCCATAAAACCAACAAACAGCAACCTTTAGCCTTCAAGCCCACAAAAAAATGGTGTGTCAAAAGGACAGTTTTTCCTTTGACACTACTATTATTTTAACTATTTTCACTCCTAGGCAAAGTTTATTGTTTTAAAAAGCAATGATTAGAATTTTAATAAAACCAAAACATATGAAAGTGAATTTATACATCATTGTTATTCTTGAGATTTTACAACAAAAATAATAAATACTATTTATTTATTATATTGTTTATTGAAATGGTTGACAAAACATCAGCTAATTGCCAATCGATTTGTTTAATATTTTTTCATATTTAATATTTTTGTTGAAAATTTTCAAGAACAAAAAAAAATGTATAAATTCATTTTCATCATATGTATAGGTTTTATTACAATTCTAATCATCGCTTTTTAAAACAATAAACATTGCTGAGGAGTGAAGGTAGTTAAAATAATAGTGGTGTTAAGGGAAAAACGTTTCTTTTGGCATATCCATTTTTTTGCAGGCACAAAGGTTAAAGATTGCCTAACAGACAAAAAATGGTGACAACAGTTTTTGTTATAGCCATTTTTAATCACTGATCTGAGAGAGCGGTTGTATACAACTGACAGTTTAGATATTTCTGAATGAGTCTGGCACCATAGAATTAGGATCAATTGTTGGATTATGTTATATAGCAAAAATATCTTTTCTTGTAAATTCTTTATTTTATCTAAGTATTAAAACTAACTTTAAACACTTTATGGATTTAGAATATGAAGTCTGTTCAAAAAGTAATGAGACCAGTGTCACAAACAATTTATTTTAATTCCAAACAACAAACTACATGGTTTCCCCTTCAAAGTAATCCCCATCAAGTCTAATGCACTTTTCCATAAATTTCTCTGCCATGCTTCTATGCACTGCTGGAATGATTCTACTTGGATGCCCCCTCAGCTTTGCCGTTACAGCCCTTTTACTCACCCAAGCTTTCCCCAAACTAGGCAATGATCACTACGTGTTGCATTTCAATCCTTGATCTTGTTGGTGTTCACCAAAAGCTGGGAAGGGCTTGATGCATGCTCACAAGGTAACACAATGAAAGAAACCCCATGTTGAGAAATGAGAATGTGAACCCTGTGTGGCAAACACACATTGGTCCAGACATGTTTGTCAACACAAGTTACATCCAGGTTTTCCCTGCTAGCAGCAGGACAACTTGGAATGTCTAGATACAGGCCTCTCTTTAACTGGTCAATATCTAAGTTTTTGTAAAATACCTGATGCCAATAAAAGCAACAGGGAAACCAGCAGTCAGCAACACACAGTGTTTTGTGAAGTTGGTCCCATGGGCATTTTGTTGTTAAAGTTGCAGTGGTTTTTCAGGGAGTGTTATTTTTGTTACCTCTTGTTTCTTTTCCCTCTCTGCCTATTACCTCCATAGTTGTTGGGGGAACAATCAGTTAAGTGTTTTCCACAACCTCAATACACTGTTGCCGTACATTATAACACTGTTTCCCATATTATATGTAGCTGTTTTATTCAGCGCTTCACCTTCTCATCTGGGTGAATAGGTAGGTGATGCTTGGGACAAATTCTGCTATATCAGGTTTTCCCTTGTTTTTTTACAAACTCTTTGCCCATCTACTCATCCCAGCGTGGTGGCTGGCAATACAAAATGGAGGCTTTGTAACTGCAGAGCAAACACATCCATCTCCTGCCAGGAGGGGAGCAAAACTTTCTCTGAAAGCATGTTTGTTGATATAGACCAATCCCTGAATATACTCTATTTCCAGTTTTCTAAAAATAATTTAAATGCAGCATCAATCATCATCTTCTGTCTCCTTAAATCCAGTTCTTTTTATTGCCCTTTCTCCTCAATAATGTTTTCTCACTTTCCTTCAAACTCAGTAACCTCTTATGTCTTAGTGGCTTTATTGCCTTGGTATTTATATATCTACTCGTAATACAATTCATTCTGACACTTGCAACCCAGGTTCAGTGGGGCTGATCACATAAATCTGAATTTGGTGGCTGGGAGATCATCTCAGTTCAACCTTGCACCTGGCTTCTTTAACATCAAACTCAGTGCAAAGTCTATTCTGCATGATCTATATTACCCTTTATTAAAGTTTTTAATTGCAGAAAAAATTATAAAAAAATACATTGCAAATGATTTACTATAGAAATGCACTGAGATTGATTTGAAATTGTTTTTCTAAGGAATTGCATTGAAATAATCTGTAGTAAAAAATTACGTCAACATTTTTCTTTTTTTCACTAGTTGTTCACACAGTAAAAAGCTTAAGAGCCACTCAGGATTTCATAATGAGGTTGATGTACATAAGAGGAGGAGGTAAAGAGTGCAGTTTATTAAGATATGTAGGAAAGATAAGGTTAAGATTTCACCCTTTAGCATTCAACATGCAAACCTGCCCGGTAAATATCGGCTCTCAAAGTTTTACTGTTTGATCTCCTGCGTTATTTGTGATGATGCCATCATATATTATGGCAGAGTATACGTGGGGTGTGTTAAAGTGGGTTGAACATTAAGAGCCGATATTTTCAGGGGAGGTTTGGACAGTTAAAGGTTGTAGTGATCAAGGAAGTATCTTCTCAAAAGTGTATAAAATGTTATAATAAAACAGAACAAAGTTATAATTAAGCTAAATAGTGGGATATTCACATATTTATAACATATAAGTGTCAGATGTGTAGCAGAAAAAACACTATTTACACATAGAAATAACAGATTAAAGCCAAATATATACAATTAGTAGAAAACATACATCTCTAACTACGCACCAATTTTTGTCTGGCTAAATCACATACAAACCACACTCTAATCAAAACAAATTTTAAAACGAACATAGATATATCTGTCTATATTTCTGAGATCAGGTATTGTAATTACTTGCATTATTTACATTGTTGTCCTCATCTTTATTGTCATATTCATGACACATGGCCCGGTGGATAAAAGCACTGGTCGGATCCAATGACTTGACCTATAGAGTTGTGAGTTCAATACCTGGCTACTGCAGTGGTAAACAAAAACTTGAAGAGTTGAGTTAAAGGGAGATAACTGAGATATCTAGAAGAGGCACGGCACATGGAACTAGAACAATCTACCCTGGTGGATGAAATAAACAGTTCAGTTTGAAATTACAATTACCTGAAGAAAGCTGGAGTGTACAACGGCTAAAATGTTGTGGATATAACAATAAAGACAAGGCCAACCGTCCTAACAATATAAATAAACACAGATATACCAGAGTGCCTGCCATTATTGACATGACTCACTTACCACAGATGACTACAACTACATCCATGCGTTTCCCTTATATAGGCTATAAGTGAAGCCAGACATAGTGTTGTAGAGTAGTTTTCACAATGGAGGCTTGTATTTCACTACGTTGGTCCTAAATTAGATTCGATGTACAAAATGTTAGGAACTTGAAAATAATAGTTAATGACGCAGCAATCTAGTTGTGGTGGTTGATACTTCAATGTCCAACATCGACTGACACACCAACTCCACTGAGCTCCCTGGCGACTGCTACTACTACTACTACTACTTATTATATCTGGGAGAGTCTATTAACAATAGAATAGGTATGTTCCGGTATAACACATAGCAGAGAGGGAGATTTCACACACACATGCTAACAATAGCGGCAACCCGGGATCACGGCTGACTGCCTGTCTGACTATTAATTAGGCTATGAAAACAACCTCCTATCGATGTGACAAGCCCAAATCGATAACCAACAAGCAATCAGCCAGTTTAAGCATATTCCTTTTTCACACACTCATTTCACACCTTGTACACCATACATTTGAATGCTACACTATATGACTTACTAGAGACATTTTCATATTTTGTAAATGAAAATAAATCTTTGGTCATTTCTCCAAACCAGTGTCTAATTTGTTTTTTACTCCAACCAAATTCCACCTTGGATTGGATGGACAAAGTAAGATTGAAGCATTTATAATATTGCAAGAGTTAAAATAATCATGTTAAGCAAATAAGAATGTCAAAGAATGTCAATAGAATATCAAAAGAATGTCAAAGCAAAAGAGAATGTCAAAGAATGTCAATAGAATATCAAAAGAATGTCAAAGCAAAAGAGAATGTCAAAGAATGTCAATAGAATATCAAAAGAATGTCAAAGCAAAAGAGAATGTCAAAGAATGTCAATAGAATATCAAAAGAATGTCAAAGCAAAAGAGAACTGTTTTCAATCAATATATTTTCTTCCAGAAGATTAAGAAAAACAAAGTTGTCTCACAAGTTTCTAATGTATAAAACTAAATAAGATTAAAAATGTATTTTATGATTAAATGATAGCAATATTAGTGTTACCTCTCATATAATGTCAATTAAATGACAGGTAAGTGATATCTCTCCTTCTATTTGATAGTGAATGCTGGCCAATTTCCTCATAGATGAAAACAAGATTGAGGTGACAGAAGTGCAAGTCTACAAAAGGATGATGGGAATACCATGGAAAGAACATGTAAGCAATGAGGAAGTTTTAAGGAAAACCAAAAAGAAAAGCACACTTAGAATCAGAAAATCTTTTGGAATGCTACATTTCAAATTTAAATTTCCGTGTACAAAACTCATTTGAAAATTGGAAAAATACATAGGAAATTAAACAAAGAGCTTGGCAGTTGGATTTAATAAAACTTGTTTAAATGAATTCTTGCTACCTAAATACACACACACACATAAGGGAGAATATGACATTTAATTTTCTATATATTAGAACAATATTAGGCAAATCAATGACAAAGTGGAAAAATTCTGTGTAATACATTTCATCCTCTAGTGTTCTCAACCTTTTTTTCCCAATACACCCTTTTCATCATATGTCAGAATGTTCCCACCTTTCCAACATTGTCTGACTCAAAATATATATATATATATATATATATATATATATATATATATATACAAAACCAGTTTGCCCTGAAGATCCATTTAGGTGAAACCTAGGTAGGTAGTTTCTGGCTCACTAGGATTTTTTATACTCTGCTCTACTTTGTGCATTGAGCACTTTACGTTTTTTCTTATTTTACTAGATTGGGCTTTTTTCTTTGGGTTGGGCATTGCTATGTTGTGCAATTTATTTTGACCAACTCAGATATTTTTAGTCTTTTCTTTTTTTTCAAAATTTTTTCCCCAGATTCCAGTTTGTTTAAATATATTTTTATTTGCAAATTTTACTATCCATGTTTTTTTATACCAGTCGAGTATGGGTATTAAAATAAATAAATATATATATATATATATATATATATATATATATATAATATGCAAATTAGCATTTAAATTATTTTGGATTGTGATTTATGCACTATATATTTTGAATAAAATGAAGTTATGGATTTAACTATTTTCTTTTAATTTTTTAGTATTTTTGTGGTCATGTTTCTTGGCTGGTAATTCTTTAAGAAAAAATATATTGGAAAGATTTGGGTCATGGATTTATCTTTAAATACTAATTTTCATACATATATATATATATATATATATATTATATATATATATATATATAATCACCTACTCACTTTCATTTATTAGACATTGAATAGTATCATATAATGTTCATGAGCTAGCCTAATTTTTCTGCTAACTTGATGAATATTCACGAGCATTCCTATACTTAAAATTTTGAAAAAAAATCAATAACATTTTTGCTCTTGTATATAAATAACTGTCACAAAATAAAATCTTTATATTTGCCTTGATAAAGTCCCTCAGAGTACAAAGCACATCGGCTAAGATAAGTTTTCTTTTTGTCGTTGTTCATTTATATATATATGTGTGTGTGTGTGTGTGTGTGTGTGTGTGTACAAAACACTTTCTTGTCTCTATCAGATCTGATTAGGTAATTTATTACCTCTCATCCTCAAAAATCCCAATGTCTTTTTCTTACACAATTTTGACTTCCATTCCAGCCTGAAGAAGCTGAACTAAAAACATGTTTACATCATCAGCAAAATGTGTCATATAAAAGCTGTTCAGCTTTCTCATTATCTATACTTTTATTTTGCATACTATTATATATCTTACAAATAAATATATATATATATATATATATATATATATATGTGTGTGTGTGTGTGTGTGTGTGTGTGTGTGTACCCATTTTTATCTTATTAGCCTTTCTCCTTCTTCCTTCATTTACCCACAATGCAGTGAATATAATCTATGGCCTAAATTTAAAATTTTCTCTTCAATATGTTTGTGCTTAGATAAAGTTCTCGACCGCAGTTCAAATTAGTTGTAGAAAGTGATAAAAATCTCTAGTGTTTCCAATGGCTGAATAAATGAAAAACATGCCTGATAAAGTGCACACATTTTACAATGTAAGTAGATATGACCCAGCAATTAGAGTACAAGAGATTTTTTTTAATCATTTCACCCCAAGCAAGGTAATAATGCAACTAAGATGCAAAAGGCTACTTGGAGTGAAAGAAAATGAGAAGAATTTAAGAGACAGAACCAGAAACCCAATCTTAAACAGGAAACAAGGAGTAAACCAAACAGATTGGAGAGCAATACTCCATATTTATTGAATAATGTTGTGTCTATAAAGAAATACATAAATAAAAAAAATGAATTATACTGTCATGGTGTTGTGTTCATAAAAAATAATTAAAAATTAATTATAGTGTCAATAAATAATTATAATAAAATAATTATAACAATTATAATTATCATTAATTCACTTATTCTAAACCAATAAGAATCAACCACACTTTTCTCCTCTACACACGCAAATATGTGACATTCTCACTATTGGACAAGCCGTTCACACGGACAGGTCATTAACAAATCAAAAGTTTAATCACATTTTACTTTTCAGGCCATTATTGCAACATTTTAGCATTCAACAAAAATTTGAGGTAAGAAAACCCCAGACACTTGTATTTTTGCAACTAATACACACATCTATAAAAAAAAAACATATGAAAGACTGTATACATTTTACATATTCTTTGTCTCATTATAAACGGATTACTCTGAAGCAGATTTCTGTAACAACTGATTTTACTGGCCAACTCACTTACTTATGGTGCAAACCATTGAATACAAATACTGGGATGAAAGACCTCTACTTGTAATGTCATCTGACCACATTAAATGACCAAGAACTTAGAGAAGGTTCATTCATAAAAAATAGATTCTCTTAAGTCTGGAACACTGCAAGTAGGGAAAGCCAGCTGTTGTAATCAGTGCCTGTGTTGTTCTGGGGTGTGGCTTATCTGAAGTGATGAGTCTTTGATGCTAGGCCACCTGAAAATTTACAGAGTCTTTTAATGAATACCTGTAGCATTTTTTGGTTGCTAACTTTTCATACAGCAGGTGTCTTGTTGTGTGGTGTTCTTCCATGCAGATAGCATGCCCCACCCACTGGAATTGGGATGTAATAAGCACAGATTTGATACTAGTGGAACCAGCATGATCCAAGATTACAAAATTGCTGATGCGATCTTGCTATTGAATTCCAAGCATGGAAAAACTTTCCATTTTTAAAATTCAATGGCAAGATCACCAATTTTGAAATTGCACATACTTAATAAATTAAAATTTTCATAATAGGTTTTGATAACTTTAACATGTTGTTTGATTGTTAATCTTTCCATAGTTGAAATTGCCAGAGACTTAAGTTGTTAAATGTGAAAGATAAAGAAACAAATCATTAAACACATAAACTTAATTCACATTTAAAATCGGTCCAAGTTATTGGAACATTCTTTATTTCTAACTTCTTGCCGATAAGCCTTTATGTTTTTCCCTTTTCGCCACTGACCATAATCACTAAAATTATAATAAAACCTTTTTTTGCTTACAATAAAACAATTAGTCTTCATTCATTCCCTTTACTTCTCTTTATCTTATTTCTTTTATTGCACACATGACACAGACTTTGTAATGCTTCAGTTAGATTGTAGAACCATTATAAAATTCAGATGATTGCATACTGTATTTTCAGGTGTATAATTGTTATGGTGAAACACACCTATTCTATAGTTAATAGACTCTACCACCTAATATAGGAGTAGTAAGAGAAACGAGGGTCAGACGACAGTAGTTGAATATGAAAGTAGTCAGCGACCACAACAAGATTACTCTGCGTAATACCTATTATATCAAGTTCCTAACGTTTTGTACATCGAACTATATTAGGACCGATTTAGTACAAATACAAGCCTCCACTGTGAAATCGCTCCACAACAATAATATAACTTGAGTTTATAATATAATCCTGTTTTTCTGAAGCTAAAAACAGAGACTAAATTACATCCTTGAATATAATCTAAATGGCCACAATTCTAGATCCTTCTTTACTAATGTAGTTGTCTCCCAGAGCTCTATCCTTGGTTCTACTTTGTTTTTAATTTTCATTAACAACTTTCCTCATGGTATCAGCTCTCAACTTGCTATCTATACTGATGACACAACCATTTACTCCTGTCTTGATATTAAGTCTGATCATTTCAATAAGGTCAAATTGTCAGCTGATCTCAAAACGATCTACATCATGTTGTCAGCTGGAGCAAAGTATGGCTTGTTAATATTAACACCTCTAAAACAAAACTGCAATCTGTTAATCATCTGAGAGCCCCCTTTCTGCCTTCCATGGCTGATGCCAACCTCTAGGAGAGTGACTAATTGTGCCTTGGGTTAACACTCTCAGCTGACATGAAGTGGAAAGACTACATTGAATCCATTTCTAGGTCAGCTGCTACAAAAGATGGTTTACTAGATGGATACTTTCACGAGACTCTTTCCACCTATGCAAATTTGACCTGTTACTCAATTTATAAAAAGTACTTAAAATGGTGACAGAGGATTGTGAAGACCATAGAACAGGAGGCTTGACCCGAGTTCATACCACTACTCTGTTGGTAAAAGGAAACATTCCAGACATTGATTACAAGCCAGAAGACACTGACTACCCCTGTTCTTTTATTTCTCTTTCTCTCATACATTTCACATTCAATAACCCCTTGCATCTTAGTGACTTTATTACCTTGCTTGAGATGAAATGATTATATATATATATCTTTCAAAATCTTTTTAAATAGGCACATGGCCAAGTGGTTAGAACGTTCGCATTCTGACAATAAAACCCGGGTTCAAATCTCACCATGGTCGATTTGTCAGGAAGGAGACTTCCTGATGTTATCAAACTGGAAAGGTCGATCCCAGCATATGGCACTTTTGGAACATGCCTGAAAACCATACCATGGGTTGACCCAAGCCTTGTGATTGAAATTGGGTAGACTGAACCCTTGGGTGCCGTCAATAGCTGTGCTAGAACGAAGTCACAAGTCATCGTGGCTGAGGGCTTGAGTGCGCTGGCCTTGTTCAAATTGTTGATCCCACTAGATAACACACTCTGTCCCAGAAACAGTAACTAAGATTTGCTCAACATAGTTGCAGTATAAACCACAGGTGAGCTCTGTGGGTGTTGAATAAACACAAATGTGCCTGAGCAAGCCTCTGCAATAGGGATTGGCTAGCCACCCTAGTAGATAGGTATCCTCAAATACGAATGGCCAGCTATACTTAAATAGATATATGTTTAATATGTATGGATATATCTATATATTTATATCAAGCTTGTACTTCAAATGTGAAGAAAGCATTTAATACCATATTTTCTTGTGCATAATACAAGAAATTTTGAACAAAATTTAAAGGCTGTTTGTTTCAGTCCCAATGGGTATCACTGCAAAATATTTTTCTGTCCTCAATTTATAGGCAGAAACACACAAAGGCAAGCTGGGATTTCTTCCTAGCCAATAAGATAAGCCATTTGTCAGTTTCATCTGATTCATTCCCAATCTGTCTTGTCTTGAAGTCAGAATGTTACATTTGCTCATCTGCACTTTTGCGTATCAACCCCATTTCTTAGTTTTGGAACTTTCTGCCATATTACTGTTGCTTTGTTTTATTGCTGTTAATTTGCCTTGCATATATTGCATATATTGTTTACTTGCTTTATACTATTTTTTGCCCTGTTCTTTTCATTCCTTTTCCTTCTTGTTTATTGCAAACTTTGTCAATTCTATTTGTTGGGCACTTTTGCCATTTATTTACATTTGACTAGAGCCAGTCACGTTAAAAAGGTATAAAAAGAGGGGATGTATTATACACATTTTCAGAAATTTTTACTCAGCTTAAAAAAATCTGTTATTTGAAATAGCAAATGCACTCAAGTAGCACAATCTCTATCTATAAAAGGCAGGGTATGTGTGTGTGTGTGTGTGTGTAACGAATGCACGGCTGCAATTTTCGACAGATTTGCACCAAATTTTACATGCACATGCTCCAGGAAGGCCATGACTGACTTTGCATTTCCCAACTTCCATTGATAATGGAAATAATCGATTTTTTTCATGCTTCTACGACAGTTTTCATGTAGTTTGCAGACATTTTCTACTGGCCAGAGTGAGAGCCTATAGCTGGTTGCCACGAATAGGCAGGAAGATTCTATTGGCCAGCGTGAGAGTCAACAGCTGACTGACATGAATGCTAACTAGCATGCTAGCATGCAAAAAAATTCAATAGCTGCATTCGTCACAAGTAGGAAAAATTTAAATCTGCATGGCACTTTACTCCAATTGGCTCATTCGATTGCTTAAACTCAATGTTGATTCTGATTCTGCAGAACTGGGTTGGGTGTGAAAAAGTATTTGTTAACATTCTTTTTTCATTCGGTTTTTCCAGTTACGAATCCTTTTTTAAAGCTGATCGCTTTGTGTTCATTTTGTTTAGTTCTTTTTTCATAACAGATTTAATGTTTAGTATAGAGCTTAGAAAAAAATTGCAGTGTGAGATAGGCAAGAAGTGAAGCATGTAGCAACATCAGCACAGCAAAGGGCACTCCTTTAAAGTCAAGGAAGAGCAAAAATATTTTAAGTCAAGTAATAGCGATTGCTGTATGAGTCATATGATTTTTGAATCAAGAACAGGCAACGTCGGGCCATGCTGCTAGTAGATAATAAAACACAAAGTAGGCAGGTGTTGATAACAATTGTTTACAAAAGGTATTTGATATGTCGGCAATATTTGTTCTTTGGTAGTCAGTGTAATTGAACATTTTTTGTCTCATAATTCACCAAAATTGATTAAAAAAGTTAATAAGGAGAATATACAAGATCTGGCATGTTTTGATAACATTAATGTTGCAACAAAGGCTTTAACTATTGTACAAATTATGTAATTTTTTTTTTCTGCTTGAAAAATGGAGGGATTATTTACCTGATCTCCACACTAAGGCAAGATGTGACACAAGATCATTTTTAATGTGGGGTTCCCATACACTTGAATATGCATACAAGCCAAAGACAAAAATTGCTCAGTCCCTGCATTCACCTGGCATCATTTTGACACTAACCTAACCTTTCTTAGTGCCTCTTCACACTACACCTTCATCCCAGCCTAAAAACTTGAAAAATGGGGCAATAATTTCCATGCTGTAAGGTTGTTGTTTCATATTTTTCCATTTGCTGGCACAAAGTGTCCAGTGTGAAAACTTCAAACATTTCAAGAAACATAAAACAATACAAAATAGATATGCAAACAACCCCAACATAACATCAGTATATAAATAGTGTAAACTGGTACTTGAAATATTAAATCACAAAATTTTACGATAAATAAGTTTTGAAATGGAAATTAGTAGAAGTAATATGGAATGGTTAAACATACAGCCTATTTATTTTCTTTTACATTGTGAAAAAATTAAATATTTTAGTGTAATATATGTATGACTTTTTAATTGGTAATATTATTGGTACTTTTCAAAAAAATTTACATAGGGATGGCTGCATTATGGGGGCCATATTTTTAAATCATATTTATCCCATGCAAGGCAATAAAGCCTCTAAAATACTTCTAACTGAACTTGCGTGTATATATATATATATATATATATATATATATATAAGCAAATATATGGATATAGATCCAACAGTATGAAGAAAAATATACAGAAAAAACAAACAAAAATCATAATATGCAATTATGCTGTATTAATGTTAATATAATGTCAATGTCGGACATTTCGGTCTATTTTAGACCATCATCAGGACATATTCATAAAACATAATTAACATTAGAACATATTCAAATTCAACTTATGCTCTTATGTCCATCGTCTTTTTCATGTTGAATTTGAATATGTTCTAATGTTAATTATTTTTTATGACGTTGACATTATATTAACATTAATACAGCATAATTGCATATTAAGATTTTTGTTTGTTTTTTCTGTATATTTTTCTTCATATCTATATAAAATTTTATTGCTTGAATTTTATTTTTAAATGGTTACCCATAATTGATGGTCTGTTTTTATTTATTTATTAAAAAGTATATTTGGACTGAATATTTGAGAAATCTTGTTAGAAAAATGTGAGCAAGATGGAAATAAATAAATAAAAACATAGCATTTACTCAAATATGGGTATCTATTAAAAATAGTGTTTAAGCAATAAATTAATATATGTTGGATTAATAAATTAAAAATCCATTCCTCTCTCTCTCTCTCTCTATATATATATATATATATATATGTTAAAGGTTATATTTGTTCCAACAAGAAAAAAAAATGTATATTTTAAAAAAGAGACAAACTGCAAACGTTTTTGGTTATAATGTTGATTTGTTTTAGTGTATATATTATATTTTATTCTTCTTATTTTTGCTACATGAGTTTCTGGTCTTGTGACCTTCTTCAGGCAAATTAAAAGAATCAAATTTTAAAGGAATAAAGTTTCCTTATGTTCTTTTAATGATTCATTGTTTATTTTCTGTATTTGTAGTGAGACTTGATCTCATTTTTTTGACTGTTGGCAAAAGTGAATTTCTGCCTAAGTGGTAATAAATTCATTAGGTTTGGTCTTAGTGGTGGCAATGACAGATGTGTTGATGAAAGATGCACCTCTTTCTCTGCATCACCCCTGAGACTGTCAAATCTATTTCCATTTTTGTGTAGCATATGCGTGTGTCCACCCCCACCACTAACTTGCACATGAATCAGCATACTGTTATGGTCCAAGTTTCTTGTACCACGGTGATGGTCTAAGGTTAGAACCAATGAAAGAATAACACAAACACAGGTATGGAATACAAAGATATATTACAACAGAAATATAATACAAAGAAGTAGAAGTATTAGTAATGACTATCAGATTTGGTTAGAATGAACTATGTTGTCTCGACAAGTATCACTATTCCAATGTCCTTACAATATGCTCTCAATTATCTCTCCTCGTCTTACAATATCCTCATACCTCTTGAGAGGCACAGTATTTATAATGTCAGGAATAGTCCATTCTTATTATTATGGGTAAGTTCCCATAACACATACATATATATGCATATATATCAGCATATAATTTATTCGAAAATTATAACAAATATGTTATAAAATCACTGTAAAAATAGCCATTTTGTTTCAAGACTTCTGGTGTCTTATCAACTGATGGTGTTGAATGTAGAAATGATATGTAAAATGTAGTTTCTGCATTCAACACCACCACTTGATAAGACATCAGGAGTCTTGAAACAAAATGGCTATTTTTGCAGTGATTTTATAGCATATTTATGTTATAATATTTGAATGAATTATATTTGTTCTACTCTATATTGAGCACTCTTTTAAGAATGGTATTTTTTGGTTACTGGAATTTATTCTGTATAGACCAATCCTATACTTGAATATACATGCATATATATATATATATATATATATATATATATATATATATATATATATATATATATATACCCACCCACAACGTACACATTCTTCCTGTGTTGCATAAAGGCTCATGTGTGTACCCCATGAGTAGTCTGTTTTTTTACCATTTAGGCAGAAATTCACTTTTGCCAAGAGTCAAAAAAAATGAGATCATGGCTCACTACAAATACAGAAAGTGAGCAATGAAACATTAAAAGGGCATAATGAAATTTTATTCCTTTAATTTGCCTGAAGAAGGTCATGAGACTGGAAATGCATGTAGCAAAAATATGAATAATAAAATATAATATATACACTAAAATAAATCCACATTATAGCCAAAAATGTTTGCTGTTTTTCTCTTTATATATATATATATATATATATATATATAAGATCATATTAAAACAATAATCCAATAACTAAGCAAGCATCCTTTTGTTTTCCGACTCCTCCAGCTTAGACTCTTGAAGCCTGATGAATCAGAAGAGGAAAGTTTACTTGCTAAGAGTTGCTGTATTTGTTGTTTTAAAATGACCTGAATGCAGTGCAACGTAAGAGGAGGAAGCAGAAATATATATTTTGTGAGGATATGGAGGATAGATAATGACTGATCCTAGACTTGAAGAGGTTAACATTGTAGTGTTGGGGGAGCATCCATCTAGGAATTCATTCTAACATTCAACTATGATAAGTGAATGAAAGAAGGAAAAAAAAAATCTTAGTGATGTTTCTTTCTGAGAAGGAATTTCTTCAAAACAATAATGGTTTTATTGATGGAATTGACCTCAATATAATGTGGGAAAATATTTGGGGTTAAACCAAGTTTAAATTTTGACATTTAAGTTAGCTGATCACATTCAGCTTTCGTTGCTGTAGTTTTTACTTATATTTTTACCGTTAATTCTTCAACATCACCTCTGCTAGGTGAGCCATGAGTCCAGAATGTATCCCACTCAACTACCATATATAATCATGTTTAGGTCAACATCAACTTTGACACTTGGGAAATCATTGCTGCAAATCAGCCTTCCTGGCGTAGGACCACTTGGGAGGGGACCATCCCACTGTCAACATGAAGAGGATCTGCAATGTGCTGCCAAGAAGGCCCGACTTGCCCAGCTGCGTCAATCGCCCACACTTCTGTGACTCCTGCTCATAACTCTTCAGGAGTAAGCTGGGCCTTCACAGCCATCTCTGCCACTGCCATCAGGAGTGAGAAAGAGAATAGGAGGAGAGGATGACAATCACAATACTCAAATACGAGTGGGTGCCAACGACGATTAATCTTAATTATCTTATATACAACGTAAACCTAGCACAAGTTTTCTGCAGACCAGCCATTGCGTTCCAATCTACGATCTCATTGGCATACCCTGAAAGCTGGGAAAGTTCTTGATGCATGTTCACAAGGTAACATGATGAAAAACTAATGCCACATCAAGAAATAAGAACATTAACCCTGTTCCTCATATTATATGTAGGTGTCTTATTCAGGGTGCCACCTGCTTGTCCAGGTAGGTAGGTAGGTGATATTTGGAACAACTTCTGCTATGTCAGATCTTCCTCATACCAACTCCTCACTCATCTACTTCTTCCAACATGGTGGCAATATGAATGGTGTAGAATATTGGTTAGCCTGCAAGTGGTCTGATACACAAATAGGCTGGTGTGGTTGCTTCAGGCTGAAAAGTAGCCCTGAGTCATTTAATGGAGAGATATATGTGTGAATAGAGTCCACTCATGAAAATGTGTTGGGCAGGTCCATTCCAGCAAAGTAGACTAACCCACCTGCTGCATTAGGTACTCTCCTATAAATGAGGTAGATTTAGCTGGCTTGCATTTACAATGAGATACAAGAAGGCAGCCATGTTAGCAGGTAAGTGATTTGACTTCTACAAATGGAAGTCTTCGGAACCACTCAACAGACACGTCCATCTCCCCCACCCCCAGGGGTAGACCAGAACTCTTTCTGATTACAAGCATAAGTGTTAATATAAGCCAGTATTAATATACTATATTTCTGGTTTTGTTGCCACTTGATCCCCCAAAATCCCTTTAACCTCCCATTCCCCTTCCATTAAAGTGAACGCTGCTTAGAAGACCAAAATTCAAAAGGAATCCGCCACTGCTCTATAAAACAGAAACACTTCAGACTAACCTAAAAATCACCTTCTTCTGTCTTCTTAATTCCTGTTCTTTTATTGTTTTCTCTCCCTAATAGTGTTTTTTTTTCATATTCTCTTATCACTCGGTAAAGACCTTGTGTCTTAGTGGCTTTATTGTCTTGCTTAGAGTGAAATGATTAATACATATACATATATCAGGATTCTCAACCGGAGTGAAATTCACTCCCAGGGGGTGAATTTTGGATTTTCAGGGGTGAATTGTGACCACAGTAAGTTTAGAGGTGGGGAGAGTAATCATAGAATTAGGCCTATCTGGCCTGTCACTTTGGAAAAGAGCGGGGAATGTTATTCTAATAAATGATGAAAAGTTTGCATGGGGAAAGCAAGTTTGAGAAACCCTCATTATATATATATATATATATATATATATATATATAAAAACTTAATTAGTATTTGGTACAAGTGGGTGGGTAGGTGCACACACACTCATAGAGTGGAGGTTCATTTGTGAATAAATAGGCATAAAGAAAGAAATTCATATTATTGTATATGCCAGTGTAATGCATTTGTGTAGGCGTGATAAGCAGAAGTATTGATGTGAATGTTTTAATGGTGAGAGTGTAGAGCTGTTATGGGCAAATTGCGGCCTGTTTGGTCCTTCTGAATGGCATACATAATTTCATAAGGAAAATAATGTTTCTTGAAATTTTATTTTGTCTCGTTCTCAATTGTTTTCTCACACTTTCTCATACATAACTAATGACCATACATAAAGAATAATTAAGTACAATTTTTCTTGAATATGGTAAATTTTTTTGATAAATAACATTTTCATCATTTTAAACCACTGGCGATTTTCACTATGGAAGATCATACCTGTAAAGATATTTCACTTTTGAAACAGGAAACATTCATAAGTTTTTTTTTCCCCCTGTAGAAATTTACCTTTTTTTTTATTTTCAAATGAATAAATTAGAAATAAATCACATGCAACAACATGTGCTAGTCACACAGTTGTGAGTGATAATATTGTACCAAGACTTCATTTTTTTAATTATAGAAAAATCTTTTCTCAAAAGAAAATAAAAAAAACATGCTCTTCTGCAGTGAAAATAGCTGAGGTACCTACGATGAAAAATTACATTGAATCTTTTTAGTAGTATGGCCTGTCTTGTGATGAGCCATAGATCATGCTGCCCACTGCTCGAAAAAATTGCTCATGCTTGATATGGAAAAAGAAAAGTCAACTGAATAATAGCGTTATTGCGTTTCTAAGCTGGTGTTATCATATGCAAATCCTAGTGAGAGAGAGAGAGAGAGAGAGAGAGAGAGAAAGACTGGAGGAGACTTCCAGAAAAATCGGACCATTGTTGAAAGTTCTTGTTTTAACAGGATTAGTTGTTCAGTCTATTCTTTTTTTTTGTTAATATAAAACTCAGTATTGCCTCATCTCAGAGTGATGTTTTAGATCTACGAGTTCTAGAACAAAGTGCTTGAAAGGCAGCTTTTATCATTAGACTCTGCCTATGATGAATGCTGCCACATGTTGACAATTTTAAACGGATTTTAAATGCTATTTTCTTTCTTTATTCAATGCTGTGTGTATATTTATAGCTTTTATAAATCAATGATTTTAATTTTCTAGATATTATAACTTCTAAATAATTTCATAATCTGAAATGATATCAATGACAAACTGAAATTTATTTGACTTTGCAGGAAGCAAAGCAAAGAAAAGAATGTTTTATTTTGTGTCATTTTGTTTCAAGCTGGTCTTAGAAATATATATAAATCAGTGATTTTAATTTTCTAGATGTTATAACTTCTAAATAGTTTCATAAACTGAAATTATATCAATATGACAAATTCATATTTATTTTATTTTATTGTTATAATGCTGGTAATAAAAAAAATCTGTTTTTTACTATGGTTGTGTTGAAATATATGATAAGTTAGAGGGAGGCACCATCTAAGTGGGGCCCCATAACTCAATTAGCCTAGGGGTCCCAAAAGGTTAAAATCCAGCCCTGTATTTTTCTGTGTGTGTTGGTGTTATATATATATATATATATATATATATATATATATATATATATATATGCCAAAATAAACAAACACTGAAATATTTGTTAAAATCATACACATTAAAAAGTGCTCAATTTCAAGTAGGTAAACCAAACTTGCAGAGTTTATATATATATATATATATATATATATATATATACAAATAAAAAATATATATAAGTAGACATTGAGGCCAGCACTGAGAGGTGACTGACTGTTTCATGCTTCAATGCAATTTTGTATTGTATCCATGAAACAGACTGTCACCACTTTTATATTTACATACACTCTTTCTCTGACTGAGCACTTTTATACATAAATATAACATATATATATTTTATATATAAATATAACATATCTTAAAATCTTAAACTATATTTTTATCACATCACATATGAGAGAGAGATAGATACCTCCAAAGAAAAATGATACATAAGGTTTAAATACATTTTTAAAAATGAAAAATCTTTCTTCAATCTTTTATTTTAGTTTTAATTTCAAACTAATAGATTAACTTTATTATGTAATTTAATGCTGTATTCCAAACTAAATTTAAATTGATTGGAATGAGTTTTTATCAGTAAACATGCTAAAATTGTCCATAATGACAAATCAGTCAAAACAATGTAATTCTCTTTATTAAAATATCTTTCAAAAATAAAATATACTTTTCTGAAACTTTATTTGAGGAAGATTAGTTGATTTAAAGTTTAACAAAAATTGACACATTTATACACAAAGTAAATTCAAAATTCTTTTTAAAATATTGGGTGTCATTGAATTGTAGTGAGTTCTCCATTTATGCTTAAGAAATATAGTTTTAATTTAATAACAATATCATTTGGCTACTACAATTAATACAAAATTTTGAAAGATTTAAAACTTTATAAATTATTCTAATTAAAATTTTAAAAAATTAAAACAATTCTTGTAAAAATTCATTGTTCATCAAAAAAAAAATTTTTAAGACAATAATATCCATAATATATTTTCTATATATATTTATTTTATATATATTGCTAATGAAACTAAGACATTATTTATGTCTTAGTTTTATTTCATTTTTTTTTTTATGATTCGGAGCAGATTTTCTGTAACAGGGGTGTCTGGTTTGACCAAAAAGATTTAATGATTTAAATTCTCCAAGAACTTGTCCTCATAACTAATATAAACATTAAGCCTTACAAAGAGAATTTCTTGAAATTTCATAAAATTAAATAAGTGGGG
The DNA here is from genome assembly GCA_903632075.3 of Acanthosepion pharaonis. NCBI lineage: Eukaryota > Metazoa > Mollusca > Cephalopoda > Sepiida > Sepiidae > Acanthosepion > Acanthosepion pharaonis. The sequence goes on from CAHIKZ030003216.1 coordinate 304,684, forward strand.
CTTAACAAATGTAAAAAAAAAAATTCCAAAGATTTTCTAAAGAAGAAACATTTAAAAAATAATTTAATTCATTTGTAAATAAGTCCTGAAAGTTTAATTTAAATTCAACAATTACCTGATTTTTGCGAGAATTTCCAAATCAGTATGTTTTGCACCACAAAAAGATATTAAAATTTCCAATTATTACAAGGATGGGCTGAAAAGTTCATAGGCTGACTATGAAGAAGCGATGCTATAGCTGTGAAATCTTGCAAGCATTAATTTCAGCTCTTCTTATTAATAACTGCATTATTTCTTACTAGATAAACTGACATCTGACTGTTCGAAGAAGACTTCAAAAGTAACTCAGGGCAACTTCTCTTAAATATGGACAAAATTTGGCATTGTGATGTTATCATATGCCTGCAGAAAAAGGGTTTATCCCAAAAGGACATTCATGCTGATGCGGTTGCTACATTAGGAAATGATGCTTCAGCTTTATCAACAGTGCAAAAATGGGCAGCTGAATTTAGGAAGGGAAGGGAGAATCTTGAAGATGACCAAAGTACTGGATGCTCTGCAACTGCTACCACCAAGAAAAACATTGATCATGTTCACCACATGGTAATGGATGACAGGTGATTGATTATAAATCAAAAAGCCAATGCTATTAACATATCTTGTGAGGGGGGCTGTGAATATTCAGCACAATGAACTTGGCATGATGAAGGTTTCTGCTTGGTGGGTGCCACATCTTCTGGCACCTGATCAAAAGCTGATCACGTCATAGGAAAATCTGACATTGAGGCAGATCCAGCTGGTTTCCTTGAACATTTCTTAGCCCAGGATGAGTGTTGGGTTCTTCACTTTGTGTCAGAGGCAAAGAAACAATCCATACAGTCAAAACACTCCTAACCTGCTCCAAAGAAAGCCAAGGACATTTCATTTGTAGGGAAAGTTATGGCCTCAGTTTTTAGGATGCAAAAGGCATTGTGTTTATTGATTATCTTCAAAAGGGCCACACCATCAGTGAAGAGTACTATGCCAACTTGCTGAGGCAGTTACAAAAGGCTATCAAGACCAAAGTCCCAGGAAAAATGATGAAACAGGCCTTGTTTCATCAGAACAATGTTCTAGCACACATGTCCTGGTTAGCAAAGTCTGAATTACTGTTTATAAACACACATCTTTGGATTTGCTTCTCTGTGGCTGAATGGTAACAGCCTGTCAGGCTATATGACGGCTCCCATAAGGGTTACAGGTTTGATTCCTGCTGAAGAACGCATATTTTCTACAAAATTTATTGAACTTTCAGGCCAGTAAATGCAATTAATACTGTTTAATTAAAAGACAGAGCATTTATTTAAATAAATTATATCTATAAAACTAACGTATAAAAAGATAATATATTAAATAATTGTCAAACTTAATCCATTTCATAATATGTTGTCATTGTTTATGCTAAGATAGGTTTCTGGAGCAGAAATGATCAAATGAGAAAAATCATTGAAGGTGTGTGTTTATAAACAGTTATTTGGACTTTGCAAACCAATTGCTTCTCTGTGGCTGAATGGTAACAGCCTGTCAGGCTATATAATGGTTCCAATAAGGGTTACAGGTTTGATTCCTGTCAGAGAATATTTCCTACAAAATTTATCAAATATTCGGGCAGGTAAATGTAATTAATACTGTTTAATTAAAAACAGAGCATTTACTTAAATAAATTATCTCTCTAAAAATAGCGTATAAACAGAAAATCACTTTAATTAAAAGTGTTATTTATTTAATACGTTATAAGCTGAACAAAAGTGGAGAAATCAGCCAAAGTGGAAAATCTTTTTACTGACAATGCGTTTCGCTTTTATTAGGTAGTCATCAGCAGGTCAGAAATAATAGCATTAATACAAAAAATAATGAAATTTTGTTTTTTCATTACGTCTGGAAGACTCAGACATTTAACTGTAACGGTTTTAAAAAGATTTTTTTGTATTTCGTCCTCACTTGTAAAGCGTCTACCTAACTACAATGAAGGCGAAACTTGTAAATAATAAACAGAAACTATAAAGTTAATAATTATTAATTAATTATTATTATTATAATAATAATTATTATAATAATATAAATTAATAGTTATTATAATATATCAGTTAATATTATGTAATAAAAGTTAATAAACAATAAGAATAACGTAGTTAATCTGCTGAAATTTAAAAAAATGATTAAATATTTTTTGGAAAAGGAAATATTTAAAAAATTGGGGGGGAAATCTTTCAAGACTCAAAGAAATACACAGATTATTTCAAAAGTTACTTAATAAATAGAAATATTTCTATTTCTTTATTTTTCATTTTATAAGCGTGACTTTGAACTGGCTAGAGAAACCGTTTTTTAAAAAATGATGACAACAGAAAGAATGGCAGTATCTCATCTCATCTCATAAAAGAAGACACTGGTAGACATAGAGAGACTCTCTATGTTTACCAGAACTACTAGTAGACTAACTATATAACTAATTCTTAGTATGAAGCTGATATTACGAATTCTAAAGAATTTACGACTTTCTCTTAAGATGTTTATAAACTTCGCTAAAAATGAAACTCAACATTTTTGTCTTTTAGGTAAAAATGCATTAAACTTCTTTTTTTTTTTTAAGTGAAAATATGAGTTGAGTTACCTCCCCTTACAAAACTGGCTGATGTTTTGAATGGCCTCAGGTAATGTTTAGTTTTATCATGGAAAACAGCAATATCAGGTGTTGGCTAATAACGTACTATTTGCCCTAATTCTAAAGAAGTATGCAATTTTTACCTGTGTATAGAAATACCTGTCAGTGACAAAACTTATAAAAACAAGAATAGCGAGAATGAACCTGATAAGAAAAAAAGAAAAAAAAAAACACTAAGGCAACCCATGTTATATTAGGCAAAAATAAAATCATAGTCAACCGTGATTAGTTGTAATTAAAAATTACATGGGGGAAAAAATAGCGAAAGACTTTTTTAAAAATATTCTTCCTATATTTCAAAGCAAGAAGAACCATTGAGTGACTGACTACAGGTGATTTCAAATGTCCCTCTCTCTATTCAACAAGTCAGATGTGTAGTGAGGAGGATGGGTGTCTGTATCCACGGCAACCAATAGAAGGTCAACACCCACCATCTCCTTGTCCTTCTTTTCAATCTTCTCGTTTTCAGTACATTCCCGCTCTAGTGTTAGGGTAGCTGATCACCTTAACAAAGAATGCAAGAGAGGGGTGGTAGCAAGATAAGTCAATGATGATGACTGTCATCACTCAACAAGGGAAGTGAAGATCGGTAAAAATGAGCAGGGAGAGGGGGAGGGGATGGTTGTAACGTCTTTCTTTCATTTATTAACAAGCTTTCTTTCTCTTTTTTATCTCTTCTTTTCTAATGTATAATTTGCGAGGAGAGAAGGAGTGGGGTTGTTTCTACGTTAAATAATTTACTACTAGCTAGCTATTCTAACGTAACCCATGACATAACGCCTTGACGGATTTGCTAAACAAATATGTTAAAAAAAAAAAACTGCCAATATTTATTTGACCCAGACAGAACTCAATCGGGCGTCTTAAGATGTAGTCGTATACATGCTCAAGATCCATGAATCTGTCTTCTCAGGCAATACATTTCCTTGAGGAGGGGGCTATAGGACATTGTTTCCCCCCTACCCGGTTGTCTACGTCCATAATCATCCAGAGCAATGGAGTCGAGTCTGGAAGAACAGAGAAAAAAATTATATATGATACTTTGCAAAGTTTATGTTTTCAAGAGCTATTCAAGTTAGAGGGTTACTAGTAAAGGAGTTTGTTGTGTGAACAAGAATAAAAGGTGTAGTTTGAGGCACCTCGAGGTGGTGTAATGGTTAGCAAGCTTGTCTCGCTAAATCAAAAGACATCAATACTGTAAAAAGTGCAGTCTTCTATATGCTGTGTCCCTTCAGCACATTGATGATCATGGCTCTCCACAATTTCCTATCCTTTGTAGCTCTTAATAAATTTTCTTTTGTTATCTCTCCTAAACACTGTTCTACCATCCATTTAAACAAGCTTGTGAAGTAGCCGTCTTACCTTCAATGACCTGTGAATGTCAAGTTTTCCAAGCCCTCTTTCCTTATTATGTGCTCTAGAAATTTCAACTTTCTCTTTCTGATGTTAAGTATAAGTATTCTTTTTGTTTCCATTTTCTCCAGAACTTTGTTGTTGCTCACATGTTCAGTCCATGATATTTACAGCATCCTTCTGTAGAACCACATTTATGTTGCTTCAAGTCTCTTCTTCCTCTGTGAGGTGATTGTTTGGCTTTCACTGCCATATAGGAGGACTAATATTACATATTAGCTCAGTACTCTTTTCTTTGCTTTTAAAGAACTGTTTCTTAATACATTGCTTAGCTTTTGGAAGGCATCTTTTGCTACCCAATATGCCCTTGAATTTCAATGTCACACTTTCCGTTCACAGTTAAAATACTTCCCAGATATTTAAAAATTTATTTGCTTGATTTTGATATCTCCAATTTGTAATTTGCATTCTGGTCTGTTCCTTTTGCTGACAACCATGCATTCTACCTTCTTGCAATTGATAATTAGTCCTTTCTTCTTGCTTTCCTTTACTAACTTCTGTAGGAGTTCCTCTTGTTTCCTTTCTGTGTCTGCTATCAACATTGTCATCTGCAAATATTATGTTAAGATTGTGGTCACCAATAATGAATCCTGGTAGGACTTCTAATTCTCTCAGAATAACCTCATTGCAGGTGGTTTGCTGTTACTATAGGCTTTGGGTTGTTCTAATATCCTTCCCAAATATGTCAAGCTTACCTAGCAGTTCAAATAGTTCTTTGGGATGTAATTTATCAAAGGCTTTTTGTATAATCTATAAAATGTAGGTATACATCCATTTGCATTTGTATTGCAAAAATCGCAGTGCTCAATGTAAAATTACAAATACAGAGCAAAAATATAATATAAAAAGATAATAAACATTATGTGCTCTCCTAAAAGTTCTTTGCAACTGTCAGTTTCAGAAATTGTCCAACGTTCATTTCGGAAGAAAAGTACAGGAAATATGTTTCAAGCTTTCAACTTTCTTATGTCATCATCAGGGTAGGTAGAAACAATTGGTGAGTTTAGTAAAAATTTGAACATATCCCATCATTTTCTTAACAATAATTTTTCTATCTGTACAATTACATGATTCCTGAAGGAGTGAAACACATTATATCACTTAGTGTCCTCCATAATTTCCATTCAACAATGTTGAAAGTTTTCCAAATATTTTCAAATGTTCTCTGGATTTTTTCTTAATACATTTTGCATTTTTAGCTTTGATGAAATTACTGAAGGAACGAAACATGTTCCAAAAATAATTTTTCTTATTTGCTCAGTGCAGTATATATAACATAAAATAATAATGCTTTGTATTGATATATATTATATAATTTAAAATCTATCAAGGTGAACAGAATTTTTGCCAAGAAAGTGCTCAGCATACTTATACTACAAATATACTGAACAGACATTTCGTTACAGTTTCTGGGAGATAGCGTATAATCTGACATGATCATTAGTTTGAAACAATGCCAGTACACTCAAACCCTCGGCCACGATGACTTGTTACTTCATGCTAGCACAACCATTAACAGATCCCCCTACCCAATTTCCCCTCACAAGACTTGGGTCAACCTGTGGGATGGCTTTCAGGCACTTTCCAAAGTTGTGACACACTGGGATGATCTCCTCAGGCTGATAACAAAGTGACAATGGTGAGATTTGAACCTGGGCCTCATGGTCAGAAAGCAAATTTTCTACTCACTATATATACACACACACACACACATACACCTTGCCTCCAAATATATATATATATATATATATATATATATATGTAGAGGCAGGATGGAGTAATGAATTGCATCTTAGATTGAGGAATTGGAGAGGTATGAATCCATCTCTTCTCCCCCCAACTATGGGTAAATTGCAGGACAGATTGAGTTCGATAGCCTTGGGTGGCAACTTGTCTAGAAGAAGGAGAAATCTGGATCCAAAACCTGTGGAGGGTCATTTGGGGGGCTTGTGGTATACTGTGCATATAGACTGTTTTGCTGTTTCACAGCTCATCCGTGTGGCTAGACATCTGATTACCTCAAGCTGGGATTGAAACCTGACTGATTTGGCGTCATTGGTGCATGGCAGGGATGAAGGTGAATTTAGACATATTTATTTTTAGACAAACAGGCCAGTGACGGAGAACTTGATTCATCTTAAAATAATACAGAAAAGAATCTTACACCAATGATAAGTGCATAAAAAGGAAAAATTGAGAAATATAAGCATTCAATTGCTGATATCCCCTGAAGAGTGGAAGGACAGGTCCATTTCCGAAACTCTGGAGTCAGGATGCTGAAGGTAACATTAATCAGCGAAGTGATAAACTTTTTACTTATATTAATTACATTATATTATATATATATATATATATATATATGCTCTTTTCTTGACCTAAAATCTGATGTAATGACAAATTATCAAGCGTTTGTTGACACCTCTTTTAGAGAGAGAGAGAGAAGGAAAACAAAGTACATGTGAAAAGAAAAGAAAGTGTTATAAAGAGAGAGAGAGAGAGAGAGAGAGAGTGATAGCAGTATAGCGGGAGATGATATCATGTTAATAAAATAACTGATGCAAGAACAATCATCCATCCAGAAAATGTCAGCAATAACCAAAAATGAGTCGATATGCATTTGAAGGAGATTAGTGAGTCATTGATTAATGAACGGATAATCATATCAAAGCTTCAGATTTACGAGGGCTATTGGAGAAGGTAGCGGGGGTACTGAGCATGGCTTAAAAATATAAAAATACACAGATTTAAGGTAAATTCTCATCTGTCTTGGTGCTGATTCCATAAGTCAAGTATAAGTGGAAGAGTGGAGTTCAGGATGAAACGTAACTTTTCAAGAAAAGTAGCTGAGAATGAATGTCATTTTGGAGTGGGAGATTAAAATCAGATTTATAATAGATTTCATTATGTAAATCTTTTGTTCACAATAAAATCAGTATTGACCAACAGATGTTGGCCTAATTTTCAGGATATACTTATAAATACTTATGCAGGGTATCCTAAACTTACGACAGAGTTCCATTCCTACAATGTGTTGTAATGCAATTATCCGTGTAAGTTGGAATATGGCTGTGATTTTCGGTGAATAAGAACTTATGTCACTCACCTATGTTAATGCAATAGTAAAGTAATAATCTAGGAGATAACACTTTTTTATGACATATCTTAGCATAATTAGGACTAAAAAGCACATGGAGGACATTAATATAATACATATAGTAAAATGGCAAATGGCATGTCGAAACAAGATTAATGGAGACAGTGTCATAACCATGAATTGTCGTAGGTCAGGACTCGTAACATGGGAACTTTTCAGCTTAAATATGTTTGTATTTAAAATATCTGTAATAACTTAATTAGTTTTGTGAGATTATACAACTTGAAGCTTGTTCATCATATATATATATATATATATATATATATATATATATATATATATATATATATATGTATAAAATAATAGCTGGTCACATGTATTCAAGGATACACATGTACTAAAGCAGCTAGCCAATCCCTATTGTAGACGCTCACTCAGGCACATTTTTGTGTTTGTTCAAAACCCACAGAGCCCACCTGCGGTTTATAATGCAACTATGCTGAGCAGATCTTAGTTACAGTTTCTGGGAGAGAGTGTGTTATCTAGTGTGATCAACAATCTGAACAAGGCCAACACACTCAAACTCTGTCACAATGACTTGTGATTTTGTGCTATATATATATATATATATATATATATATATATATGTGTGTGTGTGAAAATAAAAAAAAACAAAAACATCAAATTCTTGAAGCACTCGATATAAAAAATGCAACCAACACTAAATAAAATTAATTATGAGTATAGCAACAATGTTTTAAAATACCGATAAAAGCAATGTCCTGGGATGCTCAAATTGTAAAAAACATTATTTTAAAACATTAATAATAAAACAATATAAATTAAGTTACCTCCCTTACATATTCTTAACATTATTTCTTAAATATAACAGAGCATGTTTCATGCACATTTACAAAAGAATTCAGAACTATGAATTACATTAAATTTTTGCTTTAGCAATTCACCCCTAAAGATGATCTTGGATGAGACTCAAAGTACTTGGAAAAATAAAAGAAATAACCAAAACTATGGTGTCTTTCTTAATCATTTTAATAACAACACTAAGAATAAAAATAAATAGACATATGTCTAGATTATTCAACCAAATATGTTTGAATAAAGATATGGTGCCTAAATAAATATATGAGATAACAAACAATATATGTTTCAATATATGTATCAAGAACAATATTGAGGAAAAATGTATGACAAAGTGGAATCCATCAGACTAAATTTGTGTACATGTATAGCCGGATGAATATAATTTAGTCTGATGAAGTCCTAAAGGACGAAATGCATCACAAGAAAACTTTTTCCACTTTGTCGTACATAATACATATATAACAACCAGACACAGTTGTTCTGCAATGAACCAAAACACCCAAGATAGATAAATTGCTCATTTGCAATCAACTGCATTGAGAAGGGTATGAAAGATGAGAGATTACCTAAGCACCTGTTTTACGGGGAATTCACCCTTGATAAGCACCCCAGACACAAACCCAGGAAATATTTTAAACTGAAAACTCTTGAAATTAGTGTCAAAGACTGGGAAAAAAAAGGCAGAGAATAGGTTTGATTGGAGAATGCTAATTTTTGATGATTGCAATCGTTTTGAGGTCAAAAGGGTTGAGCGTTTAAAGTCAAGAAGAGCTCTTAAGTAAGGTGATATAAACGGAAGGTTGATTTTTCACTTGTTTTTAGAAAATCAACATTGCACACAATTGGAAAGCTGGGGTTTGATGTGATAAGTAGTGACACCAAAAATTAGATGGATAGCTTTAACCAATTTTTGAGCATCTAGTTTTAAAAACTGTTTTAAAAAAATGTATAGAAATACCTAATTTCTGCTGATTTTTGTTGACAAACTGACTTCAAAATTTGACTATTTCAAGAATAAATTCAAATAAAGTTGATATCTTTTGTATTAAATACACTGAATGGAAAATATATTCAAACAAGTATTTTAATTATGAATCACATACAAATTTTTTTATTGTATTCGATAAGTAAAAACTGTGTAAAAAATTGTAAAAGATTACAAAAAGGCTACTCAATGAATAAGATTTGTTAGATCATAAATAATAAAAAATGAAAAATAAATAAAAGTTTATATGACACCATAATACTGCTTTGCACAAATTATAAGACAAAATGTGTCAAATTTCCATTGTTTATTGAAAATCAGACTAAAACTACAGCACTGTATAACATATTACATCATAATATAGCTAAATTGTTCAGTATAATTTCTCTTTGAAGTAAATGAAGGTCTTATTTGATGACACAATGATTTAGTAATAATGTTCTTGTGCCATATGTCTTGTCCACATATAATTTGTTAAGCTTCAGTAAATTATGAATTTTATAAGGTTGTGTTATAATCCTTTCACGGATCACTAGAATGAAATTCCAACATTATGATTGTGAACCTAAACTTAATCTTTAAACCCATTTCTTCAAAAAAATGGTTACTTATTTGGAAAAAATATTTTGTTTCAGTGCAATATCACAGTTCCAAAACTGGCCTTCCTTAATGTAACATCTGTTTGAAGGTTGTTCTATCTTGTGCTAGATGTTCCAAGATCACATGAAATTGGAAGTCTAGTGCCAACTCTATAAATGTCCTTGACACATTTGCAAGGTACTTGTGTAAGTTTTCTGATAAAATTTGCAGGCCTGATGCTGGACTGAAGCAGTATATAAGAGTGAATAAGGAGATAGCCACTTTCAAGACTTTCGAAAATTCTTTCATGTGTCACATGACTGATTGATTGACTCATTTTCTATAGCTTTTCAACCCTTTGCAGGTTTTTTAAAGCCAGAAAAAATTTTTTTAGAGATAATAATGATTTAGTAACATGAATTTTACTAATTAACCCATAGCTGGGTAGAGAAGAGATAAATTCATACCTCTCCCAAGGATATTTGCATATAAGTGAATATAATGAACACAACTGAAATTGGAACTCTGCTCTCCAATTAACAATTCTAAGCCATTATCCACCCACACATCAAAGCTTATAAGCACCTGATATTCCCAAATGGTCACCCATCTAGGTACTGAACAGGTTCAGTGTTGCTTAACTTTGGTGATTGTATGGAAATCCATGTTTCAATGCTATAAGGCTGATGTAAAAAGGTATGCAAGATCAAGACTGGTTTGCAAATTCATCTATAGCCTCATAGCCACTAAGCTCAATGTTGAAGAGATGGCCTTCAATGTTAAAGAAGTAGCAGTTATCATATACAAGGTGTAAAAGCAAAATTGTCCAAATCGTGTAAAAGCAAAATTGTCCATTTCTTAGATTAAGCTTTGAAACATTGTATCTTTGTAACTAAGCACAACCGATTATTAAAGGATGAAAACCTTTAACAGATTTTGACATCATTCTGGGTTGGTTTTTTTTGTCCAAATCTGTGAATTTCTTTTGCTAAAGTTAAGTCTAAAAAAAAAAAAACACTATACAAAACTCGTTATTTTTTATCCATAACTACCAGTAGAGCCTGGCATTCCCCGGGGATGTAACAGTAAGAGATAGATCAAGTATCAACCATCATAAAAACTGAAAAATAAAATTGACGAAGATTATTGTTTAAATGGACACACATGTCTTAATTGTTTTGTTTTTTTTATGAATTGGTCAAACTCAAACAAAAACATTGTTTTCAATCGTTATGAGTCTACCGATTGAATAGAATTTTATTATAAACAATTGTCTTGTAAATGGAATTTTTAAAGCATTCTGAATGTAAAAATAAGGAAAAAAGTGTGCAAGACAATAAGAAACACTACCTGCCAAAAAAAAAGTGAAGCTTTGTTGAAATCAGTTGAAAAATGTAGGAAATCCAATCCCATATATAAACGAACGAACACACATACACACACACATAACCTGGGTTTTATAATAAGTATAACTCGATATGAGTTGTCCTCCTTTCATTCTCGCAACAGCAATGTCTCTTAATCGTGTTTTCAAATTGATTTCGTGCAAAAACAATTGCGTTTTTCTAATTTTTGGTGCTGTCAGAACCACCGCAAGGTAATTTTACCTAGTCCTGTGAAGTTTTGTTGAAATCAGTTGAAAAATGTAGGAAATCCGATCCAATATATAAACGTACAGACACACACACACACACACACAATCTGCGTTTTATAATAAGTAAGATGTTGATTGTGTTGAAATTATCCAATTTTTTTAATAAGAAAATCATGTTAAAATATTCATGTTAAAAATTGCCGCAAAACATTTTTGATTTATTCAAGATGAAATGATCTATCATGACATCTCTCTAATTTGTATTTAGATATATATTTATTTTAATTTTTTTGTAATTGAATCGTTCACCTTTATTGCATATAATCAATTATTGTACATAATTAGGTTACAATAAAATATGCATTTTATATGAACACTACTTTATGAAAGTTGAGATGTAATAGAGTGGGGAGCTCTGTATCATAGATATGGGGAGGGGGCAAAAGACCCTTGAACTGGCCTTCTATGTATGTGTGTTGTGCAAAATTCATATGAAAGATTTTTAGGGATTTACATATTGAGAAGAGTTCTTTATTGGTTTGGTAGAATTATAAGATATGCAAATAAATTTAGGGCACTCTATGCTCTGTACTGTTCTGTGTTGTGTTGTGTCCAGAAGGTCTTCTAGGATGGAGACAGAATATGTCTTATCTCTAAGTTGTCTTGTGAGTAAAAGAGAAAATAAAAGAATGAGACTTTACACCCGTTTCTTATATACTACTTTGGCAAAGCCATCTGGTTGTCATTAGCAGTTCTTTGGCAAACAAGGAGAGTAATCTCACATAGGTAGATCCTGAAAATTTTGGCTAATACCAAATTCATTGTGAAAATAGTGATATGCACAATAAAACATAACACAATGTCATGGACAGAGCATGTGACAAAGGAAGAAGTTCTAATGAGAATAGGAACAATAACGAATTTTGCTCTTCTATATGCTATTTCTCTTCAGGACATTGGCAATCATGACTCTCCACAAGTTCCTGTCATAGTAAGGTTTGTCATTTTGTTATCCCTTCTAATCTTGATCCTACCAACCATTTACACAAGATCATTAGATATGTTATTCACGGCTTTTCTCTGTTTCTCTTGCCTTCACTATGTCAATATGAGTGTCAAATTCTCCAAGCCCCCTTTCCTCATTATGTGCCCCAGAAATTTCAATTTTTTATTTTTAATTCTAAGTACAAGCATCCTTTTTTTTCCTATTTTCCTTAAACCTTCTTTGTTACTCACATTTTCAGTTCATGGTATTCTCAGAATCCTTCTGTAAAACCAGATTTCTGTTCCCTCATGTCTCTTCTTTATTTGTGTCCAGCATTCACTATTATATACGTGGACCAATATTACATAACAGTTCAGTGAAATTTCATCTTTTTCAGCTTCTGTACTTTAATGAAAGCGGACACAGAGTAATGGTCCAGTTTAATATTATAGCATCATTACAATTCAATTCCCATTTAAAATGCTACCCCTTCTAATTACTGTCCTGCCATCCATTTACACAAGCTCATTAGATATGTTATTCATTGCTTCCCTCTGTGTTTCCTTTGACTTCAATATGTCAATATTAGTGTCAAATTTTCCAAGCCTTCTTTCCTCATCATGTGCCCTAGAAATTTCAATTGTCACTTTCTAATTTTCTCCCCGGGTCCCACCTTTGATCAAATTGAAATATACTTATTCAAGTACCCTGGGTAACATAATTTCAAAATATATATGGTTATAGAGGCCTATCTTCAAAACCCTAGAGGAGTTCGATAACAAATAGAGGCTAAAACTTTATATATATATATATATATATATATATATATATATATATAAAAAGACAGGATGTGTGTGTGTGTGTGTGTGTGTGTGTGTGTGTGTGTGTGTGTGAATGCATGGCATAATTTTTGACGGATTTGCACCAAAATTTACATGCACATGCTCCAAGTTAGCGCTTAGAAGGCCAAGATTGACCTTGCATTTCCCAACTCCCATCGATAGTGGAAATAATCGATTTTTTTCATGCTTCTACAGCAGTTTTCATGTAGTTTCCAGCCATTTTCTACTGGCCAGAGTGAGAGCCTATAGCTGGCTGCCATGAATAGGCAGGAAGATTCTATTGGTCAGCGTGAGAGCCAACAGCTGACTGACACGAATGTTAACTAGCATGCTAGCATGCAAAAAAAAATCAATAGCTGCATTCATCACAAGTGGGAAAAATTTAAATCTGCATGGCACTTTACTCCAATTGGCTCATTCACTTGCTTAAACTCAACATTGATTCTGATTCTGCAGAACTGGGTTGGGTGTGAAAAAGTATTTGTTATTAACATTCTTTTTTCATTCGGTTTTTCCAGTTATGAGTCCTTTTTTAAAGCTGATCACTTTGTGTTCATTTTGTTTAATTCTTTTTTCGTAACAGATTTAATGTTTAGGATAGAGCTTAGAAAAAATTTGCAGTGTGAGATAGGCAAGAAGTAAGGCATGTAGCAATGTCAGCATGGCAAGGAAGGGCAAAAATATTTTAAGTCAAGTGATAGCGATTGCTGTATGAGTCATACGATTTTTGAATCAAGCACGTGCAACACCAGGCCATGCTGCTATATATATATATATATATATATATATATATATATATATATATATATATATATATATATATATTTGTTCACCATTTTAGAGGGTTGTTAAAATCCTTAAATAAATAATTGATTTATTAACATTTTTAAACTTTCAGATAAAGTACAAGAAATAATTGTTGAATTTACTGCCAAAAAAATAAAAAATAAAATGAAACTACACACAGTTGAATCATTAATTCTGCCTGTTTGCAAAACAATTGTACAGATAATGTTTGGCCTAGAATATGAAACTGAAATTAATTCTGTTATCTGATAATACCATAACCAGTCGTATTGCAGATTTGTCTGGACATATGGAGGGTAATATAAAAATGTCATGTATGACGCATTGCCAATGACGCAGATTGATGAATCGTGTAATAAAAGTGAAACTGCTAACTTATTACCATTTGTTCTCTGCACACGCGCACACACACACACACACACATGCAGGCAAAAATAAAAAAAAGAAGAAGAAAAAAATAAAGATATAAAAAAATAGAGATTTATCCCTAGTTTACCATTTAAGATTGGGTTTTCGGTTCCTTCTCCTAAATTATTCACATTCTCTTTCAGTTCTGGTAGCCCTGTGTCTTAGTGGCATTATTGCCTTGCTTGTGGTGAAATGATTAAAAAAAATTTTAAGAAAAAGAAAATTTTCTTTAGAAACAAAGAAAAGAGTACTGAACTGTTATGTAATATCAGTCCTCCTATATGGCAGTGAATGCTGGATAATCTCCTCACAGATGAAGAAGAAACAGAAATGTGGTTCTACAGAAGGATACTGAGAATACCATTAATAGAATATATGAGCAATGATGAAGTTTCAGAGAAAATGGAAACAAAAAGGACACTTATATTTAAGAACAGAAAGAGAAAGGTGAAATTTCTAGGGTACAATAATGAAGTAAGAGGACTTGGAAAATTTGATACTCACAAGACAGATTGAAATCAAGAGGGACAGAGGAAAGCAACACATAATCTACCATATGAGTTTGAGTAAATGGATGGCGGAACAGCGTTTAGGAGAGATAACAAAAAGACAAAATCTTTTAAGAGCTACAAGGGAGAGGAAATTGTAGGGAGCCATGATTGCCACCTTCTTGGTCTCATGTTTTTCCACTGACCTGAGGTGGAACAACGACATTGAATCAATAGCTGCATCTACTGCAAGGAAAGTCGGTTCACTGTGTCGTGCCAGAAGTTTTTTTTTTTCATCTGAGTCTATCCTTCACATCTAAAAATCTACCATTCATCCATGCATGGAATACTGTTGCCATATATGGTTTGGTACCCCTGCAGTTTCAACCAAATCCAGAGATAGATATGCAATGTGATCGGTCCTGACTTGGGATCTTGACTCCAGTTGCTTTCTTACCGACGTAATGTGGCTTCCCTCTGTCTTTTCCATAAATATTTTCATGGCATCTGCTCTTATAAGCTCTTTTCACTGGTGCTCCAACTGCATGAATTTAAGTGCGCTACTAGGTTAGCGTCTTGGTCCCACCCACTTACTGTAGAAACAGTTAAATGTAACTGCCTCTTCTATTCCAGCAGCTTCTTCTCTTGCACTTCCCAACAGTGGAACTCCCTTCCTCTTACCTGCTTCTCTGACAACTATAATCTTCAAAAATTTAAATGTCAATCGACATCTTCTGATGCCTTGATCCCCGTTCTTCTTTTTATCCTTTACTCAATCCCCCACCTCACATACCCAGTCTTTTTCCATACTTTCATATTATGAAATGGACAAAATCCGACAATTATTTTTAAGACATTTTTGTGTTTATACATTCTTTTTATAGATACAAATATTTAAGTAAATGCTCTGTTTATAATAAACAGTATTAAACAACATTTACCGGCCAAATATATATATATATATATATATATATATATATATATATATAGTCATCCACAGACAGACTGTTTTGCTGTATCACAGCTCATCAGTGTAGCTAGACGTCCAATTGCCTCTAGCTAGGATCGAAACCCGACTGAATTGGTGTCAGTCGGGGATTCTACCACTAAGCCGTTGGCACACGGCAAGGATGAAGGTGAATTTAAGTGTATTTATTTTTAGATAAACACACAGTGACTGAGAGAACTTGATTCGATTTACTGAAAAAAATGAATGACTGATAAAATATAGTTTAAGGTATGTTATATTTATGGGTTAAAGTGCTTAATATCAGGGTTAGAGTGTATGTAAATCTGAAAGTGAACATTGAAGCCAACACCATGGCCTGATGATTGCATTTAAGTATGAAACACACTGGGTGTTGACTTCAATGTCCATTTTCGTGTGTGTGTGTGTGTGTGATAGATGGATAGTGAGAAAGTATGAGAGAGAGAAAGAGGGAAAGCAAGACATTGTCATAGTGCTATATTCATATCTGGTTTAGGAAGTATAATTTATTTCTATGTACCTGGAGACCTGAAAGATACTATGGTAGGGTAATGAAAAATCAAGGTTAAAAAAGGTGAAGCACAAATAACAGGGGGAAAAAAATTAATGCAACAATTTTCTTGCTCTTTTTACTTAATGGCTTACAAAATTGCAATCCACCTTCCCAATCCCTGACACCAATTTATTACTCACATCATTTGGTGATAGACTCACTTTTCTCATTGCAAGACAAATATTTGTCAATAAAAAGCAAGAAATTGATACAATACATTTAATTATTTGATGTCCTGTCTGCACACCATTCATCCAAGTGCAGGTATGTCAATATATCAAACTGAGGAAAATATTTTCATCATTTCTGTTTCAGCCATTGTGCCTTCTGGATTTCATCAGATGACTGTTAATCCAGGTAACCATTAAAGAATCTTAAACTGAACACTGTATTTAATCTATTGAGGTAGATTGATTTGTTTTTTTATAATTTATCAACTTTTTGCAGGTTATTTAAAGCCAGAAAATATTGTTAGGTTGTAAGAATTTGTGGGTGATAATATTGATTTCTTAATAAAAGTTCTACTAATTAACCCCTAACTGGGGGAGAAGAGATGGATTCATACCTTTCCCAAGAGTATTTGCGCATAAGTGAATATAACAAATGCAACTGGTATTGGAACTCAGCTTTTGATCTTGCCAAGAAGATATTCTGAAAAAAAACGTCAAGCTCGGATATCTCATTAAATGTTAAATTATAATAAACAGATAAATAAATAAAGTTTTTTTTTTTTTAAGAATTTTCATTTTTATCTTTTTATTACAAATTATAAGAAATTGTTTTGTTTGCGTTAATAAATAAATCATAAAAATTATACTCTTTCTTTTTATTTTCTATCATCATAATTCAAGTTTGGCATGGAAGTTTAACAGTAGATTTAAGTGTGCCATGCAATAAAAAAGATAGTAAAACATTGCTTTAATCCATTAGACTGGGGGGAAAAGAAACTTTGAATTCAAAATCTGTAAATAGTAGGGTAGACTAATCACTGTTGCCTTGGTAGGACAACTATAGGAGAAAGAAAACTTTGAATTCAAAATCTGTAAATAGTAGGGTAGACTAATCGCTGTTGCCTTGGTAGGACAACTACTCTAGGAGATAGAAAACTTTGAATTTAAAATCTGTAAATAGTAGGGCAGACTAATCGCTGTTGCCTTGGTAGGACAACTATTCTAGGAGATAGAAAACTTTGAATTTAAAATCTGTAAATAGTAGGGTAGACTAATCGCTGTTGCCTTGGTAGGACAACTACTCTAGGAGAAAGAAAACATTGAATTTAAAATCTGTAAATAATAGAGCAGACTGGGCTCTTTAGCTTTCGTAGGATGACCAGTGTGGTAGCAAGAAAATTTTGAATTCAAACACCTGTAAATAATAGGCCAAACTAAGGGAAGGATATTAGAATAGCCTAAAACCTATATAGAGAGTAAAACGCCTGCATATGGAGAGAAAATGAATTCAGTAAATACGGCATAATGTGCTTTCTCCCTGGATGTATTAAGCCATTTACAGCAATGTGATCCTGAGAGAATAAGAAGTCCTACTACAAGGATTAATTATTGCTGACCACAATCTTTACAACATAAGATATGCAGAAGACACAGTGTTGATAGTAGACACAGAAAGTTAACTAGAGGTACTCCTACAGAATGTAGGAAAGGAAAGCAAGAAGAAAGGACTAATCATTAATTGTAAGAAGATAGTTGTCAGCAAATGAAACTGTCTAAGATGCAAACTACAAACTGGAAATGCGTTTTAACAGAGGATGGAAAATGCGACACTGAAATCCAAATCCGTATGGGAATATTGATAGCTGCTTTCCAAAAGCTAATCACAGTATTAAGAATTAGAAAAATTTCATTAGAAACAAAGTTGACTGAACTGTGATGTAATATCTGTCCTCCTGTATAGCAGTGAATTATGGACAGTCTCCTTACAAATGAAGAAGAGGCTTGAAACAATAGAAATATAGTTCTGCAGAAGGATACTGAAAATACCATGAACTGAACATGTGAGCAATAAGTTTTAGGAAAAATGGAAACAGAAAAGACATTTTTACTCAGAACTAGAAAGAGATAGTTGAAATTTCTAGGACACATAATGAGGAAAGAGGACTTGGAGAATTTGACACTCACAGGACATATAGAAGGCAAGAGAGATAGAGGAAAGTATAATAACCTACCTGATGCAAAGGAATGGCAGAACAGAGATTACGACAGATAGAAAACCTTACTAAGATACAAAGGTCAAAAAGTTATGGTGAGTCATGATCGCCCACATCCTGAAGAGACATGGCACAGAGAATAAGGACAACCAATATAGGAGAAGGACAAATCTGAATTCAAAACCAGTCTGAAGAGGATTGGGTTCTGTCAGGTAATTTTACCCAAGATAACATCCACCCCTGCTCTGGCTGCAGTACATTTTGTGCTCCAATATCCATAATTGAGATCTGTGATGGGGAATGATAATATTAGCTGTTTCCTTATAAGAAAACATTTGGCAATATGTGCTACCATTGGTTGAAATTTATAAAATTTTTCTCTTCAAACAAATTTTCAAGAAAATAGGTTTCTCAATTCCAGTAACAGTTATTGCTCTTTACAGTATTTTGTTTTTGGCAATGATGTTTACCCTGCACAAAGTCCAAGAGCCACTCAAGGTAGAGGGTTACTGAGTAAGAGGCACAATTTATGTGGATATGTAGGAAAAATAACGATTAATGCTAGTCTTGAACAGGTTAAGAATGTAGTGATTGGAGAAGCATCCTCTTGGGAGTCAGATTGATGGGGACCTTCTTCCTAACTTTTTGTTTGGAGCAATGTAAAACTTCAACATTTAGATTATATCATTATCTTCTCTTTGAGTTACGTTTGTTATCCATTTTAGTTGTTGCTGTTGTTGAAAATTCTCAGGTACAGTTCTTTGTTTGTGATTCTGTAGTGCCAGTCCACAAGGTTCGAAGAAGGAGGTCCTCACTAAGACCTACAGGTCTCATTTGCGCAAAGTCAATTTTTATTCATTGACTTGAGAAAGCTGTTCTATACAGCTGACAGTTTAGATATATTTGAACGAGTTTGAGGATTCACTAAAAATATATTAAGAAATCAGTGTAGCATCCAGTGACGAAGAAAAAGCTCAGAATTAACATGACAGATTGAGAATCATGACTAATTAAATAATCTGGGTACTTTCTTCCCAATATGGATGAAAATCCATACATTAAACAAGCTTCCACTAGGGAGAATGAGTGTCACAATCTGGACAAATATTCCACACTGTTTCTCTGGACTTAAACTCAAAACTATGAAAGAGTGTAGGTCAGAACAGTGATCCACAACAAGGTCAGCTGTAAATAAATCCGTCTGAATGAAGGATTAATCTAAGCAGATTAAAGATTAGTGGCCATTTATCCACTGAAGCTTCTTCTTTGTGGATCAATGGTAGAAATAACAACAAAAGCTTCAGAGGCTCAAACCATCAGAACACAAGAGGAAGTTGTGAACTGAATGTGGACTTGTGGTGTGTGATTGTATTTATAAATATGGATTAGTATTTGGATAATAAGCAGGTGAATTAGATTTGTGTTGGAGCAGATCTAAGACAGCAAGGTTTACCAAATATAAAATCCAAATTATTGATGAGGGAGGATTTGGATAATTCAGAAATGAACAGAATTAATAATAGAAAAAAAATCTATTTGTAACATGAATACATACTTTTATATTAAGCAATTTTTGAATTTTTATTTATAATCTGACATTAGTTCTTATTACAATAAATGTTATATTTAATGGTTCCACGTGTTTGGGTTGACAACTTCTTTTTTCTTTGCTGACATGTTAATTGTGAATTCAATCTCTGGGTCATGCAGTGCAGACTTAGACTCAGGGGAAATGGTACGAGCAATAACTGAGCAATAGGAAAAAAGAACAAGTCAAGATATCCCTAGACATGGTCATCAGAACAAGAACAATCTATCCCCATAGAAATTTATGGCTATATCATGTTGAAACATTGGTTCTTGTATGATCACTGAAGATAAGCAACTTCAAGCCTGGCCAGTACCTAGAGGCTTGGGAATATCATGTGCAATAAGCTTGCATGTGCAGGTGATGTAATGGATAACAGCTTAGAATTGGAGATTAGAGAGCTGATTTCCAATACCACTCATGTTTGTTATATTCACTTATGCACAAATACTCTTGGAAAAGGTTTGAATCCACCACTTCTCCCCGCTAGCTAAGGGTTAAATAGTAGGACTTGTATTAGTAGATCATTATTATCCCCCCAAAATTTTTTACAATCTAAAAATATTTTCAGCCTTTAAAAAACCTGTAAAAGGTTGATAAACTATAAAAACAAATCTATCTACCTCCCCATATATTAAATAAAGTGTTCAATTCAAGATTCCTTGATGGTTACCTGGATTGGCAGTTATCTGATGAAAACCAGAGGGCACAATGGCCGAAACATTGTGACAATCTCCACCAACAAATAATTACTTTCTTTTTTTTTTTTATATCAATACTGAGAGTGAAGGAGAATGAAAAGACTTTAGAAGGAACTGGAAACCCATTCCTATAAAGGAAACAAGGTATAAACCTCTGCTCTTGTTCAAAAGATCAGGTTGGAGTGTGAATCAGATAATAGGCAAATCTATCTACTCCTATTTAGAAAAAAAAAATTTTTTTAGAGTTTAAGCAAAGATATTGAAAGTATAGGATTGAAGTAGACTTTAGAAGGAACACAATCCTAAACAAGAAACACAGGATAAACCCCTACTCATGTTTAAAAAACCAGGGAAGAGTGTGAACTGGGTGATAGGCGAACTTATCTACTCCTACTCCTACTGAGGAAAAAAAATAAATGAATAAATAGGTGAAAATATTAGAATTATAGTGTTAAAGTAGAACCTTCAGGCAGATTGGTGACAACTATTGAATTTTTAATCAATGTATGAATTGTTGCTGAACAGTTCTCAGCCAAACCATTGCCCAAATTCTCAGTATTTTAATAATAAATATCAAAATTTTATTTTTTTTGGAAGGTTTAAAGAAACTTGAGAAATGATTTGCCAAGTGTGTAGTTCTGAGACAAATATATATACAATTTCATGTATATTTCATGGAAGGATTTCCCGTTGCCTTCTCTATGATTTTGAATTCAGACTTGACCTTCTCTTAGACATCTTTACCATTCCAAAGCTAGAGAGTAGTCTATTTACCACATAGCTGGTGGTAAAGGAGAAGAAATGGGTTCATGCCTTTTCCAAGAGCATTTGTGTGAAACTCCCTTCCTCTTACTTGCTTCCCTGATAGCAATAATCACCAAATATTCAAATGCAATGTCAATTGACATCTCCAGATGTCTTGATTTATTCCCCATTCTTCTCTTCATCCTTTCCTCTATCACGTCTCTTTACTCTTGCTCCAACTCTCTGTAACCCCTTGCATGCTAGTGGCACTTCCACCTTGCTCGGGGTGAAATGCTTTTAAAAAAAAAAAAAAAATATTAGTCCAGAACTTCAACCTGGCTTGCCAATTCCACTTTCTATGCAAATATCCATTACACTACCCACACATCCCATAATATGATGCATAATTAAAAAATAGGACTGAGGTTAAGTTATTTATCTTAACATTCCGATAAGCCAACTGACATTTCAAGATTACAAAATTTTTAGCCGATATCAAACTGTACCTTCAACACACTCACCTGATGAGAATTTAAGAAGACTGACAAATTGTTAATATGATTTGTTATTGATCCATTCTGATCTAAATGTGCAAGCAAAGGAGAAATATTTGTCCTATATATTTTGTAAGTTTTCATTTTAGGTTATTACACTCAAGGGAAATTTCTCCATCAAGACGATCATAGGCATCATTAGATATATTAATAAAGGGTGTTCCAATAACTTGACTCGATTTTAAATGTGAATTAAGTTTAAATGTCTAATCATTTTTTTCTTTTTCTTTCATATTTAACAACATAAGTCTTTGCCAATTTCAACAATGGAAAGATTAACAATCAAACAATGTGTTAAAGTTATCGAAGCCTATTACAAAAATGGACATTCAAACAAAATTTGAATGAGAACTTCCCAGGTTGCATCATCTCTCAAAACAGCAAAGTCAGTTGACCACCATGATTGTGTGACTTGATGCCTTTAGATTTCTACCTTTGGAGTCATCTCAAAAGGAAGGTCTATGCCAACAAGCCAACAACAATTCAACAGCTGAAGGATGAGATAATAAGGCATATTAGTGAGATCGAAGAGCAACTATGCAGTGACATCATCAAAAATTTTGACCATCAAGTGGGGGTGTGTTGCCGAAGCCTTGGTGGACATTTGGGCAATATTATTTTGCACACATAATTGCCACGGCTTAAATAACATGATCCAATAGAGAAATAAAAAAAATTTTCACCAATAACACTGATTTATTTACTGTTGACTTTGATCAATCTTAATATTACAATAATAATAATAATAATTTTCATCACCTATTTGTCATATTTTATTTTACTAATGTTCACCCTATGCAAGGGGAGAAGTGAAGTTCCTGGGGCTAAGCAGAAAAAACAACAGCCAAAGCTAGACTTGAAGTTGTCAAGATTTAATTAGTGAATAACATTTCAGAGTTCAGTCAGAGAGAGACATTAGAAGCATGGAAGTAGACTTTGGAAGGAACCAGAAACCCAATCCTATTCAGGAAACAAGGGATAAACCTCTACTCCTGTTCAAAAAGGCAGAGTAGAATGTGAACCAGATGATAGGCAAACCTATCTACTCCTGTTGAGAGAGAAGAAAAAAAAAATGAATAGTCAGAGCTCAGTTTGCAATGATAGGAGTATAGTGTTGAGGTAGATTTTAGAAGGAACTGGAAACCCAATCCTTAACAGGAAACAAGGGACAAACCTCTACTTCAAAAAACTGGAGAGGAGTGTGGACTAGTTGAGAGGCAAATCTATTTACTCCTATTGAAAGAGGAAAAAAGTGTTATATATATATATATATATATATATATGAGAGAGAGAGAGAAAGAGAGAGTAGATATGTTTTTTTTGCTTAAAATCATATAAGGAAAATCTATGACAAAGTGGAAAGATTTTTGCGTGTAATACGTTTTGTTCTTTAGGACTTCATTGAACTAAAGTGATGCTTACATTGGTATAGGGAGACATGTTCATGAAAGAGAAGGGACAGTAAAATTTTTGATTATATATATATAAGGTTAAAGGTCTGAGTTGATTTGGTCTAGGAAACAGTATTATTAAAATTTAGTGCTTTTAACTTTATGAATTAAGAGATCAGGTGATTTCGCTACCATGGTTTCAACCTTACGGTATCCTCAGGCGATTTTTATCAATTAATCTTCCAATGCTTTATTTAAAAATAAAACTACCAATGAACGCTATATTAGTTTTAAAAATAAACAAACGCACGGCACTGGGTGTGATAGAAAGTGAGTTAGAGGATGCGAAGAAGGAAGGAGAAAAAGTGGGGTGGAGAAAACAAGGTTATTATTATTGTATTGGTGAGGGGTTAATTAAAATCTGCATACTTTTTTTTTTAACCAGCCTCATATGAGTTTAAAAGGAATTTTTTGTATGTATGCAACAGTTCATGACTTGGCATCTCTTGTTCAATTATTTTGAATCCGGAAATGTCATTATTGTTAGTTTTTCCTGTTGGCAGATATTGCAATTGTTATTGTGGTTGTGGTATGGCTTTGCATTTTTAAAAATATTCCATCGTACAATAAATTCTTTTAAATTCCACACATGGTTATCTAGTTTGGTAGAGCTCCTAAGACTTACTAGCTTGAATGACGACCTATCATTGCACCATATTCATTTGAAAGTACCTTCATTACATCCTTGTAGGCTTTATTCTGGCCATTAATATCTATAACCTTTACTTTAAAAATAATAAAGCGTTGGGACATCAATAGATCAATATTGCCTGAGGATATCGCAAAGTTGAAATCAAGGTGGTGAAATCAACTGATCTCTTATTTTCTTAAGTATGTGTATATATATATATATATATATATATATATATATAAGGATCCAAAATTATCAGGATTAGTGCTATAAAAAATAAAACTTCAATACATAGCAATTCGGCATTTAATCTCCTTCGAAGTAGTTCCTAGAGAGAGAGAGAAAGAGAGAAGGTGCAATGGATAAATTGTCATCTAAATTATACAAAAATTAAAATATATTTATCAAAATTACACAAAATTATCTTCAAATATTAAAGAGTAAATTTATTCCATAAAATCGCCATTAGCTTCGACCACGCCCTCCAGATGACTTCAGAATCTCCTCTTCTGGACGGTCTCCTTGTTTAAATGCTGCCATAATCCTTGCCTTCAGTTCTTGTTTGGTGTTACAAAAAGTTTTGTTGATCTCTCAATCAACTGTGCCCCATGAATAATAATCAAGAGGGTTGCAGTCTGGAAAGTTAGGTGGCTAGATGTATGGGGTGATGTGTCTGAATTTGTCTGACAGCTATAACTGGATTCTCCTGCTTGTGTGGCATGGTGAAGAATCCTGTTGCCAGACATAGGATCTTCCAATAGCCATGCTCTTGACTCAGGGCAGCACTACCTACTCAAGGCACTTGATGTAGGCTTCAGTGTTGAGTCTGAGGCCCATAAACTGAATGAAGACATAACATTACCATCACTAGTGATCATTTCAAACATATATCATCCAACTCTTTTCGAATTCTCTACTCTGTCCTCAGATTGACACCCAAACACTCTGAAATGTTCATATTGGAGCTTCTGGTGCAAATGCCAAGCAGTACAGCATGCCGTTTTCAAATTTCTGGTAGAGTGAATTGTGTCATGGTGCTCTTTTTCTCAGAGATGGTGCCCAACTGACCTTACTATGCTGTGCAGTCAAAAAAATCAAAAACAAACAATGTGTATACGCAAAATAAAAATATAAAAAGGCCAACAATTTACCCATTGCCTCCTATATAAAGAAATATAGTTTTAAGGTATGTTATATTTATTGGATAAAGTACTCAATATCAGAGATAGAGCTTATGTAAATATAAAAGTGAACATTGAAGTCAACACTACTCAGAGGCGACAGACTGTTTCATGCTAAACGCAATCTACATATATATATATATGTATATATATATATATATATATATATATATATGTATGTGTGTGTGTGTGTGTGTGTGTGTGTGTGTGTGCTTAATGACAGTTCCGTATAGAATACAGGTTCAATCCCTGCCAAAAAATGCATATTTTCTATTAAATTTCTTGAACATTCAGGCCGCTAAATGTGATTAATACTGTTTAATTAAAAGACAGAGCATTTATCCAAATAAGTGTATCCATAAAATGTGTATAAACAGAAAATATATTAAAATATTTGTTGGATTTAATCCATTTTATATATGTTGTCATTGTTTACGTTAGGCCACAATTTCAGAGCAGATATGATAGAGTGAGAAAAATTGGCAAAGGTGTGTGTTTGAAAGCAGTAATTCGAGCTTTGCTAAACTGGAAGTTCACTGTGGCTGAACAATCATAGCATATCACACACACACACATACACATAAGTTACAAAAACTTGGTAATTCGTATGGGTAGTCCCAAGGAGGATGAAATCCTGAGAGCTCAATGTAAATTCAGAGCTAATAATTAAAAGAAAAACAGACCACTTTAAAGCTCCATTGTAATAGTTTATTTCACCAGAGACCTTTTAAAGAAAGCTGGATCATCAGACATATATATATATATATATATATATATATATATATATATATATATATATATATATATATTCTTGTTCTCTTTGTTTATGTTTTTATCAAGTTTGTTATTATTAAATATTTCACATTTAGATAATAGTTCTACTAAAAAATGTGAAATGAACCTGGACATAATTTTACCACTTACTATACACTTTTGTCTTAGTTAATTGCTTTTCATCACCTACTTATCATATATATATATATATCATCTCACTCCATTCAATGCAATAATGTCAAGACATAAGGAGTAACTGGGGTAGGGGGGGGCGAAAGAGAACTAAAAAACTTTAGTGAGGAAAAAAACAGACTTCAGGAAGACGGGAGATCAGTGATACATTTAAATTTTTGAAGATTATAAGTGGCAAGGAAGGAAGAAATGAAGAGAGTTTCACAGGTAAGTAGTGTGAGAAGATAAACTATTAGAAGAGAACATATGGTTCCATCTAGCTAGTTCGACTGTAAAATGGTGAGACCTATTTGCCAATCTAGTAATACGCTTATTCCTGCAGTTGAGGCACCAAGGAAGAAAGCTCATCAGAACAGTTGCCATAGAAATATTTGTACAAAAGATAGAGAAGCTATGTCATGGTGGTGAGAAAGTGACTGCAGTCAAGATGCCAGGTCAATTACATTAAAGACTCTACTTTGGATTATATATATATATATATATATATATATATGGTATGAGGCAAAAAAATGGATGCACTCACAGGAAGTCACTTTTTGTATTTTTACCAGGACAGTAAGCAATAGAATTCATTTATTAATACAGGGTCTTAATACA
Organism: Acanthosepion pharaonis; assembly: GCA_903632075.3. Lineage (NCBI taxonomy): Eukaryota > Metazoa > Mollusca > Cephalopoda > Sepiida > Sepiidae > Acanthosepion > Acanthosepion pharaonis. Next base: position 331,583 of record CAHIKZ030003216.1, read on the forward strand.
GTTGTACATATGTACATTATACATCAAAAAATGATTTAGTATTTTTTGGGGTAACTTTTTGCTTTAATAATGGCCTTAATTCTTCATGCCATGCTATAGACTAAATTCTTTAGTGAGTCCTGGATAGAGGGAGGTGGAGATCCATGATCACCCATGTCCTGAAAGGACATGGCACATAAAAAGAAAGAAAGAACCTAAGTCTCTTGTGCTATATAATACAAGAAAAATAAAGTTGATGTTGTGAACATCATTCTCCAATTCAATCCCATACCCAAGTATCTATCTTCAAGGTGGATAGTGATTATACTGGAGAGTGACAGGATGTTGAGGTCAATGACAATCTCTCATAAGTTAATTACAGAGAGAAAAGCAGGGAGTGAGAGAGGGGGAGGATTTTGAAGTAGTGGGTAAGAGGTCTGCTTCGTTACCTGGTAGTGACTAAACATTAAAGGTATTTTCATAGGAAAGAATATAAGTGAATGGAGTAGGTGGCAGGAAGAGTGGGGATCTCTTGGCCTGACCCTACTCAAACTTTTAATCCCACAAGATAATACAAGTTTACTAGACTTTTAAACATTTGTATGAATAAGCAAGAATGCAATAAATGTTCAAAGTATTAATTACTCTTTACTAAATTTAATGATCATTTTATAATAAAAATGTCTAGATTTTCTGTTAAATATGTATTAAAAATATAAATACAACATATACACATATGTTAATATCTTTTTTTTTTTTTTTTTTTTTTTTTTTAATCATTTTGCCCCAAGCAAGCTGATAATGCCATTAAGACATAAGAGGTTACTGAGAGTGAAAGAAAAGGAGACGACATTAGTGAGTAGATAGGACAATAAAAGAATAAAGAAAAGCATGGAGCCACAAGGAAGCTCCACAAGTGAGAAGTGTGAGAAAAGAAACAGCATAGAATTTATGGTTACATCTAGCCAACTCAACTGTAAATTGATAAGATCTCCATGCCATCTCAGTACTTCACTTAAAAAAAAATCTAAGAACCATAGTGAAGAGCTCATTAAACAATTACCATGAAAATATTTATAGAAAAGGCACAGGTGAGGCAACTGTTCTTATGAACTTTCCCTTTTGTACCTTGACTTTATGAATTTAAATGTAGTTTATAGATTATAAACCACCAGTTGGCTCTGTAGATGTCAGAGAAACACAAATGCATTTGAATAGATGCCTGCAACAGGGATTGGTAAACCACCATAGTAGACGAGTATACTTGCAAATGGTCTTTATTCTAAAGCTCTCCAAAATATTTAGTTTGTTAAAATGAATAAAGCTAAACAAGCAAAATGTAGAGTAATGATAAAGATTGAATGGCACTTATTCAAAAGGACATACATAATTACTTAAGAATATATAATCACGTTTGTTCACCAATGAAGATAGATATCAGGTTATCCCTTAAGCAATGTTCAAAATCTGATAGGAAAAAAAAGAGCAAAATTGTCATTTGGTTTATTTTGAAATGCTCACAATACATGATGCATGTGTTTGTAAAGTTTTAAACAAAATATATTTTCATCAACAAACTGGATTCTGAAGAAAAACACTGAATACAATATGAATTTACAAAAGAAAATAATATTGTAGAAGCAACATGAAATATCCATGGTGTTAAAAAAAATCATTAATACCATGCTGCTTCAGGATATAAACTTTCATAGCTCACCACAGCATCCCTTTCTTTATTATCTGTAAATTGTCATACATTCTTGGAAAAGACAGTGGAGTGGTTTCCCATTGCCCTCTTCAAATATACCTTCACTTTATTATCTGAATTGTCATACATTCTTGGGAAAGATAGTGGAGTGGTTTCCCATTGCCCTCTTCAAATATACCTTCACTTTATTATCTGAATTGTCATACATTCTTGGGAAAGATAGTGGAGTGGTTTCCCATTGCTTTCTCAACAGATTATTTTTCTTTGTTATCTTTGAATTGTCATACAATTTTGGGAAAGATAGTGGTTTCCCACTGCCTTCTCCACAGATTTCTTCTCTTTATTATCTGTGAATTGCCATACATTCTAATAAAGATAGCGGTTTCAAATTGCCTTCTACATGGTTTTGAATTCAAAGTAGTCATTTTCCATCCACTGCTAGAGAGCTTAATTTTTGTATTAAATGAAGCATTTCTGCTAACTTTTATTCTATATTATTAGAGTTTTTAATTAACATTCAGGTATTAATCATATCTACAAATGTCTACCAAAGTGTGTTTAGTTTTTTTATTATTATTTTTTATATACTGTAGATAGGTCGGAGGTGGAAACATGTCAATTATAGATTGAATATTATCTCTCTCTCTCTCTCTCTCTCTCTACCCATCCCACAAAACCTATGTACTTGAATTTTATCCCAGTGTGACCTACATAACATTTACAATAATAATCTCACAAGTATTGAACTGAACAGAGAGAAGCATAAAAAGAAGAGAAGGAAAAAATAATAATTTAAAATTTTGGTGGAGTCATCCAATAAACATTGTTATCAGAAGTAATCATATTTTTCAAATTTCTTTTTCATATTATTATAGATTATGCAGTCAAGATCCTTTTCTTCTTCTATAAGCCATGTCTCTTCAGGAGGTGGGAAATCTTGGCTCTCCACAACTTCCTGTCCTTTTTAGCTCTGAGTAAGTTTTGTCTTTTTGTTATCTCTTCTAGTCCTTGTTCTGCCAACCATTGACACAAGCTTGTTAGGTAGGTTATTCACTGCTTTCCTCTGTCCCTCTTGTCTTCAAATATACCCTGCGATTGCCAAATTCTCCAAACCCACTTTTCTCATTATGTGCTCTAGAAATTTCAATTGTCTCATTCTCATTCTAAAAAAAAATTTTTTTTTGTTTTGTTTTTTTACAGTAAGGTGCCCCTCATTCAAGGCCTGGGGGCCACTTGAAGTAGAGAGTAGTTTATATGGTTAGGAGGGGAAGATAATGGTTAATTCTAGACTTGAACAGGTTAAGATTGTAGTGAAATGGGAAACATCCTCTTGGGAGTCTGTTCTACAGTGCAATGGTTCATGAGAAGAAGCTGTTTGAGTGGAACTTATTTCTTGCTGATGGAATACAGAGGGAATGTGGGGGGGTTGCTACTATGTAAGTGGCATGGTGGATCCTAGCCGTTAAGGTTAGACCTGATGGAACCAAAGAATGTAGTTCGTCTTCCATGGAAGTAGCGATAGAGCAGGGAGAGGCTCACCACATCCCACGTGTAAGAAAGATGTTGAAGGGTAGAAAATAATTCTTCTCCAACAAGGACTCGGAGATACTTTAGGACTCTGTTGAGGCTAGGAAGTGAGGACTGTCTGTTCCTGCCTAAATATGGCAACATTACTCTATTTTCGGTCTGATCTGGCTCTTATAAAGTTAGAGGATAGCATGAGGTATCAGGTACTTACTGGAGTGGTACAGGGAGCCAATCATTTTACCTGCATCTTTAGCAATGGATCATGTCTTAAATATTATTTTTATTACATTATATAAAAGTTAATAGGGAGACAGCAATGTAAGTTCACAGTAAATTGATTCTCCCTATGGAAGCCAAAACAAATATGCTTATACACTATGACTTACTAAAAGGTAAAAATTTTGGCAAACTTGGACATTCATGCTTGCAAAAAAAAAAAAAAAATTGACATTGCTTTTATTTTAACTCCTCAGCAATGTTTATTGTTTTAAAAACAATGATTAGAATTTTAATAAAACCCAAACATATGAAAGTGAATTTATACATTTTCTTTGTTCTTGAGAATTGACAACAGAAATAATAAATACTATTTATTAGATTGTTTATTTACACTATTTATTTATTATACTATTTATTGAAATGGTTGGCAAAACCTTGACTATTTGCCAATTGATTTGCACTTTATAAAATGGTATATACTAAGGCTTTTCCTTATAATTGGTTATTTTAATAATTTAGTAAATGTTTATAAATTTATGAATAAAAAATTGTTTTCATATTTATCTCTTTATAAATTGGTAAATGATAAATATTGCATTGCATTAGTTCTAATTGTATTAGTTTTTAGAATGTTGCAAATATAAAATTATTCTTCTAAACAATCTAATAGTGTTTAATATTTTGTTGCAAATTTACAAGAACAAAAAAAAAATGTATAAATTCACTTTCATCATATGTTCAAAGTTTTATTCCAATTATACAATTCTTTTGACTCTTTGGTTTTGTGGGCCCAAGTCTGACAAAATTAATTTAAAATTTAAAATATGAAATTTGTAATCTGGAGCACATAATCAATAGTAACTGTTATATACTGTACCTATGAACACTAATGGGTATGCCCCAATCCTCATAAATATGTTGGACACTATTGTAAGTGGGGGTAATATGTTGTATAAGTAGTCCACCACTAGCAGTGGTTTACCTACTTCACGCTGCTGGCGAGTATTGTATTTTGTTGATGTTATAAAGATTACCATTTCATTTCCAACCTTCATTTTGGTTATTCCTCATTCAGTAACCTTTTCGAGGTTACAACAGAAAGAACGAACAAACTAAAGAAAGAAAGAAAGAAAAGTAGAAAGAAAGAAAGTGTTATATACCGTACACGGTATATATGTTATTCCTCATTCAGTAACTTTTTTTAAGTTGCAACAGTAACACATGAAAAAAAAAAAAAAAAGAAAAGAAAATTCAAACAATAAATAGATATTGCCAAAATTTTAGATGAACATGCCAGGGTACAAATATCTAAATTTTCTTAGGAACTATGTCAGAAAATCAAAAATAATCATTTTTTTTTTTTTTTGCTTTTCAGTGATATATAGTGCCTATTGATATATGTAAAATTATGAAATTTAACATATGAAAGCAAGTAGAATTTTGTCAATGGCAGTGCTCAATAGACATCTACAGCCTTATTTATTATGAATAAATAAAAAAAAATTTCAAAAATTCACAATACTTATCGATGACTGACTAATGGTTTCACAATGTTAATGCTTGTCAGGATTAAATAGGAATGAATTCTTATCTGACTCTGAGTAATGTCAGGACTGAAAATATTTTAGTCGGTAATTGATAAGTATCATGAATTATATATATATATATATATATATATATATATATATGAAGAAATATAGTTCAAAGATGTGCTATATTTATGGGATAAAGTGCTCAATATCAGAGCTAGAGTGTGGGTAAAGATAAAAGTGAACATTGAAGTGAACACTCAGAGGTGACAGGATGTTTCATGCTAGACACAATCGTCAGGCCTGACAATTGTGTCTAGCATGAAACAGCCTGTCGCCCTCTGAGTGCTGACTTCAATGTTTACTTTTATATTTATATATATATATATAAAATGTATAGTTTTAGTGTATGCTATATTTATGGTTGGTGAATATCAGAAATAGAATGTATGTAAGTATAAAAGTATACACTGAGGTCAACACTGAGCAGCAAGAGTCTATTTCATGAAAATGTTTTATATATATATATATATATATATATATAAATATAAAAGTGAACATAGAAGTCAACACTTAGAGGCGACAGTCTGTTTCATGCTATATGCAATCGTCAGGCCACATATGCTGTTATTTTTCTCGGCTATTTATATATATACGGGTTAGTGGTGCATTGTGGGTATTCTATTATGGCGGTTATTTTTTACCGGAAGTCGCTTTGTTTTTTTATTTGGGCCAAATTATATTGTTCGATTTTATTTTCAGTACTATGCTTTCTAAGTATATCTGGGAAATAAAAAAACAAAATGCACATCACACCAAAAATATCTTGGAAGATAAGGAAAAAGTCATCAGCCTACAACAACCAATCAAAAACATGCAAACTTTGCTTGGAGGAAAAAATAGCTATCATTACTTTCCCCGACCAAAATAAATTATTAAATAAAAGATCCGAGCTCATCTCAAAATGCAGGCATGAAAATAAATTTTTACTACGTAACCTAAAAAATGAAAAACAGAAAAAATAAAAACAAACAAATACACTAATAATAATAATAAAAAAAAATAAAATAAAATAAAATAAATAAATACTATGTTGCTTAAAAATCGAAAACCGAAAAGAAAAAATATACAAACAAATTGACCTAAATTCATCCAAGTAAATAGACAAACCAATCCCAAATTAAAAACTGTTCCCGCCAAAAAATAATAGTTAGAATGAACTACAACAACCAACCCCAAAATTGAACAAATAGCTTTAATTAAATTCTCAAACCAAAACAAAACTGTTAAATACGTGATATAAACAAATTTTACTACGTTAATAAATAAATAAATAAAATAAGAAATAAAAAAAAAATAAAATCGAACAATATAATTTGACCCAAATAAAAAAACAAAGCGACTTCCGTAAAAAAAAATAACCGCCATAATAGAATACCCACAATGCACCACTAACCCGTATATATATAAATAGCGAGAAAAATAACAGCATATGTGGCCTGACGATTGCATATAGCATGAAACAGACTGTCGCCTCTAAGTGTTGACTTCTATGTTCACTTTTATATTTACACACGCTCTATCTCTGATATTGAGCACTTTATCCCATAAATATAGCACACCTTAAGACTATATTTCTTTTTATATATATATATATATATATATATGTAGGATTAATACAAATAAAATTTGTCAGCTGATTGATGTTATATTCAGCACCTTGAATCTTGAATTTTATAGATGAACATTTTGTAATTGTTCAGTCCACTCTTCATGAGGTTCACCAATTGACTATATATATATATATATATATATATATATATATATATATATATATACAGTGTGTAACCCGGATATAAGAGACCTGGATATAAGAGAGATTTTCTCTGGTCCCAAATTATATATATATATATATTTTCTTACAAATGAATACATGTGTGACAAATCTAAAAATCTTGTTTTAAACAAGATGCCTTTCAAAAAAGAAAAAACGTTTTATTTGGTAAAATATTGGTAAGTAACCTGGGCCCAAACATTTTCAGCACTACCTCATATATAAGTATATATGTGCACACACAAACACACAGTGTGTGTGCCAGGTATTTGAAAACATGCCTTTAAACAGACATAAATTGTAGATGACCTAATGTAATGTTACGTAGCAATCTGACAAAGGAAAAAAAAAGAAGCATGGTAGACATGGAACAACCACAGTGACTGGGGTATAACCAGTTTGTTGAAAGTGGACAGATCCTCAAAGTTCAATCTGAGGAACAAACTGGAAGACAATGACAAGGGAGTGGCATCTGTAATGAACAGGAAAAACCATTCTAAGAGATCAGACATCATAAGAATGGATTATTTCATGCAACAGTTCCAGAGCATCAACCACAACACAAAGAAGCTAATGAGTGGCATTTTGCCAGACTGTAATCTGTAATAATGTAAAAATAAAATCATGGGTTATTGTCAGAAAGCTGACTTTACTGTCGTTCCACCACATCTTACTCTGCTGTTATGGAACAGCATAATTGCAGGGAATCTTACATATACACATATCCATATGAGATTATATATTCATATATAAGTTTATAGGTCTATACATACATATCTTCATATTCATATTTGTGCTCTCAAATCAATACATATATAATAATATATAAATATTCATATATTTGGTTGGATTGATGTGAGTTTGTGACCCTGAGTTTCATGAGTTTGTCTGACGATCGCAAAAGCGTGAAACCCAGGGTCACAAACTCACATCAATCCAACCGAATATGTTGGTTCTATCTCTGATATTGAGTGCTTTCTAATAAGTACCGCGCATATAATATATAAATAATTATATATATATATATATATATAAATATATATATAAATATATATATATATATATATACACACACACACACTTTTCACATGTAAATATTCATATATATGTCTACATATCAATATGTATGCACATATATATTTGTATATATGCTTACATATTTAAGCATATATATACATATTCTATGTTCACTTTTATATTTACACACGCTCTATCTCTGATATTGAGCACTTTATCCCATAAATATAGCACACCTTAAGACTATATTTCTTTATATATATATATATACATATATATATATGTGTGTGTGTGTGTGTGCGAGTGTGTGTATATATGAATATATGTATATATATATATATGTGTATACATACTGATATATGTAAGCATATATTTGAAAATATATGCATGTGTGTGTGTATGTGCGCATATCTGTGTGTAGATATTGATATGTAAACATATATATGAATATATATATGTGTGTGTGTGTATACATATTGATATGTAAGCATATATTTGAAAATATATGTGTGTGCATGTCTGTGTGTAGATATTGATATGTAAACATATATAAATAATACATATATATATATATATGAATATATACTGTGTGTAGATATTGATATGTAAACATATATATGAATATATATATGTGTGTGTGTGTTTGTGTATACATATTGATATGTAAGCATATATTTGAAAATATATGTGTGTGCATGTCTGTGTGTAGATATTGATATGTAAACATATATATATGTGTGTGTGTGTGTGTGTATACATACTGATATGTAAGCATATATTTGAAAATATATGTGTGTGCATGTCTGTGTGTAGATATTGATATGTAAACATATATAAGAATATATATGTGTATATATTGATATATATGTAAACATATATATGAATATATATGTGTGTGTGTTTGTATACATATTGATCTGTAAACATACATATGCATATATACCATATATAGTCACGTATCATGCAACCTTTGAAGACCTAATTTTGAAGCTAATTTGACTACAGTAAATGGATATATAATTTGGTCAATGGCATAGACAGGGCCAACAGTACATATGCAAATTTTATATCTCATGTATGATGCAACCCCCTTAAAATTAGCTTCAAATTAGGTCTTCAAAAGTTGCATGAGACGTGAGTATATACAGTATATGTGTGTACATATTGATATGAAAGCATATACCATGTGTAACAGCAAAATTGTGCAAATTGTGTAAAAGCAAAATTGTCCATTGGTTAGATTATGCTTTGAACCGTTGTATCTTAGAAATGATTAAAGATATCTTACTGGAATACTCTGAGGTTTTTATAACACTATTGGACTGTACTTTGAACAATAAAAATGTATAATTACTTTCCAAGCTTAATTGAAGATTCATGATGAAATCGATCATTAATATAAATGACATGTTCTTCATTAATTAATCATAGTTAAGGATTGAAAGCTCATGAAAGATTGAAATAAAGTTTAAATAATATATATATACACACATTATTATTATTATTTCAGGGTCATTTTCTAACTTATTCAAGATTATCTTCACCCTCTCCAATCTTCTAACTTTTTGTCCTGGAGTGACAAGGTGCATCACAAGTTACATGTATGAATTCATTGCCAAGTCTTTTTTCACTGCTCTTTGTACTGTCACAGCTGATACTCATCTCTCACATGCCAAATGTCTTATGGATTGAGTTGGATCTTTTCTAATTGATCTCTTTAGCTGTAACTTGAAATGATGATCCCTCTTCCTGTTGTGACCTCCTGGTCCAGTTTTCCCTTCTACTGTTCTCTCTTTTTTAAACTTATTCACCATTCTCTTGATGTTTCTTGAATGGATTTTGAAGATGGAAGCCAGAGTATGAATGTTTGTACTATTACTGAAGGCCTGGATGATCTTTTTCCTCTCACCATTGCACATTTGGTAAGACAGTGGGGCTCATACAAAACTATTTTAACTTGTTCTCTTTCTAGCTTAAGAAGTCAAAGGGCTTTTCAGAGATTATTACGACCAATGGTGTCAAGATGGCTAAACGTCTTATCTGAAAACCTGTTAAAAATAAACTCAATTAGTTTAGTGGTTTTTTACCTATTAAACATTTTGTGGACAATTATGTTGTTAAATGATTTGGACAATTTTGCTGTTACAACTGATATATGAATAATATATATATATTTAATATATTTTCTGTTTATACATTATTTTTATAGATATAATTTAAGTAAATGCTCCGTTTTTTAATTAAACAGTATTAATTACATTTACTGGCCTGAATGTTTGAGAAATTTCGTCGGAAATATGCATGTATGTTGACTTGGAAAAGTAGTAATTCTTTTAGGAATGGAGATATTTGAAAAAAATCCAGTGTGCAGATTTATATTTTGATAAGATTTGATAGTTGCACTTTCGAGAATTTTCCATTGAAGTAAGTTACTTTCTCTTTTAATAAGTCTGTCATACTTTAGATCAAAGTTGTGGTTGAATTCATTTCTATGTATAACTAAGAATGTTTTCTATTTTGTAATATGCATGATAAAATTGGACAGAACTTTCATTCCATGAGAGCATGTCTGTTCACACTTGCACAGTAAAATTGTCTGTCTATATCTCTGAGATGAGATATTATGATTACTTGTATTATTTACATTACTCGGACTATTATCCTCATCTTCATTGCCATATACACAACGCTTCGGCCTTCTTCAGCTGATTGGAATTGGAGTTGTTGGTTAGATCCAGTGACTAGACCCAAAGAACTTTGAGTTCAATACCAGGCCACAGCAGTGGTGAACAGAAACTTGGAGAGTTAAGTTAAAGGGAAATAACTGAAACATCCAGAAGAGGCATGGCATGTGGTACTAGAACAATCTAATTTGGTGGATGAAATAAAGGGTTTGGTTCAAAAATCTAATCACCTGAAAAAGGTTGGAGTGTACAATGACCAAAAATATAGCAATGAAGATGTGGATAACAGTCCAAATATTGTTAATATACAGTCAAATTGGCTGCTAAGTTGCTTCAAGGTTGTACAACCTGTTCTCAAGATACTGAAAATGACTAACTACAATCCGAACAGGACTTGTATAACATTTTGAATAAATCGTTTACATTCTGTCAAATATTTGTATCTGATGTCAAAGTTGTTGGAAATCTAAACTGTCAAAAGGACTTGATAGACATTTTGCATATATGGCTACTTTTTTGTTTACTTTAAATTTTTTATATTTTCGGCTTCAGTTTTCTTTTTTTAATTTAATGTTTTTCCTTTTTATTTTTCTTTCTCTCTACAGCCCTTCCTCTATCTTTCAACAAGAAATCTGGTACAATATTCCCAGTGACCATTTCTAATCTAAACATGTGCAGTCAAGTCTAAACACATTTCCTCTGAAAATGTTTCTCTCTTGTTGTCCCAACAAGCGTTGTGTTATATTGTGTTGCGCTGTTGGACACGACAAGGGAATATAAACAACTTTAAGTACATAGAACTGAATGAGATGTGTGGGAGGATAATATTGTATTTTTGTTAATGGCAACTAAATAACTAGTTCAGCAAATGAGGTGATGGCATTAGATACAGAGAAAGAGATTGTCTGTGTGTTGGTCATTTGAAATAGGATAACTCACAAGGCTTTGTGATAAACATTTCAATGGAATTAGATTTGCCTCACTAGCTGTGTTACTACTTCTGTAATATGAATGAAAAGCAAGGTTTGGTCAGAATTCTCAGTGTTTTTGATTTCAGGATCCCTTTACCTGTCTTAAAAAATAATAATAATTGACCCTGAAAGAAACTTTGGACAGTAAAGATGTATAAAAATATTAAGGGCTATCAGAAGTATTTTTGATATTTTTTAAAGACATTTATTCTAGACCTTATTCCTGTACTTATCCAAAGAGTAACTTCACTAGATTATTAATACTATTATAAGGTTATGTCAAAAAGTATTTCTACTTTTAAAAAAAAATTACTCCAAAGTTTTTTTTCATTTACATAACAAATAAATACATGACTCCACTACCACCATCACAACAGGAATAAGTTATTACTCCAAATTTTCATGAAATGTGTTAACTATGAAACCCTGTGGAAAAATAAACCTTTTACCATCTTTAAATACAAATTAAAATGCGTAATTAATAATAAAACTGATAATATTGTTGCCTCATCATTTTGCATCATAAACTGCTTCTAAAAGGAACCCAATGGGTTTATGAGTGGTCTAGTTAGATATAAAGGTGTATCAAAACTATTTTCCATTTTTACAGTGCAATCTAAAGACCATCTATGACTCCACTTAAAATTATTATTTTTATATCCTTATCACTGTAATTCAGCTGTACGTTTTAAAGTTTCAGATTTTATGATGACAGATACAGATATTGAGATTCTAGCAGTTTTTAAGAATTATTCTCAACTTAGCCTTGAATTTGAAGGAAATGAAATGATATCTGACTGAACTGCCCCAAACTGGTTTAAGCCTTTTAGGGGTAGGGTCATGTTCCCTGAAATGAAGCCCAGAAGCCATTTATGATGCTTTAAAATACAAAGTAGAGGAAAACTCAAAAACATTCAAAAGAGCCTTTTTTCTTTTATTTTTTTTCAGTATGTATGATGATCATGGCTCTCCACAGATTCTTTTTATTATTTATGAATAGCCATGAATTCTTAGGGAAAATAGTGGAGTGTTTCCTGTTGCCTACTCTATGGTATAGAATGCCTCTTTGACTAGGTGCTACCTAAGGCTTAAGAGCCCATCTAGCCTGCTATTTAATCCATAGCTAGATGGAAAAAAGTGGATTTATACATTTCCCAAAGGTTTTTGTGTGAAAGTGAATACAACAGACTAACTCAGAATTTGAACTTAGCTCACTGATTCAACTTTCCACACCAACATGTTACACCATGCACACACCAAATAAGAAGTATTACATGAGTATTAAGGAGTTGGTAAAAAAAAAAAAAAAAAAAATGAAAATATTTTTTATACACCCTAGTATTTACCTACTCCTCCCAGTGTTATGACAAAAAGCAGCAACAAAATAACTTGAAGTGAACTAAGATTGTAGTGTTCAGGTAACAAACCATAGAGAATTCTGTTGGATAAAATGGCAGATTTTGGGAAAAGTTTCCTGAGTGAAATTTTCTCTTTACATTTGGAATAAAGAGGAAATAAGGATGATTTGACTCTGACAAAGTAGAATAGCATATCCTAGCAGTAAAGGTCTGAACTGGTGGAATTGAAGAATGGAGCTCATCTGAACATTTGTTATAGAAATATTGATGGAGTAGCGATAGGCTTGCCATTTTGTTTCTACAGGAAAGAATCTGCAGAATGTTTGTGACTCAACGAACACTCTTTGCCACTTTTGTAATGTCAATGAATACTCATTGTCACTTTCATAATGCTCATTGTAATAGAGACTTTATAATCACAAATACAATTATAGTAACGCCGTTGAACAATACTGGTGTCAGGCGCCTTCGAATAGCACTTGCACTAATAGTAATTTGCTCAGTAAGACTCGCTTGAATAGTAATCTGTATAGTGATCTGAATAGAAAAATAGTATAGTGAATAGAGTAGAAAATAGCAGCCCATATAGTAATAGAAGATAGAGTAGAAATACAGCAATCAATTAGACACCAAGGTAGTTCCTACTTATGCATTTCCTCTATGGTCACGTGATCTACTTAATTCAATAATGGAATCGCCTGTGTTTGCTCACTGGCAATCTATGTTCAAACTCAAGTGTTGGCAGCAACACTTTATTCCTATATAACAAAAATGGAGAATATGTCTTCTTTCATAAGACCATGCAAATGATTTTGAACTATCAAAGTGAGGGTTGAGCAGCTCCAGCCCAGATATGATTCATTTTTGGTCTAATCTGAATTATGTAAATATAAAGCATGGCAGAATGAGCCAGGTACGTCTTGGTGTGATAGAATGTTTAATAATTATTTGCTGGTTAGAGATGTAAAGGAGGACCTTCATTGAATCATTTATTCAGTTAGTGTATTTTGTGCTACAAGTCCCCTCCATCTCACAATTGTGATTCATGGTGATATTCAAGGCGAAATAAGGCAATAGCGTGCTGGTTCCTTTTGCACTGGGGATATTGAGGTTTCCCCTGTCCCTCCTCTCAGAAATTTAGTTCTGGGTATGATGATAAACTACATCCAGCAGCAAGGCCTCTGATTGAGAGACTGAAGGTTTTGAGGAGCGTGGAACCACCTCTTAATTGCTGTTGTTCCCAGATCCACCCTGACCTGGGGTGGTAGCACCTGTTAGGGTCCCTGATATGGGGAAATAGTGAACCACCAAACAAAAACAAAACACTATGAAAGTATAAAAATACATATTTGTAGTAGAATTACCAACAATACAATTTTAAAGCAAAGTGACCAGCAATACATTTTATCTATAGTCAAAGGCATACAATTACATTAAAAAAAATCTTTAGAAGAAGCCATAAAATTGTGATCAAGATATTTAGATTTTGGCATTAAATAACCTATAGAGGTTGATATACTGCTAAACAAAATCAACCAACCAACTCTCAGAAGTTAAAGAGCCAGACCAACAAGACATTAGGTGGTTTGAATTCAGTTTTCCATCTCCTAGACTGGTTGCCAACCAAGACTATAGAACCCAGTCTGTCCTGCTATTTACCCATTTAGCTGGGGGGAAGAGATGGATTCATACCTTTCCCAAGAGTATTAGCACATAAGTGAATGCAATGAACTTGACTGGAATTTGAACTCGGCACTCAGATTCATCAGTCTGAGCCAGTATCCATTACTCCACCGTGCATTAGCAATAAAACAAAAAAAAATTATTTGGCACCATTTTCCTACTCCTATTAAACTGCATTATGCAGCACCTGGGGTGCATGCAACTCAGGTTAAGAAACAACATTGCTCTCATTGTTCTTATAATGCATCTGTGAAAAATCGCATCAGAATTTTCTACTTCATCTGAGAGTAGCAACAGGCAAGAAACTCTTTGTTTTCTGCTTAAAATTAAAAGCTAAATACATGAGTAGAAGCTCAAACTCAGGTCTAGAAATAATAATGGCAGCTGAAAGAAACGGATGCAAATGGGAGATAGATGGGAATTTATTGCCTGTGGCATATCTGATGTGATTTTAAGATAATGAAATTTCGTAGTTAAGTTGCAACACTGGTTTAGACATGTTTGGCTGCTGCAGAAAAAAATAAATCAAGAAGCACATCAAATGCTTGCTTTTAAAAATATTATAATTATCCCCACCAACAATTAAATGGAGCAATTTTTGGGGGTCAATAAGCAAGTAGTAATTTATTGTTGAAAGCACAAACCAACAAACATTAAAAAATATTCCTGTATTGTTCATCAATCTGCCTTTATACAATAAACATTGTCTGTTAGTTAATATCTAAAGTAACATCAACAGGGACATATATATATTATCTCTCTATACCCATCTCCCTCCATAATGCTATGCTCCCCTGTAGAAAATAGAGCCACACCCACACCACATGTCTAGAGATATTAGGAGAAAAATATGGGAGAGTGGTTATTTGGATTGGAGTCTGATGAAAAATAAAGTTTGGTTTAAAAATATTAATTTAAACCTGTTGTATAGGGATAAAGTGTTGTTGTCGACACTGGAGTTTGATCACCAGTGAGAATACACAGGTGATTTCATTTCTAATAAGAAGACCATGTGAATGTAAAGGAAAGGTATATATGGGAATTAGCATGGTGTCTAAATGATCGCAATTCTCTATACTATCCTCTATGCTGATCTCATCCTCATCTCCACTTTTGTGATATCAGACACTTACTCGTTGTCACTTTTGTGATGTCAATGAATGTTTGTTATCACATTCATAATGCTCGTTGTAGTAGAGACTTTGGAATCGCAGATAAGGTAGTAACTCCGAATAATACTCGCACTAGTAATACTTGTTTGAATAGTAACCACCGAATAGTAATCCAAAGAGTTGTCAGTATAGAGAAATAGTATAGAGGGTAGTATAGAGAATCACAATCACTTAGACGCCACGCTAGTTCCCATATATACCTTTCCTTTACGGTCACAGTCAAACACAACTTTTGCATTATACTCTTGTATATGATGATTTCATATATAGTACAACCCCTGAATTTTTTTACATGAATTTTAACCCCTCCAGAAAAAATACCTGTGTATAGTGTGACCCCCCTATTTTTTTTTTTTACATAAAAAACTGATCATAAAAAGTCATATTATACTCAGGTTTATACAGTATATGTATAAGGTATAGTTATATAATAATAAATGAAATATTGTTTTATAGAATTTTACAATCAAGTCCTCTGATGAGGGGAGATATAATTGCCACAATAGGGATAAGACAAACAAGTCTCTAAATTGAAAATGAAATAAATGATAGATGTAATTAATTACAAACAGGTTGATACTTCAATTATTAACTCAGATTTATTAATAAGCACTAATTTAACATTACTTTTTTCTCAGGATGTGCAGGTGGTGAAATGGGTAGTAGCAAAGAATAAGGAATCAGAGAGCTGAGTTTCAATTCCAGTTGAGTTTGTTACATTCAATTACACACAAATACACTTGGGAAAAGTATGAATTTATCTCTCCTATCCTTACTCTTGGGTTGAATTTTAGGAATTGTATCTGAAAAAAATCATTGTTATATCCTAAAAATTGTTAACGCAATATTCAATCCCAACAAAAAAAAAAAAGAATTATTCTTACAACTGAAACTATGTTTTGCTTCTCAATAACACACAAAGGGTTGATAAGCCATAAAGAAAAAAAATGAAAACCTTTTTCTGAATTGCAGTTTCTAAAAAAGTTTCTTCAGATGGGCGCTTTTCATAAGGATCAATCTCTATACTGAATCCCTTCATCTTTAAGTCTTTAATCAGGGTTGGTGTAAGTGTCTGCCCCCTCCAATCAATGATATGGACCCCCACTCTACTATATCTCAATTTTTGTAAGGTAGTATTCATATAAAATTTTATTGTAACTTAATTATTTACAGCAATGGATCATATGCAATATAGGTGAAAAATTCAACTAGAAAAATAGAAAATAAATCCAATGTAATTAAATACAAATTAGAGACATGTCATAATAGATCATTCCACCTTAAATAATTAGAGACATGTCATAATAGATCATTCCATCTTAAATAATTAGAGACATGTCATAATAGATCATTCCATCTTAAATAATTAGAGACCTGTCATAATGGATCATTCCATTTTAAATAAATCAACAAAGTTTTGAGGCAATTTTTAATATCAACTTCAGATTCTTCTTGTTAAAAAGTTGAAGAATTTAACACATATTCAACATAGATAAAAAATAATGAATTTTATATAGTATTTTTTTAAACTTAGTATGAGCAAAACAAATTCAAACATTTTGATGAAAAAAAACAAAAAAACAAACAGATCCCAGAATGACATAAAAATTTTACTATATACTTCTTTTAACTACCCAATAATCTTAACAATTTTAAATATTTGAAGCATTTTAATATTTTATTGCATGTTAGGTACTTTGGCTTTCGAGCTTTACTTATGAAGATGCTTTTTGGGAAAATGTTAGAAAATTATCAATAAATTTTAAGTTTACTATAGTTATTTCTCTTATTGTCTGATAATGTTGTGTATGGATATCAGTATTTATAAAAATCGGCACATTTATACACACATAAAAAAATTAAAAATTCTTTCTAAAATACTGGGGGTTGCTGAATTGTAATAAGACTTTCCATTTATGATTAGTAAATAGTGTTTCTATTTAATAACTCTATCACTTGACTTCTACAGATTAATACAAAATTTAAAAGTTTATAAATTATTTTAATTAAAATTTTAAAAAATGAAAACAATTCTTGTAAAAATTTATTATTCATCAAAAAATTTTTTTCATAAGACAATAGTATTTATAATATATTTTATTCATAAAAAAGATTAATAGCTTTTCTACATTGAGGATATGGACTGAACATGTGAACAATGACAAAGTTCTACAGACAATGGAAACAAATAGGACACTTATACTTAACACCAGAAAGAGACAGTTGAGGTTTCTAATACACATAATGAGAAAAGAGGGTTTGGAACATTAGATATTCACGGGACTGATTGAAAGCAAGAGGGACATCGGGAAACAATGCATAATCTACATGGCAAGTGAATGAATGGGTTTGGGAAAGACAGCCGAAATTAAGAGCTACAAAGAACAGAAAGCTGTGGAGAGCCATGATCATCAAAGTCTTGAAGGGACATGGCACATAAAAGAAGAAAGATTATATAGATTATTGTCTTAGTTTTATTGCATTTTTTATTATTGCATTTTTATTTTATGATTCAGAGCAGATTTTCTGTAACTGGAGGGTTCTGTTTGATCAAAAATTTTGATGATTTTTAAATTCTCCAAGGACTTGTCCTTATAACTAATATAAACATTAAGTGCTATGAAAAAGAATCTCTTGAAATTTTATAAAATTAAAATGTGTGATTTTTGGGTAACATGTAAATTACCAAGATTTAAAAAAAAAAAAAAAATGTTTCAAAAATAATTTAATTCATTTGAGAATAAGACCAGAAAGCTTTATTAAAATCTGACAATTATCTGATTTTTGCAAGAATTTCTAAATTAATGTGTTTTTCATTGCAAAACTACGCTCAAATTCCCCATATAAATTCATAGTTCCTTCTTGGCACCAGAAAAACAAAAATTTTTAACCAAAATTTGGAAGGTTCTAAAAAGTATTAAAAAAAATTATTGCATAAAAAAATCCTTTGTTTTTTCTTCTTAGTAATAACAGAAAGATTTTGGCAATAAAATTCTATTTTTATTAAGTTTTGAGCAGTTTTTTTTATCATGTTTGCTCATTTTTTAGCGAATCTTTGGATTTGCGCTTTTAAAAACTGTCAGTTTTCAATTGAACATGTGTTAACTGGTCAAAAAATTAATCTTTAACGTTTGAATAGAATTTAACTAAAAATTGCAAGTAGGAACTAGGCATTGAACTATACAGGTATGGTAGCTTAGGGCGATGGTTACTTGTGTCCCACCTGACAGTTAATAACCGAGATTTTCAAAGTGAACAGTGACATAATTTCATGTTCTCACCTTCCTTTTCAAAACTAGGTTAACCTGCATTCTGCTTCTTGAAAAGGGGGGGATGGGGGGGTCGTTTTTGTCAACCAGGACGAATAAGCTACTCATCAGTTCAACTGATTCTCATATCAATCGAGACCCGCCAGAATAAACATTTACACGAGGATTTGAAAAATCGATAAAGCTTATGGGTAAAAAAAAAAAAACACTAAGGAAAACATCAATAACATTGTGTCTTTAAAAACTTTTGTAGGTAAAAAAAAAAAAAATTAGTCCTAAGTGTGGGAAATCCAGTAAAAATTCCATTCAGTCGTAACAGTTTGCGAAACTAGCTTTATTGCTCTACGCTATAGAGTCTATGGTGAGAGGCCTTGAGTTTGCAGCCACGGAGGGAAAAAAAAGAACAGAATAATAATTGTTTTGTTTTGTTTTTTTAATAGATAAGTAAGTGTTTCATTTAATTGAATTTTAATAATATAAAAATTGATTATGTAGAATATATTTGAATTTGATGTATCATCAATATTTATTGAAATTGTTTAAAAATCTGTTCCCAAAACAGATGAATATTATCTGGGGATTTTTTAAATCATTTTTCACACATAACAAGGCGATAAAGCCACTAAGACGCAATGGGTTACTGAGAGTGAAAGAAACTTAGAAAACCGGACAATAAAAAGAACAGGATTCAAGGAAACGCAAGAAGATATTGATTGGTGTTTCATTTAAATTTAAAATTTTTGAAGATTGTAGGTAGCATTGAAGCAAAATCTGGCGCCTGAGGAGTCCTTAAACGCCAAAAGGGATGTTTTTAATCTCTGGTCGCATTCCATTCGTATGGACGTGTAAAGGGTGGGGGAGGGGGTGACAGACGGAAATTAAAAAGTATTGTTAAAAAAAACAAACTTTATGTGCTGTTACTTTTCTATTTTTAGTTTTTCTTTTAAATTTTTTAATTAGCTTTATAATGTTCCTTAAAAAAAAGAGAGAAAACTCAAGTAAAAAAAGTGAAAGGTTGACTTTTCTAAAAATTTAAAATCCTTCCTGGTTTAATTTTTTTTTTTTTTTTTTTAAATAGACGATATCTAAACGGCTCGCAGGGTGACTTAGTTTTTTGTTTTTAATAGGAAGGAGCGCGTGACATTTTTTCTTTTGTGCCTATGTTTTCTTTTCAAATCTTCCTGTTTCAAATATTAAGTGCGACGGTTTGTTCATATGATCTTCGTCTCGGGTTTGCTATATTAACGAACTACAAAACCAAAAAAAAAGAAGTCATTTTAAACGACTTTTAATAAAACGAAAACAAGAATCATTTTGAAAGACCCCCCCCCCTCATCAGCATGTCAACCACTTTAAAGAGTTTAAATTATTTTTTAGTTTTATCCAGAATTATTGCAGATTTGATCTTTTGTCTATATCTGAATAAGTTTTTTTTTTTTTTTAAAGATCAAACTATTCAATACTTACGAGATAATTATTAAGAAAAAGAATAAAAATACACAATTGAAATTAAATTGGGATAAGTTGTTCATTTTAAATTTAAATGGAGCATTTTTTTAAATAAAATAAATACAGTTTTTATAAAAGTAAAAAAAAATGATTTCGTTGTAATTAAAAAAACAAAAAACATCGTAGAATTTAAAAATTCAGAAATTCAATTTTAAAGAAAATATCGGTTGTAGGTAAAAAAATCATAGAAGAAAATAGAAAAATTATGAGGTATGCTGAGTTAGACAAGGAAAAAAAAATCATAAGATCGGCTTGTTGATAGGAAATAATAATCGTGAAAATAAGTAATGTTTTAATTAATTTATTTGATAACGTATTTTAAGTAATATTTCGATACTGCCAACCAAAATGGATGCGTTTTTTTTCCGAAAAGAAAGCAAATTAAACGCTTTTTAAGCATTTGATTTTAAAAATTTGGGAATTATCGGAGTTAAATGAAATTTTCAGAACTTATAAATGAATTACATACTGAATTAGTTATTTTATAAGAAAACTATGTAGAAATAGGGGGGGTAATTACCCCCTCATTTCGCTACATTAAATACTTTTTAAATAAATTTTATAATTAAAAGCCCTGATTTGGTGCATGCAGTGTAACAGTTAAATATTTCATGACATCAAATAGTTTTAAAAAATACAGATTAAATGCCAAATAGTTAAAAAAAAAAAATTTTAAAAAAAAGAGAAGAAATCATATTTATATTTTGGATAAAAATTATTTCATTTTATTATTTTTTTAAAATATTTTATTGATTCCTATCAATATAACAAAAACATTCCAAGTTTTATAAAAAATTGATTTTAGAGTAAATGAAAAATATATTCCTACCTTATTGACTATATAGAAAATTAAAAATGATTTTTTTTTTTTAACATAAATAAAAACAGTTTCTATATTTTGGCAATTTTGGGCTTTCGTATTTAATTAAAAAGGAAATGGGAGACTTTTTTCCGTAAAATTTAGGGTTTGGGAGTTAACTTCTATTGCTTAGTTTGACCTATGAACTTGTTAGAATTAATACCTAATTTAAAAAAAGTGTTTTTCGCTATATTTTAAGCGTAAAATAAGTAAATATTTTGCCAAAATTTTGTTATTCCTTAATTTTACAAATTTTCTTTGAAACTAATTTTTAGGATAGATGTTTGACTTTTAAGAGATTTTTGAATTGTTTTAAATTTTCTGTCATCATTTTTCAATTAAAAAAAGCAGATCGATGATCAATCGATCGTTAAGAAGAGCATTTTAAAAATGTAAAGCCGTTTTGAAATGGATAAAATTATTATTTTTATGATTAGCTTTAGGCTATTATTTCAAATAGAACCAAAATTTTACTTAAAAGGAGACATTTTTTTAATTTAATTTTTTTTTAAATGGGTTTTTAAGGTTATTTTCGCTGAAAAACCGAAATTATGACTCCTCTTTTTCGGTTACGGCAGTGTGCATGTGTGACAGCTTAAAGCTTAAGAGGTGCAAAGTCACAAAATTGAAACACTTTGAAGAGCAAGAGGAATATTTCTAAGTCTATAAACATTGAAAACTGCCCCGGTTTTAAGCTTTTAAAATACACCATGTTTTACCCAAGTACTATTCAATGCACAGTTGTGCATTATAGTTTAAAATTTGCTATATTTATAAGGGAAGAGTGGCCATTATCGGAGATAGGGCAGTTATATACGTACAGGACTACGTAAAATTACCTTGCGGTGGTTCTGACAGCGCCAAAAATGGGAAAAACACAATTGTTTTTGCGCGGAATCAATTTGAAAACACGATTCTGTCTCCAGAATGAAAGGGGGACAACTCATATCAAGTTATACTTATAAACCCCAGGTTGTGTGTGTGTGTTCGTTTATATATGGGATCGGATTTCCTACATTTTTCAACCGATTTCAACAAAACTTCACTTTTTTTTGGCAGGTAGTGTTTCTTATTGTCTTACACACAGAATGCTTTAAAAATTCCATTTACAAGACAATTGTTTATAATAAAATTCTATTCAATCGGTAGACTCATAACGATTGAAAACAATGTTTTTGTTTGAGTTTGACCAATTCGTAAAAACAAAAAAAAAAAAAAAAAAAAAAACTAATTAAGATATCCGTGTCCATCAACCTTAAACAATAATCTTTGTCAATTTTATTTTTCAGTCTTTATGATGGTCGATACTTGATCTACTGTTACATCCCCGGGCAATGCCGGGCTCTACTGCTAGTTAGTTCATATATCCGCATGAGAGAAAAGAGGTTAAGCAATGTGTGTTTAGCAAAATGAATTATAAAATACTGAAATTGTTTTGTTGAAAAAGGCGTTACGAGAGAAAGAACAGATTTAAACATTTCTAATTTTTAATAATTTGGTCAAGCAGGGAACATTTTAGCAACCTGTCGTATTTATCAAATATTGTACATTAATATTGTTACAATATTCACATTTAAATGTAATAAACTGTAGGACGTAAATCTTTTTATCGTCTAACTTCTTTCATAAAACACAGCCAGTGGAGAGTGCATATATAAATTGATAAGCTAAAAGACCTATTTTAATTCCTTGCCTCTTAAATAAATAAATCAATAAATAAAAGCTCTAGGGATAAATTTGCATCGGCTTTGCAACAAAGAATACTCCACTAAGGGGGTTCAGTTTACTGTTTAATCAACTGAGAAGTTTTCTTTTCTTTTTTTTTTTTTTCCTCTCTCTCTCTCTTTCTCTTTCTCAATCAGCTATGGCCGACTGGGACTGGAAGACCGTTGAATTATGAGCGGGTAAGAAAAATTGGCGCGCATTCGAGAAGTTTCATTAACTGATTAAAAAAAAAAAGAGGTCAGATACTCAATAGACATTTTTACTTATTTATTCAAAGATAACATGGGTACAATCATCGAAAAAATTATGTGACTGTCTGGGTTTTAGTTTTTTTAAGTTAACCTCCATAAGATAAGGTGCCGGGGAGTAAATGATTTATCATGTCTAGCAAATCAATACTGAGTTCTAATCTCACTGAGTGCTTTGCACTTGTGACCTTGTACCAGACTAAGCTAAATAAATATTTATATCTTAATACTGTTTTATGTGCATGACTGTCAGTCTGATTCCTTCAGTTCGTATTTGATAATTTGTCTACAATTTACTATCCTGATTCGAATGTTTCACCTGGAGGCCAACAGGCAAGTGATGCATCCATTACGCTAGAGTTCTTCTTGAATTTAACTAATTTGCAAATTATGCCGGGTACACAGGTACTACACACTGATCCTAGACAAAAGGCTGGGAAGCGACTCTTTGATTCGACGCAGAGCATGGGGCAAGTGCCGATCCATACGTGTTTTGTTGCGGATTTGAATCAACTCAGAAAACGGTTTTACTTTTAACTAAATAAGTTTATATAATCTTACAAATTTTCCAAGCGTAGCTTAGAGGCGGCACAAGGCCGAAAGTATGGGGCATCCAGTGAGGATCGAACTCACTTTTCAGTAGTAACTGATCTAGCAAGACAAGCTTGCTAACCATTACACCACGCCGAGGTGCCCAAGTTTATATAATCTTATCATTTTTAACAGATACTACGAGGAGCGGTTAAAATGTTCCCAGTCAGGCCTCGTCCTCTCTAAACAAATGACCAATTTTTTTTAAGTACTTCTTTGAATGTTCGTCTTACTTAACGTTCTTTTAAATCAAAACCGCGTTATTTAAGTTGAACTTATGGTTCGACCTGCTACAATGAAAAACTAATGCTTTTTGAGTTTGAGTATACAGTGTAACCCGGATATAAGAGACCCGGATATAAGAGAAACCCTGATATAAGAGATTTTCTCTGGTCCCAAATTAGAGCCTGTGTTAATGTATATATAGACCAAACTCGGATATAAGAGAAACCCAGATATAAGACACTTCTTCTCCGGCCCCGAGAACTCTCTTACATCCGGGTTACACTGTATATTGTTTCGTAAAAAATCTCATCTGTTCACATAAATTTTTTAAGTTAAATTTCTAGACTTTTAAGTTCAGGATTGTGCAATATATCTTCTTTCCTTGCAAAATTGCTAATAATAAAAAAGAGCAATAACGATTAATGTGATAATAAAAACTGAATTAGTTTGTTAGCTTAAGTAAGTTTGACGTCTGGATACACCAAGTACCAAAATTTATGGTCAACGTTTCTGTTAGTTATCGTGTACGTAGGGTTGCCAAACATCCCTTACTGGACAAATTTATGGAAATTCGGTAACGGAAGATTCTGTAATTTTGACAATGTAGGAAAATTTGGTAATTATGCGATAAAAGTCGATTGAAAATTGATTTTAGGGCCGTTCGGGAGAGGGAATTTGCGGGGTTAAGCCCCCCTCCCCTATATTTTTGAATAACTGAAAATCGTGGAGTCCAGATAAAACCCCATTACAACAACCGACTATTATTTCACTTTCATAGTTACCGTATTTTCCTACCTAGTCAAAATTACCAAATTATCCGGGCACGAGTGAGTTTTCAGGGATACCCCCAAAATATCCTGTTTTATTCAGTTCCTTTTCAAATTTCGTAATAAAAAAAAAAAATATATTTTTACTACCTTACGGTTCTTGGTTGTAACTTTATAATTTATACTTTCTTTTCTCAGATTGTCATGATGAAAATTACCCAAAATGTAACAAGGAAACTACTGTTGCTAGAAGTTTTCACAAAAAAACTGTATTTATTTCTTTGTTGTCTGTATTAAATAAATATTTTCAAACTATTTTACTTTTACAGAATTTCTTTTTCTTAGCTTTTAGTTTTATTAAATAATTTTCAAATGATTTTACTTTTATTTTTTTCATAACCCCAAATCATTGCTTTTTTTTAATGTTTTTTTTTTTAACTCGCGTGTCTCTTTTTATATTGGTCTCGGTGTGCGCACACACACACACAAGAGAGAGAGAGAGAGATTTTAAGAGTGTCAGATATTTCTAATTTTCTAATGTGGCAACTCTGTTATCGTTAATGTTTAGAAGTAAACTATAATTGGCGTTTGTTGCATTTCTCCCTCGACGTTTTTTTTTTTTTTTTAACTTCCAATCCGACATAGGAAATGAAAACGCTCGTCGAACCCTTGGCATTAGCTGCGAAGCACAGCGGAAATTAGCTAGCTTTTAAAAGTGTCCAGGTGAAAGGAGGCATGACAGGTGGCTCTGCGCGGACACCACACAGTTAGCCGTGTCGTTTATGATGGTCCTTGGGATCGTGAGCAACAGGAACTACATCAAACCGTCTCACTTCGTCCAGCAGTATTTTCTTATTTTATTTTTTACTATTTTTCACTCAATACAAGGCCAAAGAGACAATCAAGGCAGAGGGTTACTGACTGAAACTGCTATAAGGGGAGAAGTGCATATTATGAGGATATGTAGGATAGACAGCGGTTGACTTTCGCTTTTAACAGGATATGATTGTAGTGGTTGGGAGAGCGTCCTCTTGGAAGTCTGTTCCACAGAGCGACAGTTCTAAGGAAGAAGCTGTCTGAGTGGAACTTCCCCCTAACCAATGGAATACAAAGAGAACAAGGAAGATTTGATGCTGTATCTGCGACAGAGAAGGTTCTAGCAGTGAAGGTCTGAGCTGTTGGAAGACATAGTGGTAAAGCCCTAGATCAAGAGAGTGGCCCTACATATTCCAGCAAAATTTTTCTCCCACATGGTTTATGTAACTCAGGAGAAGCTGGCTTAGAATTTTCACAACCATGTCACCTTCTAGATCCCCTGTATGACTACATTTGGTGTGTTTCTGGACTTGTTGATGGCCATTATCGTGGACGTGGTGTCCAACAATAAGAACAACCTGATCTGGCCATGTGGTCAATTCTGAGGGGACATTGATGCTGCCCTCAAGGTTGAGAGTGATTTTATTGAATAACCTTTTTCTGTATTTCTAAGTAGAACATATGTTGAAACATTTTTGGGAATAAATTGATTTTTTCGATTTAATATTTTTTCATTAGAACTATAATTTGCTCTCAATTACCTGGCACACTCGGCACACAGTGAATGATAAAATGGAAAAACCTTTTAGTAACATGTTTCATTCCAAGAAGAAACTTCTTCAGACTACTAATACTTTTATTGATAGCCTATTTTTGTGAGGAAGGAAGATTTACTACTGATATAATATGGTATCCCTTGGTATATAACTGACATTTATGTTTATATCTCCATCCCTATATATAATCCCATCAATAAAAACATTGCTTTAGTCTGATGAAGTCTGAAAAAAGAGGATGAAACGTGTGTAGCAGTAATTGCCATGCAGTATAGTACCAACAGAGTTGCTAGATTCCCTCCTTTGAAGAGAACTCTCAGTAAGTGGAGAGTAGAGAAAACAAAACTGCTAGTTGCATAACAATGTAGTCCTGTCATCAGAGCTGAATTAACCATTAAGCAAAATAAACACATGCTTAGGGCATCAAGGCAAGAGGGTTGCACTGAAATTGTAAATGATATGATATTGTATATATCTAAAGAAATAAGTCAAACATGATTAACATTTGAATCAATGGGATGCCATTATGAACGAGGAGACAACTGACCCGCAGTGAATCTTTATTGCCATTCTGATTGGTTAATAAGGGAATAAGGTAAATAATAAGGGTTTTTATTTACTCAATACATCAAATCAGCTCTATTGAATAAGGTAGTATTACTAATTAATAATTTTAATTACTAATTAACACTAGGATGGCCGAGGTGTCGTTTTTGACACCTTCAAATTTTCAACAAATTACTATGGAATTACAAATAACTAGTTTTGGTTCGATGCTGAGGCTTATGGACAACTAGCAGTAGAGCCCGGCATTGCCCGGGAATGTGACAGTAAGAGATAGATCACGTATAGACCATCATAAAGAATGAAAAATAAAATTGACAAAAATTATTGTTTAAGGTTGACACACATGTCTTAATTAGTTTTTTGTTTTTTTATTTTTTTATGAATTGGTCAAACTCAAACAAAAACATTGTTTTCAATCATTATGTGTCTACCGATTGAATAGAATTTTATTATAAACAATTGTCTTATAAATGGATTTTTTAAAGCATTCTGAATGTAAAAATAAAGAAAAAAGTGTGCAAGACAAGAAACACTACCTGCCAAAAAAAAGTGAAGTTTTGTTGAAATTGGTTGAAAAATGTAGGAAATCCGATAAATGAACACACGCACACACACAAACAACCTGGGTTTTTATAATAAGTATAACTCGATATGAGTTGTCCCCCTTTCATTCTGGCGACAGTGATGCCTCTTAATCGTGTTTTCAAATTGATTTTGTGCAAAAACAATTGTGTTTTTCCCATTTTTGGCGCTGTCAGAACCACCACAAGGTAATTTTACATAGTACTGTGAAGTTTTGTTGAAATCGGTTGAAAAATGTAGGAAATCTGATCCAATATATAAATGAACAGGCACACACACACACACACACACACAAAACCTGGGTTTTATAATAAGTATGATTATTGAATTTTAGCAAAGATTCTTAACAGACTTAATTCTTTAAAAAATATTCAGTGGAATAGCTGATATTTGAGGTTTTACCTTGAATGGCCGAGGTGGCGTGTTTGACACCTAGGCTATTTATAGGGTAAATGCATTGAAAAATTTCTCACAAGTAATAATACTTGTGTTTATGTCCCCTATCTATCTACACACACATATAATTTTTATATATATATATATAATCACTTTCTTTCAGTATGAGGTATACTAATATTTGTGAATTTCTTTTCAGACTTGTTATTCCTGACTTGAATATTGAATATATTAAAGATGGCTGCTTCACGGCATAATGTAAATAAAGATGTCAAAGGAGCTGGCCATCTTAGTGTTAACTTAATGGGATTTAATTTTTGTAAACAGGAGTAGACTATGGTTAGCATAATGTCAAATAAACATGACATTATGCTAACCATATGTTTATGTGATACGCTGGTTTGTTGATTACACGACCACTTCTGGTCACAGTTCTGTTAGAATCTAGGTGTGGCTCATGTGACAGTGACTGCTCAGCTATGATTGGTTCTTTCTTGGTTGATGTTGTTCTGGGAACTGAAGATCAGTCTCTCTCGATGGTCATATGTGCCTTCAGTTCCTTCTATATTTATTTCCAGCAAGTGTTTCCATGTTGCATGTTCTCAGTTGATATCCTTTATTTGCATTACTCACCAAGACTCCATACTAGTATACTTAACTTGCAGATGTAGGGGGGCCCGAAAATCTTTTAAGTGCCTAGGGCACCTATGGGTCTTAATCCGGCCCTGCCTGTCATATTTAGTTAGAATATTTCTTTGAACTAATTTGTACGTTCTCATGGCCCTAGTCTGTACCTTATAAAGATTACATTATGACACATTACACAGAATTTTTGCATTTTGTCATTCACTTACCTCACATTATCCCGATATACAGAAATTTATATATCACATTCTCCAATATGGTATAACTAAAAATGATAACAAAAATAAAAATGAATGCAATAAAAAGCCGAATGAGATAGGCTTATCTACAATAACATCTAGGTACATCAGAAATCAAAATTTATATTTAAAGAATAAACGTCTTTGCATACTTAATGATTTGATGTAAACTGTAATTGGTCCCTGTTACATTCTACAATCAATTCCCAGTCAATTCAGTTATGTGCCATGCATGATACACATTTAGGCGATCATTTATCTTTCTATACATGACTGACGAGGCAGATTTTTTCCACAGTAGGTTGCCACTTCTTTCTGTGGTAGACCAGTTGCCATCCAAGGCTGTCTTGCTATTTACCCATAGCTGGAGGAGAAAAATAGGATTCATACTTTTCTCAAGGGTATTAGCACGTAGATGAATGTAATGGGTCCGACTGGAATTCAAACTCGACTCTTTTATTCCATAATCTGAGCTGCTATCCATTACTTCAGTGTGCCTCCACACCCCTCATCAAACATATTTCCCCATTTTATATATGAATAGGCTATATTGCCAGTCCCAAAATAGACTGACAAAATAGATATCAAGGCTATTTTGTTGGTAAATATAAGAAGTTTTAGAACTAATAATTGTTATATTACCTAGTAATCTCTCTTGATAGAAACACTCAAGTTAGGAGCATTAACTTCCTTAGTTCAATATACTAACTCCTCTTCTTTTTCTATGCTACCCTTCTAACAATAAACACATGT
Source organism: Acanthosepion pharaonis (assembly GCA_903632075.3). Classification (NCBI taxonomy): domain Eukaryota; kingdom Metazoa; phylum Mollusca; class Cephalopoda; order Sepiida; family Sepiidae; genus Acanthosepion; species Acanthosepion pharaonis. The sequence continues at coordinate 361,231 of CAHIKZ030003216.1, forward strand.
GTACATATGCCCGTTGCCTTTCTCTCATCTCTATCCCAACTTTCTAGCAATAAACACGTGTGTACATATGCTCGTTGTCTTTGTCTCATCTCCATGCCACCCTTCTAGCAATAAGCATGTGTGTACATATGCCCGTTGCCTTTGTCTCATCTCCATGCCACCCTTCTAGCAATAAGCACGTGTGTACATATGCCCGTTGCCTTTGTCTCATCTCCATGCCACCCTTCTAGCAATAAGCACGTGTGTACATATGCCCGTTGCCTCTGTCTCATCTCCATGCCACCCTTCTAGCAATAAGCACGTGTATATATGCCCGTTGCCTTTGTCTCATCTCCATGCCACCCTTCTAGCAATAAGCACGTGTGTACATATGCCCGTTGCCTCTGTCTCATCTCCATGCCACCCTTCTAGCAATAAACACGTGTGTACATATGCCCGTTGCCTTTGTCTCATCTCCATGCCACCCTTCTAGCAATAAGCACGTGTGTACATATGCCCGTTGCCTTTGTCTCATCTCCATGCCACCCTTCTAGCAATAAACACGTGTGTACATATGCCCGTTGCCTTTGTCTCATCTCTATGCCAAACCCAGGCAGAAAACTAAACAATAATATATTACATTTGAGATAGCACGGTGGTTGTGTGAGCTGTGTAGACAGGACTTGAACAACATGGGTTCTGTAGTCTGTGACTGTTGTCTTCAGTGGGTGTACCTGAAGTGTATTGGCAAGAGGACCATGCCCAAAGGCAAGTTTTGGATTTGCAGAGACTGTTATGCCTGAAGTGCTTAAAATATCCAGAGACTTCTATATTTCTTTTAATAATTAACAATGCACAATTGATTTTAACTTGCATTTTAACAACTGATGGTGGAAAAGATTTTGAATTGTGTTCATAATTGATGATGGGGAAAATAAATATAAACTTCTTTGTTAAATCTGTGTGTTGTTATTTTTAACATTACCTGCCTTCATGATAATAAAAATATTTACCGGTAAATTAACCTGGGGTCTATTTTACCGAGACCAGCAAAATAAGCTTAAAAGCATGTTTGTCTATTTTACAGGGACCAACACAATAGCCTTTCCTTTTTACAGATAAAGTTGAGTCCATCAATAAAATCGTTATTAACCTGAAGAAGTTTCTTCTCAAATTAGAAAACATCAGTAAGAAATTTTTCCATCTGACACACACATACACAAGAGTGCTACCCATTATGTGGCCATTTTAACATTAGGAATATACTGTTGTTACTGTGGGGTGATATCAAGTCTCATCACTTTTGGTCATCAATACTTCAGTTCGTTCTTGAGACACTAGTAAAGTTTAAACAAGATTTTATTACATATGGGGATTTTCTAAGTTTAGCATAAGGCCGAAATTATGGGGCACCTATTGAGAATTGAACTTGCTATTCAGCCAAAATTGATCTAGTGAGACAAGTGTGTTAACCATTACATCATGTTTAATTACCCTAGTAATTTACAAAGCATAGCTTAGATGTGGCACAAGGCCTAAAGAGTAGAGCATCCAGTGAGGATTGAAGTCGCTACTCGAACATAATTGATCTAGCAAAATAAGCTTGCTAACCCTTACACCATGTTGGTGTGCCCAGATTTCATTTCATACGAGTAACAAAAAAAAAAGACTTGATTCTCAATTGGCATTTAAATTGAGCTGACAGATAACAAAGTATACTCTGTTTTGTGCATTATAAAGCAATGAACACTGGCTTCTATATATAATACCATTTGCCATTTGAAACATTATAAGAGACATAAATTTGCCAGTCTGAAACATTATAAGAGACATAAATTTTTATAATTCTAATTAAATCAGTTTTGTTATTTTTGACACAGACACAATTTCATAAATTATCAAAGATTTCAAAAGGGTTTAATAAATATTTGTTTACTTAGATCCCACTTGAGTTAATTTGTAATCTGTCCAGTATAAAAAAAATAAATATAAGTGTCACTCTGAAAGTAATGTCTCCTGTTTTATTATGTTGGTGATATGGTAGTAGGGAGCTGAACCTTCCTACTAATAACCAATATTTTTTTTTTGCTTCGTTATAGTAGATGAGTTGCACTCTTGCAAAATGGTATCTGATATGAAAGTGTGGCTGATGTTTACCTGTGAACTTAGTTCAGTGGTCAAGTTTATTTACCCCCACATCCTTGTGGCTAAGTTACTTAACTCTTATTTATAAACTAGCTTAAAATTCACCCTATCAGGTGGCATTTAAGCTAGCACATGTAGAGGGCTCTTGATTGGGCCTTCATTTTGTTCAGGAGTTTGAGAGTCTTTAAGTTTTTGTATATTCTCAACATTGGAAGATCTCCTGACTGCCATTTGATCTGGGTTTTTAATTGCATGGGACTTTATTTTTCTCACTCTAGACTTACATCTTTTGATTGTAATCTGGTCCTCTGTTGGTGGAGATTTCTTTTTGTGAGGTAGGATTACAAAAATTACTGCTGCTGTTTGCAAAAGGCAACAATAAACTACAGAAGAACTCAAAATTGATTGCTGTATTTAAGTATTGCATTAATATTAATGCATTATTATTATTAAGCTTACCTTTTAACTTCAGTGCAGAAATCAGTATGTTTTTTTTTTTTTTTTTAAAGCTTATCACCCCAAGCAAGGCAGAAGTGCCACTAACATGCAAGGGGTTACAGAAAGTGAGAGCAGGAGTAAAGAGGGTGTTTGATGAAAGGATATAGAGAAGGACGTGGATGAGGATCAAGGCATCAGAAGATGTCGATTGACATTACATTTGAATATTTGAAGGTTATAGTTATCAAGGAAGCAACTAAGAGGAAGGGAGTTCCACTGACAGGAAGTGTGAGACAAGAAGCTGTTGGAGTAGCAGAGACAGCTACATTTAACTGCTTTGACAGTGAAAGGGTGGGACAAAGATGCCAACCTAGTAGCATGCTTAAATTCATCCAGCTTGGGAACCAGTGAAAGTAGCTCGTCAGAGTAGTTGCCATGAAAATACTTGTAGAAAAGACAGAGGGAAGCCACAAATTATACAAACTTTTTTCTCCTAAACCTAGATCAGATAAAACATTAGTGTGCATAATAATACAAAAATTCTGATATCTGTTTATATTTCTGAGATGAGGTATTGTAACTATTTACATTGTTCAGACTGTTGTTCTCATCTTTATTGTCATATTCACAACGTTTCGGCAGTTGTATCCTCCAGCCTTCTTCAGGCGATATATGTTGGAATTTCAAATCAAACCCTTTATTTTGTCCACCAGGGTAGATTGTTCTAGTTCCACATGCCATGCCTTTTCTGGATATCTCAGTTTAAGTTATCAGTGGATAAAAGTGTTGGTTGAAGTAATCCAGTGACCCAAAGAGTTGTGAGTTCAGCACCTGGACACAGCAGAGGTGAACAAAAACTTGGGAGAGTTGAATTACTAAAGGGAAATAACTGCAAAAATAAGTGTGTGTGTGTGTGTGTGTGTGAATATTTTATAACAAGTTGTATTAGTTAATGAAGAAGTTAAGATGTGTATCACTTAAGCAAATTTTTATTCTTCTTTCCTAAGGGTATTTTGCGCATAAGTGAATATAATGTACCCAACTAGAATTTGAACTCAGCTCTCCAATTAACAATTCTGAGCCATTATCTGTCAAATCACCCACACATCCAAGCTTACAGCACCTGGTATTCCCAAGCTTGCTGTTGTTTAACTTCAGTTGTTTTATCGTGATGTGGCCATAAGCCTCAAGGTAGAAAGGAAGATTCAAACAATAAAGAAGCAATGAAAAATAACGAAGATCCATGCTTAGCCGTGTAAACATTACGCAATGCACAATTACAATTGCTAAACAATTAATGATTGGAACGCTATAAAGAAATCTCTCAAGCATTAAACATAAAATTATGTCAAACATCAAAATCATTTTGCACATGTGAACAACTGCCTGAACTTAAAACAAATGATAAAGTTCCATTAAACATTGGTTTAGAAAAGGAATAATAATAAAGAAACTGACTCAATCATGATCATACCCTCGTTCCAATATAAGATAATAAAATCACCGCCGACACCTTCTCAAAACAAACGAACTATTACAAATAAAACAAGACATCGGCATTGATAACAAAAATATTATACCAAACGTCATATCATAAAATGAACTATCAGCCACATCAATCTCAACCCTCCCGACCATATCACAAAAGATTACTTGACACCATAAATGACTCAAAACAATTAAAAAAAAAAAAAAATGTTATGCATCACCCCATATCACACCACTTCTCAATGATGTCACAGTCCTTAAATGTACACTCATGTAGTAGAACAATAAAAATTTGCTTGTGACACGTTTGCCTTAACTAATATTATGTGTTATAAAATACTAAAATACTCATAAAATCATTGACTGAGTATGTGTACCATGTGACTATTTCCTTCCTGATAACCAAGCAAATAAATTTTTTGAGTCTTACACAAGTTTTAGATAAAACACTGTATCACTGAGGTTGATTAGCCTTCCTACCATCCTGATTTTACTCTCAGCAACGTCTGGCTTTTCAAAAAGTTAAAAATTGCCATTTTTATCACCATGACCAAAATTAAAGCGAATAATACAATTAGACAACTACTGGGGTTTGTAAAAATTAACTTTGCAAAATTGAATGGATTAAGTATGTAAAATCTTAAAGAGAGTACTTTGAAGTGGACTAAAGCACCATTATTCATATTAGGTTACACATCTTAGTACATAATATATATATATATATATATAAAGTACATATACTATTACCTATCCCTATAACTATATATCTATATATATATAGTCATCCACAGACTGTTTCGCTGTTTCATGGCTCATCAGTGTATGATAAATTCTAAATCTTTCACTGAGTTCTGAATATTTTTTTAAATATTCTTAACCAAAGACTATTTTTGAGATAAATTTATAAAAATTTGTTAAATGGAATATGTCAGATTCTTAGCCAGTGACACAGACAGTGTTTCTTAACAAGATTTTCATTCAACCTCTATATCAAAATGCAACATTGTGTAGCGTATGTCATATTAAATAGGTCGACTCAAACCTTAAAGTCTACTGAGAATAAATCCTCGGGTCTTCTCTCGCCCACCCCATGTCATAATTTTGAATCTTCCTCTTTTTCTCTCTCTCCTTCTCCCCCAATACAATATTTAATTTGTATATCTTGAATTTAACCTGGAGTATATTTGGTTTGCAGGTCTGAAAGATTGAAGGGTATTTTTATAGTTTTCATGAAATAAAGATTATTACCTATGGTATTTTAAGCGTTTGATATTCATTAATATATATATATATATATATATAGCCTAGACATATATTAGTTGATAACACAACAATACTAACACATACACACAGTAAAAGAGCCTTAAAATATTGGAGACCATCTATATTAAAACAAAGCAACCCATGTTCAAGAAAATTACATTTCAAACCAGTCACAACATATTACAATGTATGGTTCTGTTGATAACATTTTTTTCTCTTACGTGGTCATGTATGACATCATACATTTGCATTATGGATTTACAACTTGTGTCTGTTATTCCTCAACCGTTATTGTTGCATAGCAAACTTCTATGTAAACATAACAGGATGTAATCTTTGACAGTGAACATCTCTGTTGTAATGTCCATATAACCACCATAGATGGCTCATGTGTACTGAAAGCTTAGATCAAGGAACACCATAATAAAAAATATCCAAATGTTGGACAGTTTTTGTCTTTATTTTCTCTTGAAACTAAAGCCACTATACAAGGCTTAGAATGGCTTATGATCAAATATAATAGACATTTGTTGTCTATTATATTTAACAATATATGTTTATATATATATATATATATATATATATATATATATATATATATATATATATATATATATATATATATAAACGTTTGGGTTACCCCACTTGATTGTGCCAAAATGCCTGCTAGGGGGGCGTTCTTTAAGCCTATCAATAGGCAATGATATTTTTATTCACCCTATTCTTTTAGTCCTTTTTAACTCTGGTTTTCACATGTAGTTGCACATAGATAGGAATGCTGCTGATAAGGCATGCTTGCTTCTTTTGTCCTCCTTTGACTTTGGAACCTTATCACATACGCATATACACACACGTGTCTATCACACACACTTGTTATACACACAAACACACCCACCCACAAACAAGAACATTCTTCTTATAATTTGTTTTAATGTTTTTTCCCTTGCATTACAATTGTTTACACATGTAATTCCTTTTGTTAATACATGCATTATCGGTTGTTTTATACTGTTTTGTGTTACTCATTTTAACATTGAGCCCACCCGTATTATTTGCGGGATATATGTTCCAGGAGTCCGTAAATATTTACTATCAAAAGTATTGATTCCCACAACATAATGGTGACTAATATTTACCCAAACATACTAGCACCCTGCAACAAACCAATAAACTGTGTTCAGTATTGCTCTGGCTCAAGTTTCCTTACTGAGCCTGTTCATTACACATGGTACAAGTAGCATGTGGAGAGTGGTATATGATTACTCATAATTAAAATAATTATAATATTTGATGCACCTTAATATTTTCTGTAAAAAATTAAAACTAAGTAAATTAATTATGTTACTTAAGTTTACTTATATCTATCTACTGTAATTTATGAAATATGAAGCATGATTTTTTTCCAATTACCTTGTTAATGAATTTCTGCAGATCAATTTATTTATTTATTTATTGAAAGGCTCACAAAACTAGTGGCAATTACTAAAATAAACCTTTTTCCAAAAGCTTTTAATTAATCTTTTCATAGCTATACAAAAATTTTTAAAAGTAGGTCATCAAAGCTTATAAAATATTCAATATGGCTACCACATGAAAGCTAGAATATCTAAATTTGAAACCAATTTTTCTACTTTGGGGCTTAAGTTACATAAAGTAATTTCTGTGGATTTCATGGCAGACATATTTCTTTTTTTTTTTAAACATGGTTCCACCAATATTTATAAGTAGGTACAATCTCAATGTAAACTGTCTTGCATATCTGTAGCTGCTAAGATAAATATGAATATGATTCTATGATTGCATAACTTGAATAAAAAATTTAATGAAAAAATACAATCAAAATCAATAAAAATTTAATATACCATGATGTGCATTTTGAATTATATATAAGTTTCATTAAAGATGACTGACAAGGTACTGTGAATAATTTAAGCACACACAGAAACCTATCAAACTATGTCTGCAACATACTCGTAGAAAATATGGCTATAATAGCTTTGTACACATGTAAAAAAAACAGCTAAAAATAATGTAAGCATTAATAATAATAAAAAATAAAAAAAGTCAACACTGAATAATATCAATTATAAACATGGTAACAATGTGCCTAATTGTGTTTGGAAAAAAAAAAAAACATTCCCATCACTATAGTTACACATATAAAAAATCTACAGATTCAGTTAAAAAAAAAAATTCCTTGATAATGGCTAACAGAATAGCCAAAAAAAATCTTTTTGGATATATAAAACATTTGGGTAGTTTTTACACACTTTATGCTCAGAGAAGAAAACACTTACATGAATGTAAAAAAAAATGAATAAAAAGCTTAATTCTAGTACTTTGTCAATTGTCTTTAATGAAACTTATATAAAAGAGGGATTGCTGCACAAATACACAATTATTTATATATATATATATATATATATATATATATATATATATATATATATATATATATATATATAAATTTATAGGGCAATGTATTGAAGATAGAGTGTTTATAGATATAGACATTATAGATGTAGAAATCAACACTGCATGGTGACTGTCAGTTTCATGCTTCAATGCAATCTTCAGACCAAATTGTTAGAATCTTTGTGCTGGAGCTGATATGATTTGCATGGACTACCTTCGGGTTGGATGTTAGAATTAGCAAAAGATACACTTATTAGTTATAAATAAAACAAAGTAAATGAACACTAAAATAGTTGTTTAAAATCGTATGTGTTAAAAAGTGCTCAGTATCAATTTAGAAAGATCAAACCTGTAGAGCGATTTTATATCCTAAAATAAAAACACTGAATGGAACACTACTGTGGTTTCGACCACCAAGGTCTCAAGTGGTTAACTTAGCAAACTAATTATAGATAACACAAGAACTTTATTTTAGGATATATATATATATATATATGTGTGTGTGTGTGTGTGCATGTATTTTGTTAAACAAGACTAACAAAGTACTTTTGTAAAGTATTTTTTTAATTATCTTTTTCTTGTAAATGAACAAGTGTTTTCTTTTCTGAACTTAATGAGTCTAGAAATTGTCCAAATGTTTCTTGATCCCGACCGCTTTAAGACAAACTATAGGCCATTTTCAAGAATTTTAATTATTTCTCTTATAATAAATGCTGTGTAAGTAAATAGTGTAGACAGTATAAAATATCACTTACACAGCATTTATTATAGAAGTACAATAAAACAAAATCCTTGAAAATGGCAAATAGTTTAGTTGAAAGCATTTGGAATCAATAAATTTGTGATAAATTTTACATTCAGACCAGTAAAGAAAAATTAAACAAAGGTGCCTTGTCAGTTAGTATGTTTAATATGTATTAAATAGGAATTACTTCCCAAATATACATTATATATATATATATATATATATATATATATATATATATATATATATATATATATATATATATATATATATATATGATTAAAAGCCTTCATGCTATGCAACAAAATCTAACACCACCAAATATGTTATTGTAAACAGTTCTAATAAAAAACAGATTTCATAAGCTGAAATTCAAATTGTTATATTTATCATATAAGTTAAAATACAAACTGAAAATTTTAACAAATGTATTAATAAACTATTTTTTCTCTTTATATATGTCTACTGGCCTGTGCATTCAAGAGAATTAAAATGTGCTCTCTGACATGTTTCAAACCTGTGTCCCTCTTTTGTAAGTTTTTCTCTACAGCCAAATTGTCCTAATATTTGTTGATTCCAAATGCTTCGGCTAATCTATCATCCATTTTCATTTTAGCTATACTAATATAATAAATGGTGTCTAAGTATTATTAGATACTGTCTAAAAGTGGCTTATTGTTAATTTCCAAATATGGCCAGTATACTGTGGTTGTGTTCATAATTGATGCTATTACGGTTTTTATTTTTTTTTTTTTTTTTATAATAAATGTTTCCATTATTTTTAAAACACACAGGCATACATAATATTTGTTTATGTGTAACGTGGTTTGTCATCTGAATCTGTAGTGACTTTGCTTCTGCTATCAGAAGTTGGTACTTTGAGTTGAGATAAAAGGATTTCAAATGCTGATTTTCTAGGCAAGTAGACTTCCTCTACTCAGGAAACTAATGTTACACAATCTTCCTATTCTCCTACAGTTAGTACATTGGTATGACATCTGCATTCATAGAAATGCTCATTGGTCATTGGTCTTATTTATCATCCTGTATTTCATTTTAGTTTAAAAGCTGCAGAAGTGAATTAATCCTCAAGGAATTTCTTAATTTTTCAACTATTTTTTTTAAACATTTCACCTCAAGCAAGGCAACAAAGCTACTAAGACACAGGGGGTGCTAAGTGTGAGAAAATATGAGAAAAAGAAAACATTATTAAGGAGAGAGAACAATAAGAGAAGAGAAATTAAGAAAATAACAATTGATATTGCATTTAAATTTTTGAAGATCAAAGTTGACTGGAAAGTAAGATGCCAAAAGAGAGTTCCACAAGTGAGAAGTGTAAGAAAAGAAACTGTCAGCATAGAACTTACATCTAGCCATTTCGACTGTAAAATGATGAGATCTTGTCGCTAATCTAGTACTGCACTTCAATTTGTAAAATCTAGATACCAAAGAGGAAAACTCATCAGAACAATTACCATGAAAATGTTTATAGAAAAGGTACAGGAAAGCCACATTGTAAGAAAGTGACTGAAGCTGAGATGCCAGGTCAAGACCAATTACATTGCAGATTTTTCTTTGGATTTTATAAAATGAAAGTGAAATGGCATGCTTTCTGATATAACATGATTTCTGTAACCAAATAATTGCACTCTGGAGAAAATTATTTAAACAATAATAATTGTGCCATACCAAATAAGCTCTATGCTAGCAGGTGGGGAATTGATAATTTAATCAAACTTCTTTGGCCTAATTTTCTCTTCTTATATCAGTTCAGCAAGTGATGTGAGCTTTGTTTTCCATTACTAGTTTTTACCTCTGTGAATATATTTGAGAATGGAAATGGACAGAATTCTATTTCAATACCTGGCTTAAAGAAAAGAAAGACTAAAAGTTTTACAAGAGCTGACCTGATTCAAATGATAATTGTTAAATTAAAAACTAGGGCAGTTCAGAGTGACAAACACAAATACATCTGTAATGCTAGATTTGAATTCTACTCAGAACGAACTGCTTAACGAACATTGACTTAACTGCTTTTGGCATAGATACAAATCCAAAATTTACTGCATTGTTTTACTCGGATATTCCAACTGTAAGTTTTGTCAGTCACAATCCATAAGTGAGGGTTTCAAGTTTCCCCTCTACATATCATATCTTTATTTACTAAACTTACTTTAGTCTGGTATAAGAACACTATTATGGAGCATCTGAGAATCTAATTTACTATTGTATATGAAACTGGCTTCCTAACACTTGCTCGATGGTAGAGGCCATCACATTTATACCTTTTATACTTAGAAACAAACTGCTTACTAATACATTAATGTTCACAGATCCCAAAACTGGATGGTAAGCATTAATCATTTAGCATTCAACTTGCTCCGTAAATATTGGCTCTCAATGTCCAACCTGTTGTAACCTGTCTCATGTATACTCTGCTATATGATGACAGCATTTCAAATAATGCAGGAAGTGCCGCAAACAGTGAGACTTTGAGACAATATTTATGGGGCAGGTTTGAGTGTGTTGAATGTTAAACGGTTAATTGATTATTGATAGAATCCTATTATTAATACCAGATTTTTTATAAGCCTATAATACTAGCTGCTGCTGAAGGTAGAGAAGGAAAGTGAAAAGAAAGGATTTAAGATCAATTGCAAGAAGACAGAATGCATGGCTGTCAGCAAAAGGGACACTCCAAAGTGCAAATCGAAGATACCAAAATCAAACAAGTGAAAAAAATTTAAATATCTGGGAAGTGTTTTATCATAGGATGGAAAATGCAACACTGAAATCTGAAAGTGCATTGGGATAGCCAAAGATGCATTCCAAAAGCTAAGCAGAATATTAAGAAATAGAAAATCTTTGCTAGAAACAAGGAAAAGAGTATGAAACTGTTACATGATATCTATGGCAGGGAGTGCTGGACAATTTCCTCAAAGATGAAGAAGAGATTTGAAGCAACAGAAATGTGGTTCTACAGGAGAATGCTGAGGATACCATGAACCAATAACAAAGTTTTAGAGGAAATGGAAACAAAAAGGAAACTTATACTTAACATCAGGAAGAGGCAGTTGAAATTACTAGAGAACATAATGAAAAAAATGGGCTTGGAAAATCTGATACTCACAAGACAAATTGAAGGCAAGAGGGACAGAAGAAAAAACACATTATATACTTAATGAGCTTGAGTAAATGTATGGCAGTACAGGGTTTAGGAGAAATAAAAAGACAAAGGACGGGAAGTTATGGAGAGCCATGATCGTCTATGTCTCTGGCATATAATAGTGGATTTTTATAATTCAGAATTTATAGGAGGATTTATAGGTTATTATTTTTACCGTATTTTTTGGTGTATAAGAGTCATAGTTGAATGTATGAATAAAAGTGATAAATGCAATTTCTGAGGGGGGCAAAATGGCAAAATCTCGAAAATAAACCCCACAAATGGATTATGAATCAAGAGAAAGCAGGAACTATCCATTTCTGCAAATTGGATAATTTTTAAAGGAAAGAGTATTCCACGTGATAATAGTTTAGGGGATTTTACTGGTTATATATCACTTTTATCATTTCATGAAATGCAAAGGATTATTAGAAAGAATGAAAACTAAATGAAAGAAAAAAAGTAATTCTTGTTGAGATGTGCATGTGGATGAAGAATTTGTGAAGAAAAAATAAGAAATTATACAGTGATTATCTCATTTAATAAATGTGGTATTAGTCAATGCAATATGGATAATAATGGATTATGGATGATATTCACTTTCATCATATTAGATCCAATGACAAAATGTTAGATTCCTTTCCAATCATAGTGAAAGCAGTGAGGATGACATTCTCTTTGATCCTAATATTGGATTCAATGATGGACTGTCGGATTCCTTTCCAAATGATAGTGAAAACAATGGCATTCTCTTTGATCCTAATATTTGATCCAATGATGAAATGGATTCAATGATGGATTTTCAGATTCCTTTGCAAATGATAGTGAAAACAATGAAAGATGGCATTCTCGTTGATCCTAATACTGGATCATCAGATTCCTTTCCAAATGATAATGAAAGTAATGAGTATGGCATTTTCTTTGATTCTAATATTGGATCCAATGATGGACTGTTAGATTCATTTCTAAGTGATAGTGAAAACAATGAGGATAGATCTTTGATCCTAATATTGCATCCAATGACAGAATGTCAGATTCCTTTCCAAATGAGAGTGAAAACAATTAGGATGGCATTCTCTTTCATTCTAATACTGTATCCAATGATGGACTGTCAGATTCCTTGTCAAATGATGGTGAAATCTATGAGGATAGTATTCCCTTTGATCCCAATACTGGATCCAATGATGGACAGTCAGATTCCTTTGCAAATTATTATGAAAGCAATGAGGATTTTGTAGGTTTTGAACCAAATTAACTTTTTATTATTTTTGTTATTTCCTCATTTTGATGTTCTAAATTCTTTTGTGTTGAGAGCAAGATAAACTAATTTTTCAAGTACAAAATTGAATTTTGTTCAATAATAATCTTTCAAATACAACTATAACTTCTTTTTCCTTTTTCATATCTATCTTTAAAATAAGAATGCAACTTATATTCTGAAAAATATGGTGTATTAGTGTGATCCATGAAAATACAACATTAAATAAAATAAGCTAAGCAAAAGTCGTAGAGAATAAAAAAAATAAAGGAAGAGTATAAATTATGAGAAAGGAGCAAGAGTCCCGAGATGTGCTTCCACTTAATAATACTTTACAAGTTTACAGTGATCACGAGTTAACAATCTTCAAAAGAAGTGTTAGTAATAGCATTTTTGGGATTTGTAACTTGTTCTTTGTAAATTAAAAGACCCTATAAAATTGCAAAATGTAGCATCAAGTGACCAATTAATATTCTATTCAATTGTGCGTGTGTGAAACTGACAGTCGAGTATATAACATACAAAAGAAAACAAGCAATTAAAAACAGAATTTTCTATTTAAAATAAGCTGGCAAAGATTTCACCGGAAAGAAAGCTGGCAGTTTTTTAAACGTTTACCTATGAGATCAGATTTTTTTTAAAAAAATGACATGTTTTATGCTTAAGGTTGCTTCGAACAAGACACAATTAGTTGCGGTTGAAAAAAAGAGGGGGATCACATTTCAACTTCCTACAAGTGAAAAGGATATTCTTTTTTTATTGGGTGGTAGTGGTGGTCGGGGGAGGCTTTTAAAATAAAAAAAATTGTTTTATCGCGATTTATATTGAGAAATGTTCCATTTTAATTTTTAAAACTTTTTCGTCGCATTTCATTTTTAAACTAAAGCGTAAATTTCTATAGTTGAATTTGAATCAGGTCAAAAAGATTTTCTCTGTTTGTCAACAGGGACAAGGAGGTCAAACTAGGCAACAAATCATTCAGATGAGCTGATTTGAGATGGACAAAGTGTTTTTTTTAGTTGTTTTACTACGAAATTATGTCCAAGTTATTTTTTTTAAATGTTTTTTTTTTTTATGAGACCTCAACAACTCAACATTAACAATAATAATGGACTCTAATGAATTAAAAAATATATTGAAATAAAACGTCTTTTTTGAAGAAACCCATCATTAATTTTTTTTAAAAAGAATGACAGCTTTTGAAAAGTAAAGTAAAGTATAAAATTAAAAAGTGTCATTTTTATAATAAATAAATTGAATATTTAAGATATAGCCTATGAATAGGATTTTATTTTTTTATTATGTGATGACCGTTCAAGGAGGTGAAAAAGCATGGTTCTGAGCCATACAAAAAAAGATGTTTTGCAGAATTATATAAATTCAATCAATAATAAGGGGAACATTCTGGAAGCTTAGTAATAAAATTTAGTGCCTAACTATCGTAAAAATACTATTTTTTTTTTTTTAGAGAGACTGTTTTACTTTTTAAGCAGTAGACAAATTTTCCCGCTCAAATCCCCAGTCATTTAGAATCGTGTACTTGTAAAAAAAAAAAAAAAAAAGTCATCAGTATTGTCACGTGTGACAATGACAAAAATTTGTAAATTTGTTAGATATGAAAAAACTAAAAGAAAAAAATATTTATGCTATTATTGTGAAAAGAAACGAGCCCTGAAAAAAAAAAAAAAAAGGAACGAACGAACATTTTTGTTATGTTGGTACAATGGTTGGTGTACTGTACACAAGCTTTTTCGACCGTGAGTTCGATCCAGATTTGGGAAATGATTCAAATAAATAATTTAATATTTTCATGAATAAATGATAAACATAAAAAAAAAATAGTTAAAGAGTTTTAGAGTGTTAAAATTACGGAAGAATGTTAAATTGTGTTTATAGTCACTTTTTAAAGTAAGTAAAAAGCGAAACAAAAGAAAACTGTCTGTTGTACTTGTACAATACATCATATGCACACACACGCATAAATTCTCATCAAAATTTGTCCGATTTGTTGCTGTCAAAAGTTCATTCAAAAAACCTATTCATGGTCTGGTGCTATAATGAAAAATGAAGTGATCTGAAAATTAACATAATAAATCAAACTGAAATTATTTTATTTTTACTTGAAACTCGAAGAGTTCACAGTGTCACCCATTAAAAACGATTGGGGGGGTCGTAACTTTAGAGAGCGTGTAGGGAGGAAAAAAGGTTAAAGAATTATTGATATTTTCATTTAGAGTAGGTAATAATTTTAAAGTAATGTTAATTAATTATATCTTAAAATAGAACCCATTTAATTTATTTGTATCTACGAAATTTGAAATACCAAACATTTTAATTGCTTCAATTATTAAAATAACTTATTTTTTCTGACCATGTTGATGGGGGTTCTAAAATATGAACACAACGAGATGATTTTTCTAATTAATTATTTCAATTTAAGCCAATAAATCCAAGATAATACGTCCCACACGACGGAAGGCAGTTTGAAATGAACTTAGGCTGATGGAATTAAAAATAAAAATTATTACTTGAGTGAGAGTTAATTCTATGAAAAATAACCAGGGATTTGGCGACTAAGCCCCTCAATAAGTATAAATAAAATTAAATAAAAAAAAGAAAGTGGTATGACAAAGCACATTACTCCCCCAAAACAAAAACTTTTTTTTTCAAACTTCAGCAAACAAACATCTTTTAGATCTCTCTTTAAATCGCTTCCCTCAATCCCAAGGAAAGAGATTCTGGTCACGGGGGCTCAAAAAAAAGAAAAAAAAAAAAGAAAAAAAGGCTTTTGCTAAAATTTAAATTCCTCTAACTTTCATTTATTTTAATTAATTAAATTAACGAAAAAAAAAAAAAACTATTTTCCTTGCGATTATTATTTTAATTATTTTTCTTGCAACATTTTAAGTCCATTATTAAATTATTAATCAATAGATTTATTTTTCTTTTAAAATAATTCGATTAATTTTAGGGGGAAATATTTTTCTCGTATATTTTTTTGTGACATTTAACTTTTCAAAATCGTAGATAAAAAGCGATTGTTTTTATTATGAAAAAAATATCTCTTTTTAAAGGCACTTCCCCCCCCCTCTGTTTAACAATAAATAAAAATAAAATGCAGTGATCTCGCACATATCATATTTCCTTTTCCTGTAACACTTAGAAAGAGTAGGGCCGTCAAAACTTTTTGAAAATGCATTGTTATATGAGTGATGAAAAAAAATTACACATGCAATAAGTCCGTTAAGTTTCAAAAATCCCTAACGCACCTTAAGGCTTTACTGTCCAGGCCAGGTGTGTGTAATCGATAAATGGTATTTTTATGAATTAACTCAGCTTGAACTGAAAGAATAGATGAAATTATTACTGATTTAAGATATAATACATTTAATTTTATTTTAATATGTTATTTATTTCTTAAAACTACAAATTAAATAACTGCCTTTGGTGGCTGATTTTTTTTTTTATTTTTAACCCTAAGTCAGTTTATTTCAGCTCATATTTCTGATATTGGCGCGTCAAAGTAAAGTAAACTGATCATTGTTTTTGATTATTACAGCAAAAAGAGAAGGGTTTTGATGCTACTATCAAATCATAAATGGAATTTATTTTTAATGTTTGTCAATTATTTGTTTCAAGTTCCGTTCCTACTCACATATTTGGTCTGCATAGCGACGGCCATATTCGAAAGGAGAGGAGAGCTGCCACACCACACATGGAAACTATCTGACATCTTTAGCACCTGGAAGTGCACGGTTGTGTCCAGAAATTTGTCTGAAAATTGGTGAATGCCTATAGAACATTCAGCACCTGGATCTGAATGCATGCTAGACATATTATCAGAGAAAACCGCCAAAGAAAATCGATATTTGCAAGTCTTTCTGATTTGTCTACGTGATGGCGGAAAATAAAGGCTAGAGATCGGTTGGCTACTTATGATTACGGATGTCGATAAGAGCAGTAAATTTTGCTGTTTCGCAATCTTTCACTTATTTACGAAGATTAAAATAAATCTGTATAATTTTTTAAATGTAATTTTGACTTTGTTAATTATAGAAAAAAAGTAGAAACAACACACATTAAAAATTATATTCGCTCGTAAAGTGGACCAAGCAACTAATGAAATGTAGCAGAATTATGCTAATAATTCGGAATAAATCGATTTCATGTTGAAGTTCAGTGAATTGCGATGTTAATTTTTAAAGAGTTATGAAAATCTAATAATTTTCTAAAATTTTGGATTAGTTTAGAAAAAACATTTTATTTTTAAGATTCAAAACAAAACTCTCTTCAGAAGGTTGTCCATTTTGTTTTTGTTTGACGCACAGAAACAGATTGATTGAAAGTTGTTGTGACTAATAACGGCATTGTTGAATATTTGCAAATTCTAACATCGATCTCATTTTTTTTTTTTTTACAAAACTAAAAGTAATTATGGTCAATCGAAATTCATTAACCAAAACATGACTGAATAAGTAAATAAAATGAGTTGTTTATGCTCCATTTAGTTATTGCTGCTAACGACAACCTTGTCACCATGGTAGTGGTGGGTAAGTTAAAGTGACAAGCACCTTTTATGATGTGCCCAACATCATAAAAGAACAATAATAGAAACAACAAATAATGTTGCCACGACCAATACTAAATGTTGTAATTCATTGTAGTTTCATATATTTAAAAGAAGCAGCTTTTAAACAGGCCGAGGTGAAACCGTGCCAACTGTTGTCATGGACACGCCAATATAGTCTCTTAGCCCACTGCTGCCTAACTACCGTCATGACGTCATTGGTGATTGACCAATCATTGAACTGCATTGAATGCGGTTGTCAAGGTAGCCAAAAAAAATAGCAAGGCTGATTCGGTGAGGCGGTCGGAGTATAAATACCGGCGTCACTGCGTTCCTAGCTAAGAAGCGCATCGAGTGAGCGTCGGTTAATTCAGATTACCGTCGGGGGATATATTTAGGCTTGTGTAAATATATACTTACAAATATATATATATTTTGTTATAAATATATATATATATACACACATCTATCTATTTAGATCACCTTAACTGATCTAAGTAAAAAGAAAAAAAATCGTCGTTACATTTTTATCACAAAACAGATATAAAAATGAGGGAAATTGTTCACGTACAAGCTGGACAGTGTGGCAACCAAATTGGTGCTAAGGTAACTATACGTTTTGATTTCGATCTTGAAATTGTCAAAATTATGATTGTATATTTGGTTTTAGTAATTTTATATTTGTTAAATAAAGATTTAAGTAGAGAAGTCAATTTCTATTAGTTGTATTTGTGCGAAAAACCCCTTCGATTTTTCATTAATCGAGCATATAATTTCAAAATGCCGTGTCGATTAAAACAGAAAAATGACATTCGTTTCTGTTATCGTGTATTTTTCTACTTTATATGTATCTTGTCTTTAAAATCCAACTGTCTTCAAGTGGTTGTAACTGTTTTTTTTTTGTTTTTTTTTTAATAGCTAAAATCAAGCATTCCCATACTTGAATGATTTTTTTTTTTCATCCTTTAAGCAAAGATTTCTAATTGTTATCAATCCCACTTCTGAAACCACTGAAGAGCTGGTTATTTATTGACCAGAAGGTGGGGGATCGGTTTTCCGTTGATCGTGTCTTATAATTTCTTTTCAACCACTCATCTAGTTGAAATTTGAATAGATAATTTATTCTGCTTATTAGAGTGAATGTCTCACCTTTATTTTCCTTTCATTCTACAATCTTTGAATGATTTGGGACTTCTTGTTTTTCTTCATAAAATAAAATTTTTTTTTTTTTTTTTTTTTTTTTGTTGAAATAGCTCTTATATTTTATATCGTCTTATGGCCTTGAGCGAGAATTTACTTTTTTATGCTTTTGGCATTTATTGCTTTTGATGTTAAAATATGATCGGATGTTTCATATTTCTCTGTTCATGTATAATTTTCTACCTTTCTCCTTTCTTTTATTTTATTTATCGTGTAGTTTGCGATTTAAAAATCAAAATCGTCGTACGGCTACTGCATTGCTGTCTGCTGTCGTCATACTGCGGCAAAAGTTGGAAGTCTTGCACTTGTATTTTTATTATTTAAATAGCAACCACCACCGCCACTGATAAATAATAACGATCTTTTCTTTAAATATATTTCCTTTGTTTCTTTTTTTCGAGGCCTTTTCCGTTTATGGACACTTAATTTAATCCTTCAATGTGATTTAAAAAAATTAACAATCTCTGTCCACCGTTTGGAGAAGAGGAGGGGGTAGTTATCCATTTTCATCTTTCTTCCTGCGTCTCATCATAAAATGAAAATCCGGATAAATAAAGACTTAATTTGATCCATTTTTTATTTATTTATTGTGAGCAGATTTCTCTTTAATTAATAATCTGCTTATTGTTGGCTATCCTCCTCATTCCCTTCACCTATCAGACTAAAGGACTAGCAAAAAAACAAACAACAAAAAGAAATAAATAAACAAAAAAAACGAATAAAGCTCTTATTTTCATTTTGAAATAACTTTTTTATTATTGTAAAACATTGTAGTGTACGTGCCTCATTGATTGTAATAAGTGGTTGTTGGTTCTTTTTCTCCCTTACCTGTGAACCATTTCGTTTCGAATGAGTCATGTCTCCATTTTTTATTCTTATTTTTTTCTTGGCATTAAAAACTAAATATTTTTACTTGATATGCAGCATTTGACTTTTTCACAAATGAACATCTTCAGCTGATAAAATGCACAAAAGAATCGATAGCATGTCATTAGCTAGAGATGCATCTCTAGGTTTTCTGTTCTGGGTGTCATTGCCATCCATCGAAACCAGTGTTTTTAATTTTCCTTAAAAATCTGGGACAAGATTAAGAGAAAACAATGATTTTTTTTTTTTTTCTTTTTATATGTAAGAAATTACCATTCAAAAGTAAAGGAATTTTGTAACGGTCAACGTGAAATAAATTTATGAAAAATGAACGCAATTATTTAAATTCTTTTGACGTTGAATAAAAAAAAAATCGAATTTCTAAATTACAAGTTTTTATCTTGCAATGATAACGCTTTTTTGAAAATAATTAAATTTTCAGTTAGCAAAGAATTTTTTTAATTTAATTTCACTTTTTTTGTAAAATTGAATTAGCTTTCTAATTAACACTTGCTTTTAGAATTATTATTAGAAAGATTTTATTTCTCTCTTCGACATGTGACTCATTGTTAAAAATAAATCTTTTTATTTTTAGAACCGTTTTAAAACCATTTGTAACTTAGAATTTCACCTCGGCTATAAATGACTGAAGGTCGTTGGTGTTCAGCGATGTATATCGTGTGTACGTTTTGTATATTATTGCTGTACCCTACTTGTGCAAATAGAATTTTTTATATATATATGTATGTGTGTGTGTGTGTGTGTGACTAATTTGATTAAATGTTTCTCAGTTGCCTTTTTATAAAAATCGTTTCTTTAAAAAAATAATTCTGGGATTCGAAGCCAAATGAAAATGCTAGTCTCTTTCTGCCGCTTCTGACCATTATTAGAAATGTTAATACTTAGTAGTTTTTTTCCTCAGACGACGGCGACAGCCTTATAGTTTTCAAGGTTAACTACTCTTATTATACTTACCTGTGATACCATTATTACTACAAGAAGGTTGGTAGTTAGGGAATTCGGTAGTATCATTCAGCTGACTTGTTGCTTGATTATATCACTCCTTTCCCTTAATTGTCTGTCTACAACAATAAATGAATCAATTTAAAACTTTTTTCTTTTGCTCTTTCTTGAGACGTCTCCTCTTGTATCAATTTAGTTGAAAGTCGACGGAATGCCATCGATCTTTCGCATCGGTGTTAAATCAATCCCATTATCCATCCATTAATAAATAGCATTTTCTTGTATCGTATTTTTAGTAGCTATATTTATATTTTTTTCTCGCGAATGACAGGATATTAATTTCTGGTAGTTTTTTTTTTTTTTTTTTTTTTTTTTTTTTTTTTCTTCAGTCTCTAAATCCATGTTTTCTGAATTCTAGTTTGAGTTCGCTTTCTAAATTTCAGTTTTTTTTTTTATCATACCTGTAGTAGGGAAACTTTTCTAACCTTGAAACGCTTACAAAAGAAATAGAATTTAATTTAAGATTATTATTATTTAAAGTCCTAATTATCACGACTTGTAAATTTCCCCCTTTCCTTTCTTTGTAAGGAAATCTATATAAAGCTTCTTTTTTTTTTTTCTTCTCTTTTAATCTGTTTAGTTTTGGGAGGTGATATCAGACGAGCATGGCATTGACCCCACTGGAACCTACCATGGTGATTCTGACTTACAGCTAGAAAGGATCAACGTCTACTTCAACGAAGCAACAGGTGCGGATTTTTCTTATTTAAATATTAACTGACAATTGATATTCAATCTTAGTTCTGTTTTTTTGACAACAGTTTTGATTTTATTTTTAACCAGGTGGTAAATATGTACCTCGTGCGATTTTGGTTGATCTTGAACCCGGAACGATGGACTCTGTCAGATCTGGTCCCTTCGGTCAGATATTTCGGCCAGACAACTTTGTATTTGGGCAAAGCGGTGCTGGTAACAATTGGGCCAAGGGTCACTACACAGAAGGGGCCGAATTAGTGGACTCCGTGTTGGATGTAGTGAGGAAAGAAGCTGAAAGCTGCGACTGTCTACAGGGATTCCAGTTGACCCATTCTCTTGGAGGTGGCACTGGTTCCGGTATGGGAACACTGCTGATCAGTAAGATCCGAGAGGAATATCCCGACAGGATCATGAATACCTTCTCTGTGGTTCCTTCACCAAAGGTCAGTGGAGAAAAGAAAAAATTCACCGCTATTCTGTTTCTGATTTCATCGATTTATAAATAAATTCTATTTTTTCCCCTTGTATTTATTTCTTTTTGTTGTAATTTATTACAGGTGTCCGATACGGTAGTCGAACCTTACAACGCCACATTGTCTGTCCATCAATTGGTGGAAAATACTGACGAAACTTACTGCATCGACAATGAAGCTCTTTATGACATTTGTTTCCGGACCCTAAAACTAACCACTCCAACTTATGGTGATTTGAATCACTTGGTATCTGCCACAATGTCCGGCGTGACCACTTGTCTGCGCTTCCCTGGACAACTGAATGCTGATTTGCGTAAATTGGCTGTCAATATGGTCCCCTTCCCTCGTCTGCACTTCTTCATGCCCGGATTTGCACCCCTTACTTCAAGAGGAAGCCAACAGTACCGAGCCCTCACTGTTCCTGAATTGACCCAGCAGATGTTTGATGCTAAAAACATGATGGCAGCTTGTGATCCCCGCCACGGGCGATACTTGACTGTGGCGGCAATGTTTAGAGGGCGAATGTCAATGAAAGAGGTGGATGAACAGATGCTTAACGTACAAAACAAGAACAGCAGTTATTTCGTCGAGTGGATTCCAAATAATGTGAAGACAGCTGTCTGTGATATTCCTCCCCGCGGCCTGAAAATGTCTGCTACTTTCATTGGTAACAGCACGGCCATTCAAGAATTATTCAAGCGAATCTCTGAACAGTTCACAGCCATGTTCAGGCGAAAGGCTTTCTTGCATTGGTACACGGGAGAAGGAATGGACGAAATGGAATTCACAGAAGCAGAGTACAACATGAACGACTTGGTTTCTGAATACCAATAATACCAAGATGCTACAGCCGAAGAGGAAGGGGAATTCGAGGAGGAAGAAGAGGAAGATGCTTAACTTTTTTTTTTTTTTTTTTTTTTAATTTACTTTCAATAACAAAAACGAAAAAAAAAAAAATCCATCCAACTTTCTTTTCCCTATTTCAGATTATTTTATTCCCCCTCCCCTGAAAAAAAAGACATTCCATTTCATTTTTTTTCTTTATTTCCTGGAAACATTCTGGTATCGTCACTTAACGACCGAAACAAATTTCGCACTCCAAATCCTGAATTACCTCCCTTGTACTTTCTTCATATTCTTTTTTTTTTTTTTTTTTTCTCCTTAAATAATAAAAGATAATCTAACACATGTGACGAGAGTACTTAGTTTAGGAGTTTTGAAAAATGATGTATAATGTTCAAAATGCAACACGATTTTATTTATTTTAACTAATATTTAGACATACACAGGTGAAAATGTCCTTGTTTAGATTTTCTGGTAAGATCCCCCCCCCTGCACATGCATTCCTTCATAGATGATGGGAATAATTCTTGTCTAGGACCACTCTGGTTTCGTAGCTTTTTTTTTTTTTTTTTTTTTTTTTGCAGTGTTTCCGCCGAGATTCGATACTTTGGTGTGTATATTGCCATCAAAACTACTTATCTGCTGAAAGTTATTGACTCACTGCAAAAATCATGATGGAAATTACATCGGCCTATAACGGGACATTATGCATTGTGTGCATCCAGGACCTAGAAATGTCAGTTGCAATTTTTAGGTTCACAGGTGATCAGACACAAAAACTAAATATCTGATGACTCCAGCTGTGACCGTTATACTTCCATCCATTAATTGGCATATAAAAATATTTAAGAATTTCTGCAAATATCACACATCATTTAATTTCCTCATGCCTTTTAGTAATTTCAGATAAACGTCAGTAAATTTTTTTTTTTTTTCTCCTTTCCTCAAATGAGGAAAAGGAATATCTTGAGGATCCACCAAAAGTTTGATTTCTTGGAGGCATGGATTAAAAAAATCCTAAGAATATGAGGTTAGGTAAAGAAATCAGAGGTTCTTCATTATTTGGACTCAAATTTTCTTCTTTCTTTTTTTTTTCCCTGTGGATGTTAAGTGACAATACTCCCCCCCTTTAAATAAAACTAAAAAAAAAAAAAAAATCACACCAAGATTCTTGTTCTAAAAAAAAAAAAAAAATCTTGACTGATGTAAAGTATTGAATAAAACTGGAAACTTGTAAATTTTATTTTGTTAATGTCGGCTCCTTTATTTTAATGTACCTTAAGTTTTGATCACGTTAATCGAATTGAAAAATGAAGGGAAAAACGAAATGAAAATGTAGCCTGTTGAGGAACATCAAAAAAAAAAAATGGAAGGAGCAGAATGTGTAATGGCTAGGAAACAAGCTCTGTCAGCAAAAGAATTCATTGAACATGTTCACTGCAAGACAAACGGGAGATAAGTCATGCCACAAAAAGTCTAAATATTTAGTTTTAAATTTTCATTCTTACTGGATCAATATTAAAGACTTTCGTAGGCGATTAAGAAAAATAATTTAGCTGTCACAAATTTGTATTTGAGTGGGAACTAAAAATGAAGTAAATATTTTCTGAATTTCTAGTTATTTACACTTAGGTACATTCACTAATTCGGTACACCTAAGGTTTAAAATGAAAAATCTTCTGAGCTTTCATTGAAAGCTAAAGGATTAAAATTACTATTTTCCTAAGCAAAATACTAGGTTTTTCAAATTGAAATTCTATTACCTGGAGTCAATCCATCTAAAAGTAGCTGATTAGTGTTCCAATCTTTCATTGCAATGGATTTTTTCCTTTATTAAAAATCTTTCAAAAAATAAAATACTTTCCTGAAACTTTGGGGAATATTAAATTTAAAGTATAATTATTAATCTGATTTGAAAAAAAATTACTTATAAAAATAAATGGAATTTACACCTTAGTACTTCAGAAGCACTTGTCAAGTGATTTATGAGGTGCTGACATGTTTGTTCTATGAAGACTTGTATATTAAAACATTTAAGAAAATGATTGGTGAATGCCTTATATACAAGTACTCAGTATGTTGGGAGTATTCACCGTAATCTAATTTTAGCAAAGATGTGATTAAATTTACTATCAAGATTATATTTTAGCGATTTTATTTAGCTTTTCAGACCTAACGAGGACATAATTTTAAAAAGATCTCTGAATATGTATTTATAAAAGCTTATCAAGGAGTCCTGTGTTTAACAAATTTGGAGGCCGGAATTTGATTTCTAAAAATTTCATGAAATTAAAAAAAAAAGTGATAAGCCCGGAAAATTTTAATCCAACAATTTAATTTTTGCAAGATTTCTAAATTAATGTATTACCAGAAAAGGTGCTAAAATTCACATACCCAAGCTCTGTTACACAGCTGATGTATTTAAAAAAAAAATGTAAGGCGTCTTAAATATTTTGATAAAACTTTCGTCATGGTATGCTCCTTTTCCGATAAATTAGTAGAGGTACCTACTTTATATTTAGACAGTCACCTTTTATCACAAAGATGCCTTTAGGTGTATATTGATAGGGATAACCTACATAAAATGGCTGCTTCACTGCCAGATGCCAACACACTTCCGGATTTTCGCATTGATCTAACGAGGGAACCGAAAATGGAATGTCTGTTCAATCCTTTTGTGAGAATCTTTAAGAACCAATTAAAAGCTTCTACTTAGAAAATATCTAACTTAAAAGAAAATTATCTAGTTACTTGCTTGGTAAAAAGATCTTGGCATTAGGATGGAAACTTAGGTCGTCATACCATAGGAGTCCTATTAGGAGATACACATTTGCAGTAATTATTTCTACAAAGATTTAAACTTTTACGCATTCATGACTTCTGATCATTAGTCAGATTAGCCTACCTGTGGTGGTGGCAATCTCTCTCCCCCCAGATGCGATAAGGGTCAAAGGGAGATAATTGCGTAAATAGCTTTTTTATTTTAAAAGAAATATGACAAAATTTTGCAATAATTATAGTATTTCATCTTATTTAAAGGAACTTACAATCGAGAACATTTTGATGACGCATTACTTGCTTTTAGGGGGGTTAGCTAGTTCTTATTTTAGAGCTGCTCAGTTATTATTGCTTGCCCTGTTTCCATTTAGAGTACACACTGCCCAGTAAAGGCATTGAACTCAGTTACTGTTACCAAGTTCGTAAGCAAGCAACAACTGAGCAGCACTAACTCGACAGTTAAACCAGAACAATCTGCCTCTAAAGATTACAGTTCAAAATTCTCTGAAGGTTATAGGATTGATAATATAAACATTTCCTACATTTGTATATTTATCAAGGGGATAAAGAAAAAATTAAGCTATACAGCAAAATTGAGATCTATTGAGGAATATCAATTTTGCAGGCAACTAATCTATTAAAGCTTTAAACAAGATTAGTGTGCAAAATTTTTATTAACTACCTTAAGTTTGGAGAAAATCCAAAGAATGACCATTTGAGATGACTTAATTCAAAGTAAATTGAAGTTAAAAAATAAGATACCTATTTCATATTTATTCAGAATATGATGAATCTATTGGTTAAGAAAGCTTGTGACCACTACAAATAAAGAATTGAATTTCAAATTTGATTCAATTCCAGATTAGATATTAAAAAAAGCAACCAAAGAAAAAACCTGAAAAGTAGGTACAGATCAAGTCACTAGTTAACTTTTTCTCAAAAGGGGAGAATATTTTGCTTGTGAGAAGTGACAAACAAGTAAAATCAACTAATAAACTCGATTCAGAATTGTTATGTAACAAGTTTTAATTTTCATGAAGACAAAAAGACAATTTTTTTTTTTAAATTTTAAAGTTCCAGCAAAGTGGAATGGCAACAAGAGTCAAAATAGCTTCAGAGATCTTTTACTGAATTCAGTTTATTCAATCCCCTTTCCATTGGTTTCTTTAGACTAAATTTCCTATCTTTTTCTTCTCAGTGCTACATTCCAAGTATTGAATCTAAATTTCTTGCATTTTCTAAGTTTGGAATGAATAAATTGTCATAGTTAAGCTTTAGACTTAATAAAAAGAATCACTTGGCTTAATAAAAAGAAAAAGCCAATTATTAAGGCTATTTTCAGGCAAGTCAGCCGAGATGGCACCCAAAGATTTCGCTTTTTGAAAGAAATTTTAAGACAATCACCTGATCTACTGAAATATAGTGTTGAGAAGAACAAAGAAAAAAAAAAGTTAGTCTAAAACGACCCAAAGAATTCATTTTAAGTTTGACTTTATTACTCTAAAGACAATCAAGATAGAAATCTCGTTAGTAGTAATAATTAAAAAATTAAATGTCTAATTTACAAATGCTTAATACAGGTTTTAAAAGTCCCCCAACTCAAATAGCCAGTAGCAGCAACATATGTAATTTTGACAAGAGCTGAAACATGCACATTGAAATGAAGCAGAACAGTGAAATGAGATGCACCAATGGCAGTACATTGCCTTTTATTAAGACAAAAAGGCAAAACATTATCTCTATATACTGGCACTTTGCAACTTAGATTCTTCTTTGAATAAATTTAGGGATTCAGTTATAGGCATTATATAGTCAAAACAATCTGCAATTAAAAAGCCTACCTGTAAAAAAAAAAAAAAAAAAAATACAAAGAGAAAGAGCTTTTATCTTTGAAAAGATAAAAAGTGGGCTAGGGGAAGGAAAAGGATTTTAATAAGACAAAAAGGTGAGAGAGAGAGAAAGTGGTAAGTAACAAGCATACCAAACTGGTATAAGAGGTCTAGAAGAGTCATACATGTTAAATAGCATGTATTTCACAAGGTTACTGATAGGGTTAGCAGAAACTGGCCATAGTTAATAGCACTTGCTTATAGAGGCAAAATAATAAATATATTGAGTTTATGATTAGCCTGTCCAGTGGTCAAGGAGTAAACATTTGTTCCAAATTAAGAGGTTTGCTCAAGTTTAACAAACATACTTTACTATAAATTTCTGTTATAAACCTTATAACAATTTATAAAGAACTGATCTTTAAGCCACCACCAAATGTAACAGTTAAGATGGTTTCCTGACTAAGAGCAGTTGGGTCAGTAGTGATGATATTTACTTGTGAGGTAAGCTAAGGTTGGTTCAAAATATTCAAATTAGTGGTGGTGATGAGATTACTGAGAAATCAGAAACTGTAGTCAGGCTACTTGAATTTGGGGGAGGGGAGAGGAGACCCCCCCAAAGAAAAACTTCTAGCAAAGTTCCAAGGATGTATACTGTAGAGATATACTGCAGCAGTTGGTACATAGGGTGGACTGTATTATTTAAACCAACCAAGCTAAAACAAAGTGAAAGTCTGGCCCAATAGGACCAATACTAAATCAACAACATGGACCCAACAAAGTCCAATACAAAGGACTATTGTATAACAAATTCAACCAATCTAAGTTGTCACCTTTATTTGTATGAGAGTTAATTTCTCCAAAAGAGGATGATCATCATTATATATATATATATATATATATATAAAAACACTTGTTTTTTTGTTTGTTTGTTTGTTTGTTGTTTTTTTTTTATACTTCCACACATTGTATATTAATATACATGGACATAATAATCCCAAATGAGATATGTTATATTTCACCGGTCAGAATAGAATGAATAAGTTTGAGATCTCAAATGCTGACATAAGTTAATTCTGGAGGTGGATGAGATATAGCAATGTCGATATAAGCATAAAAAGGGGTGGGGTGGGGAATGTTCTAAATAAAACTTTTAAAATGTGGACTAGTTTGGGTTGTAAAATATTTTAAAAATGAGAATATATGGGTTGCTGGTGTTAAAATAATTATTGTCAGAAGTTCAATAGCTGAGACATTGGTGCATCTGACAGACTTGTACTCTTTGTAAAAGAAAAAAAAAATCAGTTTATTTATCTTAAGAGGGATGATAGCATAAGCAGAATGAAAATGAAAAGGATAAAAAGTTGGGAAGGAGAGAGGCACAAAGATGCATGCATTACATTGGAGCAATGCAAAAAGGCAGTGTAGTTTTTTTCTTTTCTTTCTTTCTCCAAGAAGCCAACAGCAAAATGAACAAATTTTATACAGAAACAAGGCAGGTAAGCTCACCAATGTGTGTGTGGGTGTCAGTTGAAGGAGAGAAAAGAACAAGAATCTAGAAACAACCCTTCATTTTTATTCAGTTTTTTTTTTTTTTTTTTCATGTATTTTTTTTTTATTTTTATTTATTTATTTTATTTTTTTTTTTAATATTCTGTTTTGGTCTGTCTTCTCTCTCCACAGTTTTTAAAGACTTGATGCTATTTTTTTTTTATAGTCCAATTTTCTATTTTGTCAATCATAAAACATACTTCATACCCTACAAGGAAGAGACATCTGTATAAAAAAAAAAAAAAAAAAAAAAGAAGAAAGTGAGAGTTTCCCCGTCACCTGGTTTTTCTTTTGTCAGCTTCCCTTAGAGGGGAAGCTATGTTCATCTAGTTTTATTTATTATTTTATTTTATTTTGTTAATATTTATATATCCACAGATTATATCCCAGCAAAAGTGGAAAGCTTGCTGTAATTGCTTGTTAATCTGTCTGGGATAAGGCAGAAGAATAGCAAATATATGATGTTTTCCAAAGTCTAAAAATTAAGAAATTTAATGGCTGGACTTGCTCTTTCAATGTAGGGTGGGGACAGTAAAAAAAAAAAAAAAAAAAAAAAATCCTTCCGATTCAAACTTAATGTTCTAGTTAGAGCAGGTTTGAAGTGTACATAGAGAAGATCTGTTCTTTGCAACTCAAGAGTAGAAATCAAAGAAGGGGTTGTCTTCTTCAGGGCTATAAACAAATTGTAAACTAAATTGGTGTGTAAGTCTTTTCAGGGCTTTTGTGTCATATCTAAAAGGGATGGCTCTGTTCAACAAACAAAAGCCATGTTATATACAGTGTTTAAAAGATCCTACCAATGTGTTCAGTAGAATAATCCACTAGTAACCAGCAAAGGGAAGGAGGTGAAATATTTCCACATTTACATAAAAAAAAAAAAAAAAAAAAAAAAAAAAAGAAAAAGAAAAGAAAAAAGGGACACACACTGAGAAGTGTGTGTGTGTGTGTGTGTGTGTGTGTGTGTGTGTGTGTGTGTATATATACTCCCCCCCCTCCTCCTTAAAATTAGAAAAAGTTTGGTCGAGGGGATCCATAAAATTAAGTGGCACATTGCAGTTTTTTTGTGCCTGTTATAGTCTTTGTCACCATGAGCACCACAAGATTAGTTAAACATGTGTCTGACAATGAGCTGGGATGTGGTGGACGGGGCTAAGTATGGAGTGCACGCATATACACACTTCCCTACAATTGAAGGCAGGTGGAAATGCTCAAGGGCAGCTTTCTTTTAAATTTGTTTTTTCAGTTTGAGAAATACAAACCAAGGTTTGTTTTTTTATTTTTCTACCTACTTTTATTGCTGTACCCTACTTGTGCACAGAGAATATATATATATATATGTGTATATATATATATATATATATATAGTGACTAATAATGCTTGTCTGTAAATGCGGTTGTTGTGATCTGATCAACATTCCTGGTGATAGCCGAGTGCATAAGCCACCAGTCACGCTTGTTAGTGCTGTAGAATAAATTGCTCCCCTTTAAAGAGTACCAATATCTATTTAAAAAAAAAAAAAAAAGGAATATTGGTAATTTTTGATCCGTCTCTGCTGTCATTCTATTATAATAATAATAATAATAATAAAAAAAAAACAAAAAACAAAGCTCACCATTACCTCTACTTGGACCAGCGGTAGGCTAAGATAGCAGTTAGTGAGGCAAAGGAAAAGAAATGAAGGGTTGGAGAGAGACAAAAAAAAAAAAAAAAAAAAAAAACAAAACGAAACAAAAACAACAAAGTAAGAGAAAATATGGAAAGTGTTAACATCAACCACGCACTGCTAACCAACCAGCCGGCATAAAACCAAGTGAATTTCAAGAAGAGTGTAATAACTATTCAGCTTGCTACTCCTGAATCAGCATCCTCAGTTCTATTCTATAGTTCAGATGATAAAGAGAAGCAAATCAAAAAGAGGAAAAAATTAACTGACACTATAGTAGAAGTGAGGGACGAAAAAAGGGACGGTGGACAGCACATACAGTCAGACACACTAATGAACGTGTGTGTGTGTGTGTGTGTGTGTGTGTGTGTGTGTGTGTGTGTGTGTGTGTGTGTGTGTGTGTGTGTGTGAGAGAGAGAGAGAGAGAGAGAGAAAAAGAGAGAATCAATTATTTAAATATCAACAATTACTGCTGCTGCTGACTGTTTCTCATTTTTTTTATCTGTTCCATTGACAATGGCTGCCAACCATAACAAGTGAAGCAGCAATGAAGATGTGAGTGGAACACAAGACATGCAAATTCTGCATGTGAATAACTGATGCTGTTGCTGCTGCTATTGGCATGCTTCATTTTTGTCTTGTCATGAGCCACTAAAGGAGGAGGAGGAATAGGAGGAGAAATGCTTTGCAGCTGTTGGTAGTGCTTATTAGTTGTGAATCTTGATGGCCTTTTCCAGGTAGTTGTAACGTGATCGCTTTGGAGTTTTGTTAACATGATCCAGCCCTAACCAGGGTCGAGTTTGGAGACCACCACCTACAATTTAAGAAAAAAGAAAGAAAGAAAAGGAAATAAGAAAATAACGAAACCTACATTTTGTAGAAACTGAATTTTGAAACATTCGACGTCTTGTTAGCATGAAAAGAAAAGAGTACAATTACCTTTTATACATCTCAGGTATTATCAATTAAGCAAAATGGTTATTACGCCATTTAACACAGCAATATCGTGTTGAAAAATTCAGTTCAAAATTCAAAATTTGAATAGAACTTTTCAAAAGTCCCAACAAACATTAAAAACACCTAACTGAGCACATTATATATTTCACGTTACAAAACAAAATGAAACTACTTAAATATTAAAAATTTTTAAAATATTGAATAGAAATGAGTTTTAAATTCCTCGTAGTTAATTTACATTTGCTTGCAAGTTTGATAAATGTCAGGAGTAAAAAATTGTTTTGGAAAAATTAATTCTGTAAAGGAACCAAACAGAGGGAAGAATTTAAGAGATCCTAAAAATTAGGTACCCCCACGAGATCGCTAAAAAAAGAGCATAGCATGATGAAAAAGACGCCAAACTTGACGAAAACAAAATTTTATTGTCTAAATGTTTGTTATTATTAAGAGGAAAGGTCAAAGTATTTTGGGGGTATTTTTTTCTATTTTTTAATCGTTCCTAGCACGTCCGAAATTTTCGTTAAAAATCTAGTTTTTTTGAGTCAGCAAAATTGACCATTTTTTTTCCATTTAAAAAAAACTGGAAATCTGACTTTGAAATTTTTTAAATATCAATTATGATTTTTTCAAAACTTATTTTAAGAAAATCAGAAATTATAATGTTTATTTAAAATATTTTGAACCAAACTTAACTTAGCTTTTGTGCCAAAAAGATGTAACTTGAAAATAAAACAAAGCAGGTCATAAACTTTCGCGTCTCTTGACATGTGATGAATGATATATTTACGAATTCCATGAGGCTAATTTGTTCTACAGAAGGAGAAAAGTGAAATAATTTACATTTACGTGAACAAATTATTTACCCCGTTATTTTTACCGAAAACTTTAAGCGGTCTAATTTTTTTTTTTGTACTTAGCTTTCACCTTTACGTTTATGATGCTTTATGGGAAATATATTCTAAAGAAATTAAAATAAAACTTAAGAGTGACATTAAATTTCATATTTCTTAGGAAAGGTATCTAATTAATTTATAGGTACCTTTCTTATGAAATTTTATCAGAATTGTACATAAAATACTATAATTTTATGTACATTTATTACATTCTACTGTTATTTGTATTTGCATTCATTTTATTATTAATTTTGATATTTCATTTATGGAAAAATGTCGTAACTGAGATTAATATAAAAATAAGATCATATAAATTTCATAAGATGATACTGATACTTGTAGGTACCCTTCTCAGTTGAAATTGAAAAATCAAATTAACTTCTCCACACGTGTTTAAGAAAAGTAAACGCCTTTAACAGCGGAGAACAATGCTTAACTCAAATAACGCAACTTAATTATATTCTGGTTGGTCTTCCGTATTTTATAATTACAGCTCGATTATAAGCACAAAATTACATTTCTTAATTACTGGGGATCTTCTGATTAGTCAAAATGATACAATTTACAACGCGCTAAAAAAGATCTCTCTCATAAGGACACTTATGAAAGCCGATCTGACTTTTTAACTAATTTTATAATATTTTAACAACTTAAATGTAAAATCTATTATAATTAATGAAATAAATAATTGTATTAAAAATTCATTTTTCATCGAAAAAATTTTTTTGCTTTCACAAAATATTGTCCATATTCATAAAAACAACTAAAAGCAAATAAAAGCATTTGAAATTAAATATCTTTGTTTTATTGAGTTTTGTATGTTACAATTCAGAGCTGATTTTCAGGTACTGCGTAGCCCATTAAAAAAAAAAAAAAAAAAAAACATGATTTGCATTCCTCAAAGCACTGTGCTTTTAATTATTGTAATCACTAGATGCGATCGAATTTCTAGCGTTTTCATGAAATTAGTTGGGGGGGGTAATAAATATTAAAAAAAAAAATATTTCTACCATGACTTTCATAAGAAAAATATATTTATAATAATTTCGATCATCTGTGAATAGTTCCTGAAAGTTTCATTAACATCCAATAATTATTTCTATTTTTGCACGATTTTTTCAAATTAATGTGTGTCATACCAAAAAAAAAAACGTGCTAAAAAATTGTCTATGTTATTTACTAGTTCGCTGATACAAATAGAAAAGTTTTTTTTTTTAAATCAAAATTTAGAATGTTCTAAAAAGAAGGAAAATTTTTAAAAAAATAAAAAAAAAAAAACTTTGGTCTTTCCTCTTAATAATAACATAAGCATTTAGACAATAAAATTTTGTTTTCGGCAAGGTTGGCGTCTTTCATCAAGCTATGCTCTTTTTTTAGCGATTTCGTGGAGGTACCTATAAAAATTCATAATCAGTTAATAATTCAAAAGGTTGAATTACCTGAAATTTGATGAGGTAAAAATTTAGACAAATTTAACTGGAAATCAGAATCCCCATCATCTGGGATGTAATCTTGGCGACCCATAATCACAACTGCAAACTTGTACTGTGAAAAAAATGCAAATATGAAAAGGAAAATTAAAAAATAAGCAGAAATATCTTATATGCATAAAAACAAGTTAAATACTTATTTCATGCAATTTATTTTCACATGTGCTTTGAACAGCTTAACATATTGAAAGAAATAGTAAATTTATTAGTTACTTAAACTAATAAACCTGATCTAAACTAATAAATTAAATGAACATAATTCATTACAATTTCTTTTAATATTTTGCTACTATCCATAAAGAGTAAAAGTACTCACTTTTTCAAACTCCTTATCCACAACATCCAATTTTTTTTGTATTCTTTCTTTCACTGTAGAGAAGGGCTCATTCTAAAAAAAAAAAAAAAAAAAAAAAAAATTTTTTTTTCAAAAAACAAGTACACTTTATCAAACTGAGTGAAAAGAAAATTTTAATCATTAAAATTTGACTTAAACCTGTTTAAAATGAAAAACATGAATTGCTTTGCAACTATTAAAAACAGTTTTCACTGAATCTTTAAAGGTGGGGAGAATTTATAAATTCCGTTTCACAATAAATGTTATTTTTAGTGAGTACCTATGTTCAAGTTGATATCCATTTTATTTATTTTTTTTTTTTTTACTTTTCACACACACACACACACACACACATATATATATATAACACAAGTATAGTCTGATGATCATTTATGGTGTGAAACTGACAGTAACCATGGGCACTCGATTTCTCACTTTTGCATTGTTAATTAATGTGAACAATAATTTATATCTTAGTCAATTTCATGCCACTTCTAAGATGAAGTAAGTTTTGTGTCTTACTAGAATTCCCAAGTTTCTAATTTTTAGCCTGGTTACTGACAAACTTTAAGAAACGTAATTAAAAATTACAGGTGTAGGACAGGTGAAAAAAATTTACAATAACGTTGCACTGATTAACGGAGTAATAATTAGTAGTATTAACATTTACCAATTACTCAGTTTTCATAATTGTTCCTTAATTTTGGCTTTTGCCAACCTTCGAGGGAGTTATTAAATTACAGATTATCAACATATTAATTATAAAAACAATCTTTTCAGCAAAAACTTGAAAATGTTACTGTAGCAATGACTGCCAAAATCAACATTCACGTAAAATGTATGCCCAATGTTCTGAAACTAATTTTAGAGTTCATTCATCCGTTGATTTTGGGGGCTGTTGTATTTCTTTTGAAATGGCACACATCATCCAGAATAGCATTTCAATGTTCATCTTTGTTGGTAAATAAATCTGTCTTCAGAGAGTTCTACAAAGTTTCAATCTGGTTAAGATTGAACAACCAAGCCAACAACTTGTTTTTGAAATCTATTTTTTTTTTCAGCCTGTAGACCATTGAGGGTAGCACAGCATTTGTTTGAAAAGAATAGTTGGTTAAAAAAAAAAAAAAAGTCTACATATATTCAGTTACATTTTTTTTTTTCCCTGATAAGTGCCTTAAATTAAAGGCCTAGTGGTTGGTCTCATGTTTTGCCATCAATTTTAAGACTCAACATCTTGTGCATTTCAATACTTCCTTGTTACTAATACAAGTAAATGTCTCACTGAAAAAACAGCATAATGTGAAAAAGGTCCCAAATTTAATAAAAGACAAAGTTTTATCATCAAAATGTTTGTTTATTAAGAGAAAGGACCAAAGCATTTTTTTGTTATTTTATTAAATTTTTTAATCATTTCTAGTTAAAGTTTTATGTCAATGATCTATGTAATATTTACGATTAGTGTTTTAGCCACCCCACCCAATTTTAAAAGGGTGAAAAACAATTTGGAAATTCTTGCAGGACACCTTGGAGAAAGAAAAGAAAAAAAAATTTTTTTTATAAACTATTACTCATTTCTCAAAAATCTGCTCTGAATCATAAGAGACTGTTGCCTTGAGAAAATATTTTTTTCCAGTGAATAATGAATTTTTTGCAGGAATTGTTTTTATCATTTTAAATTTTAATAATTTATATGTAATTTATATGTAAATCTTAAAATTCTGTATTAATTTCGATATTGTTATTAAGTGAAACTATATTTACTAATCAAAAATTGAAAAGCTTAATACAAAGTATTTTGCACAAAGATTTTTAAAATAATTATTATGTATATAAAATATTACATAACGTGCACTGAAAGTATGGTATACCATGAAAGACATTATTGGAAAATAAGAGCGATGACTATAGTAAATTTAAAGTCAACATTCTTAAAATTAGATTATAGAGAATAATTTCCAACATTTTAAATATTACTGAGTACTCACCTGTCATTTTCTTAAATTGCTTTAATAGATAAAGTCTCTGAAGAACAACAATAAATGTGTTATTCCCTTAGTTGTGCTTGTTAAGTGACTGACAAGTGCATAATCACAGCTACTGTGTTTTAAAAATCCATTTGTTATTTTAAATGTAAAAAAGTAAATATTTTCTTTCAGATCAGATTAATTAAATCAGCTAATATTCCGCAAATAAAGTTTCAAAAAAGTATATTTTTTTTTTAAGGTTTTTTAAAATTGAGAATTAGCTTTTGTTTATAAGTGTGTCAAAAATGGCCAATTTTAATGACTATACTGAAATTGACCAAAAAGTTGAGATTCCAATAATTTCTATTTGAAATACATCAGAGTATTTTGCTTGCTGAAAATAGTAAATTTAATCATTTAGCTTTCAAGTAAAGAAAGTTTCAAGAATGCTTTGCATTTAAAAAAAAATCATTTTAAACC
This sequence comes from Acanthosepion pharaonis, assembly GCA_903632075.3. Taxonomy (NCBI): domain Eukaryota; kingdom Metazoa; phylum Mollusca; class Cephalopoda; order Sepiida; family Sepiidae; genus Acanthosepion; species Acanthosepion pharaonis. The sequence continues at coordinate 397,737 of CAHIKZ030003216.1, forward strand.
TTAGGTATCGAAAATTAGTGGTGGTACCTTGGCTAACACACACAAGGATGAGAAATGATTGACTAGGAAACTTCACCCAAGTTTCTGAAAGATATGGGGACTATTCCACACATCCAAAGTCAAATTTAAAACTTACATGTTTGATTTTTAAAAGAAATGGTGTTCCAAACGTGCAGAAGAGATCCTGTAAGATAAATACTAAATATGAGACAAGTATTTAATTTACATTGAAAAATTTTTTTTTTTGAAGCAAAATTAAAATGTTTAGAAAAAGAGCAAGCAACACAAAACATTTTAGTCTTAGAATTTAAGATAATATTTCAGTATATTGAGTTAGAATGCTTTGAGAATTATACAGACTATTAAAAAGAAAATTTATTTTTAGAATTATTTTCAAAAATATTTTTCTATATTTGAATAAATCAACTTTTAACCAGAAATAAATATTCCAATCAACCTTGTGAAAATGAGCAACCGGAATCATCATTTCATCTTCAGCTAGGGTAACTTCATCTTTTGGAATCTCTTCAATTCGATATGTTTTTGCTGTTGCTGATGTATTTGTGAGATTCTCCAGCAATGTCTCTTCTTTCTGAATGGCATGAATCTTGTAACTGATGATTTCTAACAACCTGCAAAGATATGAACATTAATTTATCATCAAAACACAAGAGAAGCACCATAAACTATATCCCAAAGAAAATGTATTAAAAATAAAAAAAAAAATAAAAAAATCAAGCAGTTTTTTAAAACAGTGATGTTCACTGTACAAGGCCCGGGAGCCACTCGAGGTAGAGGGTTATAGGGTAAGAAACAGCTTATGGGGATATGTGAGGAAGGTAACTGATAACCCTTGACTTGAACAGGTTAAGACTGTAGTGATTGAAAAACTATCCTCTTGGGAGTTAGGTCCACAGAGCAGCGGTTCATTAGAAGAAGCTGCTCTAGTGGAACTTACATCTCACCAATGGAATATGAAGGGTATGAGGATGGTTTGCTACAATGTGCATAGTACGACAGGTCTTGGCCATGAAGGTTAGAACTGGTGGAACTAAGGAACGTAGTTAGCTTGAACACATTTCATGTAAATAGCAATAGAGCAGTGAGAGGCTTGCAACATTTTGTCTGTGTAGAGTGGAAAATAATTTACTACACAGAAACGCTTTTGGATTATTGAGACTGGAAAGTGAAGACTAGGCAGGAAGGAGTACTTCATTTTTGGCCTGATCTGGCTCTTGTAAATATAGTGGATAGCATGAGGAGTTAGGTACTTACTCTGGAACAAATACAGTGAACCAACCATTTTTCCAGCATCTTTAGTGATGAATCACATGTACAAGTATCACTTGAGATCTGGATTGAGTTTAAGTCCCAATAGGCAATGATGGAATGAATGTAACTAGTTTGGTTTTCAAGCCATTGAATGTAACCAGCCAGTTTTCCCCTAATGAAATGTTAGAGCTAGATTGAAGGAGATATCAGCTGCCAATCTCTGGGGAGTTTTGGAGGTGCACCCATATATTGTTACAGCAATCAGAGTGGCCCATGACATCAGAGGTTGCACAGATAGCAATCTTGCTAATTTGACAAAAAGGAAAGCATGGATGTAGTAGTAGTAGTATCATTGAATTTCTGCATGCAGAAAACAATTGTTGTCATTGATATCAATATTTGCTAAACATTTTATAGACTAAACTGAACGTGAGCACAGTTGGGCAATGCATTTTAGCAGTGGCAACAGTGATGTGGGCGATAAGTAACAATCTGAGTGTCTCTGTACAGCCGACAACCAACAAAATGAAGAGGACCTAAAAAAAATACATAGACAAGAATGGTAATGATGTGGAAAAATGTTTTGCAGTTGAAAATACATTCTATTGAACAATATTCTCTTTACATAGTGCACTTTCTGTGGAAATAATTAGGAGGTTTTACTTTTATAGCATCACATGCTGTAATTTATTCAGGCAGCCAATTAGGTGAAAAGAATGAAATTCAAGTATATAAATAAACATGTTAAATTAACTTCAGATTCAGCCTGAATAGAAAAATTAGCAAGTTTTTTTTTTCTGTATCTGTCTATATTTCTGAAATGAGGTATTATGTACATTATTTGCATTATTTGGCCTATTGCCCTCATCTTTGTTGCCATATTTATTACAACGTTTCAGCCATTGTACGCTCAGGCCTTCTTCAGGTGGTTGGAATGTCGAACTGAACCCTTTATTTTGCTCACTGGGGTAGACTGTTCTAGTTCCACATACCATGTTTAATGGATGTCAGTTATCAGTTATCGCCTGTTAATTTTCCCTCTGAAAGTTCTCTACTGCCTTAACTGGGTATTGAACTCACACTCTTTGGGTGCTGACACTGGATCTAACCAATGCCTTTATCCACTGTGCCATGTGTCCTTCAGAAAAAGGCTATTTCATCCAAAGCAAGGCAATGAAGCCACTAAAACAAGGGTTACGGATAGAGAGAGAGAGAGAGAGAAAAAAGAAAAGAAAGAATAAAAGAACAGGAATTAAGACAGAAGATAATGATTGGCATTGCATTTACATTTTTGAAGATCAATCTTGACTGGAAAGCAAGAAACTGGAAAGAGGACAATGGTTTAGTGATAAGTATTTCTAATTAACCCATAGATGAGGGAGAAAACATGATTCATACATTTTCCCAAGGATATTTTCATGTAAGTGAATGTAACAAACTCAATGAGAATTGGAACGCTGCTCTGATTAACAAATCCAGGTCATTATACCACTTGTACAGCCAAGCTTACCACACATGATATTCCTAAGTGGTCACCCATCTAGGTACTGACCAGGCTTGATGTTGCTTAGTTTAAGTGATCATACGGGAACTGGTGTTTCAACATGTAACTGTAGCCCCACTTGATGCGATGAGTATTAAATTCACAAAAATGTCCGCAGCTGAATGTTGAGAAAGAGCCATTTCTATATTTGTCAGATATTTTGTCTAGTATGTTACAGTTCTGAGAAGAGTGATAAAGGAGGGGGTGGGGAAAAAAAAAAAAAAAAAAAAAGATAGGTAATAAAGTGCAGTAAAAAAAGTTGAAAGCACATGAAAGAATCATCTGGCAACTCAAAAGAGAATTCCTTTGCCATTGGAAGACTTCCCCGGATGTAAACACCAAGGCTGTGCATATGTATTCTAGAATCTTCTCGGTAGCAGAATTCATTGCTAATGATAAAAGAAAAAATTAGTTTTGCAAGTGCTAAGATAGAAGATATCAGGAGAGCATTTCAAATTACTCTTAAAACAAAAAACAAACTGGTCTTGAGTGAGGAAGACATACCGCAATCGTTTAGATCCATCTTCAGAATATTCTACTTGTTTTTTTGCTTCTTCCAAAAGATCTGCTACTTTGCCATTTTTATTAGGATATAATACAAGTTCTTTCTGAAAAATCCAAGTTGAAAAAAAAATTTAAAAAATTGTTAAAACTAAAATGCAAAAGATCTATGAAAGGCATAAGTCTAATTCAGTAATGGAGAAATAAGCATTTATGTTTGAATGGATTTGTCCTGAGGTTATTGGAGATACAAAATTTAGCTGTTCAGCCTCTAAAGCAAAATAAATTACAATATTAGATATAAACTGGGGTTCTTGATAATTAAGCATATTTGCAAGTAAATCCAGTAGAACTTCTTTAGTATGTGGAGTTGCAACAAGTCAGAGGTAAAATAATTTTAAATAAAAATAAGCCTCTAAAAGTAGTTAAGATTTCAATATCAAAATTTCAACAGTACTACTAGATACAAAGTAGTGGGTCATAATAAAAGTTCATAGCATTTTAAGTGAATTTAAAAAATATTTAGATATTTGTACATGGATTTATTCAATTACATGCATAGTTTTGTTTTCTTAGAATTTGGCCTCTTTCTGGATGATTAACTGGTCAGAGTGCTTTTTACAAGCTTCCTGAGAATTGATGTTCTTCCAATTGCAAGAATTTTGTAGGTATCAGAATAAGTGTTAATCTGAAGGTTCAAGGTCAAGTGAGCATGACAGATGTAGGCCATCCCAGCCAAGTTGTAACAATTTCTGCAGAGATGCAAGGCCTGGCTCTGCTCTGATGGAAGAAGAAACCCATCCAGTTGGCCAATTCTAGATACTTTTCTTTGATTGCTGCTTTTAGTCAGTTGAATTGGGAACAATAAATACGTGTCAGAGTTCAATGCATAATTTTGAAGGAGGATCTGATCAAATGAACCAGATACACAATATTTCACCACTTTTAGATACATACTTCATTTTTCCTCAGGATTTTTTTTTTTTTTTTTTTTACTCATCTTTATAAATAATCCATTTTTCATTGCCACTGTTCATTCTTTTCAAAACTGGTTGTTATTGCATTTGAGCAGAAAATCATGAGGCACATGAACATTGTAGCAATTCACATATCTAAGCATTTTCAAATGCTTTCTAATGTTTATATGAGATACATAAAGTACCTCTGCAATGTCCTGTGTTGTCTGATTATTTTTTTAAATTGGTATTTCAATTTTGGTCATTTTAACAATTGAAGGTTTGTCATAGAATTTTCCGAGTCCTCTAGATCAAAATTTTTCCTTCTGAACTTTGGAAAGCAGTTTTCATAAATGGCACATATCTTTTTTGTGGCTTATACAGTGTCTCTCCCCAACAAATAAGAGCATCAAATGCATCCCCCCCTTCCATTTTATATAACACAAAAATTCAGTTTGATCATTTGTAAATAACATCACCTTGAGTATCATGAAATCTGTTCGAGCAAATGAGGGAACACTGGAATTAGCCAAAAACAGTTTCGTGTGTGCGTGTTAAATTTAAGTTGTGTGAAACAAAATCATGTTTCGGAGTCACCAATGTAAAAAACACTACCAACTTTTGTTTCAACTCAATATAAAATTATATAAAATTTTCATTCATAACAAAGAAAACTTACCTCCTCTTTCAATTTGCTATTCACCCATATACACTTAATCTGTCGTTTATTTTCCAATTCATTGATTCGTATACTGAGCTGAAATAAAAAAGAAAATTACGAAAATTTATTTTTGTAACCATTTAAACTATACATATACTTTTCAGCAAAAATAAAAATAGATTTTTAATCCCCTTTTAAGTACAGCAATATAAGAATAAAGGATGTAATGAACCAATTGAACACAGAATTTAAATTTACAACTTCTGTACTGCCCATGAGTAGCATAAAAATGGTTAATAACATTCAAATATCAGTTTTCTTTTTTAAATGATGGCAAACACAGATTTTGATAAATCTTCACATTATAATAAATTAGAGAGGAAAAAAAATTTACCTGTTGGTAATATAATTTTTTTGGTTGCCTTGGTTTTATATAGAATATCAGATCTTTCAATGTTCCATCAAAAGTACACCGAATTGGATTACCAGGTCCATCTCTATATCTGAAAAATTGTTTATTTATAATAGCTGTTTGTTGCAGAACATTACAATGATAAACAAATTAGAACGAATCTCAACAAAATTAGAACGAATCACACCAAACTTCCAGTTGCATTTTAATATAGCCCAAATCAAATACAAAATAGCGCAGGTTACCTCCCTTTGATACCATATATTTTAAAAAGTTCAAACCATCATAGGATATTGTTTGATTTACTCCAGAAATAATTTTTACTTTATTTTCAAGGAAAAGTAATTATCTCAATACTCAATCAGAAATAAGCCTCATGATTTCACCCCAAATCATTAATAATGCCTGCAATGAGGATATAAACTTTAAAAAAGTTGAGAAAATAGTTTTACCCTTGTGTTTTAAAGAATTGCAGCAAATAAGGATCAGTGCCCAAATGTGCAGCCACAGCATTTGCCATCTGATCGTAGTTCATGCGTAAGGATAACTCCAAGGTGAATCCGGGATCATTTGGAATAGTTTTATCACAGAAGTTTACTTCTACGCGGTAGAAGAGGTCCTTTAAGCAAAAAATAAAATAAAAATTATATATATATATATATATATATATATATATATATATATATATATAGAGAGAGAGAGAGAAGAAAAAGTAGCTGTATCATCCTTAATGAGGACATGCATTTTCAATTCTTTAAATTAATAAATCTTTCAAGATAGAAAATGTGAATAAGGAAATACCAGAATGAAATTTAAGTTTTATTGCTTATAATTAAAATCAAAATATTTCAACTCTTATTTTTAAATGTCATTAACGTAGCACAATGTAAACTATTGGAGATATTGACATTCTAAAAAGTTTACAATTTCATACAGTGATCATTTTGACCATCAAATTCCATTCTACCTGAAATAGTCTTTGGCTGTGGCGAGTTCATAATTTTCTAAATCTGGTTCATCCCTTTGAAAGACAAAGATATCACCATCCATAAGTTCCTCCATCTTCTCAAAATATTGATCCACATCAATTCTTTCCATAAGATTAGGTTTAATTTCCTAGAGAGAGAGAAAACAATTTCAACATTGTCCAAATGAAAATTTGTATATTTAGGCAGTATTTTTTCATTTTATATGTATTATTAATTCTTACAATTTTTTTTTTTTTTTTTTTAAATGTAGCTTCTATGGTCTTCATACAAGATAATGAAGGGTTGATTCAACACTATGGAAATTGTCCTCTTTGTCAGCCCTAGCACTTTTGACTATTTCTTGACCCTCCTCAGGAACAAAATATGTATATCTAATATGAATTTGGAAAATGTTCCTGCTAGAAAATTTAACAAATTTTGGGGATTTTAATTATTGACAATTTCTGGAAGGAGTTATTTACATTCAGACTAATGTAATCTTTATTATTACAGCATTTTCATGTTATTCTAGGTAACTTTCATAAAATTTCCAAATTAAGTCTTCATTTAATCTACATGGGTAGATTTTTATGACAGCAGCAGTAGTAAGAAAAGGGGAAGCAGAGGAGTAGTAGGAGGTCAAATATAACAGCAGCAGCAGAAGTGGCAGCAAGTGGGCAGGCAATAGCTGAGTGGATTAAAACATTGGTTCATGAATTTAGTGGCATAATTGCAAGTTCAACTCCGGGGCTGTGTAGTACAAACTATGGAGAATGAGAACAATCAGCTTCTTTAAATTAAATAAAGGGTTCATTTAGAAATTTTCTGAGATTGACAAACACCTGAAGAAGGCTGGAAGGCACAATTACTGAAATGTAATAATGACAAGAATGAAGACATTAGTTTGAATGTGAATTACTGACAATATTCAAAATACTTCTGAGATTAAAGGATAAATTTAATATTTCTTAAAATCCCCAGTGCTTCATGAATTAGGAGTGTTTGCAGTTAATATTGTATAAAATGAATGTTATCGATCTTATATTGGTAGGTATATTGTTTAAAATGTGATCACATTTCCGTAGTATTTAGTTTAGTTGTTGCAATCTTTTGTTCCTGAGGATAAAATTTATGCACAGTTTCTGTATTGTCCTGAACCATTCCTTCCCTTGTAAAAAATACATATGCTAGACAGAAGACCCTCTATAAATAAGGATTTTAATGACTGAAAATGGATTAAATAAACCTGGTAAATTGTATATTAAGCTTTCTAGATAAAGCTTTTAATGATTTAAAATACTTATATGAAAGATAAATACATTGCTTTCCTTTCATAATTATAGATTAATGAAACCCTAAATTCATAATAAAAAGAAATCATACACAACTTACTTCATAGAGAATCAATGGTGTATGTGGGGGGAAACCAGCTTTCCTGCACAATTCAGGCAATATTTCAGCTATTAAAACAAAAAGATTACATATCATTGATAAAGATTAAAAATAGTATTCAATAAAGACCAAGTTATTGCATCTTAATAATGTAGAAAGCCTTACCAACTCTAGTTGAAATTGGTACATAAAGATGACCACAGTAGGATATGCTTTTTGATCGAGGATCGTACAACTTGAGAAAAATAAGGACATCAGCTGAAATAAGATATTTGAAAATAATAATTGATAGTTGTAGATAGGATAATTATTAAGGCATTTAATTAAAGTTACTATAACATTGCACAATTTATGCTGGGTTAGAATGCAGTTTCATCTAAGAAATTGATATTGTAAAAAAAAAAAAAAAAAAAAAAAAAACATTTATAAATATTATTTTTATCATAAGCTACTCAAAATAAAAGTTAAAGACTTTGTTAGTATCCCACTGTGGTTGGTAAAGTATTTTATTTTGAAAATTATTCCTGGTTTGTCATATAAAGCCAACCAGATCCATGAATTGAATTGCTATGTTGGACATATTTGAAAGAAAATTAGCCTTATTTCTTAAAGGGAGCATTATCAACCCCCCCACCCAGATTTTTTTTTTTTTTTTTTTTTTTTTAATTGTACTGTAATTCTCACTTATTTTATGCTCATTAGTAAGCAACATGGGTTAAAAAAAAAAAAAAAAAAAGCAAAAAGAAAAAGTGAGCGAGTGTGTGAAAAACATGATATGTATCAAGCAAGATCAGAAATAGCTGTATAGTTAGTGCTCAATAAATGCAGCAGATGGCCCTTATTGCCTAATCAGTCAAGCAGCTGTCTTACAGAAGACAAGCTTTCCAAGAGATGCAAGTTCAAATCTCAGTGGAGATTTATTCTTTATTTTCTCTTTGTATTGCAATCAAAGAATGACAGTTGAAAAAAAGCAATAGAAATTAATTGGATATAATCAAAATAGACAATATTTATAGGAATTATTTTAATGGTATGTAAATTAGGATACCATGAAATGAAGATATAAGAATGTAACCTCAGCATAAAGAGCAAAAAAAAAAAAAAAAAAAAAAAAAAAAAAAATTCCATGGACAACCAAATATAACTTTATACCAATTATTTTCACACGAGGAATGTATTAAACAGATTAACTGTATTAAAAGATATATTAAAACTTTCATTGCCTCTAATGATTACATATACAAGTGACAGCAATAAAATAAGGATAGTGCGTGTGTGTGTATATATATATATATATATATATATATATATATATATATATATATATATATATATATATATATATATATATATAAAACAACTAAAAAGTTGCAAATTAAAAAAATGTTTTTTATGAAAGTATTTATATTTGATATTTCAAATCGACCTCAATCTTTCTTCTTGTAAACAAACCTCTAAAAACAGTTATTTCTGAAGAAAGATCGAGGTCAATCTGAAATATCAAATATAAATAAATACTTTCATAAAAAACATTTTTTTTAATTTGCAACTTTTTAGTTGTTTTTTCTATATATACATATTAAGAAAGTATATGTGGCTTCTCATTATTATATATATATATTATTACTTTAAACATTATTTTTAGTGGATACTAGTATTTGAGATGTTCTTTTAATTTATTAAACAGTATATTTATTTTTGTCTACTAGCCTGAATTTGAGAAATCCTATTAAAGAAAAATTTTACACTCTGGCAGAATTCAAATTTGAAAGTGACATTTTAAAGTGCTAAAAAAATCTGTTGGATTAATAAAAAATCCATTACTTACTATCTCTCTCTCTCTCTCTCTCACACACACACACACAACTCTTACAATACAAATGCATGTACAAAGGAATACCTCTGCTTATTTACTCCAGCACCATGTACCCTTTTTAAGAGAACTATGTTAGCTGGAGAGACATCAGGTTTGTATTTAGTGTTAACCACATTTCAATTACATAGCTGTTAATTTAAAATTTGATGCAATCTGTTGCCCATTGAAAAGTTAGAAAAGGAATTAAAAATCAGGTATTAAGACTATTATTGCTAACAGAATGACTTATGTTATTCTTAAAAACATTTAGAATTGTGCAAAATGTTCAAAAGATTATAAAATACCTAAGCATCAAAAGTTTAGAATTTTATTCATTTTCTAAATCTTCATTTTCCCTAGTTTTAGTTTGTATAAAACATTATGCTTAAGCGTTAAAAAGAATATTTTGTTATATTCCACCTAAAATTGCATTTAAAATATTTTAATTTTTTTTTAGTCTACCACTGAACTTACACTTCTTATCAAATGGAGGCAAACCAGGGCTGGTGCTCTCTGGTGTGAGAGTTTCAACAAACACAGTCCATGGATTTTCATTTTCAGCCAGTTCTTGAACCTGTCAAAATTAAAAACATTGAAATTAAAATTGTTAACTTTTGTTTTACCAAACACTGAAACTTTAAAGTTGTTTTTCTAAGACTTCATGAATGTTCTGTGCCAAACAGGCAGTGAATATTCAACTATTTTTAAATTATCTAATGTCATTTCATTAGAAAGTAAAAATTCATAGCCTGAAGAATTCTTGAAACAGCTTCCTTCATAAAATAGAGAACTTAAATGAATGTAAATAAATACAATGAAAATGATATAGATTTTGGATTACATGAGAAAAACAATTTAAAATGTCATTAAAGATGGATAAAACTTCTATTTTTAAAAATAACATATTTGTAATAATGATAAAGAAAAAAAAAAAAAAATTGCAAAGTGAGAATCCTGTCTATAAATTTTAATTGACTATAAAAAGGAACAGATAGAAAGAAGCCACTTACAGTTTTATTAATATCCCCTTCCAAGTCTAATATTGTTGGCCTAAATGTTAAATTCTCCCGAGACTGGAATGGCCATGGCCGGATTTTTTCAATTGGATATTTCTGGAAAGAAAGAAAAAAAAAACAAAAACAAGATGTGTGTGTGTGTGTTTCCCCGTCCAGCTTCCTTTTGTGGTGGCATAAAATCTTGTGCATTTTCCAATAACTTATATGAATTGTACTGCACTTCTGAAATAGTATTTTTATTTTTATCACACGACATTTAGGAATTGTAATGAAGTCATGTGAACTAAAACAAATTTACCCACAACTGGCAAAAGTTTGAATTTTTTTAAAAACTTACAACACTTTCAAAAGAATACTTCCAATTATATATTTTTCAAAACTATGTATCAAGAAATTTAGTACATGAAAGATAAATAAATATACCTGAAAATGTTTGGGTTTACCTCCAGGTTTGTCTGATATTGCATTGTATTTCAGACAAGCAAAGCTAAAGTTGCCATATAAATCAATTGTGGAGGAATACAAACCCGGGAAAATAAGACTTCAGATGATGTTGGATGATTCAAAGCATAAAGCAGTAAAAGCATTAAATCCTACATTAAAGACGGGGAGAAAGTGGAATGTCAGAGAGACTATAACAAGTGCTAAAGACAATCTAGCTTTCAATGAAGTCATCGGATACACCCAAACAGAGAAACAAGGGTTAGGACTAAATGAAAGGCAGTGGTGGTTCAAAAAGTCTGGTAAAGATTGCCGAGACATGGTCATCCAAAATGTAAGGAACGAAGAAGATAATAAAAGACTCGTAAAAGGAGTACAACAATCTCGACAAGGCCAATGGACAAACTGGGAGGAGGCTCTACAAAAATCTATTACTTGGAAGGACATTTGGCAGATGGCTCCCCTCAGGTGGAGTTTTAATATGTTGCACATATGACCTGCTATCATGTAAGAATAATCTTGTTAAATGGAAGAAAGAAAGCAATCCAACCTGTGCCCTGTGTAAGGAAAATCCACAAACATTAGAACATATTCTTAGTTCCTGTAAAACAGCTCATCAATGGGAGATATACGTGGAGACACAATAGTGATTTGGATGAGCTGGTCAGAATTATAAATATAAAATAAGAATTATAAAGAACTATATGAAGTTTGAATCATCTAATTCAACCCAGAAATTTATTGCAGAGGGAAGAAAAATATGTCAGCTCAAAGCAAACAAGCAAATATCTAGCTATACCTAGACAAAATCTCCTTAGTTCTGGTGGCATTTGGGAGATATCTGCAGACCTTCCTGGTTGGTGTAATGATTACCCCAAAATAATATCAAGTAAGGGTCTGTGACCAGATATTGTTCTATCAAGGGTGAAGTATAAACTCAGTACAATTAATAGAAATACCCTAAAATTAAATTACAGAAATTTAGAAATGATTATTAAGAAACAATGTTAATATCTTGAGTCAACACAGACCAAAACCAAAATTTTTTTTAGAGTATAATAAATAGAAATGAAGATAAAGAAGAACCTCAAAACTATCCTCTTAATAATAAATGTCACACTGAATCATTAGTGTACCAATGCAATATCTCATCTATTGAGGATGCAGACAAAGTTAAAGTCTACATTGGATGCACAAGGCATGAATTCAAGGTTCTTTAAAGTAAGTAAATACCAAAATCAGACGTCACGATGTAAATATTTCTAGCACTTAAAGGAAACCAATAAAACACCTACTGTAAAATGTAAATTATTAAGAATAGCTAGAATTTGTAAGTCATTAAATGACCCATGTCCATTGCATACATGAGAAATTATGCATTAAGTTTATGAAAAATAAAAATTTACTTAAAGAAATGAAATAGGTATTTTCTTGTAGACACTATCAAAGATTTTTCTTAAATAATGATTAAATGTGTGTGGGGGGGGGAGAGAGGAGGAATAAACATACATATTTATACTTGATCTTTGGATAATTTTTAAATAAAGTAATTCTAATATATTTATTTGCTTAAAAACAAAAAAAGAAAAAAAAAAAAAAAAAAAAAAAAAAAAAAAAAAAAAAAAAAAAAAAAAAAAAAAAAAAAAAAAAAAAAAAAAAAAAAAAAAAAAAAAAAAAAAAAAAAGGAAAAAAAAAGTTTATCAGAATTTAAAATTGTAGGAACAGGTTCTAAATATTAGAAATATGCCATACTCATATTCAAACGACCCTTTTTGAAAAAAAAAAAAATAAAATAAAATAAAAAAGTCGAAAAAAAATCTGTGTATAAAATTATAAATGGCAAAATAAAAATGACAAGAAAGATTTTGGTCATTGAAGAAAAAAAAAAAAAAAGAAAAAAAGGCATGCTAAAAACATGTTATTTGTTGAACAGGCACCCTACCCTATGTTAACCTGGTTTTGAAAGTAACTTATATTTTGATACATAGTTGTCTATGAAAAGGAATACCCTACCATCCCTTATCAAAATGATTTTCCATAACCTTAACTAATATCAAGATTATACGTGCTTATAAACTCAGTAAATTTCTAAATAAGTTATTCTAAAAATTGCTTTAAAATGAAACAGTACTAGGGATTTTAATTTAATTCTATAATTAAATTTAAAGTTTTAGATTCTGTTTTTGAAACATGGTAATTCCTGTGTAGCAATGGACCATATTTTAAAATAGTGTATATATATATATATATATATATATATATATATATATATATATATATATATATATATGTGTAGATAAGTCGGTCAATAAAACAAAAGTCAAATGAAAGGGTACTGATGAAATCAAGTACGAAAAACAGTTAATATTTTATATATATATATATATATATATATATATATATATATAAAAATAAAAGAGAGATAGGGAGACCTTTATGAATTTTGTGATTTATTTTTCAGTTTTAACAAATCATTTATAGTAACTGTTACAGAGAAGCTTTAAAAACCAATTGTCAAAGCAATGTTTAATCTGGTGTTAATAGCTAACCATTGATCAAATTAATGACTCGTTGGTTTTCTACCAATTCCATTGATCAAATTAATGACTCGTTGGTTTTCTACCAATTCCATTGAGCAAATTAATGACTCGTTGGTTTTCTACCAATTCCATTGAGCAAATTGGTTTTGACCAATTCCATTCGTTGGTTTTCTACCAATTCCATTGAGCAAATTAATGACTCGTTGGTTTTCTACCAATTCCATTGAGCAAATTAATGACTCGTTGGTTTTCTACCAATTCCATTGAGCAAATTAATGACTCGTTGGTTTTCTACCAATTCCATTGAGCAAATTAATGACTCGTTGGTTTTCTACCAATTCCATTGAGCAAATTAATGACTCGTTGGTTTTCTACCAATTCCATTGAGCAAATTAATGACTCGTTGGTTTTCTACCAATTCCATTGAGCAAATTAATGACTCGTTGGTTTTCTACCAATTCCATTGAGCAAATTAATGACTCGTTGGTTTTCTACCAATTCCATTGAGCAAATTAATGACTTCGTTGGTTTTCTACCAATTCCATTGAGCAAATTAATGACTCGTTGGTTTTCTACCAATTCCATTGAGCAAATTAATGACTTCGTTGGTTTTCTACCAATTCCATTGAGCAAATTAATGACTCGTTGGTTTTCTACCAATTCCATTGAGCAAATTAATGACTCGTTGGTTTTCTACCAATTCCATTGAGCAAATTAATGACTCGTTGGTTTTCTACCAATTCCATTGAGCAAATTAATGACTTCGTTGGTTTCTACCAATTCCATTGAGCAAATTGACTCGTTGGTTTTCAATTCCATTGAGCAAATTAATGACTCGTTGGTTTTCTACCAATTCCATTGAGCAAATTAATGACTCGTTGGTTTTCTACCAATTCCATTGAGCAAATTAATGACTCCATTGAGCGTTGGTTTTCTACCAATTCCATTGAGCAAATTAATGACTCATTGAGTTGGTTTTCTACCAATTCCATTGAGCAAATTAATGACTCGTTGGTTTTCTACCAATTCCATTGAGCAAATTAATGACTCGTTGGTTTTCTACCAATTCCATTGAGCAAATTAATGACTCGTTGGTTTTCTACCAATTCCATTGAGCAAATTAATATTTCGTTGGTTTTCTACCAATTTTCTACCAATTCCATTGAGCAAATTAATGACTCGTTGGTTTTCTACCAATTCCATTGAGCAAATTAATGACTCAGTGGTTTTCTACCAATTCTGATATTCACTAGCTTTCTGAACTGTTTGTTGGCAATTTTTAGAAACAGTTAATAAGAATTCATATTCAACTTGACCCAGTGTCAAACTGACATTTGCAAAAAGAAAAGAAAATTTGATTAATTTCAGGTAGGAATGGGAGATAAATTCAATTTTGTTAACTTGCAAATTTACACTTTTACATCTAGTAACATCTACTGGTCAGAAGCCAAAGAAAGTACTTTTCCAAACCACCTTCCTGGAACAAGTTTGAGAATCTTTACATCTACCAGTTTTATCATCTTTATGGTCTCTTGTTACAAGTGTAGCTTTTATTGTAATCACAAGATATTTCTCTTTTTCAGATAACATGCAATATTTGTAAGACAGGTTGATGACTAATTCTCTACTTCAAACATACCATTAATAATTCAGCTTTGAAATTAATTTTTCATTGCAGTCATCACTTTGTGACACTATTTAGCTATGGTAATTAGTTAACGAATTAACCATAAAAATTACACAAGAAAATACTGAGAATAGAAAAGAAGATACTGAGATTTTTATTTTTTATGTTAAAAATATGATCAAGTTACTTTTCTCAAAAACCCAAGAATTGGCGCAAACAGTGAACTTACAAAAAGGCCATATGCGAGCTTTTGATAATTGATTAATGATATTTGTAAAAGTAATGATTAACAAAAAACCTGAGAACAAGATATCTTAAGTGACAGCAAGGCAGGGCCATATGGTAATTGTGGAAATTTTGGCATGAGAAAATATTCCAAAATTATTTGCAGATACAGGTGACAGAGAATTAATATTTACTTTTCCAAGATGTCATCTTCAGTACAGACACTGAAAGCAGCCATGTGTCGATTATAAAATTTTGACACTTGAAAAATCTCTCAGAAGAATTGCTGATTTGGAGATAAAGAAATTTATTATCAACTTATTTTTTTTCTCAAGAAGCCAAGGGTTCCAGTAAATGGTAACTTCATGAAGAGACCAGATGGCAGACTTTGACAATTGATTGATGGAATTTGTAAAAAGTGCTGGTTAAGAAGACGCAAAGTGACCAAAAGATCTGAGAGATTTTAAGTGGCCATGTGAGATTCGTAAAAATTTTGGCCAATGGGGAAAAAGGATTTTGTAAACAAAAAATTCTGGGTTACAATTTTAATGAGGCCAGCTTAGCCATGCCTGCATGGCCGGGACGCCATTAGTCAAGTGGTAGCAATGGTGATAGGCGGTGGTAATTTGATAAAAAAGATGGGGAATTATTAACACCCACTGAAAGGATTGGTACGAGGTATCAATGTGAGAAGTGGGGAGTTTAGGAGGATAGCTCTCCTCCAACCTCTCCTCACGGAAGAAGGGATCGCCCCAAAATGGAAAGTGATTAATTTTCTAGAATGGGAAGTAATCAATTTTCCTGGTCTGACAACAAAGAGGTTTCTTGTCAGAAATCGGGATTCACCAAAAACCCCAGACCGAGTCTAACCACACACCGGTTTTTGGTCGGTATCCATATAAACCAACGTCCTTGGGCCGTTAAGTAGTAGTTCGCGAGTTGGAGTCGACAGTAGTTTGCTAGTTAGAGCCTTTGGAGTTGCAGTAATCAGTGTTGCCTTGCAGAAGCTGACCGAGAGATTCCACGACCTCTGACTTTGCCTATCCTACCAATAGCAAGTTATACTGACGAATGAAGCTAAGCCAGCACTTAAAAACTAAACCAGTTGACTTAGAGGACCAGAACTTTCCCAAGAAGTGTAAAAGTATCACACTCAGTAGAAAATGGGTTGGGAGAAAAACACCCTCCTGTATATAACAGATGGATAAAAATTTGTTACTTTTAACATAATTGAACCTCTTGGGTTTTTATTTGCTTCTTTTCTTTACGCTTGTATGATATCACCTCCAGTTAGACTCATCTTACACTACAGCCCGACGCCTGATTGATTTTGTCTACCTAAGATCAAAATCACAACATGGGTAGATGAGACTTTAGATCAAAGCAGTTACTTTGGTAACCAGACATTGGAAGTGAGCTGGGAATGACAGAGCTGGTGTCGAACTGGTTGCAGCTGGTGTGAAGCTGTTAGCATCGACCAACCATCCCACTTGGTACTCTGACCAAAGGATCCCTTTGGGTAGCGACGACCACCGATCAATCAGGACACAGGCTGGTGGCAGCGACTAAGATTCAACCCCAAAATGCCGGTAGGAGAAATATTAGTTTCGCGCCCAATTGGGAGTTGACCACAGGCCAACAGCTCAGTGTCATAACTTCATCTAATTTAAAACAATAATAGAATTTCTCCATCAGATAGCAGATTCCAGTGTGACAGAGTCTGGGAAACGTGTGTGTGTGTGTGTGTGTGTGTGTGTGTGTGTGTGTGTATATATATATATATATATATTTTGTGAAATTGGGTGAATTTGAACAGTGAAATTAAATCAGAGCATTTTTGTTTACGGATGAGGAAATTTGATCAAGGGCAGAAGTTGGATCCATTGAATCTAGGTGATCAGAGGACAATGGAAATAGTTGAAATAATTTTTATCGATTAAAAATTGAAAGAGCTGAGTAAGCAAGGAGGACCTTTAGAATTCACATGATTTTGGTTGAAACAGCCAAAACCCCGTGATAATCACATACGAAGTAGTAGGGCCAAGGGTCAGTTGTAACCAGCCTGGTTTATCTATATAAATGTGTAGTTATGTTGAAGAGGCAGACAGAAGAGAATTAGCCCAGGCAAGAGTTGGGCTAGAGACAGTGGAGAGTCGAGTTGGAGACTCAAGGAGAGAATGTGACGCAGAGATTGGAACGAAGCGTCCACTAACATGTATGTGCTGTTGATATAAGTACCACTGCTTCTGCTACCACGAATATTACTACTACTGTTACTACTGCTAAGGAGGAACGCCACTATAAACTTTAACCCGTGTACAGAAATCTTATTCCCCCATCGCAAGAGTCGTATATCGTTCTGAGATGATTTAACAACAAGTTAGTCATAACACATTCTCTCTCTGTCCAGAATCCAGTGTATGCATTTTTACGTCAATTACTTTTCTTTTCTGTAACCCATTTCTTTTCTATACTATTCTTTTCTGCTATATAAGAGAGACATTAACAATTCAATCATTGAATAGTTGTTTGTCTGGCTTTCTGCAGATATTAATTTTTTTTTTTTTCCTGCTGCATTCTGAATTTCTTAGCGCAGACTCTCCAGCCGTGTCTACATCTTCAGTCGACTGAATGGATGAACATCACTTCTGCTTTCTGGATCAAACCAAACAACGTGAGCAGGAGGCAGGATTAAACCAGTGGACCGGTCGAATAATCTACGGATGCTCAGGGGACCTAAGGCTACATTCTTAAATTCGGTTAGGACTGAGTAGACACCTCAACCCAGAGAGTAAGACGTTGAAGGTTGAGGGGCTGGGGCGAAAGTGTTAGACAGTCATCCAATTGGTGCTGGTACTGCAATCTTCTTTCATATACTTTATGTACACATGTATAGTGTGATATCTGAAGTTTTCTTTTGGCTTGAATTTTAACCCTTCCATAAAAAAATTTATCTGTGTATAGTGAGACCCTACCCCTTGTATTTTGCGTAAAAAACTGATTATAAAAACTTGCACTATATTTGAGTATATACAGTAAATTTTTATATTCACTAGAAAATATATTCATAACAGTGTCAGAATTTATTTCTTGAAAACATTGTCCAACTGTCACTATTTTCCTTCATTGCCTTCTAATTGTTGAACTACATCCCTTATCAACAGTCCTTAACACTATCAGATGCCTACTCCAAAATGTCATCTTCAACAGGAGGGTAATGATTGCTACCACCATTTTCATGCTGTTCTTCATGTATTTGTGAATAACACTGCATTTAAGATTTGGTATCTTCTTAGATGACATGATTGAACATGAATGTGGATATTTGCTTTTCATCCTGTCCAATCACAAAACCTGGCACATGTCATTCTTTTTGTCAAATACTTTATCAGCATTGGAAAGATCATAATTACAAATATTATTCTTCACATCTTTCTTTTCTCAAATTGAATTCTAACAAATCTTGAAAAGTTATATTCTTCAATGCTGACATTATCCCAATCTTTTTCTGAAAGGTCAACTGAAGAAAAGAGCAGAAATACTATCAGTGGGTCTCAAAGAATCCTGTTCACCTGGGCAAATTTAAAAAAAAAAAAAAAAGAAAAAAAAAAGAAAGAGTCTGATAGATACATGATACATATAAAAAAGAACAACCTGAGGCTTCCAATTTATCAGGCAAAAATAAACCATCCAATTTTTTACTGATTGTTTTCATACCAGAGTTCTCTAAATCCAGAATACCAATTTCCAAAAGGACAGCTCTTTCTTTCCAACTCAATGCCAAATTAACTGCCATATCCTGCTTACTTTTGATAAGATTAGTCAGTTTGCTCCATATACAGAAATTTTCTTTCTGAAATTCATGAGCACTCCATGTTGAGTGTTCAAGCTAAGAACACATACTTCAGCTACTGTTCATATTATGAATAAACTGTTTTCCAACAAACAGTAAAATAAAAAGAGCCAAAATTATTGAAAAATTACTAGCAGTAAGGAAGGTAGAGTTCAATTCTACTTTAATCTGGCACCCTTAGGATCAAGCCACTGTTGTGCCACAGAAAATGGCAAATGACAGAAACCACACCTTAAAAAAAAAAAACCCTATGTAAACAGCCCTGCCATCTCATTCCACATATACATTAATGTTATCGAAAGCTTAAAACAGGAAATAAAACAATCTTGCAAACAAAGTTTTTATTGTTTCATGTAATACAAAGTCTAAAACAACAAAAAAAAAAAAAAAAAAATTACATATATACTATCTTGAATGGGTAAATATGCAGCTATATATAAGAAACGAAGACCAAAACATTATTGCTGTGAAAAGTTGTAAACAATGTTGTGCTGCCCCCTATAACCACTGAAAAAATTAATGGCAGCTGATTTAAAGTGCTGGATTAAAGAGGTTAGACTGTGGTGAATTTACAGAATCACAGTTAGATAGGTTCAAAGAACAAATCGCCCACGAGGACAGAAAAATTTAGCCCATTTAAACAGTCTTAGCGAAAGTGCCCATTCATCAGATGAGATAAACTTATTTTTTAAATATTCCATTATAGAGGTAATATTTAACACTTTTCATGACAGTTTCAGGAAAAAAAAAACAGAAAACTTTGATCTTCCTTCTATATCTTTTGAAGGGCAAAACTTTTCTATTTTAAAGACTCATCAGATGACATTTGATACTATTTTTTTTATTAATCATTCATTAGCAAGTTTTTTTTGTACTTACATTCTGCCATATTGTTTAATATGCTTTAGATATTTGTTGAAAGGGTTCTTCAAATATTCTTGGTGCCAATTTTGTCATGATTGTTTCTCAATATTGTAAACTTGCAATGCATAATTTTGTTCTCTGCTTTGTCTTTTGTCAATGTTTCATTAGTTTTCCACTGACTGAATTCCATAACAAAGGGAAAGGAATTGTTTTTTAATGAAAGACTAATAGTGACTGTTCTACTGCAGGCAATACCAATTAGTGATTACCAAACAGACATTAATAACTTCCCTTCAAATTGACATAAAAAACGCATTTATTAGAACAAAAAGAAAAAAAAAAAAATCTATTTTTTAGTTTATGTAGAGACTAATATACAAATTCACAAAAGTTGAAAAACCTACATGAAATTTAAAACTAAAATTCCTATAGTCCAAGATGATGCAACCAAAACTGCAAGTTTTTATAATATATATATATGTTTATGCAAATTTAGGTAATCCGTATGGGTAGACCTGAGGAGGATGATATCCAGAGAGCTCAATGTAAAATTCAGAGCAGATATGTTTGAATAAAAGACAGACCACGTTAAGATTCCATGTAATAAGCTATTTCACCATAACCCCTTTAACAGGGTTCTGGATCATCAGACTTTACTTCCAACAGCTGAAATGAAAAATGAAAAGAAATTCCCACGTTTTTTACGGACCTCATCAAGTATACGCAAAGTTGAGGAAGTGAGGTGGGAGAGAGGATATGAGTGTGTCATATGTATCATTTTAGTTTCCTATTTTAACCCCAGTGTGTCGGCTGGATGTTGCTCAAATCTAACGCGTCTCGTCTCTAGATAAAGGTGGTTAAGGGGTAAGCGATAAGGACTACATTAAGGAAGACGTTCCAACAACCCCAATAAATTACACGACAGGTTTCATTCAAATTCTTAGACGCTTGTCAGTTCGCGTTACTTTAACGTGCATATTTGGGAGGTTAAGGTTTGATAAATATCTAAATTTTAAAGACACTCTATGAAGAAATTAATTTGAAATTCGGTGGAGTTTTGAGTATTTTCTATGAAGCAGTTGACTGGAAAAAACCCATAGACAGAACATTGAAAGAGTAATCCCATTTATATTTAGTACTTTTTCCACTAAAACTTTTATCTTATAGCTTGTTAGGTTGACATTTATTCGTTTGTTTTTATGTATCCAATTATCAACAGTTATTCCCATTTAAATAATTTTATTTTCCACATTGGGGTAGTATCTTTCAATCTCAATTAAAATACTAATCTAACACTTTCCCTTCGTGCTATTTAGAATTCACTTCCAATTGGAGAATATTAGGAGAAATTTGGAAGAGATGTCACTAGCAGAAAATTAGGCCCTTCTTTTACATTTTCTTATCTACACATGCCTTAAACCTATTTATTTGTAAACCACATACCTATATCGTCTTATATGCCTATGAGTTTCTATGTACACCTACACACACATTCACACGAAACGATATATGTATATTTCTATCTTTACACATATACACCTGCAGAGAAAACACTATATATATATATATATATATATATATATATATAGAGAGAGAGAGAGGTAGATTAATGATAGCCAAAAATCAACTTACTAAATTTTCAGACAACATTTCCATAAATTCCATGAGGGTTGCTGTTTTCTTCACTTTGAAAATCCTATCAGAAAATAAACATTTGTAATGAAAAAGGATCAAAGCATAAACATTTGAGAATTATAAATGTAGCATAATTATTGCACATTTCCAATAAGATTAGGAATGACAATTTCTAAGCATTGGAAGAGAGCTTATTCAGAATAGCCAACAAATGTGGCTAAAGATTTCAACAAGAATATCATGGAGGTATATATATATATATATATATATATATATATATATATAAAAGAAAGAAAAGAGTGAGAGAGATATATTAAACTAGTGACAGCACATTGGACATTTAATAAATCATAAATACAATTTAAAGTCTGGGATTTATCAGGCATATAGTGAAAGATTAATTTTTGGCTGAAACCTGCAAGCACATATAGACAAGAAACCTTCATGTTAAAAACAATTTCTATGTATTTAAATGATACTATTTTATAAATTGTCAGCCGACTGCTGCCTACCCAAGTTACTGGGAAAGCTGCAGCAGTATAATCAAAGCCCTGAACAGATTAGAATAAAAATAAAATTGCAATATATAAAATTTGTTTGATATTGCTGTTTTACTATCAACAGCCAGACACCAAAAGAATATTAAATATACCAACACTCTTCCTGTCAATATTTTAAATGCTATTCCAAGAGACACATACAAGTGTTTTTTATTCATGAAATAGATGAAGAAAAATATCCCCCAAGAATTTTTTTTTCAGTCAGTATAATTTTAAAATATATTGTTAGATTGGTAGCAGAGATTGTGGTTGATATGAATATCCACATCTATTTAGAAACAAAAAAAAACTTCTGTAAAAAGATTAAAATTGCCAAATATAGTTCAAGCTCACTAATATTTGGATTTTTATAAATGCTATCACTGTTTTTCCTAATGAATTTTCAATTATGATCTGAATTTTATCTAATCACATAATCTAAAAAAAAAAAGAAAAAAAAAAAGAAAAAAAGGCATGCTAAAAACAGATGTTATTTGTTGAACAGGCACCCCTCCTACCTACGTTAACCTGGTTTTGAAAGTAATTTATATTTTGATACATTAAAAAAAAAAAAAAAAAAAAAAAAAAAAAAAAAAAGAAAAAGAAAAAGAAAGAATTTTAAGTATGAAAGAAAGACTTAATGAGAAACTGTATTTACCCACCTGAAGTTTGTTTTTTCTGGATCAAACAAGTCATTGCCTTGATGACCACAGAAATGATCGGCAGTGACCACTTGAACATTCATGTAGAGATGAGCTTCCGTTCGCTCTTTGCGCTTCTGAGCTTCCACACGCCTTCATTTATATTATTATAAAGAAAACCATTGGTCATAAAATTAAAATGTGAAAATATCAAATCTGAAATAAAAACTTTAAATGGTAAAAATAATGTGCAATGTTGCAATATTATAACTCCTGGTGCAGAAGTTCTGAGAAAAGGCCCAAAATATGCTTTGATAAGAAATTTGCATAAATAGTAAAGTTATAGTTTGTTGAAAATGTGTGCACGCACACACACAAAAAAATCCATGCACACAAAAAATTCTTGAAGGCAGGGATTAACCATATCACAAGTGATGAGAGGGTGTGACAAAGGAGTTAAAAAAATTTTTTTAAAAAATAAAATAAAAAGTAACAAAATTCAGCATACCAACTGAATTTCTGTTTGAAAGACATTAATCAAAATTCTTTCGTAATCATTTCATAATTTACAAATTCTAGCAATTAAATCAATCATCAGATTCAACTGGATTGATTTAAAGGAATTAGTAGAAGTGGTATGAAAACAGAAAAGCAACTCACCGTTCTTCTGCTAATCTGTTCTTTAAACTTTCAGGAATGTCAGTTTCAATTACTGGTTGTAAAACCTCCTCTGAAAGAGAAAAGTAAAAACTGAAATTAAATTCTAAAAACTAAGGTAAGTTACATAACTAAAAAAAAGGGAAACATGTTTTTCAAATACATTTATAAGCTTTCATTTTATAAGATCTCAAAAAGACTAAAAAAGGACTATTTAATTAACTGAAAATGAAACAAGAATGAGCCTACAGTTGAAATTTTTAGGAGCTAAAAATGTCTGTAGAAAAATCATCCGAGTTATGTATTAAGAGGATGTGTTAATTTAAAGACTAAGAAAATTTACAATGCGAACTTACCCATTAAACTTTCCCTGATATAAACCAACATGTATGCATTTGTACAATGTCTGACTGTAATATCATCATCATGGCTACCAAAATTATGATCAATGGCTTCTGGCTTTGTACACTTGGATACAACATCATCATCAAATTTGCACCACTGAAAAAAAGCAAATTAATGTAATAAATATTAAGAGCAGCACAAGAGAATTTTACAACAATTCTAATTTGCAAAGAAAATTAACACAACAGCATGTTTGTAGGTTGAGATGTTTTTGAATCTATCAAAAGAAGAATCGGAAGTAGAGTAAGAAACTGAACATGTGTTTTGGATGTACACACAAGCAAGAATGAACGGATGGATTTGGATAAGAAAAAGGATTAGTAAAAAATTTATTTTTTTCATTTACTCATTAATATTCCATCAGAAATATAAGGAATTAGAACTTTGTCAAAATAATATGGAAATAAACCCTATGATTATAATTTATCAGTGTTAACAAAAGCTTGAATACTGGGACAATACAAGGAAATCATTAATTTAAATTGAAAAAGTGTAAAACAAATAGCACGAATGCTATAACAGTGAACTAAAAATATCAGAATTTCTTTTAGTTTTTATTTAAGAGTAAAAATCCCCACCCCAAAAACCTTCAATAGGCTTAATGTTTTCACTTTCAAAATTTTCAAGAAAGATACAAATGCCAATTCTGAAACTAAAGTAAAAGAACAAGACTAAATTACAAAGCATTTTCAACACCAAATTTAATAGAATCACATGAAAATTACTGAAATTTGTTTCAGCAGCTATTACATACTCAGAGACTGGAAACAATTGTGAAAAGTGCAATAACATCTAGAGTACATTTTAAAATATAGAAATCCACTTGAAAATGAAATTTGAAATTATGATTTAACCTTTTTGAGTCCCCTATGACATATCTGTTCCACAGATGTTTTCAACATGCCCCGTGGGACATAATTGTTCCAAAAAAGTATTGATATGAGATAAAGTGGCGAGTATCCCATTGCTATATTTATAATACATTCAATGATATTTTTCTAAGTCAAAGTCATTCAGGTGCGTCTAGTGAAACCAACAATATTTTTTTACCGTATACATCAATTATACAAATGTGGACTTGAAAGGGTTAAAATACTTGTAGTTAAAAGATGTTTTCAATGAAAAACATGATTTAGAAAGATAGTAAGATACTTAAGTTGAAAGAATTTGGTACTGATAATATAGTGTTAAAAAAAAAAAAAAAAAAAAAAAAAATAATTATATATATATATATATATATATATATATATATATATAAAATGGATTTTTTAAAATCATAACTATCAGATTAATAAAAAAAATCATTACTTTAAAAAATTGCTTTATGTTTAAATACAAAACTGAGCCAATATGATCTTCCAAGAATCCGAGATGATAAAATTTTGCACTTGAAGGCATTATTAAGTCTTGCTTGATCAGTGATGGCCTTTGTCGGCAGGTGGGCCTAAAACATGTAGGATCTAACTACAGTTTCTCCTGCAAAGTGGGACACTGGTTCAAATCCTGCTAGAGGATGCATATTTTTATTTAATAAGATTTCTTGAATATTCCAGCTGGTAGACAAAAATAAATATACTGTTTAAAATAAACAGTCTACTCAAATATGGGTATGCATAAAAAAAAAAAAGTTTAAAGTGATATATATGTTGACATTTAAATAGTAAACATTAGTAATTATTAAGAACTACATATGGAGTGATACATTCTGACAGAAGTTTTTTTACTTTGCTCAAAAGAATGAACTCACCTTGCCATCCCCTTTTGGATTTATATACACCACATAATGGCCTCCATGGTTGTCACCACTATGTACAAGAACTGCATGTAAAACATAATTGGCAGGGGTTTTTTCTTTCTTCTGTAAAAAAGTGTCTAAGTTCAACCTCTCAGGAAACTCAAATCTGGAAACAGAAAAAGAACAATTAAAACCATGGGACATTTTAAGGCAAATGATAAAGAATTTTTAAACAATGTTGAGAAGAAAATTTACAACAGTTTAGTATTTTAGTCATTTAAAAAAATGAAATAAAAACAAAGATTCTTTGAAATGAAACATGTAAGTTTAATTTGGTAATGCCCTCCATGTGTTAAGAGAAAAAAAAAACAAAAAAAACAACAAAAAAAACAAACTATTATTACAGTATTTTCATGTTCAAATTGTAGTTTTTTGTATTCTCCACCTGTCTACCAAAAGCAGCATATATGAAGCAAGACCAACAAAATAACTGATGAAATAAGCAATTCTATTTTGGTCAAGTTTTATTTATTTATTCTTTTTTTAAGCATTTCACCCCAAGCAAAGTGGGTGTGCCACCATTACACAAGGGGTTACAGAGAGTGAAAGTAAGAGAGAAGACTGAGTATAGGGAGGATTGAGGAAAGGATAAAAAGAAAATGGGAGAAATATAAAAAGAAGAATGGGGATCAAGGCATCAGATGTCGATTGATATTATATTTAAATTTTTGAAGATTATAGTTATCAGGGAAGCAAGTAAGAGGAAAGGAGTTCCATTGTCGGAAAGTGTGAGAGAAGGAGATGTTGGAGTAGAAGAGGCAGTTACATTTAATGGTTTTTGATAGTAAGAGGGTGGGACTGAGCTGCCAACCATGCTTAAATTCATGCAGTCAGTGCACCAGTAAAAATAGCTTGTAAGAATAGATGCCATGAAAATATTTGTAAAGACAGAGGGGAAACCACATCACATTTGTGAGAAAGTTACTGTAGTCAGAACCAATCACATTGCATATTCGTCTTTGGATTTTGTCAAGAACTTCAAGATGAAGAGTGGGGGCACCAAACCATATATGGCAACAGTATTCCATGCATGGATGAATGGTAGATTTTTAGATGTGAAGAATGGACAGAGATGAGAAAACCCTTCATTGTGGTAGAAGCAGCTATTGATTCAATGTAGTTGTTCCACCTCAGATCAGTGGAAAACGCGAGACCAAGAGGTGCTCTCGTGGAGTTGAGCATCAACCATGCTGATAGGAAGCAGGGAACTTTCTCTATGGTGAATAAATAAGAACAGTTTTGTTTTGGATGCATTAAAATTCACAGGCCATTTCCTAACCCAGTCAACCACAGATTGAAGGTCATTTTCAAGACCAAGGGCCAGGTTAACTTTGTCAACAATGTCAGATTTACTATTAAGACAGGAGTAAATGGTAGTCGTCTGCATAGATGGCTAGTTGAGAATTGATGATGTCAGGAAGATCACTAATGAAGATCAGAAACAGTGTAGGACCAAGGATAGAGCCTCAGGGAACACCAGTGTTCATATGAAATGAACTGGAAGAGAACGCATTCAGGACAACATTCATTTCATGGTTAAACAGGAATGATTGGATTAAATCAAATAATCATCCTGTAATATCATATCCCTAAAGCTTATGTAGAAAGCCAGCATACCAAACGCCTTCAATATATATATAGAGCAACAGCTCAAGCTTCATCATTATTATCAAGAATTTGGTGTGTGTGTGTGTGTGTGTATATATATATATATATATATATATATATAAAAATAAATAAGAGGAAAGGATAAAAATAATGGTCGTAAGCACATCAGCAGTAGACTGGGCAAAGTGGAAACCATATTGTTTGTCAGAGAGAAGATCACAGAAGGTAAGATGCTTAACCACTTCAGCATTGATTCAAGCCTTGATGATTTTGCCAAAGAGTAGTAGGAGACTGATAGGATGGAAGTCAGATGGTTTAGAAGGCTCTCCAGAGTTCTTAAAGACAGGGACAAGACAACAGAGGAAGACTTCCAACAGGTTGGAAAGCAAGAATTGGCAAGGCAATAGATGTATCATTTGGAGAGAACTGGAGCCTGCTCAGGGGCATATTTCTTTAGGACTATGGCTGGTATCCAGTCACCACCACTTGCTTTATGAGAATCTAATTTAGAGATGATGTCTAATACCATTGACAGGTTATGTACATCTCATTTAGTAGCGTCTCAGTTCTAGTGAGAAAACGAGTCGAGCGCAGAGTTGAATGAGAATTTCCGAGCAAAGCATTCAGCCTTATCAGCTGAGAATTAAGACTTCGAACTGTTTGAATAGAGAAGGGATTGAGGATTTGCTAGAATTCAGTACACTCTTGCAGAGCTGCCAATAATCTTTAGAACCAAACCTGCAAGATGCAATATGTTGTTTCATTCTATCAACAAACAGGAACTTTGCTTCATTGAAGACACACTTGCACTCATTACAAGAAGAGACAAAGAGATGTCCGTTACAATCAGACATGTCATCCTGGTACAGATGAAAGAAGTGATTCCTATGGGCTATAGCAGCAGAGGAAGCAGGTAAAAATCAAGATGATGAGTGCAATTTAACTTGGTATTTTCTTGCTGGGATGAAAGCCTCGATGCCAGCTTTTACCCAGGAGGAGACCTCAGATGCACATTTTTGTACAGGATGATTAAAAACCACATTCCAAGGAACGAGCCTCAGTCTGTGTGTTGATAACAGAAAGATATTGTTAGTAGAAGGTTCATGGCTGGAGGGGGAGTGGAAGGCGACGTTAATAGACACTACTGCATGATCAGAGTTGCCATGAGGGCAGAGCTGCATAATGTGATAAGAATCAGGGACAGAGGTAAAACAGAGATAGAGAAGGGAATTGTTACCGTCCGAGTTACTTGACGAAACACAGAAAAGTCAACCATTTGCATGAGGGATTGAGTGACTGAAATGTTAAAGGTTTGGATGCCAGCGAGATGGTATAGTGGGCGTTAAAGTCAATGAACATGAATATGTTTGCAAACAGATGTAGAGAGATGGCTTTGTCTATATTATCAGAAATTCTGTAGAGTACACAACAGTCTTGAGAAGAGGTACAATAGAGAAAGAGATAGGTTACCAAATTAAGGAGTGATAGACAGAGACACATATACAAATGGTCTGGAGATTCCAAAGAGAGATCCCTAGCCAACAGGAGATGATCATGGACAAACTCCCAGGTCATGCATGTGGATTTTAGAGTCTTTTCTAAGGAGAGGTAGGTAGCCAGGAATCGAGAAATCAGATGATGGGATTGACAAGTCAGTTTTGCAGAGAGCTAGTATATCAGAAGACTTATCAAAGAGGAACAATTTCACACTGCAGAAGTTGATACAATTTCACACTGCAGAACTATCACAGATGTGGGGGAAGGAAATTTTAAAGGGTTTAGGTTTATATTTTTGGTTGCTTATGGTCATATTGAGTTGTGGCAGTAAGGAAAAGTCCTAATGAAATAATAGCAGTCAGTCATCAAATGTGGCATTAGCAGAAAGGAAGTGGCGCAGACAACAAACTGCACACATCACAAGAGATTCAGGACAGCACTACTACAAAGGACAGAGAAAAGGAAAGGATCCAGGAACCCCTTCCTAAACAGGAAACAAGGGAGGAGCCTCAACTGCTGTTCAAGAGAAGGGGGAGGAGTATTAACTGGGTGATAGGAAAGCCTATCTACCCTATATATATATATATATATATATATATATATATATATATATATATATTTATTTTTAAAATGGGCTTGGAAACTCAACTGGAGAACCAAGCTGGGAGCCATGACAAGTTATTTATGCATAGATTGCTCATGAACTGGGTCTAAAAGACATTAGGATGAGATGGTAAAAGGTGATGCTTGAGCATTCATCATACCCCCCCCCTATGGATTGTTATAGATGGATACAGGAGAAGCATGAGCCGGAGGGGGTATGGATGGGGAATCTGAAATATATAGTTTTAACTTAGTTAAAGTCCAGTATTCACGTCTTGTAGAAGAGAACATTCCAATGGTCTGTGAGCCCCAATTAAAAAAAAATAATGTCCAATGCTTGTACAAACCAGAAAAATCACCAAAGACTTAATATTCAAAGAGTAAAATAATTACAAAAAAGAGGGGAACAAAATGTTAGTGCCGAGGAAAAGAGAATAAAGTAAAATGATATGAATACTGAACGAAATGGATATGAGCATGACAGGCAACAATTTGAATTCAATTAAGATAAAGCGAGAATGTTACTAACCTGTCATTAATTTTGATATTAGCATCTGCCACTGGATCATACATAAACCGCATTAATTGGAGATGTAATACAGGAGGAAAGTTGAGGAATATGACTCCTTTCTCTGCATCCTGAAAATAAACAAATAAATCAGACACAAAGAAAAAAAATTACCTATTTCAAGAGTTACCAAGTCTTAGAGTAATAATAATCAAGAGATAGCCAGACAATAACAAAATTTTCATATAAAAGCAAAAGAGTGGATTTTTTTTTTTTTTTAAGAATAGATTTAAAACTAAACACTTAATGATCTTATGCTCACCTGTAATCCATGTTCTCCTGCATCATATTTATTATCTCCATCAAGGCTTTCGACTTTAACATAATCATTGAAGGATTCCAAAACTGAAATGCGAATATCCAACAAATTATCTTCATAAGAATCACAATTTAAAGTGAGCAGATTCTATCTGAACTTTTGTAAAAGCACCGTTTTGACTATCAAAGTTTTGTATATCTACAATTATATTTTTGAGCCACAACAAAAACACTGATGCTTGAACAATATCTAGAGGCCTATAAGAAAGCAAAAATTTAAAGCAATGTAATCTTACTATTGATGGAAACTTCCACTTACTCTGATTTTCATAAGACACAGGAACAGACTATTTTAAAAGAATTAATTGGCCTTATTATGACAATCAAATGTTAATGCCACTTGCATTTCTTTGTATAACTTACTAGTACTTCTGTAGGTCTACCAAAAATGACTCATTGTTTCTAGTTTTGCATGGATATGAAAAATCTAAGAAATTTCTCAACTAATGTTCAAAAATTTTTTAAATTTAAATAAATATGAAATATAATTTATTTTTAAACACTTCTGCAGATTGCAGACTTGATCCTAAACAACAGAAAGAATCTGATGAAAATGGATTCATTGTGTATTTGTTCTGCGACCAAATTGAATTTATTGCAAAGATATTTGTGCTAAAATTGAACAATAAAACCAAATTGTGTGGTTCAGGAAAATGCCATATCTATTTGTAATTGTCATGGATTGATGAAGTAGATAAAATTTCCTAGAAAAATCTCTTGAAGTGTGCAGTTTTCTAATTTTCCTGCCAATTTACAGCTTTTTTTCACTTATCAACTCATCCATTCATAAACATGTTCCCTTTTATATAATGTAATTTGCCTGTGACTTATAGCACAGATTCTCTGGTAATACTCCCAATTTTAGCCATTGTACATACATTTATGTTTTGTCCTGAGGTGCCAGGAGTAACAAGCTTAATATTTTATTTTTTTGATTTGCCACTTTATGGTGTGTAATTTTTCTTTCCCTCCCTCCTAATCTGTGTGTGGGTGTGTGTGTGTATATATATATATATATGTGTGTGTGTGGAGATATATTTAAAGAAAGAAAAAGTGAAATTCCATTTTCTTCGTTTAATTTGTAGTACTTTATTAGCTTAAAAAAAAAAAAAAAAAAAATTTATATACCAAGTAATTTCAGGTGAATTTTAAACTGCTGCCTAACTTATTACATTTTCAAATAATTTGTCATTGTATTCCAGTTGATTGGTTTTAAATTATATAATTGGCTGGTTTCATAAAATCACTTACCATTTTTCTTCTCTTTGACATTAAGTTGGATATCATAAAAAGGTTCAATCCTTTGGGAGCCATAATCTACATGTTTACACTTTATGTAAGACTGAAAGAAAAATTAAAATATCAATTTTTAATAAAATTACTAAAGTGAAGTGGGCATTTACAATGTGGGGGGAGAAAGAAAATATCAGCTACAAGAATAAATATGCAATAGATAAAATTATTTTTATGGTAATATTTAAAATTCTGAATAGAATTACAAAAAGAAAAAAAAATGCTTTCAGTGTCCATGTACTGGCAGAGATTACAAATTAGAGCAAATGTAAAATTTACAGGTTAAAAAAAAAATGTTGACAATCCACAAGTTGTTCATGTAAGTATTCAAATTAGAATAAATTAATGACAAACTTCAGAAATTAATGATGGCATTAGAGACCTGAAGTATTTAATTTTGTTTAGAATAAACAAAGAATATAACAACTAATTTTTTACAATTGCTATTGCCATCCAAATTCTAAAAGAATCAAATGTTTTTATATGCAATTAAAGCTCACAAGCTTTATAGCCAAAGAAATTGTTGGTCAATGAATATGTCAAGATTTTTTTATATTGCCATCTATTGATTTCTCAGCAGCCATCTCTCACCATCATTATAACTGAAGGAGCAGTTTCAGATGGAAATGACACCATCTTGCATGCATTGGCATTTTCTCAGTTTAGGTTAGTAAAATACTGAGCATAAAAATTGTAGTCAGCTAGTGGCTTGTGAGTGATTGGCTAATACTAGGGTAAATATGCATGTCTTAATGTAATGGCTTTACTGAGGCAGGAGGAGCAAGAGTTCATTTGATAGCTTCTTTAGAGGCAAAGCAGAAACAATGAGGATAAAAGCCAATATAGCTTATTTGTAAGGACAGGTTAATATTAAAAATACATAAGTTGTCAAAATTGGTGAATTGATCAAGATAAAATCAACTGAAATCTACAAACTTGAACATTGATTCCCAAAACAATTACATCCCATTTAAGAGGAAATTTATGTCAATACAGTAAAAATATATAGATACAAGAAAGCTTGAAAGATTAACCAGACTGTATTTGCAGTTTTCAAGTTTGCAGCTCAAATGACGTAAAAATTAAAATATGTCCGATTTTAGAGTTTAACACAAATTCGTTATTAAATCAAGGAAATATTTTAATAGAAAACTCATTCCATTTAAATTTAATTTGTTGGAACAAGATAACCTCGACATTTAACAAAAAAAAAAAAAAAAAAAAAAAAAAAAAGAAAAAGAAAAGATATGTGCTCTGAACGGTGCAGATACTTTAGCTGACAGAACTGCATGGAAGCAGTTTGTTATAATGGTGATTGTAGCCTTATGAGGAGATTAGAAATAACCTGCATTACACAACATGGGAATTGGCAGAAACACAAAGTTTATCAAAATCTACCATCCATGAGCACTTAGTGAAGCTTAGTGGGTACTCAAATTTCTACAATGTTTGGGTACCACATGATCCAAGTGAAAAAGAATCTTTTTGGATTGTATTTCATACAGGATTTTCTGTACAAATACAATGAAAATGTCTTCATCCTAAGAAAGTCATGCTGTGCATCTGGTGGGATTGGAAAGGAATCCTGTAATATGAGCTTCTGCCAAGTAAGCAGTCAATTGATTCTGAAAAGTACTGCTCGCAAGTTGATGAATTAAAGGCAGCAATTCAAGAAAAATGCCCAGAATTAGCAAACAGGAAAGGTGATGTTTTCCATCAGGATAGTGCCAGACCAAGTTTCTTTGGCAACCAAGGCAAAAATTGTTGCAGCTTGACTGGGAGGTGTTACACCACCTACCATATTCAGACATTGCCCTTCTAGATTTTCATTTATTCAGATCCTTGCAAAATAATCTCAATAATAAAAATTTTATTTCTTTGGAGGACATGGAGAAAAAAAAAAAAAAAACCTTAATGAGTTCTTTGCCGAGAAACCACCAAAATTCTGGGAAGATGTAATTTTTAAGTTGAAGGAAAAATGGAGAAAGGTTGTGCAACAAAATGGTTCATATTTAGTTGAATAATATTTGGCGGCATATTTTTGTGTTTTAATTTCCCTTAAAAATCAGCATGAACTTTGCAGACAACCCAATATACCAGAGTCTTATGAGGCTGTAAATATTATACTAAAGAAGATTTAAATAGTAAGCAAACAAAGACATCAATAAATTTCAGATGTCAAGTTTTATTGTTTTATTGAATTAGAGAACTAGACAAAGTTTACAAAAATGAAAACGGGCTGGTTTCAGGATTTAAAATGTTTACAAACTTACCAGCATTTTTCCTTCAAACAGTTTTGGTATTGTACCTTCAACACATGTCCCTTTCATTTTACTTTCCATGTTGTCTAAAAGCTGAAAGTGAAGAGAACAAAACTTTAAATGATGCTTTTATTTATAAGTTAGGTTACACGTATAAACCAGAAAAATAAACACACACACATATATATATATATATATATATATATATATATATATATATATATATAAACTAAATTTAAAAGACATGAGAAATTAATTTGACAAATAGAACTGGTAAATATTAGAAGATAAAAGTCAAAATAGATTTTTGTCAACTTACCACTCTACATAGTTCCTGTACATCATGTTGCATAAAAGAATCCAAGGTTTCCCACCTGAAAAGGATTTATGGCTGTAATCAATATGTGTGTGTGTGTGTGTTTCATTAAAGACAACTGACAAAGTACTGCAATTAAGCCTTTTATCTTATTTTTCTACAAGTGTGTAAAAACTGTCCAAAATAATATTAACATCATCTACAAAAGCCAAATACAGGTCAATTACAAACAAGATGAATCTTCGCATAGAAATATCAAAGAAATACACTACCTCATTTGACCCAAACAAGAAAAATTATCTATTACAAAAACTTAAAACAGCTAACCTAATCAAAAACAACAAAACACCAGCAAAAATCAAAACTACAAAAACCAACATTATTTATGAGTACAAATGCCCCTTAAACTGTGTTTCTGATCAAACAAAACTCATAATTACACCGCTCACACTACTACATGTCTATCCAGACAACTTACATTATACCTATCCAACCACAGCTCCATTAGAGTTCATTTAAGCACACACAACAAAAACCTACCAGACCCCATCTGAAACAAACTAGTAAAAAATACAAGAATAGTAACCATCCATATGTAAAAAAAAAAAAAAAAAAAAAAAAAAAAAACTCCTCAAAACAACAGTGACCAAATTGGTATTAAAAATACACATCACTTCCAAAGATAGTAGAAAGAACACAATTGATAATTTCAAATTAAGAAATATCAAAAATTGCTGATGAAATAATTTGCAAGTTGACAATTGGATATTTGCAGGCTGTCAATTAAACTAACAGAATAATGAGGACTTAAAAATAACTCCGTCATATTACTCGGTATGGAATGTTTCCAAATGATTGTCATTTGCATAAAATTATTTGGAACAAGAATTAACACCAGATAAATCTCAAATATCACTGCTCATTATAAATAATGCCCAAACTAAACAAATTTTAGTAGCATATTATAAATTCATACAATTGACAAGATAATCTTGCTAAATCATCAATTACATAAATACATATATATATAAAAAGCTGAATATTAAATTAAATGCAAGTGATGGAAAATAAAATTTCAATGTCCTTTAGTTAGGTACCTCCACTTTTTCAATGAAAAACAGCATAGTATGATGAAAAGGCCCCAAACTTAAAAACAAAGTTTTATCAGAATGTTTGTTATTAAGAGGAAAATTATTTTTCAAATTTTACCTGCTTTTATAAATATTAAGAAGCCAGTCTTTTTTTTGATGGATAATGAATTTTAACAAAAATTGTTTTCATTTTTATAAATCTTAATTATAATAATTTAAAAATTATTTAAAATTCTGCATTACTTTCTTTTAGTTGATATTGTAATTAAGTGGAAACTATATTAACAATTCAAAAATTGAAAAGCTTAATAGAAGTCATTTACCCCCAATATTTTTAATTTTTTTTTTTTTTTTAAATTTAAACATTTCCATTTTTGCATATTGTGGTTTATACATGACATTATCATTAAAAAGGTTACGTGTTGCAAGGTGCCCTAACTTAGGTACCTCCACAAGATCGCTAAAAAAAAAAAAAAAAAAAAAAAAAAAAGAGTATAGCATAATGAAAAAGACGCCAAACTTGACGAAAACAAAATTTTATTGTCTAAATGTTTGTTATTATTAAGAGGAAAGATCAAAGCATTTTGGGGGTATGTTTTTCCATTTTTTTTTTAATCGTTCCTAGCATGTCTGAAATTTTTGTTAAAAATCTAGTTTTTTTTTGAGTCAGCAAAATTGACCATTTTTTTCCATTTAAAAAAAAAAAAAAAAAAAAAAACTGGAAATCTCACTTTGAAATTCTTTTAAATATCAATTATCATTTTTTTCAAAACTTATTTTAAGAAAATCAGAAATTATGTTTATTTAAAATATTTTGAACCAAACGTAGCTTTTGTGCCAAAAAGATGTAATTTGAAAATAAAACAAAGCAGGTCATAAACTTTCGCGTCTCTTGACAGGTGATGAATGATATATTTACGAATTCCATGAGGCTAATTTGTTCTACAGAAGGAGAAAAGTGAAATAATTTACATTTAATTGAACAAATTATTTACCTCGTTATTTTTAACAAAAACTTTCAGCAGTCTAATTTTTTTTTTTTTTGTACTTAGCTTTCACCTTTACGTTTATGATGCTTTATGGAAAATATATTCTAAAGAAATTAAAATAAGACTTAAAAGTGACATTAAATTTCATATTTCCTAAGAAAGGTATCTAATTAATTTATAGGTACCTTTCTTATGAAATTTTATCAGAACTGTACATAAAATACTATAATTTTATGTACATTTATTACATTTTACCGTGTTATTTGTATTTGCATTCATTTTATTATTAATTTTGATATTTCATTTATGGAAAAATGGCATAACTGAGACTAATATAAAAATAAGATCATATAAATTTCATAAGATGATACTGATACTTGTAGGTACCCTTCTCAGTTGAAATTGAAAAATCAAATTAACTTCTCCACGTGTTTTCATAAAAGTAAACGCCTTAACATCGGAGAACAATGCTTAACTCAAATAACGCAACTTAATTATATTCTGGTTGGTCTTCCATACTTTATAATCACAGCCCGGTTATAAGCACAAAATTACATTTCTTAATTACTGCGGATCTTCTAATTAGTCAAAATGATACAATTTACAACACGCTAAAAAAGATCTATCTCATAAGGACACTTATGAAAGCCGATGCGGATTTTAACTAATTTTATAATATTTTAACAACTTAAATGTAAAATCTATTATAATTAAGGAAATAACAAATAATTGTATTAAAAATTCATTTTTCATCGAAAAAAATTTTTTGCTTTCAGAAAATATTGTCCATATTCATAAAAGCAAATAAAAGCATTTGAAATTAAATATCTTTGTTTTATTGAGTTTTGTATGTTACAATTCAGAGGTGATTTTCAGGTACTGCGGATCCAATTAAAAAAAAAACAAAAAAAAACATGATTTGCATTCGTGAAAGCCATGTGTTTTTAATTATTGTAATCACTAAAACCGATGCGATTGAATTTCTAGTGTTTTCATAAAATTTCTACCATGACTTTAATAAAAAACATATTCATAATAATTTCGATCATCTGTGAATAGTTCCTGAAAGTTTCATTAACATCCGACAATTATTTCTATTTTTGCACGATTTTTCAAATTAATGTGTGTCATACCAAAAAAACGTGCTAAAAATTGTCTGTTATTTACTAGTTCTACTGATACAAATAGAAACAAGGTTTTTTTTTTTCTTTTTTTAAAAAAAAAAATCAAAATTTAGAATGTTCTAAAAATAAGGAAAAATTTTTAAAAATAATTAAAAAAAAACTTTGGTCTTTCCTCTTAATAATAACAAGCATTTAGACAATAAAATTTTTAAAACTTTAAAATGAGTTACTTTTTAAATTCCTATTTCACTAAATATTTTTATTTTATGTATTTATTTTAGTACAGGTCATACTTCAATTGAGTAATTTTTTATTTTAAACTTTTTTTTAAAGACAAACTTAGAAATGTTTTTTTGTTCGTACTTTTTCAGTTTATTTTTATAGTATTTTAAATTTTATTATTTTTTCAGAAAGCATCTTCAGACATAAGGTTATAACACTATAGTAACTAAAATTCAATAAAATATTACATAATTGCTGAAAATGTTAATTCGTAAAAATTACTAGCAAGTAAAAAAAAAAAATTTTGCTCACTTAGATTATAAATTTATGTCAATTCTGGTCATCCATACTTAGCTGTCAACGTCTTAGCCCATCGATAACATTGATCAACATGTCAGGAAAAAACAGGACCCGTGTTTAAGGAATGCTTGTATACTACGTTTATTATGCTATAAGTAATATCTGTTTCAAATTAGATTAACTTTAAATTTGCTAATTTTCCTCAAATAATGTGTCACAAATATATATTTTATTTTTGGAAGATTTTTAAAACTGATAATTCAATTTTGTTCACAAATGTCTGAAAATGTGAGAAAGTGGATGTTTGTAATAGATTTTGTGAAAGCAAGCAAAAATTGACATTCCAATCAATATAATTTCTATTTGAAATACACCGGGGTATTTTGCTTACTGGAAATAGTAAATTTAATAATTTAACTTTCAATTAAGGCTAAATTGAAATCTTCAAGAATATGAATTTTTAAAAATTCATATTATCGAAAATTCAGTGGGACAAGGCCAATTATGATTGGGCACAGAAGATATCCTGTTTGATAATCTTCAACCTTCTTGTGACATTGTAATGTCAGAATTTCAGATATTGAAGCATACTGCAATTAAGTTCAATGTTGTGAAAGAGTCTAGAAAGTAAGCCAGTGTTCTGCCAGAAATATGTATATGCTCCTTTAATTCAATCAGAGCAGTTTTGAAAGAGATGAGGGTGGGATAGGGAGATTGTGCAGTTTCAAAATGCTACTCAGTCATTTCAGAGAATTGCTGCTCATGCTGATGACATGTCAGTGGTGCTTAGATATTAGCAACATTGATTAAATAAATATGCTTACATTCAGACAGGGCCACAGAACAGATCAGAGCAAATGCTGCCTCAAGAATGGGAAACTTACTTGCAGCAGGCCTATAGGCATGTTCCTTGAGCTTGATTTCCACTGTAACACAATAGTACATGTCTCCAGTGGCATTAGGAGAGGGGGTCATGTGGTGGAAGATATTGAATGGCACTTTATAGTGTTCAATGTAGATCTGGAGAGTAACATGCTCAAGAGTATTTACAAATGACAAATTTGTAAATACTCTTGAGCATGTTACTCTCCAGATCTACATGGTGCTGAGTGCCACAAGATGTAATTATAGTTTGTTGTTTGTAGAGGGAATGTTGAACAGTTCCATGTACATTCAGAACATTGTTCAACCCATACTGCAGCCATCCCAACTTATTCTCTTCCATGGCTGACATGGTCACCAAACTTGTCCTTCACTGATTATGTTCTGTTAGTTCACCTACAACTCTTTGCTGTATTGCATCAACGGGTGTAAGAGGAATAATGTATTGCAGGATGCCATTCACTACTTGAGAATTCAGGAGTGTCAAAACTCAAGGAAGATATATAGGTTATTAACATTGGTTCTGAGAACTTTATATAATCCTTATTTTCAAACATGTACTCATTAAAAATATATGATCATTTACTAAGTTTTTGAGTTTTGAAATTTCAAAATTTTAAGGATAAAATGATATAGATTTATCAATGATTAAAAATTAAAAACCAATGTGCAAAATAAAGATTTTGTTATTATAGGAATGGATAGAGTGGCCCAATTTTAGGAATTTATCAGTATTTATGAAAAAAAAAAAAAAAAAAAAAAAAAAACAACAAACTTACCCAAAAGATTTTGTCAACTTCTTTGTGCCAACTGGCTTGTCACTGAACTGTAGTTCATAAAATACCCGTTGTAGTGCCAAAGGCACACTTTTGGAGCTGTCATCGCTCTCTGTTGGCATTAAATACACAGCCTAAAACCATTAAAAGCAAAATGAACAAAAGTGAAAATGACCAAATCTTTAGAGAAGTTTATTTTTAAAAGAAAAAACTTCAGTTTTTTAAATTCACACAAAATATAACACAAATATGAATTTAATATCCATTAAGTAAGCAAGCTAATGCAGTTAAAGTAAGCAAGCCAATGCAGTTAAAACAAGAAATTCAAATTCTAATCTTAATATTACAAAACAAATATTCAAAGCTTAGCTATGAAGAATGCTGAGAAATCATTAGCAATCTTCACCTTTTTAAAATTACAGAGAAAAACTTGAATACAGACATTTTCTTACAGATTTTTAAATATGTACTGGAGAAAGAATAGCAAACATTAGCCTCTCTGGAATGTGATCCTGGTAACTGACAGAGAGCATTGTTGGATAGTGAAAAAGTTGAAAGTGACAGTGTACATTGCCTTGTCATTCAGAAGCACAGGCACAGCAAATATTGATTTTAAGTATAATTTTGGGAAACTGCATTTATAGATTGGAACTGCCTGGATATACAAGTGGCAATAGTTTCAATAACTGCTGAAAAGAACTGATCTAGTTGCTATTAAAATGACCTCTTTTCATGTCACTGTTCCCTGCCCACCTTATATACACGATGAAAGCTGAAATATTGTGATAATCCACTAAAAACAAATTTAATAATCCAAATAATATTTGAAATACTGTGAACCTTTCATAATCTTCATTAGGTTAAACAAGAAATGGCAAAATATATTTATTTTCTATCAATTTATCACTTTAACTTTATTCTAAAAAGCAAAAAAAAAAAAAAAAAAAAAAAAAAAATTTAAGTTAGCTTTTTACCTTTCTAAGTTCATTAGTGAAGAACAAAGTCTGGAGCAGGGAATTCATGTAGCAAGTTGCACCTTGGTTCTTTAGACCTACATAGCCTGTATGTTTTTTTGAGTCCCAACTGGAAAAGAGAAGAGAGGGCGGGGAAAAAAAATCAGTTCAGCTAATAATTGTGGCAATATTTTTAGTAATTTTTAAGGAAATATAAGATTTTCTTTTATCATGATTAAATTTGGCAAGTCAAAAAAGCAATTTTATAACAACCATTTCTAGCTAAGATAATATACTTAAAAAATATTAGCTCAATAAAAATTTAATTTATTTTAATTCTACATTTTTTCATAACACCTGAATAATATTGAACAATTTGAATAGTGTGCAAATATTATATATATTTAAATGCCGTTGCGACGCGGTTTACATACGACGTACAAATCTAAGGTTGGAAACGAGGGTGGCGTCACATGTTCCTGCTTTTGTATGTTCAAGCAGTCCCGGCCAGCCAATAAGAACAACTCAGTCAGTCCATGAGTCAGCAATTGGGCAACATTTACTGGACAATGATGCTTGTGCCTCCGAGTACGAAGACACATGGTTTTCGGTATTACAGAGCGCTCAATCTATACATCTTCATGTTTCTGAAGCCGTTTACATTAAGTGTCAGCAGCCCAGTCTGTGCAAACAGAAGGAACACTTTACGTTCCTTACGTCTGCTGGAGGGTCTGTGAGTTTCTCCTTTTTCTAATTTTATATACTCTTGTGGAACTATTTATCGATATCCCCACCTCATTCGATTTTAATTTATACAATTAATATTTGTCTTTTAGTCGAGTTCCACCTTTATATTAAATATTGCCAACGATATCTTTGACAAAGCGTTGACCGAAAGGTGCCTTAGATATGACGTCCACTAAAGATTTATTTTCCTTACCATACCTTTTTTCTATTTTACATAGGTACCTCCATGAGATCGCTAAAAAAGAGCATAGCATGATGAAAAAGAAAAAAAAGAGGCCAAACTTGACGGAAACAAAATTTTATCGTCTAAATGTTCATGTTATTAAGAGGAAAGATCAGAGTATTTTTGGGGTATTTTTTTTTTTTTTTTTTTTAACATTTTTTAATCGTTCAGAGCACGTCCGAAATTCGTTAAAAATCTTGTTTTTTTTTTGAGTCAGTAAAATTGACAGATAATCTATTATGACATCCATTCTTTTTCCATTTTATAAAAAAAAAAATGAAAATCTCACTTTGAAATTCTTTTAAAAATCAATTATTTTTTCAAAACTTATTTTAAGAAAATCAGAAATTATGTTTATTTAAAATATTTTGAACCAAGGTTGACTTAACTTCTGCGCCGAAAAGACGTAATTTGAAAATAAAACAAAGCAGTCACTTGACAGGTGATGAATGACATATTGACAGATTTACGTAATCATAATTTGTTCTACAGAAGGTGAAAAGTGAAGTTATTTAAATTTAAGTGAACAAATTATTTACCTTGTTATTTTTAAGGAAAACTTTCAGCACTCTAATTTTTCTTTTTTTTTGCACTTAGCTTTCACCTTTACGATGCTTTATGGAAAATATATTATAAAGAAATTAAAATAAGACTGTTAAAAGTGAGATTAAATTTCCTAAGAAAGGTATCTAATTAATTTATAGGTACCTTTCTTATGAAATTTTATCAAAAGTGTACATAAAATACTATAATTTTATGTACATTTATTACATTTTACCGTGTTATTTGTATTTGCATTCATTTTATTATTAATTTTGATATTTCATTTATGGAAAAATGTCATAACAGATTAATAATAAAAATAAGATCACATAAATTTCTTAAGAGGATACTGATATTTGTAGGTATCCTCAGTTGAAATTGAAAAATCAAATTAACTCCACCACACGTATTTTGCAAAAGTAAAGGCCTTAAAAGTGGAGAACAATGCTTAACTGAAATAATGAAACTTAATTGTATTCTGGTTGGTCTTCCGTAGTTTATAATTACAGCCTGATTATAAACACAAAATTAGATTTTTTAATTACTGCAGATCTTCTGATTAGTCAAAATGATACAATTTACAATGCGCTAAATAAAAAAAAAAAAAAAAAAAAAAAAAAAAGATCTATCTCATAAGGACACTTAGGAAACTCGATGCGGCTTTTAACTAATCTTATAATATTTTAACAACTTAAATGTAAAAATCTATTATAATTAAAGAAATAACAAATCTTTGTTTTATTGAGTTTTGTATGTTACAATTCAGAGCTGATTTTCGGGTAGTGCAGATGCAATAAAAAAAACAAAAAAAAAAAAAAAAAAAAAAAAAAAAACATGATTTACATTCCTCAAAGCTGTGTGCTTTTAACTTTTGTAATTACTAAACCAGCCACAATCAAATTTATAGCGTTCACATAAAATTTGTTTTATATATATATATATATAAAATTCTGCCATGAATAAAAAAAAACTTACTTATAATAATTTCGATCGTTTGTGAAACTTTCATTAACATCTGCCAATTATTTTTATTTTTGCAAGATTTTCCAAATTAATGTGTCATAAAAAAAAAAAAAAAAAAACAATAAAAAAACAACATCCTAAAAATTGCCTATGTTACTTTACTATTTATTCCCGGTGATACAAAGAGAAACGAGGTATTTTTTTTATCAAAAAAAAAAAAAAAAAAAAAAAAATTAAAAAAAAAAATTAAAAAAAAAAAAAATTAGAATGTTCTAAAAAAGAAAGAAAAATTTTAAAAAATAATTAAAAACAACGTTGATCTTTCTTCTTAATATCATAAGCATTTAGTCAATAAAATTTTGTTTTTGCCAAGTTTGGCATCTTTTTCATCATGCTATGCTCTTTTTTTTTTTTTTTTTAGCGATCTCATGGGAGGTACCTAATTTTACATTTATTTTTAAATTACCCAATGTACAAATTTCATTGATATTACACAGGTGTTTTTATTCAAACTTTATTAAGTGCTAAATTTATGAAAAAAAAAAAAAAAAAAAAAAAAAAAAAAAAAAAGTCAAATTAACCACAGTAAATAACAAGGCTGCCATGGTAACTATTTTCCCTTTTTTTGTTTTACAAATTTTCTTATTTTATTACCAATAAGATTTTAAGCATCAAACTATATATATATATATATATATATATATATATATATATATATATATATATATATATATATATATACCGAGAGAGAGGTGCATGTTTTTTGTAAAATAGACAAAAAATGCAATAGCCTACTAGAAACAGATTTGCTAACTGCCATTTTTATTTGCTACTGTGTTTGTCTTTCATCGATAGACATCAAACGATTGTCAAAATAATAATAATTATAAAAAGTGTGTGTGGTGGTGGTGGTAGTAGGGGACACAAATTTTGTGTTTTTTCTTTTCCCTATCACAGTGATGAAGGTGGGGGCAAATTTTATGAAAGACCTTTTCTAAAAATGTTATTTAATAATTTCAATAAAGTGACCAATTTTTTTCTCTCTAAATGACAATGTGATGCTACTTTTCTGTAAGTTTTGACACTTAATTCTTATGATTGTAGAATTTTTTGCAAAGGTTGTCCCAGAAATTCATAAAGTTAGATTAAGGGCAGAAGCCTATCAAGCTGGAGCAACCTATCCAATGAGTGGATATTCCAGATAGGAAAATGAAAAATTTTCCTTTTATTTTCTTGTTTTAATATCGCTTATATACTGTTACACTTTCTGACAAAGTATTAATAATGAAGCAAAAACATCAATCTAAATTAAAACCGTTTGACAGAAATCTATACT
The DNA here is from genome assembly GCA_903632075.3 of Acanthosepion pharaonis. Taxonomy (NCBI): domain Eukaryota; kingdom Metazoa; phylum Mollusca; class Cephalopoda; order Sepiida; family Sepiidae; genus Acanthosepion; species Acanthosepion pharaonis. The sequence continues at coordinate 442,148 of CAHIKZ030003216.1, forward strand.
GCAAACAGAATTCCCTAAAATGGAATTAAGGAAAATTGGTCCAAAGAAATTTTGTGGTATTTTTTAGTTTTGTCTTGATTTTCATTTGTTAAGTGTTATATAGGAATAAAGTGTCATTGCCAATACTGGAGTTTGAACAGAGATCACCAGAGAGCAAACACAGGCGATCCCATTTTAAATAAGTAGATCACACGATGATAAAGGAAGTGTATATATGGGAATTAGTGTGGCGTCTAAGTGATCACTATATAGATTACTATTCGGTGGTTACTATTTGAGAGAGTATTATCAAGCAAGTACTAGTATTGTGAGTGTTATTCAAAGGCGTCCGACACCAGTATTGTTCAACTGATGTTACTATAGTTGTATCTGCAATTACAAAGTCTCTATTACAACGAGCATTACGAAAGTGACGAGTCTTTGTTGACATTACATAAGTGGCAACGAATGTTTGACATCACAAAATCAAGTAGACTTCACATGCATTCGACTTGTCAGGCAGCATCCATGTGTATAATTTATTTGTCTCAGTATCATAAATCTAGTGTCTCTCTCTCTCGTAGGCATTATTTTACCAACTATAAATGTACATAAAAAACAAAAAAAACTATATTACATCACTAACCTTTATTAAATCCATTATTAAAGAATGGAATGTATATTTAACTACCACGACCAGTGTTGACATAAAAACGTCAACAAATCAACCTCCTAAACATACTGCCTACAAGAGAGAGAGAGAGAGAAACTTAATATCTACCATTACTCTCAATTCTTGTCTAATAAAAAGTGTGTGCATACATTTTATAAATTACTTTTAGCAGACACATTATGGACTTTTGTCCAGTTGGCTAAAAATTTGATACAAGCAAAGTTTTATTTATTTTTACACAAGACAATAAAGATGATGCTGTACATAAAAAACAGACAAACATTTGTTCATAGCCTTCAAATGTAAATGAAATGTAGGAAAAATTCTTAATTTCTCTAGTTTAAGAATAAAAACAAAATCATGGAGATTTTATGCACAAAATTAGTCCATATCCAAGATTAAATGTAGTGCATTCTTAATTTATACAGTTTCACTTTCTGTAGACTTTCTTCTGCATGGTTTTGTTAAAGTACCTCATTTTAGAAGTTTGCATGAATTTAGCCACTGTTCTGCCATAAACTCACTTTTTCTTTTTTTCAACAGTTTTCTGCAAGATGAAATTCAATAGTGGAAGAGAATTTACTACTTAGTTTTTTTTTTTTTTTTTTTTTTTAAGAGTAAATTTAAAAGAAGCATCACAATCTGATCATAATTCTCACATCTTATATTATGCTTTTATTTACAGATAGAAAATTAAAGTTATATACCTGACACCATGGGGAGCATCTGCAACCACTTTGACTTCAAGTGTTACTTTATCATCTTGGACATAGCCTCGTTCCGGATCTAACAAGTCCTGAAGAGAGACAAAAAGACAATTTTTACATAATTTCCATAGCATGCTGTCAACAACAATACTGAAAAGTTTGAAAATGTTCAGCCTGGTTTATTGGACAACTGGCTGCATTTCTATGGTAACAAAGAAATTTCCTTTTGTTGTAATTAAGGATTTGGATTGAATAACACTCAGCAGACTAACAGATTAAAATTCCTCTGAACAACCAGATGATAAGTCAAGGTCAAGTAAAAGATAATTAAGAAAGAAGCAAAATTAGTGATCATCTGTTTAAATAAAATCATTTGTAATGACAAAATGAAGTCTTTTCAAATGGACAACTAATTATATTTTTCCAAAGATGTTTACATGACATTCGTTGTAAAAAGAAAATCTGAATCTTTGATATGTGTAATTATTATTATACACGGATTTATTTGGACTAATGTCCTCATGTTTGTCACTAGACACAATATTTCAGTTGTTCCAGCATTCTTCATGTATCTAGTATAGGTAACATTCAATCCAAAGAGATTAGATAGTTTATCCCACTGTCCATCTTGTATCAGTTAACCTATTATGTCACTTGTCTCTTCCACTGAACCAGTTCATATATTTTTTGCATTGTGCATATTGTAATTAGATAGAGAAATTTTAAAGTTTTAAGATCAATATTTTTTTTTTTTTTTTTTTTTTGATAGGTTAAATGGTTGAGGAATAAAAGTTCACTTATCTATTCTTGCACAAATATAGACCAGTGCAAATCAGAACAATCCAGAATTTTTTTCCTTTTTTCTTTTCTTTAACCAGCAATATATATATGCATGACAAATCACCCAACAAAGAAAAAAACGGTTATCAGAAAATAGGCCAATCTTTTGAGCTCAGTCATCTTTTTATCCTCTAAGCTTCTGGTTTTCACTTGCAGAAACTCATCAGATATATAACCCACCTAAATTACCTATCTAGTTTCTTCAGGAGAGCATAAGTTCAGTTTTTCATTACATACCCCTTCATCTTGAAGATCACTATTATGGTAAAAGAAATTTCCTATATAATTATGGTTTCATTTTTTTCTTTTTATTCCATCATATAATTGGTACCTTTTTCTTTGTGGGGCTTTGACTGGAGCTAACTTATCTCTTACTTCACTATTGGATGAAATAACTACCTGTATTTGTGTTGAGTAACAAGTGGCCTAATCCATATTTCCTCCCAAAATCTGTTAAAGGCTACAAGTGCTGCTCATGGCTGCCTTATTTATATCTGCCTTTTGTGACACCGATTCTCTGACCATAGTGAAATGTTTATTTTTAAAAAAAAAAAAAGAAAAAAAAACTTGAGTGATGAGAGATACCTTAAAGCCTTAATTGTGATGTCTCCACAATATTTCCATTTTATCCTCATTATTGATTTAAATGTACTGTCAGTGTCCAACACTCTCTCTCTCTCAAAAAAAAACACAACAAACACACTATGAAATTCAGCCTTGAAGAATTGGTTGACATCAGCTGCTGATCTTTTCCACAGAGTGACATAAGGTGCTAATCTTTTCCAGTTATTTGTGGCCTGAATTTCTCCTACATGCACACTTGGCACAAGCAGGGACTGGCAATGTTCACATACCAACCACCTTTCTAGTGACATGTGGTTCCACCATCCTGGCCAGAAACAGGATTCTGCTCCATTCTATAACTACATGATGCATGCTATATAGTTACTTTGGGAACCTTTCTCAAGACAGTATCTACCTCAATCGACCAGCAACTTTACTCAGGCCTTCCTCAATCATATTTTCATTGTCGTTTTAGCCTGCACACCTCAACCAATTAGACCTGTGCAAGCATTTTTACCAAATCAGTTTTACTTTTGGGGTTTCACATTTACTCACTTCAGAGCCAAATTGAGACCTTTTACAACTCTGGTACATTGTCATGAGTAGTGTCACTCTTTTGCAGCCAAGCAGCATCTTTCATCTCAACACATACATCCAGAATAAGGTCTGTTCTTTTTCAATTTAGGAGCAAGCATCATTCCATCTTCTAATGATTTCAATAGCTTCATGAGCAATCCATAATTTCTAAGATGATTTCTCACCTCTTCTGCTGTCATCAGTTTCACCAACCAGGGATTGTTGACATTACTTCAGTGTGGAGTTAAGCTCATATGCACTCTGGCCAAACAGTAAGTTGTACCTTTATAGTTTATCGTCTGGTACTTTAACATTTTTACTTTTTAGCCACATGAATTTGTAAATAGTCAACTTAAAATTGGCCTATCTTAGCTGCCACTAATCTATCTCCATGTTTACATGGTTTGTCTGCAAGTGTAAAATACCAAGACATTTCTATAGTTCACTTTTCACCATGTCACTATCTGGTACAATCCAGTTACTTATGATAAATTGGTGTCTTAGCCAAGCATCATGTACTCATGGCTACCCCATGTGATCTCCGTCCTATCACACTACCTTTCTTATTTTGCCTATCAACCAATTCTAACATAACTAATCTAATAACATAGCCAGTATCAAAAGGCTCCCATGTGCATCAGGGTACCTAGACCAATGTAGTAACAGTAACTACCAGCTTTGCCCACTTCTCTGGTTGCAGGGTTTTGCTATTGACCCACCTGATCATATCTGTAATTGCTAAATTCTAGTGTTGGCTCCTTGTAATTTTTAAACATGGGCAGCCTGAGGCAATATCCTCTTTACTTATCTACCACCAATCCACCAAACAGCAATCATCACCACAAAATGTTTCACCTCATGAACAATTAATCTGAGCTCTGCTTATTACATCATGTCCATGTATTTCATGCTAGATAAGAGTATCAGAGACATGATCCTAGAAACTTGTTACAATTTGCCAGCTTTACTAGTTTCCCTGGCTCTTCTATGAGAACCTGTTTATCCTAACTTCCCACAAATGCTCCTTCTATAAATGCCCCTTTAATCTGGTCTCAATCATTTCATTTTTAATGTCATATTGTCTTCCAAAATAGAGATATGAAACTAGTGATGTTTTTACCACCAGTTTAAACTTTTTTTTTTTTTTTAAAAAAGCTATGCAACATGTTCCCTACTAAATGGCCTCACCATGTTGCAACTTAGTCTGACCTTCTCTGCCACCCCATGTCCTTTTGGTGGCAAATTAACTTTAGTTAATGGTGGAGATGAATAATGCTTCACTTAGATGTTCTCATGCAAATATACATCACAATAATCCTGCAACTTAGTAACACAGAATAATCCAGAAATTTAACTGGAGAAACCTTTGATATAATCTACCAAGATTAGGTACATTCAAGAGGATACAAATTAATTTTATTTATTTATTTTTAAATGCTTCGAAAAAGATGTTCATTTCTACTGAGGATATTCTTAGAATTTATTAGTGCCTGGATTCTTTCAATTGATTTATCTTTCAGTGTTGTTCCAACTTTGGTAGTACAAAGTCATACTTTACTTCAGTGGAGGAGGCAGAGAAGTTAAATTAAGTCTAAGGCGAAGTTTCACCAAATGGATTGTCCTACAAGAAAATAATATTGGATAAGACATTGGTTAAGTATATTTTAGTTAACCCGCAGTGATGAGTTCAATCCTTGGGCCAAATAGTACAAAACATCAAATACTGTTTTTCAGTGGAAGAGGCAGAGAAATTAAATTTTAGATACCACATATCTTCTTGCATGGAAAGATGAACAAAAACACTGTATTTCTGTAGACTGAATAAAGGGTTCAGTTCAAACTTCCCCAATCTTGGACAGACACCTAAAGGTCACCAAGAAATTAGTTATGGCTATAATAACAAAAACAAGGACAAATAGGTCTATTTATGTTTGATGGCAACACATTACTTATATCATAAACCCTATTTACAGGATCCATTTTGACACAGGAAATGAAAAAAGGAAATTCACCATAATCATAGCAACTCAGTTAACCAAGTGAATAGAAGTAATGACAAGTGACTGTATGGTACCCACAGTGATGCAACACCATGTCCATCTCTGTGATGGTGTTGGAAGTTGTGACAATGATGAACTATGAATCAAAATGATAGCTGTATGTGTTCCAGGACATGTGAACGGGGGGGAGAGAGACAAGGAGAGAGAGAGAGAGAGACAAGGAGAGAGAGAGAGAGAGACTGACTGAGAGACAAGGAGAGAGAGACTGACTGAGAGACAAGGAGAGAGAGACTGACTGAGAGACAAGGAGAGAGAGACTGACTGAGAGACAAGGAGAGAGAGACTGACTGAGAGACAAGGAGAGAGAGACTGACTGAGAGACAAGGAGAGAGAGACTGACTGAGAGACAAGGAGAGAGAGACTGACTGAGAGACAAGGAGAGAGAGACTGACTGAGAGACAAGGAGAGAGAGACTGACTGAGAGACAAGGAGAGAGACTGACTGAGAGACAAGGAGAGAGAGACTGACTGAGAGACAAGGAGAGAGAGACTGACTGAGAGACAAGGGAGAGAGACTGACTGAGAGACAAGGAGAGAGAGACTGACTGAGAGACAAGGAGAGAGAGAGAGACTGAGAGACAAGGAGAGAGAGACTGACTGAGAGACAAGGAGAGAGAGACTGACTGAGAGAGACAAGAGAGAGAGACTGACTGAGAGACAAGAGAGAGAGAGACTGACTGAGAGACAAGGAGAGAGAGACTGACTGAGAGACAAGGAGAGAGAGAGAGACTGACTGAGAGACAAGGAGAGAGAGAGAGAGAAGGACTGAGAGACAAGGAGAGACAAGAGAGAGAGACTGACTGAGAGACAAGGGAGAGAGAGAGAGACTGACTGAGAGAGACAAGAGAGAGAGAGACTGACTGAGAGACAAGGAGAGAGAGAGACTGACTGAGAGACAAGGAGAGAGAGAGAGACTGACTGAGAGACAAGGAGAGAGAGAGAGACTGACTGAGAGACAAGGAGGAGAGAGAGAGACTGACTGAGAGACAAGGAGAGAGAGAGACTGACTGAGAGACAAGGAGAGAGAGAGAGACTGACTGAGAGACAAGGGAGAGAGAGAGAGACTGACTGAGAGACAAGGAGAGAGAGAGAGACTGACTGAGAGACAAGGAGAGAGAGAGACTGACTGAGAGAGAAGGAGAGAGAGAGAGACTGACTGAGACAAGGAGAGAGAGAGAGACTGACTGAGAGACAAGGAGAGAGAGAGAGACTGACTGAGAGACAAGGAGAGAGAGAGAGACTGACTGAGAGACAAGGAGAGAGAGAGAGACTGACTGAGAGACAAGAGAGAGAGAGACTGACTGAGAGACAAGGAGAGAGAGAGAGACTGACTGAGAGACAAGGAGAGAGAGAGAGAGACTGACTGAGAGACAAGAGAGAGAGAGAGGACTGAGAGACAAGGAGAGAGAGACTGACTGAGAGACAAGGAGAGAGAGAGAGACTGACTGAGAGACAAGGAGAGAGAGAGAGACTGAGAGACTGAGAGACTGAAGGAGAGAGAGAGAGAGACTGACTGAGAGACAAGGAGAGAGAGAGAGACTGACTGAGAGACAAGGAGAGAGAGAGAGACTGACTGAGAGACAAGGAGAGAGAGAGACTGACTGAGAGACAAGGAGAGAGAGAGAGACTGGACTGAGAGACAAGGAGAGAGAGAGACTGACTGAGAGACAAGGAGAGAGAGAGAGACTGACTGAGAGACAAGGAGAGAGAGAGACTGACTGAGAGACAAGGAGAGAGAGAGAGACTGACTGAGAGACAAGGAGAGAGAGAGAGACTGACTGAGAGACAAGGAGAGAGAGAGAGACTGACTGAGAGACAAGGAGAGAGAGAGAGACTGACTGAGAGACAAGGAGAGAGAGAGAGACTGACTGAGAGACAAGGAGAGAGAGAGAGACTGAGAGACAAGGAGAGAGAGAGACACTGAGAGACAAGGAGAGAGAGACTGACTGAGAGACAAGGAGAGAGAGAGAGACTGACTGAGAGACAAGGAGAGAGAGAGAGACTGACTGAGAGACAAGGAGAGAGAGAGAGACTGACTGAGAGACAAGGAGAGAGAGAGACTGACTGAGAGACAAGGGAGAGAGAGAGACTGACTGAGAGACAAGGAGAGAGAGAGACTGACTGAGAGACAAGGGAGAGAGAGACTGACTGAGAGACAAGGAGAGAGAGAGACTGACTGACTGAGAGACAAGGAGAGAGAGACTGACTGAGAGACAAGGAGAGAGAGAGACTGACTGAGAGACAAGGAGAGAGAGAGACTGACTGAGAGACAAGGAGAGAGAGAGACTGACTGAGAGACAAGGAGAGAGAGAGACTGACTGAGAGACAAGGAGAGAGAGAGACTGACTGAGAGACAAGGAGAGAGAGAGAGACTGAGAGACAAGGAGAGAGAGAGAGACTGAGACAAGGAAATTTTACCAATCAATAAAGATTTTATTAACTTACATTCCAAGAAATGAAGTTGCTGAATCCCCAATCATTTTCTTTGGTATAGAATACATGTTGGATTTCTAAAATAGAAAAATATGGAAATTGCTGCTAAAGCCATGAAAATGAAATACTAGTTAAATATTGTAATAAATCATGGAGATAAGAATGTATAAATTTAATTGTCCCGGAGTTAGAATAGTTTCTGGAGATGGTATAAACAATATATTCAAAGCACAATTTATAACTAAATGTTATCAACTTTCATATCCTAAAATCAAAATCACTGAAGCTAAAATTATTAAACACGATTGAAGCTCATAATTCAGGTAAAACCTTGTTGCAGTCTTCCAAGTTGAAGTTAAGTTTACAAGTATTCTAACACAAAGAACAAGTAAATATACCAATATATTTGTTAGAAACTGACAACAATATTTGTACAATTAAATTTATGCTTGTGCAATTTGTGGGAGAGGTGTTAAGGGATTCTCTCAAATTCAAACTATATTAAATTTCTTATCTGTTAAAAAGGCTGCTCATATCACTACTCTCTAATGAATATGGTATTTTGTGGACAAATTTAGAAATGTTATAAATATCTGGTTTTCAAAGACAAGAAAACATCTGAAGTAAATATTCCAGTTAAAAAAAAAAATTACTCACTTCTCTGAAAAGGTTCCCCATCAGGAAGGAAGTTGAGAATCCGGAGTTCAGCTGAAGCATTACAAGACCAAGATCTGGAATTGCAAAGAGTTTATGGAAATTAAATTACTACATTGGTTTTATAGACAAATAAACTGACAGCTATGTAAAGGATAGAAAGGCAAGATGTAGCTAATACTTTTGGTCATAAAACTTATAACAATTCTTATCTTAAAAAAAGAAAAGAAAAAAAAAACGAGCATCTAAACATATCAGTTAACCATATTACGTTATTCACATTCAAATTACCCAATTTGAATCAAAAATTAGTAAGCCCATCAACAAAAAAAAAATTCAGAATACTCTTATAAAGGTTAGAAGTATGTAATGTAACAATTTTCCTTACTCTTAAAATGAGAATGCATAAAAGGTACTTACACCGACTCAGAATCTGCATTACACTGTAAGAAGAACCCAAGGCTTTTCTGGTTATTCCTATCAGCCTGCTGGTTCAGTCGAGGCATTGCCATGATCTTCCTAAATGAACAAAGTAAAAAAGATATATATATATATATATATATATATATATATGAGAGAGCACAACTATTTGAGGGTTCCTATAGCCCCACTAAGCTTAAATAAAGTCCATTTTGGTCTTGTATGGTAAAAATTTTCTATCCTAAGTATAAATCATCAAAAAATAGCAAAAGTCATTTTGTCACAGCCTATTTTTTCTGAAAAAATGGATTTTCATACTTTTATAGTGTTCACCACTATGAAAGTATGAAAATCCATTTCATACAGGTAAAATATTGAAAAATGACCTTTTTGTCATCATCTGAATAAAATATCAAGGAAACTTTTGTACTAAACCCCGTGAAACTATATTTTCTGAAAGCAAACAATGTTCTTTCATTTAAAAATAAAACTGTCTGGTGTATTTGAAAATGTGAAGAAAAAAAAAGAAAGAAAAAAAGTGAAGGTTTTGCAATTTTTCTAGTTCTAAACAAAAATTTTCCACAATAATGGGAAATTAACCATTTTTGTTTTTTTTTGAAAATAAGAAAGCCTAAATCATATGAAAGCAAACAGCATGTTCTTTCATTTTCAGGGTATTCATGTTCAAAAAAAAAAAAAAAAAAAAAAAAAAAATTTTTCTCCACCAATAACAGGAGATTAGCCAGTTTTTTTTTTTTTTTTTGATAATCATAAAGCATAAAAAAAAAAAAAAAAAAACCAGCAAAATCTTCAAAATTTAAAATTTTTTTTAGTTCATTATCTGGCCAACTATCAATCATAACCCCATGAAAGTAGGTATATTGTGGAAGCAAACAGTATTTTCTTTTATTTACAGGTAAAATTGTTTACTGTAACTAACTCAATTTTTTCATGGGGTAAAATTTTCCCTTTTTTTCTTGTTCTAAACAAAAATTTCTCCCAATAACAGGAAATTAACCAATTTCTTTTGAAAATCGGAAAGCATAAATCATAATCAAATAATTGGAAACTCAACTAAATGCCAATTTCCAAAAGTTTTTTCTTTCAAGTCTGTGGGACACGAATCATTTTGAGACTGTGTGACAAAACACAAACACTGTCATCAAATAGGTGCTTAACAGCACAAGGCATCAAAGGGACAAATGCAGACAAGTCAAGAATTTTTTTTATTTTTAGAACAAACAAACCTTTCCCCCCCCCCAAATTGGATGTTTTTATGACAAATATTATTTTTAGATTTTACAAGAAAAAGACTTCAATGAAGCAGATGATCATCCTGCTTGAATCAAGTCAATGCAGCCTCACACTCAGTTAAGAGCATCTAGATGCAGAGGGTTCATTCAGACAAGAACAACCACCACCATTATAAAAGTCGTTCCAAGTTTTACACTTTTTGGAAACAGGGACAACAGACCTATCCACTTCACCTTTAAGGACATGCTTACTTATTAATAAGTCTTGTTTTAAACCAGGGTCCCCGACACAGGCATACATACGCTGATCTTTTTATGAAGTGATGCAAACTCTCCCCAACTTCCTTGCTGAAAAGTCCCACACTTCGATGAATTTTAGCCAAACAAGGAAGATGAAAAATAAAATCATGGAGTTTTACATTGATCGGTTCTGATGGGAAATAGATAGGAAATTTTTCTCCCATTTTCTTATAACAAAATTCTAGATCATCCAGTTGATGATCACTCAAAAATGTTTGCAGTACCATGATCTGATGGGCCTTTGAGCACACTTCAAAGAGTTCTGTCAAATGGTGGTCGACATCAGAATACTGAGGGGACAAGACACTGTAAAGTTTTGTGAAGTTTTAAATGCCAGCCTTATCCATCCTTGGACAAAATAACTGGTGATTGCCAACAAAAAGGCCACAGTGATATACCTGTCTTTTCATGTCCATTTCCTGTAAGATTTGATCAAATAACCATGGGGCAAGTCCAAGGAATCAATAATATCCTCTATAGTTAACATAGTAGCAAAATATCGTGCACATTTCAGCAACGGCTGTATGCAAAATGCAATCGAGTAAGTTTGTAATTTTCAAATATATATATATGATATAGAGGGGTTAAAAGAAATTTGACACTAGTTCCCCACCTCCCCAAATAGCAGCTCAGCAATAAGGAAGGGTTCATCAAAAGCCAAATTGTCTTTGATACAGCTCTCAAAGCAATAAAAAACAAACTGTCACCATTTAGCTAGTGGAGATAAACCCCATCCACTTAACAAGTATGTGATGACCATTTTTAGGGTTTGGCGTGGCTTATGTTTTTCATCACTATGTGAGAAAGTCCAGATTGTTTGGTATCAGTTAAAGATGTGAAAAAAAGAAGTGGCCCCTCGAATAGTTTGATAAAGATAAACAAAAGCAAGTTATCTTCTTAATATAAAAAAGTTTTTAAAGTTTTCCTGATTTAGAAAAAAAAAAAAAAAAAACATATCCCAGTTTTATTTTTTAAAAATGAATTAATAAATAACTCAACTGCACTTTTATTTCAAGGGTCACCAGCTTGGGTGACAAAAACACTAGCAGACGACACTGTTTTTTTCACTATATAGCTTTCATATTTCCCAATGCCAGGTCATATAGTTCATTATATTCAATGATATTTATACCAATGTAAAGACAAAGGATTGAAGTTTTGAAAAAATTTGTTTTGAAGTGAACAAAAAAACAATTTTTTAAATAAGAAAAAGTGATTTTTCATAGAAAATTGGCCATAATGCTAACCCCCGAGTGACATTTTTTCACAGCCAAATCAAAGATTTATTACCAATGAATAATTCCATGTGCAAAAAAATAGCCATCTGGATCCTATAACGTCGCCTGAAAAGGTTCAGATGTTTACTGATTGATTGAAAACTTGTTGCGCTTTGTGTTTTTCACGGTCGGTTTCCATTATTTCATCTTTATGTTGTCATTTTCGGACAGCCAAGTCATCAAGGATTCAGGAAAACAGTTTGGCACAGGTTTGCTTTGAGAACGTTACATTCTATGAGGTGTTTAAAATGTTACTGACAAGTGGGATTTTTCATCAAATATTTCGTTTATGTGCCATATCGGATTTTCCTATATGACAAAAACAAGGGTTTTAAACCTCCGTGAGAGAGCAATGAAGATTTTTGTAATTCATATTCTCAAAAAACCTTCATGTAATTTTGTAACAAAAATTAGGGACAGAGAGATCCATATGCATTAGAGAAAAGGGGTTGGAAGAAAAAGCAGTTTCCATCCCGATCAAAATCCAAATACCTGACATCAAAACTTGTAAGACCTCAATTCATTTCTATCCCATCCATTAGTGCAAAATGAATGTAACTGATGCAGCCACAATTTGAACTGACTATGCATTTCCAATATGGATAACCCTTACACTACCAGCACATAAGAATACTACAGAGCATACTGAAGAGACTTACTTAGACTAGATATGACCAAGTGTAAAATAAAAATAAACCATTAATTGGCCAATTATATTGAAAAAATATATTCTTCATTGTATTCCCAAGCATGATGGAATTCGAGAGAAAGGAAAATACAAATTAGCTTATTAAGATTTTAGCCCAGTTTAGCCTCCACTATCTTGTCCCCCAATATTTGCATCAAAATTTCTCACACCCATTGATCTACAATCAAATGTAAATAGGTACAAATTTATCTAAAAGTAAATTTATTAAATTTACAATTTTTTACAATTTATTTATAGAAAAGTTTTACTTACCATGGTAGGTTTCTCACCATACATGGTGAACTGAGAACAGTTTCTTTTAATTTACTGATATTTTCAATAGTATATTGAAACTGGGCTTCAGCACGGCTTTCATCTAGAAAAGAAAATGCAGAAAGGGTTAAATATTTGGCATTTATGAAAGGCGATGCAATAAATTAGTAATTGCTAATATTCTAATATCTATTGAATTTCACCACAACTATCTTAATTATACAATATTCGTTCTTTTATTTATTTAGGCATTTTCAGGAGATAAAAATGTTTTATCTTTTAAAGGAGACATGTGAAAAGTTTATTAAAGTATGAATATATATGAGTTTTGCATTTAATTAAATTTCTGTTTTAAAATCATTTTTCAAACATCGCACGCTTGAGAGCGACAGAAATGTTAAGTGAACTAAGTTTTTATTGGTAAAAAAAAAAAATTTTTTTAATATGAAATTTGTGAGATTTCTGTACTTTATAGCATTAGAAAATTCAAAATAGATAGTTTTTTTGTTTTTTTTTTTTAATCCATAAATATGGAAGGAGTATTTTTATTTCTAATTAGAAAAATTAGTATACAGAGAGAAAGGAAGGTCTGGCATGGAGGAAGATGGTTAAGTCCAACACCAATAAGTTTTCTTAAACATTTTTACCCTCTTTCCTTCAGTCAAGTTTTGACAAGATAGAAATATTTTATAAAACATCAATAAGCCACTAGCAAGAACAAAACCAACTAAACATGCTAAGTCAAATTAACAAAATGCATTATTAGAAATTTTATAAAATCAGAAGACATTTAATCTATAGGGATATTGCAATGCTTATAAATAAAAATATTTCTGTTATCAGATTATTGTAGACACTTGAAACAATTTTAAAATGTCTCTTAATCTCTTTAGTATAACTCAACAATTAGACATACCTATTGCTGCTTCACTATCTATACATGCGATTGGGCAGTTAGTATTCCAGTTATGAGACCCAGGTTCAAATCACCCCATGATAGATTTGTCAAGGAAGTGTTTCTGCCATACTGGAATGTTCTATTATTTAGATCAAAATTTCCATTTCTGAATCAAGTGAACTACTTACAGTATTTTCAGAAAAGTAAATTATTTGATATCAGTTTGAGCAAATCAGTCTTCTGTATAACTTTCAAAGACTTCAATCTTTAAGAATTGAAGCAAACACTGCATTTGGCAACTTACGTTTAGTCAACAACGCAATATATTGTACTTGCTTTGTTTGAACTTTGCAAATATTTTTCTCAGAAAATGGAGTAACATGCACTCCATTTTCTGAGAAAAATATTTGCAAAGTTCAAACAATTATTTTTTTTAAATTATATTCCCAAACAATATAAAAACGATACAGTATTAACATAAAATCAATAACTGGAGTTAATTTATATTTTTAACCTTTTCCTTTAATCCTAATTTAATCATTAGACATTTTATGCTGACACTCATTTTTTAGGAATAAACTCCTTCAGTATACCAATTAACAATGTAACAAAATCATATTGTAATTTAGTCATTTAAACTAAAGTAAAATTATAACATTTTCTCTTTGAGTACTTTCTATAAATACAACAGTTGAAAAATTTGAATAAAAAAAAAAAAAAAAATTATTGCTTCTAAAAAATGTATCTGTCTATATTTCTGAGATGAGGTAAAGGGTTCAGTTTGACATTCCAACCACTTGAAGGCCGGAGCGTACAATGGCCGAAACATAATAAATATGGCGACAAAGATGACAATAGTCCGAATAATTCTAAAAATGTTTTTAAAATAATGATTGGTTCACTATCCTTCCAATTTATAAAAACTAAAACTCACCCTCTTCCATTTCTTCATCCCTGTTCATCCCAACACCAATTTCTTGAATGTCGCCATTTACAATATTCATTGGAGTGTCTCCTTGATGCTGAGTTTCTTCTATAGAGGGGGGAAAAAAAAAAAAAAAAAAAAAAAAAAAAAAGAAAAGAAAGAATAGATACTTAAGAAAATAAAAATTTAACTACAAACTTAATTTGAACACACTTTAAAGACAGCATACAATATATATGATTCAATAACATACAAAGTACTTCTTGAGAACAAGGAATTAGCCAATTTACATGCAGAAAATATTAAATGCAGTTGACTTGGAAATAGGCTTATGGCTTCAAAACTCACTAACAAAGTTTTAATGCATCACCTTTCTAAGCATCAATGTAATGGAGAATTTTTATTGGATAGAATTATCAGAAATCATGCAAAATATTAATGACTAGATTAAGAAAAAAAAAAATCATGTGGTTGAGCTAGCCCATACATCAATGACATGCATGCCACTCATCATGGTCCTGCAGCAAATTTGGAAGGTCATCTGAGAGAAATCCAGCATCTGAGTATAGTTGATTGACATTGTTACTGGTCAACCCACTCACCTGTGAATGTCTAGGTATCCAGAGCAGCCAAGTTGCTAGCTAGCTCATGTTTGGTTTGCCAGTAGTGTGCAAGCAAAGGACATTTGCCATTGGTAAATTATTTCTAAGGCTAGTAGTTCACCATATAAGAATTCTTTCTGGAATTCTTCTCCAGATGTGTTGGTGTATGCCCCCTCCAGCTTCAATTCAATGCTGTGGCACCATACAAAATACTGATTCAACAGTAGCATGAATGAAACTACATTTAAGATCATCTGGTAGGTTTAATTTCAAAATGACATTCAATTTATTTAGGTTGGACCATGCATTAGCTATGCAAATTTTTATATATCTTTCTGTAGAGGTGATTTCACTACTAAGGTATGTGAAAGTATTAACTGCCTTAAGATGGTCTCCATTTAAATAGAAGTGAATTTCAGCCTGGAGAAACTGCCAGTCAAACTGATACTGCTAAGAGAAGTAACCATAAAATGTTATTAGCCATCAAAAACTAAAATGGTCATGACCAATAAATCTCAGAAGAAAAAAATAGAATTAAACATCTGATATTTTATAGCTTATCTCTTCCTGTGTGTGTGTGTGTGTGTAACTAAGTTATCGGTTAAGCAATACTTTATTAATTGACAGCCTGTAAAATCAAAAGAAAACTCCTTAAAATCTACAAAACTTTAAAAGTTATTGAATACAAAATGTGAAAACTTATGATTACAGGACATATATTGAAAAGAATAAAAAGGACTTAAGTATTATTTAGCAAATTTAATTTGCAAAACTAAATAAGCTTAAATTGTATATAGTAATATCAGGGCATATGTATATAAAATGTAGAATGCAGGAAAATCATCAAAAGAAAAATTTAAGTGATATTCTAAAACAATGAAATTTTTTTTTTAGTGAAGTTCCATCTACAATCTTATGAAATGAAAAAAAAAAAAAAAAAAAAAAAAAAAAACAAACAAACAAAAAGCCAAGTGTTAATTGATCAAAGTTAATAGGATGGAGATTGAAGATTCAGCATTGGCAGTCAGCAGCCAAGGCCAGACAGACCTGACCAAACACTCATTATCCCTAAGCAGTCACTCTTTATTCAATATACAGAAGGTCAATAAGAAAAACAAACACTAACCCAATCTGACTGTTCAGTTATATCGATCCTCAGTTACAATTGGAGAATGTGGAGAGAGAGAGAGAGAGAGAGTGTATAAATATGCTACAAATACGTTGGGAAAAAAATATCTTTAAACAAGTGAACATGAGGCCCAATAAGTTGTAAAGGAAATTAGGTGTGCCAAATATAGTCATTGAAAATAGACTAGAGCAATATTGTACTATTTTTCATAAGATTTTAGAGGAGACAAACAGCAAGGGAAGACTTTAAATATTGTGAACTGATATTAGGTATCAATACATAAGAAATTGAGACTTACACATAAAAATTAATCTTACTCTTCCTAGTCTACCAACAAAAACAATAAGATACAATATTTGGACAAAGCTTAACTTCAGTTAATAAACAAATACTGAATTGTGAGAAATAGCAACAATTTATGTTAATTTGAATAAACCAACAAGACTAAAAAATTCTTCATACACAGTATATTGAATAATATGAAACATTCATAGCAGTTCTTCAGGAAGTTATACATAATCATTTTTATTTCAATTCTTCTAAAAAGATAACTTTTACAAATACATTGGAGATCATTTTAAAAGTAGAAAGTTGAAGTTTCACAAACAAGTCTTTCAGTCTATAAATAAAACTTGTCAAGTTATCTAAGACCGAAAGAAAATATATTAGTATAATAACTAATAATTAGTAATTTGGAATGTAAACAACTTTATTCACACTCCAAACTATTTTTACTACTCCAAATAGAAATACTTTTCATTATTATAAAATTTAACAAGTAAAATAAAGGAGATACAAGTTACATGCATGAAGTGAGAATATATATTTGGAGATTTACTTTAAAAAATGTCAGCCCTCTATTCGAGTTGCAGAGATCAAAGAATTTTGGAACAAAGACTTTTTAACAGCCAAGAGTTATAGAATCTATAAAATTTGAGCATCAACTTTTAAGCTAAAAAAATCTAATAAAAAAAAAAAAAAAATTTTTTTCTTTCAGAGTCATGATAAATGACAATTCAAACTAGATATATTCAATTAAAGACTTCTTTGGTAGTTATTACTCTATATTTCAGATAAAGATTACAACTCTCACATCAGATTTTAAGTAGAATTTGATTTTTAACTTCAGCTAAAAATACATCAACAAGTAATCAGTTATTAGTTGGATTTTGATTGGAATTTTTCATTGTAATGTTGAAGTTATGATTAACATTTACCACTGAATTAAGGAGATTACATTGAAAAATATTTTTTCATCAACTATTATAGAGATCTATGTAGATTAGTGAAAGTAGTATTAAACTTTTGAAAGTTCACTTATAACAGATATAGATAACGTACTTGAAAAAGAAACACATAATCATACTAATTATAAACAAATATGCATGTAATGTTTTTTAAGTGCACTTTAAAATGGAAGTCTTAATAAACTAGAAAAAGAATCTAAAAATAAAAGCTGATCAAAACATGCTTACTTAAAACATCTTCAGATGTTTGAACCGAGCTATAAATTTATTTTTAAATCAAATATCAAAAACTTGAAGTAGTAACAATTCCGATATAAAAAAAAAAAAAAAAAAAAAAAAAAACTGATAAAAACCAATGCCCATATCTTTATGGAAAAAGTTAAAATTTCAACATTCGAATACTTTGCAAAAATAATTTTCTAAATACTATATATGTTAATAATAAAAAAAGAAAAATGTCAACCAGTATTTCTGGAGGATAACACTTTTATGGTGAGTAGTATTTGCAATTAAATGCTCTTAAATCAAGAGAGCGACAAATGTTCAACGCATCTCAGAGTTCCATGACACTAAGTCAAAATGAGTTGGACATTTTATTCATGGCTATTATTTACCCCATTTGTACATCAAATATATTTTAAAATATACATAATTGATCTGAAATTGATTATTAAAGATTGAAGAGATTAAGATGAAAATATGTGCATCCCAATATCAAACAATAACTGAACAGATATATATCATATTAAAGCAGTTTCCATACAACTTATAAAATATTCAGAAACATCTTATGATAAAACCCAGGTTGTGTGTGCGTATGTTTATATATTGGATCAGATTTCCTACATTTTTCAACCGATTTCAACAAAATTTCACAGGACTGCATAAAATTACCTTGTGGTGGTTCTGACAGTGCCAAAAATTGGAAAAACACTATTGTTTTTGCACAAAATCAATTTGAAAACACAATAAAACACGATTCTGTTGCCAGAATGAAAGGGGGACAACTCATATCAAGTTATACTTATAAAACTAAAATAATAGTTTGTGTGTGTGTGTTTATATATGGGATTGGATTTCCTACATTTTTCAACAGATTTCAACAAAACTTCACTTTTTTTTTTGGCAGGTAGTGTTTCTTATTGTCTTGCACACTTTTTTCTTTATTTTTACATTCAGAATGCTTTAAAAATTCCATTTACAAGACAATTGTTTATAATCAATTGGTAGACTCATAATAATTGAAAACAATGTTTTTGTTTGAGTTTGACTAATTTGTAAAAAGAACCCCCCCCAAAAAAAAAAAAAAAAAAAAAAAAAAAAAAAAAAAAAAAGAAAAAATTACGACGTGTGTCCGTCAACCTTAAACAATAATCTTTTGTCAATTTTATTTTTCAGTCTTTATGATGGTCGATACTTGATCTATCTCTTACTGTTACATCCCCGGCAATGACAAGCTCTACTGCTAGCGTTTGATCCAAAATATCATGTAAAAAAAAAAAAAAAAAAAAAAAAAAAAAATCCTAATTTTTTTTTATAAAGTGGAAATTTTATTAATTTCACAAGTAGGGAGGAACCTATTCTGGATTTAAATAAATTTTTTGCCTAAATAATTTGAAATTCAAGAAGCTTAAATACTAAAGGTTTATGTGTACACGCATCTTTATGCAGATCTAGAGTCATCAATGCTGTACTCAGGGTTTAAAATTATTAACGTTGAGATAATAGAATATTAGTTTTGAATGACTGATTAGGTATTTTGGGAAAGATACAAAATTTTCAATTAAAACGTCATATTTATCAAACCAACTAATTAAAAAAAAAAATCCCCACTCTCACCAACAATGGTAGACTTAATAATAGAGCATGAAAATTTATGTGTGTCAATTTTTGGTCAAAAAACTTGAACCATTAATAAAACATGATTTTTGCTTTTGTGTTTATAACTGACCGAACTGATTATTTATTCCCCACCTATTTTCTTTTTTTTGACACGGTCTCGGACCATCTTTGCTTTTAATCATTTCACTTATTCTGTGTCAGTAGCAAATGTCTGTCATACTTAAGTTTGTCAGTTTTCTTAGATTTTACCCATTTCTATGCCTCTATATTTTATCTCCCATTAATTCACACATGTCCAGTAACTGTTGATAATCTGGAAATTTCAAGCAAAGAGATTTTCTTATTCTACTGTCCATGCTTGGAGATGAGTTATTTCTTAGTAAATTTATTCTGCTTGTTCCACTGAATTTCATCAACTGTATCAGGGATTAGAGTCACCACTACCAAATAATCATAAACACTTGACTAATGTTTATATCCACTGTCCTGTAAATTCAATGGAACAAGCAGAAACAACATCACAAGGACAAATTAACCAAGACAGCAGAATAGGAAGAATCTACTTCTGTGAACTAAATAAACGGTCAGTTTGAAATTGTTAGATGACAAACTATGACAGGGAGCTGAAATCCAGAAGAGTCAGTAGTCAAAATGCCATAACTAAGATGACACCTGTTCAAATAAATCTGTTAATAATTTACAATCAGAAATTCAGACAAAACATTTTGGCAAGGTAACCTTTGGACCTGGAGAGAAAAAAAAAAAAAAAAAAGAAAGTTAAACACTAGTTATTAGTTTATTTATAAGATTTTAAAAACATGTCAGCCAACTACAAAGCAATATTTATTTTTTTTTACCATATTATAAAATCTTTTTTATTCAAAAATGTCTGAATTATAGAAACAAGAAAATTTGAATAAACATCTTGGATTATTTTGTATGTATCTTTGATAACTTAGTTATAATTTTCCAAATTTTTTTCTTATAATCGTGATTTATGCTGCCCAACCAATAGAAATACCTGGCAAAAATGAGATTCTGTAATTATTCACAAGAAAAACATTGTCCACTCAATGAATAGGGCAATACATGCTCAAAATATTGAGTGTTTGCAGTATCACCTAAAATCTACAATTAAAAACGTTTGGTTTAGAGGAATAAATGCTCTCAACAGATTTTAGTGCATTTATGTGAAAAATATTTCACAAAATTATTCAGCTGAATAATAAAAATTCTTTATACTTATTTTTTGCATAATAAATTGTTGCATTGTATTTGTTTCACATTTTTATAATTGCATAAATATAAAATTAATATACAGTAATAGCAGTGCTAAGAGAAAAACCATCCTTTAGACAGCATTTTTTTTTTTTGTGGGTTTGAAAGTTAAATATTACCAATATTTCTTTAAAATTTTTTTTAATTAGCTACATTTATTCATAAATGTAGAGATGTTTGCTTTAATGTATAGCAAGGAAAAAAAATGTTCAATTTTTAAAAGTAGAGACCTTCGCTAAATTTTCAATACCTAAAGTTTAAAATAAATTTTAAAAATGAAAAAGCATTCTTGAAGCTTTTTTTTAGCTTTAATTGAATTAGATTTACTATTTCCAGTAAGCAAAATACTCTGGTGTATTTCAAATAGAAATTTTAGATTGGAATCTCAACTTTTTGGTTGCCTTCAGAAAATTGATAAACATTAACCATTTTGACAAATCTGTAAACAAAAGTTAATTCTCAGTTTTAAAAATCTTCCAAAAATGAAAAATATATTTGTGACATTATTTGAGGAAAATTAGCAAATTTAAAGTTAAATTAATCTGATTTAAAACATTTCTTAATCACGCGGTCTTGTTTTTTTGATGTGTTGATTGATAATATTGGCAGACTAAAGGTGTTGACAGCTAAGTATGGATGACCATAAATTGGTGAGAGATAAAGAGAAGATGGAAAAAAAAAAAAAAAAAAAAATTAACATGCTAGAAAAATTTAATGAAGTAGTAAATACTTAGATCTTTATTCTTAATAATAAACATTTTGACAATAAAACTTAAGTTTGGGGCTTCTTTTTTTATCATGTTATACTGTTTTTTTCAGCAAGCAAGTGAAAGAACCCATTTAAAAGGTTATTTCTAGGTTGGGAGTACTAAGAAAAATATCTCAAAATTATTCAGCTGAATAATAATAATAGTAATAATAAAAAAGATGCTCAAGTATGCAAAAATACCCGAAATCAGATGGAAATACTTTACACGACCCATAAAAATGAAAAGCAATGAAAATTTACACTATATAATTTTCAATTCTTGACTTTGAAAATATTGTTTTAAACTGTGTATTTCTCCAACTTTTAAACGAAAGAGGCAGAACTTTTAAAATTAATGAAAGTATTAGGCATTTTAAAGGCTGCACTATACTAACAAAGAAAGACTTCAAACTATTAGTCACAAATTTCTTTAAACAGAAAGCACAACAGTCAGAGGAACAAGCAAAAAATTTTTATTAATTTTATTATTGACGAAAATGAATCCAAGAATTTCAGATGCAATACATTAACTCTTGCATTGAGGATTAACTAAGATTTTAAACTATTAATTTGTGCTGACTGTAGATAAATCTGCTCCTATGCAAAATCAGGTAAAGAAATTAAACTTTAATGAATAGACATCTACAGGAAGAATTAGATACTGATATGCCAAAGTATGTAAAAGTAATGATAGTTGGCACAATCATTGCTTGATATCATGGAAATATCCAAATCTATATTAGTTGTGCATTATATGGTGAGAACGTGAACACTGGTGAGGTTGGTCATGTCAGTGTGACAGAAATTATTGGATTTCAAAACAGAGCATGACAGATGGAACATTTAATTCCTGGAATACCTGATGGAAAGCAGTAATGTTCACAGTATTTGACTATCGGCCCTTAAACCAATATAATCAGAGGTATCTGGAGAAAATTGTCTGGTAACAAGTTGCATTGGCTCAAATCTCATCCATATTCAATACTGGAGGTAGTAGATACATATCCAGCAAGTCAGTTCAGCATTCATTAGTTTCTATGGGATATGGGAGCAGAAGATACTCTTAACTAGAGATGTGCGGTTTAACCAAAAAACTAACTTTTTTCGGTTTCATCTTCACATTGTGAAACCACATCAAACTTTTTACAAAATCGTTTGTTTTTTTTTCAAGTGCTATCACTACAAAGTGACCATATCCAAAGAAACACTATTGAAAAAGACTTTCAGATATTAATAAAATTAAATTTTATCAACGTTTATACCACTGTAAGAGAAAAAGATTGAACAAAAAATGTTAAAAACATTTAATTGACTAGTTTTAGGAAATAATTGTGAAATCTATTTGTTTACAAAAGAAATGAAGAAAAAGGAAGTAAAACATGGTGTCTGAAACCTATTTGTTTCAGTTTTCAAAAAAATTTTGGTGTTAAAATTAAGTTAACAAGAGCAAGAAAAAAAATAAAAACAGTTGCCAGTTTCAGCTTAGTGTTAAATTTTATGAAGCCAAATTTTAGGGTCGTACATAATTGTTTTCTAGTAAGCCAGTGTATTTTTTTATCTAGGGAATGCACCTAAATTAGATATTAAGAATAATTAAAATAGTTCTTAATTTCACTTTTAAAATATGTATATTTCCAGATATGTGAGTTTCTAGTGTAAAATTGTTTTCTACAAATAAAATTATGTTTCTACCTTTCTACACCTAAAATTAGTTTTAAAAAAAAAAAAAAAAAATAGTTAGTTTTAATCTCAGTTTTAAAATGTGTATATTTTCAAAACTGCAAATCATTTTTTTTAAACCCAAAGTAAAAATAATTCTTTTTTTTTAGCCACTAGTGTTCAGTGGGCATTTGTTACTATTCTGCCAATAAAATTCTTCTAAACAAAAAAAAATTAATTTTATTTTTACAAATATTGTTATGGTTTTATCTAGCAAATACACTTAAGATTACATATTAAAATGATTAAAATAGTTTTTAAATTTCAGTTTTAAAATGTGTATGTAAAAATGAACAGGTGATACTTGCAGATTTGGAAATCTAAACATTCTAAAAATGAAATTAAAAGTTTTTAATTATTTTTAATATTCAATTTTCAGTGTATTAGCTAGATAAAAACAAAAATTTATTTAGGGGGAAAAAATAACTCAGTGATTTTTCTTGTTTAGAATTTATTTGCAAAACCCCAATGACAGTTGACTGGCATACCAGAAAAGAATTGCCATATATTTAATTTAGCATGAGGGATTTCATTTTTGGCCTATTAAAAGGCCACATCATAAACTAATTTCTGGAGAGCTATACCATTTTCTCTTTCAAAAATGTGTTGCCCAAAGACACAAATATAGATATTTTATGCAACAATCTCTTTAGTATTTTACCAATTTGTTAATAAATATTGTAGTTATTTATAGTTGACAATTTATTCAAGTTTAATAAACTTGAATCTAAGTCATGAATTCTATGACTAAAAACTGACTTTAGGTGAATAACCCTTACTTTATTACCCTCATTATTTTGGGTTTTCAATTCCAGTGATCTTTAGCACATGTCTATAAATTTTTATTACTCTGGCTTAAAACGAATATTGACCCCCATAAGACTTCCACAATGAAAGATGCAAAAAAAAAAAAGAAAAAATAAAAGTTGAAAAGCATGGGGGGGGGGGATTTTCCACAAGACAGTAGTTTCAATAATTTGAAAGTTCTTTTACCACACATACTATCGATTATTTTTGGTGCTTACTTTATAATTTATTAAGGAATTCACTTCCACGGGTTAGAGAAGAAAAGAACATCTCTGGTTGTGTCTTCTGAGTGTATAATTTCAAGAATATTGATAAAGATTGGTTACTTTGATTTTGCGAAACAAAGTAATGTGCCTAATTTAGTCTTGGGGTGGGGTGAGAGTGGTTTGTTGCAGAGAGAAATCATATTTCACATTTTTGGCCAGTCAAAGCAAAATACCATTTTAACTTGCTGTAAAAAAAAAAAAAAAAAAAAAAAAAAAAAAAAAAACTTCAATGAATAACAGCACATACAAATTAGATATTTAGAAAGATTATTTTATTTCCTTTCCAGTCACATGAATATTTTTAAGATTGAACTAGAAATACAAGAATTTGCAAGTTGAACAGACTAAGAAATCACATCAACGGGAAATGCTATCATTGTACAAGAAAATGAATGGCTTCTTTAGAAAGCAAAAATACTAAATTAAAAACTGAATTGAAAATGGTATCAAGGGGGGGGGAAGAGAAGGAAACTGATACCAAAATATAAATTGCTAAACCAACTAACTCCACTCTTAACATCACAACATTGGACACAGTGGCTCACCTGGGTTCATCAGGTTGTTAATTTGACCCTGAAGCACTTAACTGTTATAGTTGTTTCAAACTTTTGGTGGTTGGAAAATGATCTATTCAAGTGGTACAGATTGTGTTTGTTATTATACTAAAACAGACCATTAATCAGTGAGTGACATGTTGTGCTGCTTCATGAGCACTAACAACCATTTATGTCTTCTATGTACCTGAACAATGGATTATTCCAGTAGGATAATATATAATGTCATTGGTTGCCAAAGTTGCCCAGAATTGGTCAGGAGGGTCATTCTGAAGACTTCCAACCAATGGCATGGCTACCATATTTGCTCAACATGAACCCAATCAAGCATTCATAAAAGGTAATGGAAAAGCCTAATTGCATGTGATATCCTGCAGCTTCAAATATCAGGGAACTGAACAACTATTGAAACAGCATTGCTCAAAAGCTCTCCAGAAGGGTAATACTTTTAACATTAATTTTCAACAACGATATATCAGACAGTAAAAATAATATGGATGTCACTTAGAGAGAGTAGGGCAAAGCCAATATTGAATAGAAAGGTCCAAACTGAATAAAATCATGCTTTTGTTTGCAGGACAAGTTAAGATCTAACAGCAGAATCTCTATAATAGAAACTTCAATCAAATGAAATTGCATAATAGAATTATGAAGGTTAAAATGTATTTTTCTGTTTAAAGGATTCCCCTGAAATAATAATAATAATAATAAAAAAAAAAAAAACCCGCTGATCATGAGATTTTGAAAACATTTGCATAGTTCATAAATTGAAAATCTTGGGACCATTCAATAAATTATAGTTTTAAAAAGATGAAAATGTTAGAGTTTCCAATCAATGAAAACTCATTTGCTAGTAGTAAAAGATCATCTCTTTATATTCTGGTTAACCAATATTTTTTCCAAGTCTAGATATTTTCTGATAAATTCTACAGGACTACATAGGAAATTTTAATTTAAAATAGTTGTGTTCAAAACAAGTGAAAGCAATTATTGGAGGGGGAGAAAAAAAACAAAACACACACACAGAACTTCTTAATCAGATACAGATGTCAAAGAATGGATTTACCAAGTTTTGTTTTCCTACTTCATGAACAAAAGTAAAATTTTGAGGAGATTGCTTCCACCAATATAACAATCCATGTAGGAGGATTTGATAACCATGGGAAATTTTCACATTGAAATAAAAGGTTAAAAAGAAAAAGAATCAAAATATCAACATCAAAGGGGGAGGGGAAGAGAGAGAGAGAGAGAGTCAAGATAATAAACAAGCGAGAGGAATAGCAGAAAAATATTGGTTTGTGTGTTTTTTTTTAAATTTTGGATAAAAATGGGTAATCAATTTTCATGCCAAGAGAAAATTTTTTTTTTTTTTAGCAAATTAGAAAAAAACTTCAAAGAATACAATCAAAAGTGGAGAGAGAAAAAAAAATGTACATGAAATGTACAAATTAAAATCACATTTAGGACAATTTATATACCATAATAAACCGTTTTTAATTTATTCATTTACCTGTAGCATTTTTCAATATAGAATTCCCACTCAAACATTTGTTACATATAACTACTGTAGTATACTAAATTCTTATCTATACCATAAAGCACTTTAAAAAGGCATAAGAAAAAACAATTTTATGAATAGCCTCAATCCTTACTTCATATAAACATGTGAACCATAAGCACCTCAAAGTAATGTAATAGTTAACAATCTGGTCTCACAGATCATTACTATTGAGTAATGTGTTCATTCTTTACTGGATGACTTAATTTGTGACCTTGAACAAAAAATTCTTAAACAATCCTGAGTAAATAGCAACTGACATGAACTTGGATATTTATCTGTTTTTCAAAGAGAGACTATATCTTAATCATTAACCTTTCATATTTTACTGACAAGAAACACTACCCCAAAATTTTGTATTATTTTCCAATGACATTTGAACTTGTGATTTTGTCTTGTGCACGACAAATCTATGACATATTTTAAAAGTGGCATGTAGGGTCTTTTCAGATGATCCAAGTGTACATCTTGTGAATTAAAATTTAAATTAAAATTATTCATACAGTGAAAGTAAGTAAGAGGCATTTCTGTCA
The DNA here is from genome assembly GCA_903632075.3 of Acanthosepion pharaonis. Lineage (NCBI taxonomy): Eukaryota > Metazoa > Mollusca > Cephalopoda > Sepiida > Sepiidae > Acanthosepion > Acanthosepion pharaonis. The sequence goes on from CAHIKZ030003216.1 coordinate 468,950, forward strand.
TTAGATGCTTTTATTTGCAGAAAGAAAAAAAATCCAGGTCACACAACACAGGATATCAGAGATATGCTGGACATCTCAAACATCATAAAGCATTTATAATGAGAGAGAAAAAAAAAAAGTAGAACAGATGATGTAAAATGGATAGTTTACAACAATATGGAGTGAAGAATGTCCTGGGGAAAATTAAATAAGCCCCAGTCAACCAATCATCTGTATTGGAAGAAGGTGATGCCATCTATCTCGTGAGATGGAAATGGCATTGTGTATTATATGCTCCTTCCTCATAAATAGATGTTGATTTCAGACAAGTACTGTTCCCAATTGGAGCAAATAAAAGGCAAAAAGCCAATGCAAAGCATCTGGAATTTGTCAATCAGAAGACTGTTGTCTTCTGCCAGGACAACAGACATAACAGCTCTTTGTAGACCCAGCAGAAATTAGGACATTCTACTACATTTGACATACTTAACTGACCTTACACCTTCAGATAACCATCTATTTTGATCCATACAACATTCTCTTAATAAGAACACCAATTCTCTGAAAGCCTGTAAAAACCACTTAGTCTAGTTCCCTACACAGAAAGATACCAAGTTCTGAGAGGATGGTTAAGGAAAATTTTCTGTCTACTCTTTAATGGTCATTCATTTCATTTAGATTTGTGGTTCTGTAATATTTTCTCTAATACTCAAGATTTGCAAATTAAAATTACATTTTCTTGAAAAAAAAAAAAAAAAAAAAAAAAAAAAGAGAAAGAAAGAAATAAAAATGAACAGGATATATATATATATATATATATATATATATTTTTAAACTTTGGTGCATGGGTCCATAGATGATTGAAATGTAATAATTTATTTTTTTTTTAAATGTTTATTTGTTTACTAATTCAAGAGATTGTTCCTATTTTTGAAGTTAAAATGAAATTACATTTAAAGAAAAAAAAGAAAAAAAAAGAAGAAAAAAAAAGAAAAAAAGAAAAAAAAAAGAAAAAAAAAGAAGAAAAAAAAGAAAAAAAAAAAAAAAAAAAAAAAAAAAAAAAAAAAAAAAAAAAAAAAAAAAAAAAAAAAAAAAAAAAAAAAAAAAAAAAAAAAAAAAAAAAAAAAAAAAAGAAAAAAAAAAAAAAAAAAAAGAAAAAAAAAAAAAAAAAAGAAAAGAGAAAAAAAAGAAAAAAATTTAATAGTTCTTCAACTTTTGCAAACAAACATTGTTTTTTTTTTTCTCCCTTGAGCCATTATGAAATAATAAAAATAACCTTTTTTTAAGCAAATATCTGTTCATTCTTTATTTTTTTTTATGTATTAGTACTTTTCATGCCAAAGACCACTACCTGGGTATTTAATAAAACAAATTACATTTAATCTTCTGTTCAATGGATGATGAACTACATGCTCTGAGAAAAAGCTTTTCTTGTTAAGTGGATTAAGTAGGCCAAAGATGCAAAGTTCCTTGCAATGTGTATTGATAAACTTAAAATTGTGTGATAAAGGGAATTAAACATTACAGTGATAGAACTGGAATGGAACTTCATCTCCACTTTGTAAGGAACAAAAATAAAAGACACTCCATGAATCTGAAAATTCAAACTCTAGCATTTGTGACGAAAAAGAACCACCTCAAATGACCATCAGTTACAAGTGCCAAGCCTAGTGGGTTGCAGTAAATTATTACTCCACACAGCTGTTTGAGGTTTCCTATAGCCCCACTGAACTTAAATAAAGTTAATTCAGGTTTCCTATGGTAAAAATTTTCTTTCCCAAGTGAAAATCATCACAAAAATGGCAAAGTCATTTTGTCACAGCTTATTTTCTCTCAAAAAATGGATTTTCATACTTTTATAGGGGTAAAATATTGAAAAATGACTTATCACCTAAACTCATATCAAGGAAACTTGATCTGAACCCCATGAAACTAGGTACTTTTTGAAAGCAAATGATATATTCTTACATTTAAAAGTAAAATTAGCTGGTGTACATGACTCAAAATATTTTTCAGTGGGTAAAATGTGAAAAAAATAGTGAAAATTTTGCATTTTTTTCTTGTTCTAAACATATTCCCCCCATTAATGGGAAATTCATTTTTTTTTTTTTTGAAAATCAGAAAGCCTAAATCATAAACCATTTCAGGCATAAAATTGAGAGTTTGGAAGGAAATCAACATTCCTAGGGGTTCAAAATGCGACAAAATCCATTGGTAATTTTCAATTATATGACTGCCAAAGGTTAAAAAAAATTGACACCCGGCCACGGAAATCTTTAGTAAAAGGCAAAAGATTTATCTGCAATTCCTAACCACCAGAAACCAAGTTTTTTTTTTTTTCCCAAAACAATAGCAGCGTTAAGGAAACTTAAACCTAATTGACTTTGACATCTAGGTCAAAGGCCAGCCAGCAATAAACGGTAAACCTTAGAACAAGTTGTAATAAAACCCACCACTCCCAGATAAAAGCAAAGAGTGAAAAAAAAAAAAAAAAAGGGTTCAACATTACTAGGGCTTGATGTGTTTTTAACACCCTGTGTCCCAGGTGATGACAACAACACCTAGCAGCCGACATTGTTGTTTTTTTTTTTGTTTTTTTTTCCCCCGCTGCATATCTTTCATATTTCCCCATCGCCGGTCCATTTAGCCATTCCTTTTATTCAATGATGTTCATGCCAAATGAAAGAGAAAGGAATGAATTTTGAATGATGTTATTTTGAAGAAAAAAATAATTTTTTTCAAAAAAAAAAAAAAAAAAAGGATTTTTCTCAGAAAATTGGGCATAATTTCTTAATGCTAACCACCGAGTGACATTTTCCACAGCCAAATCGAAGATTAATTACCAGTGAATAATTCTATGTGCAAACAATAGCCTTCTGGATCCTATAAAGTCACCTTAAAAGGTCCAGAAGTTTACTAATTGATCGAAAACCTGTTGCGCATAATTGTATTTTCACGGCCAGTTTCCATTATTTCATCTTGATATTATCATTTTCGGATAGCCAAGTCATCAAGGATTCAGGAAAACAGTTTGGCATAGGTTTTCTTTAAGAACTTTACATTCTATGAGGTGTTTAAAATGTTACTGACGAATGAGATTTTTTGCCAAATATTTCGTTTACGCACCATGTTGGATTTTCCTATACAACAAAAACAAGGCTTTTAAACAGCCGTGTCCAGCTTTTACACTGACCAAGTCATTGATATTATATCTCTGCCCAAGGCTGTAATCAAACTTTTAGTTCTAACTAAAAAGCAGGAATGATCATTTTGATTACCTTTGTTAGGTGAGATTGCACAAGTGCTGTCAACATGTCTTTAGACGAGACTTGGATATAATATAACTTTCAAGTTGTCAAGGCTATAGAATTTTTTTATTTATTTTTTTTTTTTTTATTAAGCATTTCATCCAAAGCAAGGCAAAAGTGCCACTAGCATGCAGGGGGGGGCCTTACAGAAGGTGAAAAGTATAGTGGGGATAAAAGATGAACAGGGTTCAAGCCAACAGATGGCAGTTGATGCTACATTAATTTTTGAAGATTGTAGTTATCAAGGAAGCAAGATTGTACATGTGTAATATGGACTGATGTGAAAAACCTACTGGCACAACACAGAAACTTTCATTGCAGTAGATGCAGCTATTGATTTAATGTAGTTGTCCCACCCTGTCAATCGAAAACGTGAGGCTAAGAAAGTGCAGTGAGATGCTCTCCCAGTGTCGAACATCAACCATGCTGATGGTGGGCAAGGAAGCTCTATGCAGTGGTTAAATGAGAGCAGTTTAGTTTTGGAGGCATAAAAATCTACAAGCCATTTCATGCCCCAGTTAACCACCGATTGGCGGTCCATTTTGAGAGCAGCAGCCAGTTTAACTTTGTCAGCATGGCCAGATTTACTATGGAAGCGGGAGTATTGTTTGCATAGATGCCTACTTGGGACCTGATGACATCAGGAAGATCATTGATGAAGATCAGAAACAGTGTAGGACCCAGCATAGAGCCTTTACACCTACATCAGTATGAAAGGATCTGGGAGAAAGCCCATTCAGAACGACCTTTGTTTCACAATTTGAGAGGAATGATTGGTTTAAATCTAATAATCATCCTGTAATACCATAGCCTTGAAACTTATGTAGAAGACCAGCATACTAAACCCTGTCAAACACCTTTGAGAGATCTACAGCCACAGCTCAGGCTTCGCTGTTATTATCAAGAACTTGATATACATACTCATTTATGGCTGTAAGCACATCAGCAGTAGACCTAGCAAAACGGAATCCATATTGTTTGTCAGAGAGTAGGTTGTGAGAGGTAAGATGCTTAACCACTTCAGCATTGAGTAAAGCCTTGAAGAGTAGGAGACTGATAGAGCTGTATTTAGAGGGGTCAGAAAGTTCTCCAGAATTCTTAAAAACAGGGTCTACAGAGGACTTTCAGCAAGCTAGGAAGCAGTGAGGCAATATAATTTGGAGAGAACTTGAGCCAGCTCAGGAGCACATTTCTTTAGGACGACAGCTGGTATCCTGTTAGTGTTCCAGGAATATTAAGGCTTATAAATAAATTCCAAATGCAAATCACTGTTAGAAGAGAAAATGCAGGAGGAACATTCCAAAGATCTTTTTCATCCATTCCAATAAATGTATTTTTACTTTGGAAATAAATCAGTTTTAAGCTTTACAATTAAAGGATTAACAAATTTCATGAAACAAATTTCTAAGTTCTGTAGTTATTACAGTCCTTTTTTGACAGGTTAAAAATAGCATAATTATATAAAATTTTCCAATATTTGATACATCTATGACAGAAGGTATTCATAAAAATTCTTCACAATTAGCAAAATTTCAGGTATGTATCTCCAATGGATATTTTTTTGAGAATTCAGGATGGTATACTTTTAACCAGCTTTTGCCCCACTGTCAAACTGTACTTCTGACTTTTTTTTTTAACATGGCATAAATGAGTTTTTATTGATGTACTACCACTACTTAAGAAAAAAAAAAAATGTATATGCTGTTAAAAATTGGATTCCGGCACAATAGAACACAAGGCAGAAAATTTTCCAAGTTCTGACAAAATTTTAATGGCGATAACTTGGTTGCTAATTGAGCTACAAGATACTTTTAGTACAATTTTTTATGTCAAGCTCTCTATATCTGTATTAAAAGTTTTAAATATATTAATAGATAATTAGATATATTAAAAATAGAATAGTTCGGAATACCTAATAATATATCAATTGGATCAGTTCATTCAAATAATGCCAAGAAACTCATGAAATATCACTTCCACACATGTAGCTAGCTTAATTTCAATTTTCACAAAGTTGAGCTGGGTGGTTTATATATATATAACAATCTAATCAGAAATAAGTAATCCCATAATGGCAAAGAATTTTAACTTTGAGGAGAAAAAGTAAGATGTAAAATTTAAGTTCTAAATCCAATTTACAAGTAATAAATTACTTAGCAGGATTTAAACTGCATAAGTACAAGATGCCAGCAAACTTGGTAAATTAAATAGAAAATTTAAAAGAAATGCATACCTGAAGGCAGGGGTAGAAAGAAAAATATTCAGATTTTTTTTTTGTTAAAGATTAATTTAGCATGTCCAGAAGTAGCTAAAATTTAATTTGCTAATGAAGGCAATTTTTTTTTGTAATTGAGGAAATATCAGACTGTTTTTATTTTTAACATTAAATTTTTATGACCATAAAAGACAAATTCATATGCATGATATAAAATTCAGGAAAATCTGTTTTGAATTTTTTGTTTTGTTTGTTTTTTCTTAAATAAAATATTACAAAAGTATAGTTAATAATATATAATTCACAATGAAATTATTGAAAGTGTTATGAAAGAAATCAATGAAATGCCTGAGTAGAGGGTAAAGTTGATAAACCCAATTGTGATGAGAGAAAACTCATTATTGAGTGGCAAGTTATTAGATATAATGCAAGATTTGGCTGGAATGCTTTCTTCTCAAATACTTCATTTTCTTATATTTCTCTTGTTCACATATACAAAATTCTTTTTTCTTCAACAAGATGCAAACTTAAGATACTAAGAGATAAATTTTGAATTGAATCTATTGAGAAAATATTAACCAAAAAAAATATTTTCAATTTTTTTTTTTTTCTTTTAAAGAAAGATTTAAATTAGGCACAATGCAGTCAACAGTTTAAAACATTAAATTAGCTACTAAACAATTAATCAAAATACTTTACTTGTATTAAAAAAAAAAAACAAAAAACAAACAGTAAGCCAAAGATTTATAGCTTTTTTTTCACTAGAGTTTTAATTACAATCAGGCAGATGAAGAGACTACCTCTAGAAAAAGAATTGAGAGAGATAACATCTCTAAACAGTGAATTTTAAGATTCTAAAGTGCGTAACTAAGCTATAATGGTAAATTTGAGTATTTGCCCCCCCCCTTCATAGTTCATTTCAAATAAAGGTAACAACCGAGTAAGCTATATGCTTAAAAAGCCTATAACGATGACCTCCTATAACAAATACATGAATAAGCAAAGAGGAAAAAAAAAAAAAGCTCAGTACACTCCACGATTTATTAATATGAATTTCCACTGTTTAGTTTTGGAGGAATTCAGTTGGTCAACAAGTGTTAAAGTAATGCAGAGTTCAATACAAAAGCATCAAAACTATTTTACAAGTTCTTTATCATTATTTGCATTTTTTTGTTACTTTTTGCAAAATTAACATGTTTGCTGCCATTTAATCAAAACGAAAAAGTACAAATTTCAAAAGCTAATGACAGTTTCTAAATTTCAGTAATTTTCATCAACCAATTCTGCATTATGTTATCAATTAATAGCCTATATTTTCTATTGCAGTGATGTTCCATTCAGCTTTACTGTTCCTTTGTTAGCAACCATCAATGTATCATAGTAAGATGGCAAACAGTTGAGCAAGTAAATCTTGTCCATATAAACTAAAGTTCACCACATTAAAGAAAAAGTATTGCAAGTAATTTTCAAACAATATTTACAAAAAGCTTATAAAGTAAAAATCTAGTCTAATTGGTTCTTTTCAAGGTTCTTAGATATTTAAGGGAGCTCAGGTGTAAACAGAGCTACCGCCACAGGAACACCAACCACCACCAAAAATTCAAAGATACTTTTTTTGGTAATTATCAGAAACATTTTTCACAAAACTGTAATACAATAAAAATATTAAAACAAGAAATTGAATACAAGTGAACAAATGCTCACAGTTTCAAGCTCAAAATACTACAAATTTATCAACAGATGTTCAAAGCTGCCCAGATAAGTAGACAATGTTAATTTAAATGGCAGGAGAAACAAAACAGCAAATCTCATATGCATATGCCATCTGGTGATGTTTGTTAACAGTGATGTTCCAGTCAGCATAGCTGTACATTTTATAAACAACCATTAGTTGAGAAAGAGGAGTAAAGAAATAGCAAGTTGAAAATATGAAGGAATTAAAAGAAAGGAATTAAAAGAAAAGAATTCCATAGTACCAGCAATGCACCATTGCAAACTCCACCAACACGCAGCCATTGTATATCCATTGATGCCATGCCCATGCAAATAGATGCAGCACACATATCAATGAAGAAGTCGTTATTATTTTTGACAGCTGACCAATGGTATGTAGCATCCATAATTGTAATAATTGATCTGACATCACTTTTCGTAATGTGGCCAACATAAACAACAAATGGATATAAATGGAAAGAGAAAGGAGGCAGTTACAATAAAAAAAAAAATGTACAGAAATTGGCTTTGTATATTGGCCAGTGTAAAGTATCTATTTTGTTACTATCGGCATCATGTAATAAGAATGAAAAGATGGAAATTATCATACATCAATAACAAAGTCAAATAGTTTGGTTTTTCAATGTTGTGTGCAAATTTAGTAAAAAAAATATTTGTCCTAAAAACAAGCTTAATATTTTCATAAATCAAAGACCATATTTTTCAGTAGAGTAACGGTAAACATCCTTGAGAACTTGAAACAAAGTTTTAAGATTTTATAAATGACAAAAACATTGAAAGCACCAATCAGCTCAAAGAATGAAAAGAGGCATTAGGTTGGAATAAGTCTAATAAGCACTTTAAATCAATCATACATTAAAAATATTTTTCTAGTGTGCAGTATAGAAATAGTATAAGAAATTAAAAACTTGTGTAAAATTTCACAAATGTTGACAATTCCTGTTATAAACAATCCATAAAGGCCTACTTTAATTTTCAGTTTGAGAGTTATAGAATTCTACTTTTGCTATCAAAACACATGCTTATAATTCAGCATGGATAAACTACTTCAAATTTCATTTGTTCATTAACTAGGCAGATAACAAAATCAGAAGATAAATATAGTAAAATAAAAGCCTAATTACTTTATTATAGCATGAAGTGTGAAATGGCATTTCCCAATTCATATAACATAAGCTTAATTTTTCTTGAAGTGAGGAGAAATACAAATTGGTAATAAAATCATTGGCCCCAGCACAAAATATGAAATAGCTGCATTAATAATTCCTCCTTCGAAGTTAGAAAAATAAATCGCTTAAAAGTAGTGCATTTATAATCTCTTGTGTAAGCATACATACACACAAAAAACTCAAATTTTTTTGAATTCTTCAGAAAAATCACAAATCTTGGTAATCCATACAGTATCTTTTCAGAAGTTAAACATTATCAAGAATTGCATTAGGACAATAAAAATCTTATATTGGAAAAAAATAAAAAAAAAATAATTAAGTTAGTTTCATTTGTAAGAGATAACAGAGGTATTAGCCCAGAAGCAATTGGAAAAATATGTAATCTTTCAAGAACCAAACTGAAAACTTTTCAACAAAGACTTTTACAAAATACACAATCTTACACAAATGAAAATCCCAAATAAATTTGATTAAAGAACTTTAGTTATCAAACTTAAATTAATAAGTACAATTATTTCATAATAAAAAATACAGTATGTGGTAGAAATACCTCCACCATAATGGTAAGACAAACTAGATGAAAACACCATTGCCACTAAATCTTACCATTATGTGGGAAGTATTTCTGCCATACCATGTATTTGATAATTATTTAAATGTCTATTTTTGAGACAGATTAAGTGAACAGATCTATTTTGAAAATCTTTAAATTTTTTTAAAATAAATCTGTATGTATGGAAACATAAAAGTTACTTATTAGATAGAATAATAAAAAAAAACAAAAAAAAAAACATGAGGATTCACTTACTATATAAAATACACTTCTGTCAAAGTAAAGCAAAAAAAAAAAAAAAAAAAGACTTCTCACATGTGTATAAACATGATAACTGAAATTTCCCAAATCAAATTCATATATATGCATGGAACATGCATGATCATCAAAATTCATTTTTAATGAAACATAAAAGAAATGAGTGTGTAACAATTTAGATTACAATAAATACAAACTTGTTCATGGATTAAAAATAAAATTATGGACATATTACAATTATAACAGATTCAAGAAAGAACTTTTTCGACAATTGTTTTTATATACTTACTAGGTGTAATGTGGAAAGAAAAGACAATGTATTATTTACATAATTTTACAATTTTTCTCACTCCCCAAAATGTCAGTAACAAAGTTTTTGATGAGTACTATCATACTATTTCAGACCATGACCCATCTTTAGCCGAGAGCACTTTTGCATTGTATTAGTTATATTTTCTGTATGAGTAAACAAGGATTTTAATCTACAAAATTAGCTTTGTAATAGATAAAGAAGAATTCTACTTTTGAAATAGAATAAAAGCTAACACAAAGCAAAAGAAATATTAGCAACCTGTCCTCAACTTACAAATCAGATTCCATCATTATGGTAACATAAGGTTTGTCTATTGGCACCATAACAGCAGAATAAATCATTAATACGAGAGATTGGGCTGCATGACCAATAAATATGAAGTCACGTTTTCATGTTAGCATTTTTATAAAACATTTACTAAAGCATTTTTATTTCAAGTAAACCCGAGCATGAGTAAATGTAAGCATATTTCTCCAACAAAAATAAAGTATATATATCGCAAAAATTGATAGACAAAACACAAGAAAAACCTGTATTAGCCTAAAGACTAAAAAAACAAAACAAAAAACTCAAAGTATGTTTTTAAGATCTTCAACTAAACATTTAAAATAACTTGTTAAAAGGATATATATATATATATATATATATATATATATATATAAACACAAGGTTGCTGAAATGTTATTGGCCTGACTTAATGAGTTTTTTTTTTCCTAGAATCCCTTCTTGATTGAGCTATAGAACTTTTCAACACCACATAGCTAGACAATTTAGACTAGATGGGAGGGTGTTACATTTTGAAAATATTTTCAGTTACTGCAATACTCTTTTTGCTTAACATTTCAGTAAAAAATATATAAAAAATGAGTTCAAAGTATTTCAATTCAAATTTATTTTCAGTGGATGGGACCAAAGAAGTTTTACTCCTAATAATTTAAGTGTTACTTAAAAACCCATACTTCATGAAATACTGCATTTTTTTTTTCTATCATATGAATCTTGTAGAGAAATTCAGTTCATACAATAAATTTATCTACCTTCATTTTAAAATATGTTCATACAGATTAGTAAATAGTCTTACTTTGTAGAAAGGTATAAACATATGCATATTTATAGCTACATTTAAATGCCAGATATGCGTTACATTTTACAATAATTAAAAAAAAATTTTAATTTGTCCATTTTGTTTTTTTTAATAAGAAAGTATAAACTTTCCAGTGTTAAAGAAAAGTTAACTTAGTCAATGAGCCTTACTGACCAAGAACACATGACTGAAACTATGGATTTGTCATTAATAACATACTGTTTTCTAGAAGTCAAATTTTAAAACAGATTTTTGGAGCAAAGTCAGCCTTTCAAATTGAATTGTATTTAATAATACTACCTGGTCAATACACAGTCATTTCCTCCATGAGAAAATAACTATTTCTTAACCAATGGGAGGGCATATATCAATATATTCAGCTCTGTCAGAATTATTTTATTTGTAATTAAACATTTAAGAAATTCAGTATGAAAAAAATAATTGAATATTTACCCTTTAAATGACAATTCAGAGTAAATACATTGGCCTTGTTTAAAATTTATAAAAAATCAAGTATTAAAATTATTTTGTCAGTAAACAGAAAGAGCCTTTTAATTATTGATTGCATTATGAGCTTAAGAATATTGCCATAGTAGTCAGGCATGGGGGATAATATTACAAATTAAAATAATCTTCAAGAATTATCTATAAATAGAAATTAAACAATGGTTCATTGCACTCGCTGTCCTAAATCTTCTTCCAACATCACCTGATGATTTCAGATGGAGCTGAATGATTTGTTATAACTGTTTTACTAATAGCATCAGAATTTCAAGTAGGAAACTCAAATTCCAAGTTGATAAAAATCACTTGCTGTGAGTGTGCAAGTAAAAATTCAGTGGATATAGTGGTCTTGCTTTCTGAAAAATTGACATTACTTCACTAATGACTTACAAGATTTTAATATCTTACATATAAAACCAATATTGACAAATATAGTTTCACCAAATCTGGTTCCAATAATATACTGGCAATTTTCTTTTTTCGTTGTTAACTATTTCCAAGATGATGCAAGGTACTTGTGAATTATTCAAATTGTTTAATGCCAAAATTTTAAGAGTAGCTTTACAAAAGATTATCCCCCTTTTCAACCTTAACACAAATGCAAAGTCAGGATGAAGGATACTGAGATGCTCAAATTACATCAATATTAAAATCCTTTCAGATTATATTCTAAAAATTTCCTTCAATGTTTGTCATAATTGGTTATCAGTTTGGAATGATGACTGCTCCTACAACATTTTTATTTAAAAAAAAAAATATTGTATTTCTTCCACTCGTCATGTTAATTCAAACATACATTAAAGAATCACAAATTATATGCAGCATACACAAGAAAAAAAAATTCAGTTTCATTTATGAAAAATTAACTCCATGTCAATTTTATTTGTTTTGGAATAATTACATCCAAGAACTTTTTAGAATTCTGCTACACTTTAAAGCTTCAATAATTTAACAATAACATTTCATTTTTTTCAGATTCTTTTACATCACATTTCACTTGTGTTCATAAAAGGTTTTTGCAAAACACTGACTTTAAAGTATACTCAAAACTAATATTTTGAGTTACTTATGGAAAAGATCAATTTATAGTTACAATATTAACACTGAAGAACAGTTTGATTATAATACTATTTTCACTTTTGATAAAGTTCCATGTTATTTTTGTTAGAAAAGAGATGACATTTTCAAGTGGAGAAAAAGAAAAAAGATAATTTACCCTCCTATTCGTATGAGTATTCTATGAAGAACTAAAAATGACCAAATTATAAAAATTGTTTGGTAACTTGCTAATTTCAGATAAGAAATCCAAGTTAAAATTTAATGTCAGTTAAAATTTTTAACTGACATAATTAGTAATGACGGAGCGGTGTGTTTATGTTGGAGGTAATTACTTTTAAAATGTAATTAAATCTCGATACACTGAGGGAATCAACAATTAGACTGTTTACTAAAGCATCCTGAATAAATTATTTATGAATGTATGAAATTCCAGTTTCATTTATACCAAACAAGATTTAGCAAGAATTTTAAGTAAAAAAGATAAAGTTTTTTGTTATAAAGGATTTTAAAAAAAATATACTAGGAGAGAAAGCTTTCATTTGTACGTTCCATTACCAAAATTAAGCTTTATCGACAGCCAAAGGATCAGGAGAGAAAACAAAAACAAAAAAAAAAAACAAAAGAAACTTTAGAACCCGATACAAACACTAAATTTATTTTTACCATACTAAATATAGTGGTGTTTTAAGAAACATTGAAACTGAGGAAAAAAAGAAACAGAAAGAAAAAAAACTAAAGTATTTTTGCTGGAAATACAAAAATTTTTTTAGCGAAATATTAGCTGCCGCTAATGAGGAAAAAAAAAAGATTAAACATTCAATTTTAAATAAAGGAATAAAGCTCATCTCCTCAATAATTCAGCAAAACTGCAGAAAATGAACCAAAATAATAAGACGTAAACGCTCACTCTTTTTCTTATCCATTCATTAAAAATAAAATATTTCCTGGATTAACTTTCAATAAGATGGTATGATCCAGTACAAGGTTTTCTCGTCGATCCCAAATAGAAAGTGGAAAAAAGTTCAATTCAATAAGTAAGTAATAATAGTGACATTATAAAAGCAAAAGGGATAAGAAAACGAATCATTTCGAATAGGTTTCCTAAGCGATCTGTATAGACGGCCATGTGTAAATAAACGCTGTAAGAAGAACGAACCAAACAGTAAAGAGCAAAAAATAAAAAGGCATATTTTAAATAAAAGAATTAGAATGGAGCAAATCTGAAAGAAAAAAAAGGTACCGTTCTTAATGCAGAAAAGAGTATGAATCTCGTAATAAATCCACCGATAAGTTGGCATACCCCCCACCCATCCATCCATCCATCGACAAATATGAATCTTTTGGATAACAAGAAGGTGCGTAGAAAGAAACCAAAGGAACAAATAGTAGTAGTACTACAATACGCACAATAAACGATATAGAGCTTAATTTCAGATTATAGCTAGTAGATATTTCAAATGAGATTATTACGTACAATATGCCCAAGTCCAGATGATTTTTTAGAGAGTATATAAATCATTCAATCTGATACTAACTGTAACTACATTACAAGCTAGACATAAGATTTCAATTTTAAAAATATGGTACATAATTTTTAATCGAGGTTTTTGATTTTTCGAAATAGCTATGCTTTATTTCCAGCTAAAAAAATTTTAAACCCTAAAAACTTAATGTATTGTATATGAAAATTAAAAAAATATACACGTTTCTGTTGGTTATGATGAATAGAATAATGGTGGAGGAAATGAATAATTCTTATTGCCTGTTCGAAGTAATCTACAATCCTTTTCAACAAGAGAAAGAAAAATCCACTACAAACTACCTTAAATGTTCATTTTCGATGTAGTTTTTAATTGATTGCTAGTCACACGATAAAAAAGAGCCCTCCCCCCTCCGGTAATGGCCTTTTATTCCCTGTAATTATTTAAGACTAAGAGCAAGAGAATCAGTCTCAAAGCACATTAATATTTAGCTATAAAGAGAAAAGAAATACTAGTTAAAACAAACGAATACTATAAAGAATAACTAAACAAAACAAATAGAGAAGGAAAGAAAGAAAAAAAAAAAAAAAGGCGGAAATATTACATCTTATAGAAGAAAACGAGAGAAGATGGCGAAATGTCTATGTCGAATCTGAAAATAAATAAAAAGCATAACAAAAAAAAAAAAAAATGTAAAACGTTTTTTTTCTTTTTTCAATTTTCTAATCCAGCTTTATTTTCTATTTCTCGCTTTATTGCCGAGAAATAAAATGGCAAATGAATTTGATGCTAAAAACATTCCAAAAATATTGTACTGTGCACGATGGTCGTTGTTGGCAATGTAATTTAACCTCATTTAAAGAAAAAGGAAAAACAAAAAGCTACGTAATATCGCAAAATCTCGCAATATTGCCAATTAGTTTTTACTAAATTTGTCAAATTGCAAAATTAAAGTAGGACCAGTAATATTATAAACAATACTCTTCATAAAAATTTCGCATCTATCATATTCAAAAAGCTGAGTCTAACACAAACAAGACAAATGAATAGAGGCCATTGATAGTGAGAAAGATGCCGGTGCGGTGGGAGTGGTCACAAAATGAGGGCCCTTTTTATATAGGACGCTTACAATAAAACTGATCCCTCATTTTGTAGCCACGTTTCATGTCCTGTGTAGGTAACCAGCAGACACGTTATGACTAGAAGTTGAAATAAAGTTGGCCAGTTTGTACTGTAACTTTTCAAGAAACCCAGAGTCATGCAAGAATGGACGGATTTCTCTAACAAACCAGCAACAAAGATGATTTTTTAATCAATAAAATAATTTTTGCAAAATGAACAATGGCGATAAAATCTTTTTTTTTCTACTTTTATGATGCGTTTTACTTTTAATGTCGCTATCGTATTTTCATTTACAAGTTTAAATTAAAAAGAAAAGCTGCATTAATGAATGAAAGTATACAAATTTACACACAAAAATCACTAATAAGAAATAGATGAAAATAAAATGAACGGTATGAAAGACAATAACGACAAGCTAATTCCTGGTTTTGAAATGAATTCGTTGGTTGCACAAAGCAACTAAAAAACTGAAGTCTATCATAAAACAAAAGTGAAACTAGTCTTTAACGAAAGAAAAAAGAAAGCTACAATAAAATAACTTCTTTAAATGTCAAAACACCTCCACAGATTGTTTTCCTATATTAAAAATAAAAGTAAAAAAAAGTTGGCATTTTTTTAAAAAACTTTTCAACCACTAAAGAAAGCCATGAATAAATGTTTACACATATTGGGTGCATATTTCAGTAAAGTGTATGGGGGAGGGAGCAAAAGAGGACGAAATTTAGAAAAAGAAATTGTTACAGGAACCAAACACACGCAAGACTTGTTTGTCTGATAAATACTGAAAACAGTTCACACACCTCTACATAACACATTTTAAGTAGTATTTTTTAAGAATTATCAGGTTATTGAAAGCATGAATACTGAATAATAGTTATTAGTACATTATGCTGGAGAATCTGTACTTAGTAATATTTTACACATTTTAGTTATGATGATTAAAAACCTCGTTTTTTTATCCCATATACACTGTGACATAACTGTGTATGCATGGGAAATACACTACATGCAATATCCAATAGGTAAATTACATACACGCAAAAATGATGACCATCTGTACCTTTCATTCATAGACAAGTTGAACATGAAATGTATATACACAAACAAGTCCATTCAACACAACAAACATACATTATCTGCCCATATGATTTAATAGTATTGTTACTCTTATTGTTAAAGTGATGAGAATAGGTTATGATGAATGATAATAAAAGTAATAATAATGTATCATTGCTAACCCTCTCTGGACTCCATTTCAACATCATGTTGTTGGTGTTGCTGCTGCTGTTGTGGTAGTTCAGTTTGTTGCTGCTGCTGCTCCTGTTGTTGTTGGGGTGTTGTTGTTGTTGTTGTCGTGTCTGTTGTTGCTGTCTTGCCATTATTAACATGGTTCATGGTGTCCTCGTCGCCGCCGCTTGCAGTGACCGTCGTCTTCTGAGAGGAGCGATGCTGCTGCTCTCTCCTCGGAGTCGGAGGAGGACTTTTTTGCGACACAGTCACTTTGACGTGTTTACTAGTGATGCGCCCAATGTCTGCAGAATTTCAAAACCCTTCCACCACCGCAGGGGGAAGGGACAAAGCACTCCCGGGTAGTTTTAGGATATTTTTTAAATAACGGGGTAGGGGGAAAGGGAAAGAATGGTGGATTTTTTTTTTTAAGTTGGACCTTTTCTTTTCCTAAAATTCCAATGTCTTACTTTGAGTTTTAGTAGTGGCCAAAAAATAGGGGAGGCGAGACAGTAACACTTAAAAAAAAAAAAAAAAAAAAGAAATGAAATAAACAAGGTGTGAAAAAAAATTGCAAACGTGGGTACTGTGCGAGAAATATTAAGTTTTTTTTTTGCTCTATTTAAATTTCTGTTGCTATTAATAAAATGTGTTATTGATGTGTGTGTACGGCTTGATGGCGTAGTGGCCTTCCGAGAGAACGATCTGGGCACAGGCTGGTGATTTTTCAAACCTTAGATGCCAGTGCACAGCTAGACTAAATTATAATTAACACATTAAAACAAGTTATGTGCCAAAAGGTGACAATTAAGTGAAATGCATAATAAAATAAAACAATATTAAGAAAAAGTGTTAGTTATATTATGCGTGGTTGTAAGCAGCGTATTCCGTCGTTCATTATATTATATCCCAATATCAATAAAAGTAACAAATACTCTTCAATACATATAACAGCTCCCACTCTTGTTGATTTTTTTTTGTTGTTTTTTTTTTTTTAGAGTGTGTATAACCTAGAGCTTAGACTTGTAACTTTAGTGTTTACAAAAATGTAATAACACCTACTACACAGCAATTAGAACCTGTATCGGACCAGTTAGGGACAATATTGGCCATAAGTAATGTACCTAAAAGAAAGAAGGTAATTTTTATCTGTACGGAGGCAAGTGCTGAGAAATAAGATTCCTTTTGATTTAAATATTTCAGACGTGTATTTTAAACACGCAAACATATATAAATATATATTTATAGCTTTCTTTGGGATTTCGATACATGCAGAAATGTCGTTATCATCATCAACTCCGAACCGATAAAAAAGCTTCTATGTACTTTATAATTTTCCGCCTCATATAATAATGGCAAATTATTTTTTAATGCAATATTGTAATAGAAAAACAGGAGACAAACGAAAAAAAATGTGATAGACACAAAGAGAAGTCAGATAACCAGCACGTGTTTGGATTTTACGTGAGAAAAACCAATTATTGCAATCAAAAAAAGGAAAGAAAAAAAATGTACAGACGGGATAGGAAAACGAAAATAATGCAATCTTTAACAAAAATAATTCATTAACTTTTAACAGCGCGATAGAAAATATGTTGGTTAAGTGAAGAAAAGCTACATATATATATATATATGTATATGTATGTATATGTGAGATTAGATAAGGTAGGTAGCTATGATCGACTCAGGTTATGATAGATATGTATATCATCATTAATAGGTTAAGATTTTTGGAGCAAGAAACTGTAGTAGTAGAAGTATACATTTAGATGGAATACACGAAAACAAAGCTAGTAAAAGTGTGGGAGAAAATAAAGAAAGGAAAGCGAAAAGTGTTGGGAAGAAGGGAAATTCTAATGTAGGTAATAATAGCGGTGTGTGGGATGTAGTGTTTTGCGTTGTCGCGTGTCGAGCCGAACAAGAAGAATAACAAAGTAAAAAAAAAAAAAAATGACAATAACTAATTTTTTTGGCTTATTGTTTTTTTTTTCTTTTTTTTAAGGGGAGGGGAATCTTCTTTCTTCTTAGTTGTCTTTCTTTTCTTTTCACTTCCAGGCCGACACAGAACAAAAATAAACAAGATGGCCGCCTACCATGCTTGGGAAGGTTGGGTAGCCGCTCGGTTTAGTAAATCGCGATCCTCTATTATACTCACCGTCCGACGGGGAGACCTTGGCTGTCATGTCTGTCTTGGACAGAAGCGGCGCCGTTCGCTTTTGGGAAATTGAAGGAAAAAAAAATCACGTTTTGCACTGGCAACGTTGCGGCGTCGTCGCTCTTCGGCTCACTAACCAATCTCGACCCTTTCCGGAAAACCTCGGCACAAATCGGAAAATACGTGCAGTTGTTTTAATCCGTCTGTGTTAGAATTTCTTTCGCTATTCTAGCAATAACTCTAAACAATCGACCGCTGCGTTAGTCAGGCCGGACCTTGCGGTCCAAAACGCCACTGAATTTTTCTCCCCCCGTCTTCTCGAATTAAATTTGGTCAATCTCGCTTATTCTGTAAAGATGCGACGCTAATGTCAAGCGTTTCTTTTCCAATGATCACTTAATTAATCGGTTGAATTTTGATTCGGTCCTAATCGGCTAACTCCGTTTGTTGCCGACTGTAAAATAAAATCCCACTTTTCACACTCCCGATTCTTTCTAAGAATCAAATAATGTTATTTCTATTGAATTATTTTCGCCGATAGCTTCATTTTCGTTAGATATAATCAATTCAATTCGGCGGTTTATTTTTCCAGGCGAATTGTTTAATGTTAATATTGCTAAATCGGCCGTTTGTCTTTGCTTTTCAACTTTGTTCGGTTAACTTCGTCTATAGTCGGAATTTATTATTCACCTTAATTTAAGTTTGGAATGATATTTTCTAAAACTAGAAAATTTTGCTATTGTTATATGATATCAAATCTTTATTAATTAACTCATTTTTTATAAACTTTATTCTGCTTGTAATCTTCGACATCTTCCGAGACCGGATGTGTGAAAAAAAAAAAAAAATTTCCGCTTTAGAGAAGTGCGCATGCGTCTTAGTGTTCTTCCGGGAAGACTCGGAAGAAGACAACAAAAAAGGAAGCTTCTACAAAAGGCTCAGATCAAAACAAAACAAAACTGGAAGTTAAAAAAAAAAAAAAAAAAATATAGATATGTCTTTATGACAGCTTCAAATATTTCTGGGTGTTGTTCTTTAATACTTTCATCTGATTTACGGAAAGAAATAATTGTGTTTATTTTTTAAGTTCTAGAGGGGCCTCATTAGAGTAGTAGTAGTAAGAAGAGTTAGTAGTAATTGATATATTGTTTATTTTGTCAGATTTCCTTTCATGATTGTTTTGATATAAAAGACCAAAAATCAACCTCGAAACACCAAATTAAGATTCGGCACTCTGAAAAGAAAAATGGAGTGAAGTGAGGTAACCAGTAAAGAAAAAAAAGGAGTGCTACATTAACACCTACGTGTATTATTTGTATGTAAAGTGCGTGTACGCGTAAAGTCGAGTCCTCTCTTCTCCAGTCGTAGAAGCATCGATCACTCCTACTTCATCTGTTTTGCCTACTCCTACTCTTCCTTCTCACTCCTCCCCTTCCCGTTCTCTCTTGCCATACTTTACATCGTTTTGAGTGCTTTATGCGCCATCATGCCCCTGACGAGCTGTGAACGGTTTCCAGAGAAAGTTTAATGTAGCTAAGCTTGAACAATAGCCGGGGTGATTACTACTGCTGGCGTAGATTCTTAACACGCATCGGTATGGCGCAAGAAGAGAATGGTCAACAGTCGGACCAGCTGGGGTCTGAGAACTGGTTGAGCCATTTCGAAAGCCAGTGTCTCCAAGAGCTGGACACAGAGGCCAACATGGAGGAGAGACTGCAGACGGAAAGAGAATACGCCGCACAAAAACTCTGGTCGGCTTTTCAAAATTCGGCCACTGCTATTGCTCAGATGTATCGAGGTAGGTTTCCGGATTTATTTATGTATTTGTTACTCCTAAGCCGATCTACCTCTGATCCATATTAGCATTTTTTCCCTCCAATAAAAACTGTCCTTAATCAAAAAAAGCCTCTCTCTTCAAAAAAAAAAAAAAAGATTTAAATGATTTGTCTATAAAAATTCCATGATTACTTATTTCTAGTATTTTATAATCATACTATTTAATTTTATTGTTCTGTATACGTAAGTTTTATTTTTATAAGAAAAATGAATGTATCAAATTTTTATTTTGGCTTCCTTAACTTGAAGTAGTAAGGTAAAGAGCAAAATGGGCGATTTCAGTTAATTAATTTATAAAAATAAATTGGAAATATATTTATTAAGACATAAGTGTAGGATTTTTACTTTATTTCTAATCTTTTAATGTATTATAAGTTCATTTTTACATTAAGCATGTGTATTGAAAATTTAGTAACTATATCCTAGTCGTTTATTGCGCACCAAACAACTGGACCATGTGTCAGCTTCAATATAAAAACTGCTCATTCGGTATGAAAATTTTTTCTCATAAATGAAATCTCTCTTTCTTAAAAGAATTGCATAATGAATGAATATTTGAAAAATATGTTAACTAGCCGGTTCATACCGGCAACCCTTACTGCTACTATAATGAAAATTATTGAAAAAAAAATATCATCTTTGCGTTCCTTCAATAACGGGTCTCGTTCTATCCACTTATAAATAAATAAAAAATTATTATTTTTATTTTTATTATTAACATTATAGTTATTTATTTCGTCTTTAGTAATGGGTTTCTGAATCCAAACATTAATCCCTTAAAAAAAAAATAATGCGATCACTGATTGGTGTTGCCCTTTTCTTTTTCTCCCTCTTGTTAGGGTTCAAAGGAAAAGCCGAGTCTTTGTTTGGAGAACCTTAAAGAAAAAGACCCCCTCATGTTCGATGTGTAGTAACACTGATATATGTTTATAGAGGCTTTTTAAAGTAGTGGCAAATTTAAGATTTTATTTAAAGGAGAAATTTACAGATAATTCTGTACAGTGAAATCACCTTTTTCAAATGAATGAAACATTGTGTTTAAGTTCTTCAAGAAAAGCATTTGATTTGAAAAAATAAGCTAAGCAGAAGCTAGTTGACAATTTTAATTCGATCATCACAATATAGTGAATTCACTAAAAAAAAGATATTTATATACAAAATGCACATTTTTTTCTCTCTTAAATGTTGATTAAAATTTCGAGGTTTTGTGGCAAAGCAAAAAAAAAAAAAAGACAAAAACTAGATTTAATTCAGTTTTCCTCCCCTCCTCCTGTGATTGTATAGTAGTAAGTAAACTATATGGAAGGGCAACTAAAAACTGAATAATAATTAAAACTTCGAGTTATTGTTTTCCTGTTGTTTTTTTTTTTTTTTTTTTGTAACATCTCATTTCTTTTATCTATTTACCGTCATTCATAAATATTTTTATCTTATTTTAAAGTCTCTTGCAATATGTTAATAATACGGCTGAAGTACTGTTCAAATATAATTTCGTTGTCGTTATTTATACGATCTTCATTAATCATTAGCGAGTTAAGTTAACCAATTACTGACAAAACTGAAATTTAAAAAAGAAAATTAATTTTTAAAAATTAAACTAATTAAAATTACCACTAAAATTCTCCAGTAAAGTAGTTGTTTAAAAACAAAAGTAAAACTCTGTATATTTTATATTTTTAAGTTACAATTAACTGTGCCACACATCCGTGTCACGTGACTCACCGACCTACCTAAAAAAAAAAAAAAAAATGTAAACTTTACATTTTTGTGTCGTCACAAGTTTTTTTTTTTGTATATCTTCGAATTTATTTCACTTAGATTTTAAATTAAAATACTCTAATATCTAATAGACCGTCGTAATGTCTTACATTGTTCACGTGTCCATGGTTGAGTGAATAAAAAATCTATTCATTATAAGATAGTTTCGAATTAACATTTTTTTTTCTCTCCTGTTACTGTTACTTTTTTAAGGCTTTAGTATTATTAGTCTTACTCTTAGTCTTACTTTAAGGCTTTAGTTTAGTATTATTAGTCTTACTCTTATATCTTAGCCTTCGTGACAAGGACTTTTACAACCTACGTATTTGTTTAAAATTTTATAAATATTAATCACATCTAACATTGGATGTCTTTTTAAAAATGGATTTTAAAAAAAAGCATTTAAGCTTCAAGTACATAAGGTTTTAACCCCCTTCCCCCCCCAAAAAAAAACTTCCTTAACGTAAATAACGTTTTCTTTTTGTTCTTTAATTTTTTGAATTAGCTTTTGATTTTTACATTTGTTTCAATATTAAAAATTCAGACGTTTTTAATTATTTCATCATAAAAACATTTTGAAAAATCTTTTTTTTTTTTTTTTTTTTTTTTTTTTTACTTCTAGTTTTCTGTTCTGCTCAGGATTCTAAATTGGAAAATGCTGATGAAATCAATAGATTTTTCTGCTTTTGGAAAATTTTAAAAGTAAAAAGTATATCAATATTATACTTTTTGTTTGTTTGGATACCAGTGTTTGAAATAGACGCCCCGAATTTATTTTAAGCGGTATCTATTATCTATACCATCAGGCGCACTCGAGAAAACTTGCTGTGACCGAGCAATCTAAAGGATATCAGATCAGGCGAATTTTTTTTTTTTTTTTTTTCCACAGGGGGTAGGGGCGGTCGAAGGTTCGAACCTTGTTAAAGAGCAAATTTTCTTTGAGGTTAATGCATACACCGGTAAACGTAATATATACTGTTTAAAATGAAAATATAAGAGGGTGTCTATTTCAAAAAACAGGTATCCGCTAAAAAACATTTGAAGTAATAAAAATGTCAGTTTAAAACTTTTTTAGAAACATTTGATGGTTTTTAATTCATTTAAAAATTCATTTTTCATCGAAAAAGTTTTTTGCCTTCAGACAATATTATGCATATTGATAAAAACAAATAAAAGCAACTAAAAGCATTTAAAATTAAATAGTCTCTTTGTTTTATTGGGTTTTGTATGTTACAATTCAGAGCTGATTTTAGGTTTATGAGGACGTATTTAAAAAAAAAATAAAACATGATTTACTTTCCTCAAAGCTTTGTGTTTTTAACTAATATAATGGCTTGCGTGCTTCGGCCATAAATTTTTATTTTTTATTAATTTATTTATGGGGGTGTAATATATATATAAAAAAATATATTTTTATAATGACTTTTTAAAAAAATGACATATTTATAATAATTTCCATCATTCCTGAATAGTTTCAGAAAGTTTCATTAAAATCTGACAATTATTTCTATTTTTGCAAGATTTTCAAAATTAATGTGTGTCATAAGAAAAAAATGCACAAAAAATTCGCCATGTTATTTTTACTAGATTCCGGTGATGAAGAGAAACAAGGTTTTTCAATTGAAAGTTAGAATGTTGTAATAAAGACAGAAAAATTTAAAAAATAATTAAAAATTACTTTCTTTCCTCTTAATAGTAACATAAACATTTTGGCGATAAAATTTTGTTTTTGTCAAGTTTGACGTCTTTTTCATCAGACTAGGCGCTTTTTTTAGCGATCTCATGGAGATACCTAGTTTAACACCTTTGCTATCAAAATTTTTAAATGTAAGGAACGTCAGAGTGGGCCATTTATTTTTTATTTTTTTTAAAAAAAAAACTATATCCTTGAGAACTGTAAACTTTAAAATTTGGAATGAACTTTAAAAGGTTATTTATAAAATAAATTTAAATTAAAAAGTACTTGTTCAAAATTAATCTTAAAGATTTTTAATAGCGTCAATGTAAATCAAACTTTACTGATTTTGTAAATTCACCCAAATTGACATGAAATATGAATAGTGCCTTAAAACGCAGATTCTTCACTGATTCCCAAAATATACATATCTGCTCAGTTTCATATACTAGCATAAACAAAGCAATTTATAAAGAAATGGGTTTTTATTAATCTGACAGATTTTATTCCTTAAACATTATCTTTAGTGGTATCCCATATCTGAGTAGACAATCCATTTATCTGTAGTGGGCATCTACTAAAAATAATATTTAGATAATAAAATCTAGGCACTATTTAATTTTGCTTTATCATTGATACATGCAAGAATGTACACTGTACTATACAGTAATTGTTTTAAATCTCCCCTCAAACACACTTACCTCTCTGTAAGTTTAAACAATGCTTTTTTGACTTTGTTAAACCTTAGTAACATGAGAAAGATTCTCTGTATCAGTCTCTGCTCTGGATTCAATGAATTGATTATTCTTGTATTGGGACATCTCTCCTAAGAAATCTAGATTTCTTTTTCTTTTTATTACAATTTTAGCATAAAGCGTTTTTATAATAGACTATAGTCAACTACCATATTGGGCTTGTCAGATTTTATTTTGATAGCTTTAATCTATTTCAATACCTTGATGGTTAAAAGACTTATGGCCATATTATGGTGAAACATTGGTTCCTGTACAATCACTGGTTAAGCAACATTGAGCTTAGATATGTGATCACTTGAGAATACCAGATACTGTAATCTTGGATGTGCAAGTGGTGTGATGGATAATTGTTCAAAATTGGAAATAGAGCAAAGTTTCAATTCTTGTTAGGTTCATTGTATTCAATTATGTGCAAATATCTTTGAGAAAATTATGAATCCACCTCTTTTTTCCCCACTAAGGTATGTGTTAATTAGAACTTGTATCAATATATCATTATCTCCAAAAAATTCTTACAGTCTAAAAATATTTCCTGGCTTTAAATAACCCGCAAATGGTTAAGACATAAAAAAAAAATCATTTGTGTCTGTTGAAAATTCTCATAACAACTTTGTTTTTGTTGTGCTAAATGAGGTATTGATGCCAATTATGTCATGTATGTTTGGAGTATTTTAGTTTACAACCTTACATGCTATAATACACTGTCCCCTCCCCCCTCTCCAATAACTTCTCAATTTTTATTCTTCTCTCCCCAAATAAAATTATAAATAGGTACCTCTACTAATTTTCAATACATAAGGTTTAAAATGAAGTTTTAAAAATGAAAAAGTATTTTGAAGTTTTCTTTTTGGCTTCAATTGAAAATTAAATGATTAAAATAAGCAAAATATTCTGGTGTATTTCAATTAGAAATTATATTGATTGGAATCTCAACTTTTTGGCTGCTTTAACAAAATTGGCCAATTTTGACACATTTGTAAACAAAAATTAATTCTCGGTTTTAAAAAATCTTCCAAAAATAAAATATACTTTTCTAAAACTTTATTTGAGGAATATTAGCTGATTTAAAATGTAATTAATCTGATTTGAAAAAAAATTGTTTAAGATGAAAATAAGAGAAATGGATTTTTAAAATGAACAGTAGCTACATGCATGTAGTTTACATGCTTTTCATTGCTTGTCACTGATAAAGTGTTGAAAGGTTTATTGTTGTTTTAGAGACTTTATCTGTTAAAACATAATTTAAGAAAATGACGGGTGATCATTTTTTTTTTTTTTTAACTACTCAGTAATCTTATAAATGTTGGAAAATATTCTCTGTAATTTAATTTTAGGAATGTTGACTTTAAATTTAATATAGTCGTCGCTCTTATTTTCTGATAATGTCATGTATGGTCAGCCATACTTTCAAACGGTCAGGTTAAATAATATTTTTTATATATATATGTATATATATATAAATCATTTTAAAAATCTTGAAGCAAAATACTTTGTATTAAGCTTTTCAATTTTTGATTAGTAAATATAGTTTTCACTTAATATCACCTAACTGGGTGAAAGTAATACAGAATTTTAAGATTTATATATTATAAATTATTATAATTAAAAAAAAAATGAAATGATTCTTGTAAAACTTCATTATTGATCAAAATAAAATTTTCTTGCAGCAATAATGTCCTTAATAAATGTTATTTATAAAAAGTAATTAAAAGCTTTTCTAATTAGTGCCATAGTTTTATTACATTTTTTTTGTTTTGCGATTTGGAGCAGATTTTTGGGAAATGAGTAGTAGTTTGAAAAAGAAAATTTTTGATTTACATTCTCCAAGGAATCCTTCTTTTAACTAATTAAAAATAATTTTCAGATGAAAATTTCATGAAATTAAGTTGGTAACATATGTAAATAAAAAAAATAAATTAGTTTCATTAAAAGTCCTGAAAGTTTCATTAAAATAATACAAGATTTTTGCAAGAATTTTGAAATCAATGTTTTACACCAGAAAAAAAGCGCAAAAACACTAATCGTAAATATTATGTCAAATTCTGACACACAAAAAAAAATTTAACCAAAATTTTGAACGTGCTAGAAAGAATTAAAAAAAAAAAATTAATGAAATAATAAATATGTTGATCTTTCCACTTAATAATAAACATTTTGACAATAAAATTTTGTTTTTAAGTTGGAGGCCTTTTTTTCATCATGCTATGCTGCTTTTTCAGCAAAAAAGTGGAGGTACCTAATTAAAAGCAAAGATTTTTTTTTTTTTGCTTTGTCCAAATTATTGTTCTATGCTTTCAGTTCATCTATATTTCTTTGTTGATACTGATATTTTGTACAAAACCAACACCTGAATCTGAAAGGGCTTTATATCTTGTAAAAAAAAAAAAAAAATAGAGGCACCCTCCAATATTATTGCATAATTTGCAAAAACACTGATTATGAACATGAAAATCTTGAGCTTTGTTTAGATTATGACTTTGTCAAATTGATACCAGTCTTGTTAGTATTTATCTTTTTAAAACTTTGAT
Source organism: Acanthosepion pharaonis (assembly GCA_903632075.3). Classification (NCBI taxonomy): domain Eukaryota; kingdom Metazoa; phylum Mollusca; class Cephalopoda; order Sepiida; family Sepiidae; genus Acanthosepion; species Acanthosepion pharaonis. The sequence continues at coordinate 495,663 of CAHIKZ030003216.1, forward strand.
ATGTGGTTAGTAGAGTGAAATTATAGTTTCACTTTGATGCCTATAGGAATGGAGATTTTCGGGTACTTCCCCAGCGTCAATAACCAATTTATTTTGCTAAACATTGATGTTAGATTACAAAATATCTCTCTCAAGTATAGATGAGTTTCTGGAGATTATTGTTTCCAGAAATGACTCTTAATATATTGTCTCTAATGTCTGTTGATAATAGAAAACTACTGATGTTCATTCATACCTTACCTTAAATAAATAATTACTGTTATCATTTAGGAATCGGAATAATTGTATAGTGTAGTAGTTTAAAAATTATTTAAAAGCATTGACTGATATCTGCCAGTAAAGGGTTCATAACCAGTCCATAGGTTTTGTAGGAGCATATGCTTCCAAAGTAAATAGATGTAAGTTAAAATTTTCCCAAAGATGTTCTTTATTTCAAACCCATGTTTGTCAAAGAATGGTCTAAGATTGGCAACAAATAATCTTTAGTAGTATTAGGTTTTTGTGTGTGAGTCTTTGTATTTTTCTAAATACTATGATTGTATTTTGCTCTTTCATGGAGTTGGTCTCTTCAGTCTTTCATTGTCTTGGCAATACCAAACTGTTATCTGATGTTGCCAACACCAAACTGTTATCTGATGTTGCCAACACCAAACTGTTATCTGATGTTGCCAACACCAAACTGTTATCTGATGTTGCCAACACCAAAATCTGATGTTGCCAACACCAAACTGTTATCTGATGTTGCCAACACCAAACTGTTATCTGATGTTGCCAACACCAAACTGTTATCTGATGTTGCCAACACCAAACTGTTATCTGATGTTGCCAACACCAAACTGTTATCTGATGTTGCCAACACCAAACTGTTATCTGATGTTGCCAACACCAAACTGTTATCTGATGTTGCCAACACCAAACTGTTATCTGATGTTGCCAACACCAAACTGTTATCTGATGTTGCCAACACCAAACTGTTATCTGATGTTGCCAACACCAAACTGTTATCTGATGTTGCCAACACCAAACTGTTATCTGATGTTGCCAACACCAAACTGTTATCTGATGTTGCCAACACCAAACTGTTATCTGATGTTGCCAACACCAAACTGTTATCTGATGTTGTTGCAAACACCAAATTGTTATCTGTTATCTGATGTTGCCAACACCAAACTGTTATCTGATGTTGCCAACACCAAACTGTTATCTGATGTTGCCAACACCAAACTGTTATCTGATGTTGTTAACACCAAACTGTTATCTGATGTTGCCAACACCAAACTGTTATCTGATGTTGCCAACACCAAACTGTTATCTGATGTTGCCAACACCAAACTGTTATCTGATGTTGCCAACACCAAACTGTTATCTGATGTTGCCAACACCAAACTGTTATCTGATGTTGCCAACACCAAACTGTTATCTGATGTTGCCAACACCAAACTGTTATCTGATGTTGCCAACGCAAACTGTTATCTGATGTTGCCAACACCAAACTGTTAATGTTGCCAACACCAAACTGTTATCTGATGTTGCCAACACCAAACTGTTATCTGATGTTGCCAACACCAAACTGTTATCTGATGTTGCCAACACAAGGGAAACAACTCTAGTGTAGCAAAAAGTTAAACAGAAAAAACAGAGCTTTGTTTGCTGGCATTTGTGTAGCATGACATTGAAGTAATCTTGTTATTTTTGTAATATCTGTCTGTGATCTTTCCATATATATATATATATATATATATATATATATATATATATATATATATATATATAAAGAGCTAGCTATCATTTCACTGTTTAAAAAATCCAAGCTGATTTCTTTAAGCATCTTAAGTTTACTATTTATTTATTAATCATTTGAAATGAAATATTACTTATAGCATAAAAAAGTAATATACGGGCATTTCTTAATAACAGGTACTGTTTTTCTGAGGTGATGATTGACGGATTGACAAGTTATGAGGTGATGACAGCTAGTATAGATGACCAGAATTGACATAAATTTACAAAATCTGAGAACTTTTTTTTTTTTTTTTTTACCCACCTAGTAATTTTTACAAATGAACATATTTTCAGCAATTATCTAATAATTTATTGACTTTTATTTACATTTCGAAGATGCTTTATGAAAAATAAAAAAATTTAAAATATTATGAAATTTTCTTAGATTTAATTTAAAATGTAATAACAGATGAAATACCATGATAGGGATAACTTAATAATTTATGAAATATGGTAATTTAATTATTATTAATTTATATTTTTAAATTTTATTTTTTATTATTAATTGTTATCATTATAGTTATTTTATTATTAAATTTTCATAGTATTTTAAATTTTATTAATAATGTCACTTTTGAAATACCATACCCAAAAAAAGAAGATTTAAACAAAAAATTATTTTTAGTTATTTTAAAAACTTTTGGTGTGGGTTGCATTACACTTTTCCATTTTCACTTAGTAAATATAATCTTCACTTAATAATTTAATAACCTAACTGTTGTAGTATTTAGAAGAATTTTAAAAACTAATTAAATAATTAGTTTTATTGCAGTTTTTATTTTACAATTTGGAGCAGATTTTAGAAAAGTTGGTATTAGGTGGTGGGGTGATTTATATTTTCCAAGGTGTCCTGCATTTAACTAACATAAAACCATTTTGTTGCGCTTTTACAAAATTAAGGGTGGGGGTTATCAGTTGTAAAAAAAAAAATAACAAGATTTTCTAAAAATAATATCTTTGAAAATAAATTCATTCATTCATTTGTGAATAAGTCGTAAAAGTTGCATTAAAACCTGACAATTATTTGATTTTTGCAAGCATTTCCAAATTTACGTTTTTTTTTTTTTTTTTTTTTTTTTCTTCAACTAAAAAAAAAAAAAACTAATGTTTAAATATGTTACTGCTGATGTTAAAGATTTTTTAACCAAAATTTTGTATGTGCTCAAAAGGGTTAAAAAAATACTTTGGTCTTAATAATAACCAAAACATTTTGGCAATAAAACTTTGCTTTTATTAAGTTTAGGGCCTTTTCCACCATGCTATGCTTTTTTTCTTTTCTTTTTTTTTTTTTTTTTTTTTTCTTTCAAATTGGTGGAGGTATCTAATTTATAGCAATTCATCTTGGCATTTTACAATTATGGGGAATGTGTATATCTTGTTTTTGTGGATTTGCATTAGAAATTCTTTTTATTTACCAAGTGGATTCTGAATACCTATTTTATTTTTTTTCACAATGGGTTGCTTGTTTCAAACATCTATTTGTTTCCTCTTCATTTTAAATAATTTTTAACTATCATTTTTCAAAAAAAAAAAATTAATAAATGTCTATAATTTGCCTGAATATGCATTTTATTATGTTGTGTGCTTTTCTCTCCCCCCTCTCTGGTTAGTAACTAAAAATAATCAATTGATATCTTAGTCTTTCCAGTAGGATATTTATAATTATTCTTTTTCCACAATTTTTTTTTTTTTTTTTTTTTTTTTTTTAAGACATTCAGGATTTAATCTGCACAATATTTAGTAATGATTATACTTATTTTTCTAATGTATTTTTTCTTTTGTTAAGTAAGAAAATTATGATTAATAAAATTAGTTAAAATAATTTTTGTTATTAGTCAAGTCATGGGGTGTCTGTTACTCATACATTTTTGTTTCTAATGCTGTTGCTTTCATTGGCATGTACAAATTTATATTAGAAACCTCAGTAAAACCAAATATTCAATCACAAACTACCCAATAAATAATTTAAAATTTATCTTGTTCATATTCATAACCTTGACATTTGTGAAATATTTCAACTGGGATAATTTTGACTTTGATATTTCTTTCTAAGTTCTCATTGCTATTTGAAAAAAAGAAATGGAATTGCTATCTTGATTTACATGGCAGAAATTTTTGTAATAAAATATCCAGCTTTTCTTCTCTGGTGTTCTTTACTGTCATAACTCTGGATTTTGGAAAATTTCAATAATTTCAACTTTTTAGACAGAATTGTGATTCAGTCTTTGTTTGAATATTTGAGAAATATTGATAGATTAGGAGCTAAATAAAGTTAGTGCCAGCAAGGTTTTTGCACCTGACAAGATTTTTTAAGTAAGGGGGGTACAAATGAAATTTCGCTTTATTTCGGAGATTGCTTGGGGGACCAGTATTATAAGCAACCTCCTAGAATCCAAAATATTTCAAATAATCATTCATCTTATTGAGTTTAGACATCTAGTTGTCAATAAAACTATATTCAAGGTTCTTATTTTCTGATTGTTTAGAATCCGAAGCTGCAACTGTTTTTTTAATGTGTAAAAAAACTCGAATAAGACATGAGATAAAGAGACCAATCAAATCTCTTTAAATTTTGTTTCCATTCATATCAATTTTTTTACTAATGCCTTTAGAAAATATAGAAATTTAGTATTAACCTGTCTACATGGATTTTGTTTACTTTTTAGGAGGTTGTTTTCTGTTCTGATTTATATAATTTTTCTTCTTGTAATTTTATAGTCATTAAAAGCAGCTCTCATGAATCACCAATTAATGATGAGAGCTAAACTATTTCCCTCTCACCAAACATACATGCTCTCTGAATTTATTTTTGTATTAAGTACAAAAATATTTTATCATGATTGACTGTTTTTAATTTTAGAAGAGGTTAATCTTTTGCTTTATTGCTCTAAACTCGGTACCTCCATTAATTTACTGAAAAAAGAATATACCATGAGGAAAGTCCAAAGTATTTTTTCCTTTTATTTCATTTTTATTTTTTTATTCCTTTCTAGCACATTCAAGATTTGGGTTAAAAATCTTATTTTTCTTGAATTGGTGTGTGGGCATGGGAAATTTAGCATCTTTTTCTGTGGTAGAAAAATAACTTTGCTTCTTGCAAAAAACAATTGCTGGATTTTAATGAAACTTTCAAGATTTATTCACAAATGAATTAAATTATTTATCTTTTTATATATATATATATATATATATATATATATATATATATATAATATCCGTTATCCACACTTAATTTTATGAAATTTCAATTAATTAAAATTTCATCCATTTCATATTTATATTAGTTAAAAGCAGAACTCCTTGAAGAATTATTAGTTTTTAATTGCTTTTATAAATAAGATATATTAAGGACACTTGTCATAGGGAAAACATTATTTTTCAACAAATAATAAAATTTTACTTTTTTTTTTTTTCTTTTAATTAAAATAATTCTGTATTAATTTCACCTTTTTAGATATTAAGTTTAAACTATATTTGCTAATCATAAATGAAAAAGCTTAGTACAAATCATCAAACACTAATATTTTTAAGAATTTAAAAATTTTTTGTATGTGCTGATTTTTATAGATACAGATAATATGATCATAAATGACATTATCAGTAAAGAAGAGTGATATACTTTGACTTTAAATTTACTAAAGTTATCTAAAATTCGATAAAACATTATGGAGAATATTTCTAAAAATTTTTAAGATTACTGAGTACTTAAAAATTATATATAAAAGCCACTTAAATTATATTCAATTAATTACCACAGAACATTAGGTAAGCATCAAGTTGTCAAACATGTCAACAGCTTAACTGCTGGTGCTATTTAAATAAATAAATAAAAAAAATGCATATTTTAAACATCAAAGTAAATGTTTGTTTCAAATCAGATTAGTTATGCTTTAAATTGGCTAATATAAAAGACGACTGAAAAAGGGTGCTAATCGGTTATTTCAGCAACAAAAAAATCCTTCCAGTCAATTTAAATTAGTTTTTGAAATACAGCAATGTATTTTGCTTATATATATATATATATATATATATATATATATACACACACACACTCTTTTTGTGTGTGTAACAATTGAGGGGGAGTATGCAAAATAACAGACCCACCCAAATTAAAATTGTTTGTTTTCTGAATTTAACTATATTTTATTTTTTTCATGTTAGTAACAAACCATAAAGTTTAGTTTTAAAGATTGAATTGGAAGATTGTTATTTTCCATAACATTAAATAAATTATTTTCTGTATCATAGTTTCTGGTTGGGGTGGGGCCCTTGTGCCAGCCCAGCCTGGACTAATTCAAGATAATTTCTTTGAAATTTGTTTTTGTACAGTAAAAAAGAATAGATATTAAGTTTTGTTTTTAAAATCTGCAATGAATGAATAATAAAAAAGTAAAATAATTACTCCCCCCCTCCCCCAAAAAAGTATGGAAATAAATTCAAGAGAATAGAAATTTTTAAAATACATATATAGCATTTCGAAATTATCAGTAGAATTAAGTAATAACTAATGGGAATAATAATCATTCCTGTTTGTTTTTATTTTTTAATTTTGAACATTTTGAAATGCTTACATGTATTTTTAATTTAAAAATATCTTTGCAAATATAAATCATGCGATAATTTTTTTTGCAAAAAGGTGTCGGATGATACTATATTTGTTTTGTCATTAATTATTGAATATTACAATTCGGAGCATATCTTGTAGAATTTGGTAATATCTTGAGAAAAATATTTGATACATTGCTTTTAGTAGGATGGCAAATAAGCAGTTTCTGGAACTACAGATTGAATCTATGGATTGTAAAGGATTAATCAGACCTTCCAAAGTTTACACAAAAAATATTGACTGAGAACTTTTGCAGCAAACAACTTTTGCAGCAAACAATTTTTGTTGTAAATATGTAACAATTATGAGGATAATATATGAATATCTTTCCTTAGGTCTTTATAAATTGTACACTGTTAATTTTAAATTACAAAATAGTATTTGGATTAAATGAAAATTATGTACGATATAATATATATTACTTATAATACATTCCTGCTTGTTGTCAATTTTGACAGCTTGGTGCGCTAGTTGGAAATATTAAATATGTTAGCTTGAAATTCAAACTAAAATAACTTTCAAGAAAGCTTTTTCAGTTTTATAAATTCATTTTAAACCTTAGGTATTGTGTTTTATGTAGAGGTACCTACTCTAAAAAAAAAAAATTTTTTTTTTTTTTTCTTCATCTATATACAACTCCTTTGTTAAAAATGGAAAGCTCCAAAATACAAAAAAACAAAAATGGGTAAATAAATTGAAACATTTACTTCTAAGAGCAATGCAAAGTGTGTTAAACTTGGTTACTAATACATATATATATACACACACACACACACTAGTAGTATAACCCATCTTTCATTATTGGGAATTTTTGCTGTTCAGTTAAAGCAATTTAAGTTTAATGTCAGCCCAGCCAAAAATCAATATTAGTCACAGCATTTGGGTGCAACTGAAAAGGGAACTGTATAATAATAAATAATATTATTGTGATAATTTAAACTATTTTTATTAAAGTTTTTATGAAAGAGATATATCCAAGAACAAATAGTAAAATGTTGCAGAGAGTTATAATGAACAGGAAGTAGTGGAGAGCCATTGTCTCCAACAATTTGGACTCAAATCCAGCACTGCAAACAAAAAAAAAATTTCATCAAAATCAGATGAAAACTGGAAATGCATAAACATCTGATCACACATACACATTTTGAGAATTATAGATATAGATAATGATCTGCTGTCATTGTTTTGTATTTTGTTTTAAAAAAATTCTTGATGACAATAATTGTTCCATTTCAACTGAGAAGCAGAATATTGGGACTTGGGCCTACAAAGCAAGTTTGGTTTTTCTGAAATAGTGTTGAAAATCAAGTCTTAATGCATTGTAATGCTTAAAATAAAGCTTCTTGAATTATTTAAGTAATAACATTCATGAAAATTTCTGAAAAATACAGATTGTAGCTTCTTCATGGACTTTTGTATATCTTGGTAATTTTGGATCAAGTGTCAGTTCAATCAAAACTCTTACAAATCATTTGTGGCACCATCTTATTTTCAAATATTTAATCTAAATTTGATAAATAGCAAAACAATATTTTTGTCATTGTTCAGTATTCCATTTGTTTTTATCAGCTCTTTTTTTTTTTTTTTTTTTTTTCTCTCTCTCTCTCAATCCCATATAAAACTTCAATTGCCAAATTTTACTATTATTTGTATATCTTGAATTGTTTCTTACATGGGCTAAATTCTGGAATATCATTCTATTTTGCTTTCTCAATTCAAAATTTTAACCAAATTTCTTGCAACCTTAAATTCATTTACTTTCTTACATAGGCTTCAATGTATGTCACTTTGCAATATATCTGAAGATTTTTATATAGTATTCCTTTGACTGTCTTAACTGACATTTCATCAGTAATGCAGTTGTGTAGCATTAAGTGATAACTAGTTGACTTTGGTTTACCAACTGATGACTTCAATTTTTCCTCTTGGTTCTAGTTTTTTAAGTTTTTTATCTATCCAGAACACTTCTGCCATCAGTAAACTTACTGGCGTTGCCTTGTTATAAACTCTTGAGTTTATGTAAACCAGTATTGCTTTTGAAAGAAAGTTTTAAAAAGATGCATTGAAGCTTGAAGTTAATACAAACAACTGTATTTTTCTTCAACAGATTTCGAGAACTGCTTCCAAGTATTGCGTCGTGGTTAAACTGCTAACATCTATCAAATATTAATTTTTAATTTAAAATACTCTTTCTTCCAGATTGAGTAATGTGACCTTAGTCAGGGACACAATTCTTTCCAGGTTAATTGGAATTTACATATAGAAGGGATATCTATAAGTAATTCTTTTCTTTTTCTGTCTTCTCTTTATTTGTCCACAATAGCAATATATTTGTGCATTTCAGAACCAATGCTGACTAAAGTATTTAGTTATCAATATTGGCCTTACCCATTTCCAAATGATGAAATATCAGAATTTATTTTGAAATCCCTTCTTGGTCAAACCCAAGTACTTTTCAGCATATCTTGTAAAGTGATAATTTGACTTTATAAATAAGCCTGTGTTCTTGTCTCTCCATTAGAGTTTTGTTTAACTTATCTGGTGTTGTTGCTTTTTCTTTCTTTATGCCTATGATAGGTACGATCTACATTTTAGGGATTACATTCATCTCCACAAGGGCCTCCTGATAATTCTGTTGCATATAAGTTTACAATTTGTTTTGGGAATCAGGATTTTTGTACTTCCAAATAAAAAAAATTGCTTATTGTAATCTTAGTTCAAATTTTGTAAGTAGATTTTAATTCCAATTAGCTTTTGTGTATTTCTTCTTTATTTATCTAACTGTTAAATGAATTTTCTTCTTTTTAAGTTCATTGTGTGCTTAATTTTCACTATTAAAAGCAAGCTGTTGGATCTTTCGAGAACATAGATAAACATTGGTTTAAAATTTCAAAATAAGATTTAAATGTTTGTGGACTATTTTTAAAAAAAAAAAAAAATAGAAGGATATAAGCAACCCTGAAAGAAGACTGGCACAAATAATGGACACCATATTTATTTCAAATTGAAATGAATGTTGACACCATCATTTGTACAAAAATTTGTATAGCATTCTCTTCATGGTAACTTGGTATGTCAATGCTTGTGACGATTTATACCCTATTCCTATTTTACTTTTCATTTATATTAAATCATGATAACAATATCTATCTCTCCATCTATCTCTCCCATCTATCTCTCTCTCCATCCATCTATCCATCCATCTCCCCCCATCTCTCTCTATCTATCTCTCTCCATCTATCTATCTCTCTATCTCTCCATCCATCTCCCCATCTATCTATCATCTCTCCATCTCCCCATCATCTCCATCTCCCCATCCATCCATCCCCATCCATCTCCCCATCCATCCATCCATCTCCATCCATCCATCCATCCATCCATCCATCCCCATCTATCCCTCCATCCCCATCCATCCCCCATCATCTCATCTCCATCCCCTCCATCTATCCATCCATCCCATCCATCCATCCCATCTATCTCCATCCCCATCTCTATCCCTATCCATCTATCCCCCATCTATCTCTATCTATCCCTCATCTATCATATCTCTATCTCTATCTCTATCTCATCACATCATATATCATCCATTCATCTATCATCTATCTATCTCTATCCCACATCTCTATATCATATCTCTATCTATCTCTATATCCTATATCTATATCTCTATATCTCTATATCTCTATATATCTCTATATCTCTATATCTCTATATCTCTCTATCTATATCTCTATATCTCTCTATCTCTATATCTCTATATCTCTCTATATCTCTATATCTATATCTCTATATCTCTATATCTCTATATCTCTATATCTCTATATATCTATATCTCTATATCTCTATATCTCTATCTATATCTCTATATCTCTATATCTCTATATCTCTATCTCTCTATATCTCTATATCTCTATATCTCTATATCTCTATATCTCTATATCTCTATATCTCTATATCTCTATATCTCTATCCCCCTTTTTTTTTTAGTAAAATCATTACCACATTTTGCAGTATGAGACATGTTAATATTCTCTGCTAATTGTATTGGCCATTAGCTTATCTGTCTATTTTACTCTGTAATGGGGTGATAGTTTGTCTTCTTGCCAATTCAGTACTATCCTTTCATACTTAGGGATAATTTAACTAGTGAGCCTCGTTGATACAGTATTAAATACTTCTGTGCTCTTTTATTAACTGAAATTATTGAATGCTTTTATTTTACTTTCGTGTGTTAAGTATAACAATTCTCTTCTGGTGGATCGTTTCATCTATGTCATCTGAACTTGACAGTTTTGGGAATTAATGCTTAAGTATTTTTTGAGGTTGACTTGTACGCTGGGTTATATGGTCTATGTATTTTTATAGAAAGAAATTTTCAAACAATGGCTAATGCCTTTACTCTTACCAAGATAAATGTTATGCACTCATTTTTAAAAAATTTTAAAATTTTTCTTTCATAGCTTTTTTGTATTTGTTTATAATTTATGGGTTCTTTCTAAATGAATTTTAAAATATTCTTGATTATTGCTCCAATCAAAACTTCATTCATCTTTAGTTTCTTGTCTCGGTTACTTGGCCATTTCTAAAATTTTATAATACAACTTTATGAATGTGGTCTTTTTTGAATATTGTAAAAAAAAAAAAAAAAAATAAAATTGTTTAAACAGATGGATGTATCTAGCACTTAAATAAAATGCTGTAAATAGGTTTAGGCTAAGTTTATTCTAAACTCTGTAGGCTCCCTGTTGTGGTTTGTTTGAAGTGGGTAGTGATGACATTAACAAACATCATTGCACCCACAACCTTCTTTAGTGACTGTAACTTTGGTTCAGCTGCTAATCTTGTCCAGTATTCTACCAATGACAATAGGCAGCTACATGTCAATTGAGTGTAAATACTACACTAAGCTGCTTTTTTTCTCTTTGTTATTTTTTTGTTTTTTTTTTCTTTAAATTCTTTTTCATCTGTTTGCATACCAATGTAGCTGAAAGATTTTTATTTTTGTTTTACATGCATTTTAACAGATTATTTGATACTTTTTAAATCAGTATATATAAGCTTATGACTCAAACTTAAAAATACTTTTGAATGTTTTGGTATAGAAATATAAATTCTAAATGAATTTGTTACCTGTAACTTGCTCTTGACTATTTGTTGTGTTGGTAAAATACTTGATTGATAATGTTATTAAAAAAACAATACTAGGGTATTTGCATTTACTTCCATGAATAATATCCACAATTGTTTTGTGAATGATTGTTCGATTACAACGATTTCTTACCTTATTTATAAGACAATTTTTTTTTTTTTTTTTTTTTTTTTTTAATTTGATTTGATTATGACTTCTATAATTAATGCTCTCAAATTAGAAAAACATTTTCTCATACATAACCAATATGGGTATTTATGTGCGCAAAATCTTCTTGTGCAGTGTACTTTTTAAGAACTATTCATTTTGAAATTCATAACTTTTGATTTTTGTGCTAAAACTTTTCTGTCCTTGGTTACCTCCCCACCTTTCCAGTTAATTGTCAAATTAGTTTCTATTCAGAGTAAAGTTAGGGTACAATTCCTAGAATCAATCCCCAAATTAATGATAGGATTCTATTGTCCTAAACCTTTTATCTCTCTCTCTCTCTATCTTATATAACAATAATTGTCAGTGGTTCTGAAGAGAAATGTCATTGTTACAGGTTTAGGTTTGAGGTTTGGTTCACAAGTGGAAGCTAGTCAACTTATCTAAATATTTTAGTTCTTATAATGTAAAATGATTAAATGAACACTTTTTGGTTGTAACATGTTATTGTAAATGCACCTTCTAGATGTGGTGACTTGTTGGATGAGGTGAGTTGGATTTGCTTAAAATGTGTGACTTTGCTTTGGCATGCCTTCCTGACAAGTGCAAAACAGATTTTTCTTTTTTGATACATTGGCATTGGAGTATTGATTTGTATGTAACCTTTGATGGCAAGAATATAAATGCTGTATTTGACAATAAGTAAAAAAAAAAAAAAAAAATTACTTTCGTTTTTTTTTTTTTTTTTTTTATAGATCGACACCAGGGTAGATCCCTGTGGGGTCCATTTCGAAATGCAGCTACAGCAGTTACTGATATGTATAAAGGTATGTTGATTGTTTCATTCAAACTCATAGTTTTGGTATTTGGGGGTTAAAACCCTCTCTTTATACTATGTTTTGTCAATTGGAGGTGGCAATGGTTTTTTTTTTTTTTTTTTGTTTGTTTTCCCCTTCTACCTATTTTACTCAGAATTTTGAGGGTTGTGAATTTAAAATACTGACCTTTTTTTTTTTTTTTTTTCTTTAGTGTCTAGATCTAAGCATAGAGTATTTTAAAAATTGGAATAGGCTGTTGATCCTCTGTAAGGATAAACTGGGGAAAAACAACTTGGCTATATTATAACGATAAGAAAATATTGTCCTTTTCAGATTGACAAAATAATGTGCTTGCTGGACAAGATTAAATAACTTCAGAATGGAAGTTCCAGTTAAATTCAGAATGTATTAAATTCAAGAAAAACAATGGAATAATCTTTGATTAGTTAAGTTTAACTGACAAGCTGCAATGTTTTTCATTTATCCAGAAAAATGTCAAATATTTTCATTATTTCTACTATTATGGTCAAACATTAAAGTTTAAGAGCTGTCAGGGTTTCAGCTGCTGACCATTGTTCATCTGGATTTTATATATTTATCTGTTCAGTCTGTTTATTGATCAAGATATTCCACTCAAAGGTTTTTTTTTTTTCCTCTCTCTCTCTGAATGTTAAATGAAGAACTGGAATGTAGTTTTTAACATTCCTCATCTATCTAAATTTTACTTGCAAGCAAAGCACTGGGTATCTGGACACTGTTTATTTTACTTTAAGACTGGTGATTTTGACAGTTTGGAAGTACTATAATTGACACAGTGGTCCATATAAACTTCATACTGGGATATTTGCAACTGAAAATTACTGACATAACTTTTATTTAAACCTGTACAAAATCAATTGATTGTTATGCAGTTACTATTAATTTGTATAACCCTCCATGCTCATCTTTGTATAATTGATATTTCTTCTAAATTTGTTTCATTAAGCATTTTTTTTTATTTTTCTTTGCTAAATTTTTCAGATAGTATAGATACATTAAGAGTATGTATTGATGTGGGAGTGCAATGTGGTAAGCAACATAGAACCAAGGACATTATTGCTTGGGCCAAAAAGAAACGGCGCCACATACGCAGAGAAGAGCTTCTGGCTTTTCTGTGTGGAAAGAACCCACCTTTGCGTAACCGAAGCACATCAACAGGAAAAACGGGAGCTTGGATGACAAAAGACTGGCCCTCCCAACGATTAGCACACTGCGGTGGCAGGGATTTGGAAGAAGATAACGACACAGAGTTACAGGCATTCAGTGATGCATTGGCGTTGCAAGGTCAGTATTTTTGGAAGATCACTTCATCTATTGTGGGGGATAATTATTGATGGTCGGTTAAAATATCACACACATAGTTGTGTGTGTGTCTTGTTTTCTTTCTTTTTTTCTTTTTTTTTTCTTTTTTTTTTTGCAAAATTACAGTAGTTTAATATGATCAAAACCAAGAAAAAAAGCTTATGTTGCTATAATCTTTGCCTTCAGCCAGCTCATCTTTGATTCTACAAGGAGTTTTGGTGGTCTCTCGCTCAACTGAACCCCACACATAATAATCAAGGGTGTTGCAGTATGAGGTGATTTGGTCACGGATATTGTCCAACGGCCATGACTGGGTTCTCCTGCTTGAGTGGCATGGTACAGTGTCCTGTTGTCACACAGGGTCTTCTACCAGCCATCCTATTGACCTAGGACAGCATGACCTCCTTAGGACACTTGATGTAGGCCTCTGTTGAAAGATGAATGGAGGTATAATGTCACCATCACTAGTGATCATTTCAAACACCTTCGTAATCACTATTAGACTTATCCAACTCTTTCTGAATCTTTTGCACTGTCCTCAGATTGACACCCAAACACTCTGAAATGTTTGTATTGGAGCTTCCCGGGCAAATGCCAAGCCATACAGCATGCCATTTTCAAATTTCTGGTGCAGTGAATTGCATCATGGTGCTCTTTTTCTCACAGATGGTGCCCAACTGACCCTACTATACTGTGCAGTCAACAAAAATGTGCAAAATTAAAAATTTACTTTTAAGATTTTACTGTCAAAAGTTATTTTTTATTATTGGGTTGAGGACAATAAAAGAACAGGGTTAAAGGAGACAGATGACAATTGGTGTTGCATTTAAATTTTTGAAGATTGAAAGCAAGTAGCCAGAAGAGTTCCACAAGTAAGAAGTGCAAGTGAAGAAACTGTTAGCATAGAACTTATGATTATGTCTAGCAGTTTCAATAGTGAAATGAAAGCTAACTACCAATCTAGTCCTGCACATAAATTCTTGGTGTCAAGGTATCAAAGAGGAAAGTTCATCAGAACAATTACCATGAAAATATTTATATAAAAGACTGGGAAAATGGCTGAAGCCAAAATTCCATGTCAGCATCAATAATATTGCATATTCTTTTTAAAATTTCATCAAAAATGTCTAGATAGAAACATCAGACCAGTAGTGGCAGTAATATTCACTATTGATAATAGAAGACTGGTAATAAATAAATAAATAAATAAATAAAAAAAAAAAAGCAACATTTTGAGATCTTTTAAGGAAAGGCTTAAATTTATTTTATTTATTTATTTTTTCCTCTCTCCTCTCCAATAAATAACAGATGAATATTGTGAATGCTTAAAACAGTGTTTCTCAACCTTTGTACCCTTGTAGAACCCTTGAAGTAGTTTCCCTATCTCAAGGAATCCCTGCATAAATTAATATCTATCAATTTGTTCATATGGTAAACATAGTATACAATGATACACAAATCTGTTACATACAGGTCCTGTCCACTAAGCAGTGAAGACAGTTTCACACTGATTCCATATAGACATATCACTAAAGACATCCCCTATGATTATTATAATTTTAGATATAAGAGGTTTGAACCTTTATTATAATAACTAAGGATTTCCTATCAATATGCTGTATGTGTATAGTAAAATTACAAACTTAAGCAAAAATAAATCAAAAAATGCATTAACCTATTTATCATTGTGACTGCTTGCCGAACATTAGGGCTCCAGGGAACATCAGTTGAGAAATACTGGCTTGGAGAATTAAATAAGCAACTAAGCAGCTCATTGTTTCAGGTTAACTAAATCAAATGTTTTTTTTTCTCCATTTGCAGGTTTGAATGGTGCTATGTCAAATATTAGTGTAGGTTATCTACCTCATGGTGGTGGTACATTGAACAGCAGGAACATGGAGGATCTTAACAGGTTCATACTTGATGAAATATCCAGACATTCTGATTCGCGCAAGAGAAGTCCTCCAACAGATGGCATGGACTCTCCTTCTCGAAAAAAAAGTCGCATAATTTAGATCAAAATACAAAAAAAATAATAAAAAAAACAAAAAAACAAAAAAAAACAAACAAAAACTTTAAAAACAAAAAAAAATATATTCAATCTAAAAAAAGACTAAATAAACAACTGCCTGCCATTGGTAGATGCTCTTCTATATGAAATACATACATGTGCATACATATGTATGTAGACATATACATATGTATATACATCTATAAAGTGGAATGTGTAGATATATATGTATCTCTTTAACTATATACACATAAGCACAAAATGTTTGTGCATGCACATATATACATATAGGTATATATGGATACACATACCAATAACACACACACACACACTTTCACGATGTACAATTAGCTTCTTAATGGAGCTGCCTTTTGTGTAACCAGTGTTGAGCCAATGCTGTTTGCTTCAGCCGATTCTAAACAAACCCTTTCACACTGAAGGAGCACAAATCTGTGAATAACACAGAGGAAAGGCAAAATGTTAAATAGCAGGGATACGCACACACGCACTCACACACTCTTGTCATTGGAAGATCCACACCCCTCCAAAGCAGCAACCAACCGCAGAAGACAAAGAAGACTGGAAGGAGAAATTACTTAACCCCTAACTTCTTTTTTTTTTATAGCCTTGTTGACAACTGATGACGATCACTTGTGATCTTTTCAGAAAATGAACAGGCTTAATTACATTAAATAAAAATTCATTAATAATACGGAAATTTTTATTAAAAATTAGAATATCCTCTCCCCTACCCTCTCTCTCTCTTTCTCTCATGTTGTTATTATTACATACAGCAATCTGTTTCTTTTTACTGCTTTCTCCCTGCTTCTAACTTTAAAGGAAAAAAATATCAGGATGAGAATGTAATTTGTCCAGAAATGAACAGAAACCTTTTATGACTGTTCTGTTTGTGTGTGTTTGTTTTGTTTTTAGTAATTTTTGCAATTGAATGATTTCTTTCCCAGATTCCTTAACTTCAAATTTCCAATCTATCTTCCCCTGCTACCTTGAGCTTCATGTAGGAAAAAAAAACACACACACACACACACACACACATGTATGTATGCGTGTGTGTGTGTGTGTGTATGTATATATATATATATATATATTTCTTAATTCTCCTGTCACACTCTGTCTCTAATATCCATATTCAGTATTTTGGCCAGTTTAATATGTCTATGCCAAATAAACACCTTAAAATATTTTGGGGGGGCTAAAGTGGGTTGGGCTAATAAGGCACATGGCTTGCAGTTTAAGTGGAGAAGGCTAATTGAATGACTTGTTTGTAAATATATTCCAACATTTTAAAAACTTCTTTTATTCTGCACTAAATTGTGCTGCTACAGATACACCTACATGTTGAAGTATGCAAGATCTTTTCTTATATTGGCTTGGTGGGGGGGGGGGGAAACTTAGTAAAAAGTCACTTGAGAAAGTTGAAGCTGATTTCTCTTGAAATATCTTCTGTTCTGGAATCTTTACTCTCCCACTTCTCTCATTAAATCCTTCTGCATTTCTCTCTTGTTAAATCTACCTGTGTTTCTGCTTGGCAAAACAATGCTCTCTCTCTCTCTCTCTCTCTCTCTCTCCCCCCCAATTTTTTTAGTGCAGCCTTCCACTTGTTGGGTAATACTATCTTTGAATTTGGGTTGTTGCTATTGAATGGTGGGTTTTTGGTCACTTGGACAAGTAAAGTTATACTTCACAAGCAGAGGTGACTGATACTAAATTGATTGTAGTATACAATGTTTTTGCTACCTAATCCCTGCAATGCCGTGTCTTCCCAACATGCTTTGTGCTTTTTTTTTCCCCCTGTTAATAATATTCTTCAGATGATGGGTATGTGATACTGCTGTTTTTTTTTTTTTTTTTTTGCATTTCAAAAGGAAAGAGGGTTTTTTTTTTTTTTTTTAATAATCACCATATAAACTTTCCTTGTTTAGAAACCATTAATTTATGATAGCCATTGTGTCAAATGCTGGTAAATTTTATGTGAAGTGTGTTATTTTAGCAAGCTAAAACTTTTTTTTTTTTTTTTTAATTAAACAAAACTTCTGCTGGTGAATGTCTTAGCTCTAAGAGTTGAACTTTTGTCATTGGCTGGAAACTTGTTTTATGACTTACTCCAGATTGGAGACTATTGTGATTTTTTTTTTTTTTTTATTACTACTTTTGGCAAGATGAAGTCACTGTCAGGATAGATAACATAATCAGTTAATACTGAGAAAACAAGCATGCATGTGTAATGTATTACTCTAAGGGTAATTCTTCTTACAAACATACATTGTTTTCTCTAATTGCTGATATTTAAATATCTCCTTGGCTTGTCTTTCAATCTTATTGGAAATCCATGACTTTTCATATTTTACTATTGTAATATCAATAGCTGCACATTCCACGTAAGCGATCCTTCTCTTTTTGAAGCTTAGTGATATCTAGAAGTTTAATTTTCTATTTTCCTGTGCTTAGAATAGGAATAAATTTAAGTTCGTAATTTTTTTTTTTTTTTTTTTTTTTTTGTAAACCTCTAAGATTCAACCTTTGCATGCATAGTGAATATCTTTGTTTTACCTTTATTCCTTTTAATACTGCAATCACCTTTTTTTTTTCTTTTTTTTTTTGCGCACCAATATTATTTGCAGGATGTTACTGCTAGGGAAATGTATATTGAAATTAAAACCAATTCTCCCTTTTGGGGTAAATTGGAAATCAAGGTGATACTGTGCAGCCTTAAGCTTTTTCTGAGGAGTATTAGACAATAACGCTGATATGTTACAATGTTGACTGGATTGATCCTATATATTTTTTTCTGTTAATGAAATATCAGTGGGGATATATGAAATTGAAATGTCAGGATAAGATTCCCAGGGTTGGAAGTGGTGTCAGCAAGAGAAGAGAAAGTACCAATAATTTGTCAGTGATGTGGATCATTGCATTCCATGGCAAATTGAAGATAAAATAGATTTTATAATTAATATTTGATTATTTTTATTTATTTTTATGTTTTTTTTTTTTTTTTTTTTTTTAAGCGAAATGGTTCTTCCTCACTTACAAGCTATTGTAAATGGGCATTTTGACCTGTATCTACCAAATATATAAATTAATATTGTCTTTTCAGAAATTATTTAATATCTTTTACCATTTTAAAATTTTTTGTTTGCTTTCTTGTTCAAAAAAAAAAAAAAAAAAAAAGAGAGAGGAAGAAGAGACAAAACAGTATGTAAGTATGTATGGATGGAAGAGAAGTGTGTTTTGTATTTAGCTTAAAAATGTTTAACATTTGTGTTATTTTATAGAGCTCCTCTCCCTCTCTTGTAATCTCTGCCCTTCTCATCTTCCTCTGTTCTGTTGCTTACCACCCCACCATCTTTTGAAGGAGATGGACTTTTTGATTTGGAATCATTGACACTTGTTCCTCTGCATCTGTATTGTTGAGCTTCCTTCTATTGCTGAATTGATTCATCCATCCACATTAAAAGCAGAAGGTCCCATAAAATTTTTGAAAATTTGGGAATGAATAGTAAATTTAAAAATTTTCTCTGACCCTACCCTCTCAACTTGCAAAGCCCCCCCCACACACACACACACACTTTCCTTTATCTCCATCCGCCATCAAAAAATACTTGAAAATGATGACTTCTCTAAGCTGGAATAGCCTGCATAATGGATTCTTTCAAAGTGTCTCCAAAATCTCTTCCCTTTTCAGTACCTTTTTGTTAAATATTATCTCTATCGATCTGGCCACACTTGACCTGTTGATTTCTTTATTCGTTAGATTCAGATGGAAGGATAAAAGTCTGCAGCTATCAGTATGGTTGGTACTATTGTCCATGTTGGATACTATATGCCTCGTAGCTCTTGCTACTGATTATGAAAAACAAAATCTCTCTCTCTCCCCTATCCCCCCCCCAAACAAATAGTTCACCGCTATGTGTTTTTGTTTTTCACTTTAAAGCTCCCCAACTCTCTTTGGGGTAAACTGTGGAATCAAAGGAAGTGGAGGGCAGGAGGGCAAAATACATTTCTGCTGTGTTCCAGTTTTTCCACTATTCTATTTTGCATTCCTATTTATTTTTTCTTCCAAATCCTGTGATTCGTTTCTTTATGAAAAGACAAAAGGAAAAATAAACAAAAAAAAAAAAAAACAATTTTATAGTAAAATCTCACATTTGGACTTGGTATATTTACTTACACACAAACACACACATATACACATGCATGAGTAAATGACTTAAATATATATATATGGATGAGTATGCATGTGCTTGTGTGTTTTTTATATATATATATAATATATATATATACACACACACACACATCATATGTACACTTGTACAAAAACATGCATATATGACGTTGAGAAGTTTGTAAAATACTAAATGAATAAAAAAAATTTTAAAATATAAGCAAAAATATTAAACAAAGAAGTCTTTAAAAGAAACAAAAGTTGTATTTGTTTGTTTTATTTTTCTTTACTTTTCCAGGAAAAAGGATATGGAGGAAATTTTAATCTATTTAAAATCTAAGATTTTCCTTGCAACTGAACATGCATGAAGCTGATATAATTATTAACTCAGTTTTATATTACGTACAACTCTCTCACCATCCAAATTAAGAATTTTTTTTTTTTTTGTTCTTTCACAATGATGTTCACCCTGTACAAGGCCGGGAAGCCACTCAAGGTAGAGGGTTACATAGTAAGAGGCATAATTTATACAAATATGTAGAAGATAACTGTTAATCTTAGACTTAAAGAGGTTAAGATTGTAGTAATTAAGGGAAAACATCCTCTTGGGAATTGGTTCTACAGAGCAGTGGTTTGTACGAAGAAACTGCTTGAGTGGAACTACATTTCACCAATAGAATATAGAAGGTGGAATGCTACAATGTGTGTAGCATGGGTCTTAGCTGTGAAGGTTAGAACCGGTCAAACTAAGGAATGTAGTTTGAGCAATTTCCATGGAAATAGCAGTGAGAGACTTGCAATGGTTTGTCTGTGAGAAAGGGGTTGTGGAGGTGACTGTCATGGATAAGGACATGGAGACACTTTTGGACTTTACAAAGACTGGGCAGTTTTTTTTTTTTTTTTTTTTTTTTTTTGGCTTGATCTGGCTCTTAAATAAATAAAAAAAGAGAGATAGGATAGCAGCAGGAGGGGTCTGGTACTTACTGGAGTGGTATAGGGGACCAACCATTTTTCCGTCCTCTTTAGTGATTGATCATATGTACAAGTTCCACCTGAGGCCTGGATCGAGTTTACAGCCTAACAGTCTTGTTGAATGGAATACTCATCCCTTTAAAAGATTTTGTTTAAACCAACTCCAAGCTGTTAAATTTGAGAAGCTTTTAGTGAGCAAATACTTTTAGGATTTCTAAATCCTTCCACTCTTCTGGAATTAGGTTTGATTTTTTTTCCTACAATAAATTGGCTTTGTTTACAGCCTCTGAAATTCTCAATTTTCATGTATTTTCTATTGCTTCACTTTAAATATATCTGATTGTATTAATATTTTTACCAGTTTGAGACAGGTTAATTATAATCATGATGAATCAATTCCATGTGGGTTTTACACATGAGCCAAATCCACTTTGATAACCCTGTGATTAGCATCGTTTAGTTTTCTTTGAAAGTTAAATTCAACTTTTTGCATTACACAATTTTTTTCTAATCTTGATACCAACATTAATAATTCTAACCATATTCAGTGTCATTGTCTTTGTTGCAGCCAGAATTGAAGGAAAATGAATTGAGCATTCTAATGCAATCTTTCTGTGTTTATGATTTTCGTTCTTTTAAAAACAATTTTTTTTTTTTTTTTTTTCTTCAGGGTCATTTAAAAAGTTTTTTCTTGTTTTCTTGCTGTTTATTTATGGAAATGACTCCATTAATTTGTTAGAAAGGTTACCTAATTATATAATTCTTTTTTTCAATAAGGTGTTCAGAAATTAAATTTCTCCTCCATGAGGAATCTGCCCATTTTCCAAACATGAATGCAAATGTCACAGATGAAACACTGTTTTTAATATAGCTATTTGAGTGTTCAGGGGTCTTGGTGGCCTCATTGTCCATATCAAATGATGCATGATGGGAGTTAATATTTCCTTGGCTTCAGTTCCCAATTTCCATTCCAGGTTGCTTGTATAATGTAAAAATAAATGTAATAAAAAGCAAAAATAATAAATGCAGCTGTTGCTGCATCAGTATACTCTCTTCTTTTTTTTTCTTTTTTTTTAATCTATTTTTGCAGCTTGATTTTGCTAGTTTTTTTTATAAAATACCAGATTTACCCATGTTTATGTTAAAATTATGAGAGTAAGTTAAAAAATTACCTGCATTTTCACCATAAATTTAAGTTTGTTACACTGCCTTCTGATGCAGGCTTATAGTTTGGTACTATTGTGACCAAAGTTTGAGCTTGATCATGCCAGTTTTCTTGCTGCTGTTACAGTGTAAACATGACCCTCTCTGCTAGCAGTGTGCATCAAGGAGGAACAAACAGTCGTACACTGGTACAGTAACAGCTGCATTTATTGTTTTTATTACAACAAACATTTATTTGTACATTAAGCATTTGATAATTGCATTCATGTTGGAAAAATGAGTTTTTTTTTGTGTTCGGAAATTATGTAAGTAGGTACCCCTTGCAACAAATTAATGGAATCACTTCCATAACTAGGCCGCAAGAAAGTGGGAATTAACTCTTTTAAATGATGCTGAAAAAATTGCAGATAGTTGGAATTTGCCCAATAATTGAACAAATAAAAATTTCTTGTTACATGTGAATAAGTTATGAACACTTTGTGACATAAGAGAAACTTCTATAGCAGTGTTCCCAAACAGTATACCTCCAACAACACCACCAATGTTTGGGGGTTTTTGTTTATTTTATTTTTTTTAATTATTGATATTCAAGTTATACGAGCACTCTCAATAGTTGCTTCTGGTAGAGAGTGAATAAGTTGTGTGATATGAAATGTAAAAGGAGGAAGTGAAAATTGAAGTGTTCAAGGAAGTAACCACATAGGAGTCGGTTTCACAGGGTAGAAGTTCTTTGGGTCAAAAAAGCTGGTGTGCCCTGGGATTAAGTGTGATGTGAAAGAAAAATTTGTATTTCAAAAGATGAAAAATATAGACTAAAATTTGTAAGGGAGATTATATATGGCAGTTGGCATTGACTGGAGAAGAGACTAGGTTCTGCTTAAGGTGTTAGTTTTTTTGTTTTTTTTTTTCTTTTTAGAGCACGTAAAACTTTCGGAACCACTAATCTGGTATCTTTCTTTTTTCTTTTTTTCTTTCTAATATATGAAAGAAAAGACCGGCAACTGCTTTTATGGAAGTTGTATGCAAAAGAACTTTATTATTATCATTATTTTATTTTAAATTTTTTTTTTTTTTTTTTTTTTATAAATAGCTTTGCAAGATACATAAAATACATGTTCTATGACATAATCAACCCTTTGTGGGTTATTTAAAGCTGAAAAATATTTTTACATATCGAATTTTTTGGCTGATAATTGTTTAGTGATACAAGTCTTAGTAATTGATCCATAGCTGGGTGGAGAAGTGGTTGATTCATATATAATGAACCCACTGGAATTGAAACCCTGCTCTCTGATTAACAATTCCAAGCCACTATCCTTACAGCACATGGTATTCTCAAGCGGTCACCCATCTAGGTACTGACCAGGCTTGGCATTGCTTAACTTCAGTGATCATGCAGGAATACTGTAATAAATGCCATAACTATATGTTCACAGTAATAGAGCTATAATAAATTTTCTACCTTCCCCACCTCTAAATTTTGTATTTTTGGTTGATGACTTAATTTCAATAAAATATTTTCAGTTTTTATCGATGTTGCCTAAAACATGAGATTCCAATATAATCTAACACCATGAAAAAGAAAAAATATCTCCATAACATCAGACTTAAATATACAATCAGTGGGTCAGTTAAGTGATACACACTTGGGCAATCATATATCTTTTGATACATGACTGACAAGGTAGATTTTTTTTTTCTCTCCACAGTAGGTTGCTATTTCTTTCTGTGGTAAACTGGTTACCAACCAAGGCTAAAGAACCCATAGCTGGGAGGGGGAGGCGGAAGAAGAAGAGATGAATTCATACCTTTCCCAAGGTTATTTGTGCATAAGTGAATCTTACAAACTCTGTTCATTGAGTTCCCACTCTGAGCCAATATCCATTACACCACAATGCGCATCTAGATATACAATGGGGAAGCAAAACTCGCACTAATATTGAAACTGAAATCTACAACCAACCTCAACACTACATGATGTGAAACCAAATGCAGAATAAAGAGTATATTGTCATCTATTAAATTTAGTATAATTAAACATCAATTGATGTTTTAAACAAGTTTTAGTCAAATGGGACAGTCATCCTATGTTGATTCAATTTATCTAAACTGCAAATAACCTACAAGCCTGGCTGATGCAAAATATCTCCAAATTCAATGCTGTGTCAAACTTTCTCACACACAAATTATCTTTAGTGTATACAAAGTAAAGTGATGGAAAGAGATACATAGCTACTTTGCACGATTATCATATTACTTCTCAGAAGGACAAATGACAGTATGTCAGATAAGCTTGGTGCATAAACTGACCCCAAAAGCAACATTAGTGTGATCTTCTATGCTGTCTACAATGTAACAGAGGACCAGAGATATGGACAACGGTATTCTGAGGAAGCCTGGCTGTGGTGTCCTGAAGAAGAGGAATTGGGTCTTCATTAACATGTTTAAAAAAAAAAAATATCCAGGGGTAAGATAGCTGCTGAGCTAAATGGACTCCAAATCACCCCCTCCCCCCAATCCAGTGCATGTGGTGTTTAAATTCTATACCAGGGCATGCAAACGACTTAAGGCCAGGAGGTTGGAAAGGTACAAAAATGCTAACATGCATCAAAAAAAAAAGTCCATTGTTAACATATTCTCTGATGAGGAAATTTACAGAGTCTGCACTGTTTTGAATCTTTGATGTGACCGATACCTTCTTTTATGTACCATGTGCCTTCAGGGCATAGGTGGTCATAGCACACCACTTCCCCCTATCCCTTGTAGCTCTTGAGAATTTTTGTTACTTCTCCTAGACCCTGTTCTGTCATCCACTTGCTTAAACCCGCTAGGGATGTCACGTTGCTTTCCCTTGTCTCTCTTTCCCACTATTTGACCTGTGAGTATCAGATTCTCTAAGCCCTCCTTTCTCATTACATATCCCAGAAATTTCAACTGCCTCTTCCCTATGTTAAGTATAAGATTGCTCTTTGTTTGTCAAAACCTCATTGTTGCTCACATGCTCAGTCCATGATATCCTTAACATCCTTCTGTAGAACCATACCTCCGCTGTCTTGGGTTTTTTCAGCTTTGAGGAGACTGTCCAACATTCTCTGCCGTAAAGGAGGATAGATATCACATAGCAGTTAAGTACTCTTTTCTTTGTTACCAACGAAATCCTCCTGTCTCATAATACTCTGTCTAGCTTTTAGAATGGCCATTCCAATATGTCTTCGGATCTCAGTGTGTCATTACCATCCTCTGTCATAACACTTCCCAGATATTTAAATTTCCACACCTGCTTGATTTTAGTGGCCCTAACCTGTAAATTGCATTTCGGGCTCATCTTTTAACTGAGGACCATGCATTCCATCTCCTTGTAGTTTATGCTTAGTCCCTTCTCACTCTACCTTCTGTAGGTTTTGTAATTTCTTTTCCATGTCTACTATCGGCACTGTGCCATCGACTACACAAAGGCATTTGACAAAGGTTGCCACAAAGATCTGTTGGAACTTCTCAGCAATCTTGATATATTTGGGAAAGATATTAGAATAATCAAGAACATGTACTGGCAGCAAATGGCCTGCATGCAAATAGAGAATGAATTCAGCAGATATACAAAAATAGAAAGGTGCATAAGGAAAGGATGTGTCTTCTCACTGGACTTCTGAGAGAATTGGAAATCCTACCAGGCTAATACCTTACAGAAACAATATTTGATATTAAGGACACTCAGGATTGAACATCTAGCCCAGATGATGGTCTTGGGTATCATAGATTGAGACAAGGGAAAATGGTAACCCAGAATCTGGTAGAATAAAGGTATCATTATGCTATGACTTGAGAGTTCGACTATGTATGAACAGAGAATGGTGCTCTTAGCTACAGAAATTTTTGCAAAGCCACCAGTTTATTTCTGGTCCTTCCCCAGCCCAGATCTGAACATGCAAGACTGGACTGTACTACGTGTTTTGGAAGAAACCTCTGTGGAATTGCCAAACTTGTCTCTCAAAGGATTTTTAACAATTGCTACAAGGCATTACCAAATGCATTATGTAAAAAAAGAGTAGTTTTCTTTTTAGTCACAGGATGCTTTAAAGATATAACGCATCTCATTCTCCCCTTGAACATGACAAAAATAGCATGACATACAATACACAAAGCTTACTTGTATACACACATATCTAATAATTCTTTAAAAAAACCAAAAAAAAAACCAGATAACTACTTGAATATAAGTGTCTAGCAATCTTTCATGAGAACTTACAATAAGAACATTACTATATACATACCTTCATTCACCACTTGTATTCTATTTAGTTTTTTGAGGTAATATATTAATATGTACAAATTGCTTATGTATCGTAATTATTTTGTTTTTGGAAACTCCAATAACCTATCGACAATGATCCTTCAACACCACCAACAAGAACTCCACCCCAACACCAAAGCCATCAAGGAATTGCAGACAATGATGTTCAAGGTGTTTATGGTGAAGAGTTATAGTTTTTGAGATCTTGAGAATAATGAAAGTCATTAAATTATTCATTCTGATATTATCGATAGGTTTTATTAATATCCATTTGTATTAATTGACCTGTTTCTGTATCATAAACAAGTTTTGAAGGTCATAGCAATTTGCTTCCCCCACCCAGTAAAGGTAAATATACAACACAACACTTACCCCAAGCTTTCCGCTGAAAAGCCAATGATCACCCCCAATGTTGCATTTCAATTCTCAATCTCATCAGTGTACACTAAATGCATGCTCAGAAGGTAACATGAAAGACATACAGCACATTGAGAAATAATGCATGTGTTTCCCATATATGTAGATGTTTTATTCAGGGCTTTGCCTGCTCATCTGGGTGGGAAGGTAGGTGATACTTGAAACAACTTCTGACATATCAGCTCTTCTACCAACTCCTTGCTCATCTACTCATCCTGATGTGGTAGCTGGCAATGCAAAATGGAGGCTTTGGATAAGCATGGTGGACACTTCCATCTCCCACCAAGGGTGGACCAGAACTCTCCCCAATAAGCAAGTCTGACTGTTACTATAGACCTGCATCCGAATATACCCTATTTCCAGTTTTGTTGATCTCTGAAAATCCTTCATCCATACTGCTGCATTCTACTTTGGTCAAAATGTATGGCACTTAGTTTCTTTTGTAGTTCGGTCTTCTATCTGCTGGTTTATCAAGCAAAAAGACTTGATATTGAGATAAAACCACCTCTTCCCTTTCTCCATGGGTATATCATAGCATCACATAAGTAAGTTTCCCCCTGATATCCAAATGTAGAGTGTGTCTATGAAAACTTCAGCTGAAACAAAGAAGCAATTATCATTAACTTGTATATGATAAAAAAAACAGCATTTCCAGATTCATAAAATAACACTTGTCTGCTTGTCTTGATATTGAAGTAAGTCATTGAATGAACAAAAAGGAAAAGCTCATATGCAAACAGTTCAAAACTTTGACAGCTTGATGGTTAATGTCCATTCCAATAAACAAAGTGTTGGGGACCAAAATTAATGTGTTTGTATGGAAGGGGAGACAAAGGTAAAGGGAAAAGAATTTTATTTTTATGCTTCACCTTGCTGACTTTCAGAAATTATTTAAAAAAAATATTGTTATGCTTCACTACTTTATTAAATAAAATGAAGTACGATTAAGTCAAACAGTTTTTCCAGAAAGTAGTAGTAGTAGTAGTAAAAAATAACAAAGTAGTTCACAAATAATCTCCACAGATTAGAATTATAATGGCAACTATCAAATTCAACAAGAAAATATTCTAAGCCAATGCACTTTGCTTGAGAAATTTCAGTTGATAGCAATTCAAAGTCTGTCATTTGTCATAGAATTTCTCAGAAATCATCATCAATCATATCCATATTTTTTTTCACACACAAAAAAAATCCATTTTTAATTACAGGTAATATCAGCTTTCAAACAGGACAGACTAACTTTATGGGAATTCACTATTGCTTGATTACTTTGTAAGATTTTTAATTTTAATTATAATTCTTTAGAAAATCCATTTTTTAAAATTTTAATTTTGTTTAGTGGGATATCAACTCCTTATGGGTCATTTAATGCCAAAATTTAATTTTCTTGGGAGTATTAGTAATTTCTTTTACAAAAATATATTTATTGCTAGTAATTTTTTTACTATGAAAATGCATTGTTGGTATTTTTACTATAAAAATGTATTTTTATACCCTCATAGTGTCTTGACTCTAGTTTGGGAGTTAACTATTTGCCCATAGTTGGGACCTTAACAGGTGCTACCTACGACAGTCTGGATGGACCTGGGAACATCAGCAATTAAAACATGGTTCCACACTCCTCAAAACTTCTTGATCTGAGGCCTTGCTGCTGGATGTAGTTTATAATTTTAATTTTTTTTTTTAAATTCATTTTTAATTACAGGTAATATCAGCTTTTGAACAGAATAGACTAACTTTACAGGAATTAACCATTGCTTGGTTACTTTGTGAGATTTCCAGAATTTTAAAATTAATAAAATATGTATTATCTTACTTATTATAAAACACAGATTGTGTGTGTCTGTACGTTTATATATTGGATCGAATTTCCTACATTTTTCAACTGATTTCAACAAAACTTCACAGGACTGCATAAAATTACCTTGCGGTGGTTCTGACAGCACCAAAAATGGGAAAAACACAATTGTTTTTGCACAAAATCAATTTGAAAACACGATTCTGTCTTGAAAGGGGGACAACTCATATCGAGTTATACTTATTATAAAACCCAGGTTGTTTGTGTGTGTGTTCATTTATATATGCGATCAGATTTCCTACATTTTTCAACAGATTTCAACAAAACTTCACTTTTTTTTGGCAGGTAGTGTTTCTTATTGTCTTGCACACTTTTTTCTTTATTTTTACATTCAGAATGCTTTAAAAATTCCATTTACAAGACAATTGTTTATAATAAAATTCTATTCAATCGATAGACTCATAACGATTGAAAACAATGTTTTTGTTTGAGTTTGGGTCTGAGCAATTCGTAAAAAACAACAAAAAAAAACTAATTAAGACATGCGTGTCCGTCAACCTTAAACAATAATCTTTGTCAATTTTATTTTTCAGTCTTTATGATGGTCGATACTTGATCTATCTCTTACTGTTACATCCTCGGGCTCTACTGCTAGTAGCTTATAATAGGGATAAAATAATCTTGAGGTTAGATCGGGTGCTATTTGCATGGATGTGCAGATGGTGTAATGGATAATGGCTTGTAATTGTTAATTGGAGAGCCGAGTTCCTATTCCAGTCGGGCAGCTACACATAAATGAATATAACAAATTATATTCACTTATGTGTAGCTGCCCTTGTGAAAGTTATGAATCTACTTCTTCTTCCTCCCAGTTATGGGTTAATTAGTAAGACTTGTATCACTAAAACCATTATTACCTCAAAAAAAAAAAACTTCTTACAATCTAAAATATATATTCTGGCTTTAAATAAACTGTAATGGGTTGATAAGCCATAAATATTAATGAATCAATCGAGTTCAGATACAATCTGAAAAGTCCATAGCCTCCTCTTATCCTCCTGTGTAGAATCAGAAATGTTGATGTTGGGTGTCTGACTCCTTATGCTATCCTCTACCTTTATAAAAGCCAGATCAGGCCAGAAATTGAGTACTGTTGCCATATTTGAGCACAGACTTCCCAGTCCTCACTTTGGAAGTGATAGAGTTCAAAAGCATCTCCAAGTCCTTTTGGAAGAAGAATTATTTTCCTCCCTCCAACCTCTTCCTCACAGGTGGGATGTGGCAAGTTTCTCACTTGCTACTACCAAGGAAAGTACTCAGACGAACTACATTCCTTCATAGCTAGGACCCGCCATATCACTTACATAGTAGCAAACCACCTATATTCCCTCTGTATTCCATCAGCGAGAAGTTCCACTCAAACAACTTCTTCCTGTGAACCACTGCTTTGTGGCACAGGCTCCTAAGAGGATATTTCCCCCAATCACTACAACCATAACATGTTCAAGTCTAAAGTTAACTATTATCTTCCCCTCCTATCCATATAAACTACCCCTTAACATAACCCTCAAACTTGAGTGGCCATTGGGCCTTGTAAAAGGTGAACCTTCTGTAAAAAAAAAAAAAAAAAATGTTACTGGAGAAGACACTTGTTGGTGCTACTTTTGCTTCAAAACAAACTCTGAATACTATTTTTGCTTTTCGCTATTTTTTAATTTCAGCTGACAAAATCAGGTACCAATATAGATCTTTCATGAAAGCAAACTTTGAAAAGGTACCTGTATTACTGGGAATTTTTTGCCATTTGCTTGGAGCAGTTTAAGTTTAAAGTCAGCCCACCTGAAAATCAATACACATTACCAGTTAGTTCTTTTCTCAGTGGTGTAGCTAGAGTGTATTCTGTTCGGGGCAGCACTTGAGTTTATTGCCCCTCCCCTTTGGCTACCCTAAAAAATGCAACATATTGCACAATGAACCTATATGTATATATATATATATATATATATATATATATATATATATATATACTATTAACAAGCCCAAAAGATGAAAAATGAACTTCTGTTAAGAAAAATAACTGAAATTTATATCATAATAACCAAGATGTGTCTCCAAAACACAGCGGTGCTGCAGCATTAAAAGTACACATACTGGGCCTGTTCACAGTTTTTACATTGTCAACAATGATGAAACAGTCCTGAATACATCACTGGATAATGTTTATTATTCAGCCAAAATAACAATCACTTAATATATATCTATAATTCTTAAAATGTGTGTGTGATTGCATGTTGTTTATGCATTTCCACAGTTTTCATCTGATTTCGATGAAGTTTTTTTTTTGTTTGATAGATAATTCTCCAGTGCCAGTTTTGTGTCCAAATTGGCTGGAAAAAATTACAACCTTGAAGGTGAAAAATCGAAAAATTGATTTTTTTTACACTTTGCACAAAAATCAAAGGCAAAATTTAATTTACCTTTTCATACTTGAAACTGCTGATCAAAGGGATCAACAGCTGAGGAACAACACCTCTTCAGCTGCTGCTGCGCCTGAGGCTGAAATAAGGTTGAGAACGCCAAAACAACCCTTTTCAGGGCCAAATTCAAATTGTTGACTCTCCATTTGGGGATGTGCCTCAGTTGCATCCAGTTGTTACTAATATTGATTTTCAGGTGGGCTGACTTTAAACTTAAACTGCTCCAAGGGAACAGCAAAAATTCCTAGTAATGAAAGACTCGGTTGAAGACAGGTTATACTGCTAGTATGCCATAGTTTAAGTTACTTGAAATATAAAAAGTCCTTCAAGTGTGAATAGTGTCTTGACATAAATTTTCTTTTAGTTCAATTCTGCTTATGTAGCAGATGCAAAATTGTTGCTCTCATGAAAAAGTCACCCCCATCTTCCGCCTCTACCTATACTACTGCTTGGCTGTGACTGTCACATTCAAAAAATACATGTCAGAACTCTAAAATTTTATTTACTAATTATTTACTTATTTTTCTGTTTTTTCCTCAATAGGAGTAGATAGGTTTGCCTATTGTCTGGTTTATACACCTCCCTGGTATTTTGAACAGAAGTAGAAATTTGTTCCTTGTTTTAGGAATGGGTTTCTGGATCCTTCTAAAGTCTTTTTCTTTCACACCCAGTAGCTCTTTGTATCTTTCCTCGATTGGGGTGAACTGATTAAAAAAAAATGTGTATTTTATGAAGGTCTTGTCAAAAGTTAATTCCTTTCAATATGAACCGGAATCATATTGCCAATATAACGCATCAGTTTAAAGAGTAAATTAGTAAGAAAACAAAATAAATACGGGCTGATAGTGACTTACACTTACTCCAGACATCAGTAAGTCATGAGTAAACCCCTGCGTATAACATTTGCTCTTTATGTTTTACACAACTTACCAGAAGATTTTTACTACCAGTCCATATAGTGATTTTCCAAGTGTAGCATGGATGTGGCACAAAGCCAAAAGGGGCACCCAGTGAGGATCGAATTCATTACTCAGTCGTAATTGTTCTAGCGAGACAAGATTGCTAACCATTACACCACCTTGAGGTGTCCCTACCAGTCCATATATATTTTCTCATGAGTAAGCTAGAATTTTTATTTATACAACTAATTCTCTTTTAGATGACAGGTAAGAAAGAATTTTGCTTTACCAATCATTAAAATAAAAATACCTGAAGATATTTAAGACAAAACAAGCAAAATGTAATCAAACCAAGCTGCACTGTATTAGCAGCCTGGTCTCCCCTATTTACTAATGAAATATCTTTTTTATTGGCATTGAATAATGCCTCCTGTTACATAACACTTGAATACTTAATTACAAATACGAGATCAAGTTTGCATAACTGTTGAGATGTCGGGTAAATATCAATTGATTCAGAAGAGACTGAAACTGAGTTCATTGACAAGAAGTTTTAAATCACTCTCATTGCCCACATATTCTTTTGGTAAGAAAGTGATTCAACTCCAAAAGTTTCTTCCCAAGATTGATTCATTAATTGTTTTTTGTTTTTTTTGTTTTTTTTACAGCTTATCCACCCTTTGTGTCTTATTTAAAGCTGAAATATTGGATTGTAACAATAATTTTTTTTTTGGCAAATAAATATTGCAATAACACTTTTTCAAGAATAACAGTGCTTTTTCTAAATACAAGTCCTACTATTTAACCCATAGCTGGGGAAGGAGATGGATTCATGTCTTTCCCAAGAGTATTTGCATGTAAGTAAATATAATGAACAGACTGGAATTCAAAATTAGTTCTCTAATTGCCCATTCCAAACATTACAACCAACCACACATCCCTTCTTCCCAAGAACCACTACTTTGTCAAACTGACTCCCACGTGGATGCTTCCTGAACATTACAATCTTAACCTCTTCAAATCTAGGATCAATAGTTAACTATCTGCTATATCCTTGTATTTTTCACATCCTATTTCTGCCTCTTAAGTTCATATCACCTCCCCCACACCATTCAGTAACCTTTTACCTTGAGTGGCTCTTAGGCCTTGTATTGAGTGAGTTTTTGTGAAAAAAACTTTCTGTATTTACCATTTTTGCATTGCAATGATATTTATTAAAAAAGGACATTTTTTTGGTGATTTCTACATTGAACACCAGCTTTTGTTCACCACTTCTATTTACAAACAAGATAACATTAAACAACAATAAACAATGTCTTTTTTCAGTTATTATACAGGAAATTTACTTAATCAATGCCAGTACCTTCCAGATGAAGTGTCCCATTTGTTAAGGGAATCAAGTTAGCTTATGGTGGTCAGTTCAATCCCTGGATCAAGTAGTGTCAAAAAAATGTCATACTTTGGTTCAGCAGAAGAGGCAAGCATCATCACAAGGACACATTCAATAAAATTAACTGTTACAAGATATCATCTAACATGAATGACAGAATGAAAACAGTCTCGATGGATTGAATAAAGGGTTCAGTTTGAAATTCTTGCAAGGTTTCAACAATGGAAGAAGACTGGAGTATACAACAACTAAAACATTGTGATGATGATGATAATGCTAGCTCAACCAAATCAGTGTATTATAATAATAATAATAATAATAATAATAATAATTTGTCATTTGAAAAATTCAACTCAGAATTTTCATTAGACTTTCATAAAGATTGATCCTAATTATGGACAATTCCTGTATTAGCTATCCAAAGGACTCCAAGTTCTTTGGGTACCCATTTATTTTGTCCTGTATATACAGGGTGCGATGAATAAATTATCATCTAAGTTACACAAAAATGAAAATAACACTGACATCTCATTTTAACAGATATAATTACCAAAATTACACAAAATATCTTGAAATATTAAAGTGTAAATTTATTCAATAAAATAGATATTGATTTCATCTACAGCCTCCAGATGACTTCCAAATCTCTTGCAACTCTTCTGGGCAGTCTCCTTGTTTAAGTTGGTGAATGCTGTCATAATCCTTGCCTTCAGTTCATCTTTCGTGTTACAAGGAGTTTTGTTGGTCTCTTGCTCAAATGTTCCTCAAACATAATAATCAAGGGAGTTTCAGTCTGGGGTGCTAGGTGGTGGTCAGATGTAAAGGATGATATGATCACAGACATTATCTGATAGCTATGATTGGGTTATAAAGAATAAGCAATATGTATACAATCTTTCTCATATGTTTTTGTTTCTTTATAGATGCATGTAATGAGTATCCAGATAATTTAGTTGCAAAAATACAAGAAGTGTCTAGGGTTTTCTTACCTGAAATTTTTGTTAAGTGCTAAAAGATAAATGTTACTATTATGGCTGGAAAATAGGAAAATGAGATTAAATTTTTGTTTATGCATGTGTTAATGACTTGTCGGTGTGAACTGCTTGTCCGATACTGAGAATGTTACATATTTGTGTGTGTAGAGGAGAAAAGTGTTGTCAGTTCTCATTGGTTTAGAATGAGCGAACTAATTATAATTTTTATAATTATTTTATTATAATTATTTTTTGACACTATAATTAATTTTTAATTATTTACTTTTATGAACACAACAGCACATTTTGTTTATTCTCCCATGTGTAAGCTGGCAGATGTAATACATGCTGTTAAAAAAAATAGGGCATCTATTTCAAACACATGTATCCACTAAAAATAATGTTTGAAGTAATAAAACAAATGTTGGATTAAAAATAAGTTCGTTAAGTATTTAGAAATATAAATAAATATAAAATCCATGTACCATATTTGCCTTTGCATAAGATGCATTTTTTTTTCATTTTTAAGTGTACCAAAAATTGTTCTGTGCCTAATACGGCCATATTACTGATATGACATGACCGAGTGCTGTACTGGTAGGTTAGGGCTTTGTATGAACCTGAGTCTGCTAGGCATAAAAATTGTTACTAGTAATAAAATATTGAAAACAAGCCAAATCATCAGTCTGTTGGCACAAGTTTACGTTAGATGGCTTACAGTATGTTGGCAGTTAAGAGGGAAGTTCACTTCATCTTACTCTACCTCCTAACCTAGCATATATAACCCACACGAGATATACAGTATGTTATTAACGACTATGTTACCTTTAAGAAACATTTGTTTATTATTATATCTAAAATGAAAAATGGTCTGAGAAACATGAACACAATGTTAAAAAATGTTATGGTCCGACTCCTTGTACCATGGTGATAGTCCAAGGTAGAACCAATAAAGAAGAACTCGAACACAGGTATGGAATAACACAGATATATTACAAACAGGAATATATACAGAGAAGTAGAAGTGTTAGTATGAACAATCAGGTTTAGTAGAGAGAACAATGTAGTCTCGACCAGTATCACTAGTCCAGTAATCGTCTGAACGCGACTCTGTTTCGGACTGCCTCTGACTCGACTTTTGACTCGACTTGAACTACTGACTCGACTTGAACTACTGACTCACTTGAACTATTGACTCCCACCTTGCCTACTCCTGAGGTGCAGTATTTATTAAGTATGGAATAGTCCATTATTATTATTATGGGTAAGATCCCATAACAAAAAACTTCAGTCACCTTTCAGCTATTTGCAATGTGTGGATGACAAAAAAAAGAGGCAGCATTCTCAAACTCTGTTGTCCAAATTATTGTACCATCAAAGGTAAAATTATCATTATTGGTCTTAAGTTACTGTATTGTATTTATGGTGTTTTGAATCAGATTTTATAAGCTTCCAATAAGATGTGTATACTGTTATGAGAGTCATTGCTATATTAACAGTAGTATACACTTTTATTTTGCTGTGGAATTGCTTACCAGCACATCATAGGTAAATGCAACCACTAAAGTCTCCAGGGTTTTAAGATATATAATTAAATATAGAGAATTATTGTACATAACCACTGAAATATTATATAGATTTGAGATTGATTAGCAGTGTTGTGTGACCATGTGCCACCTGGTGGTTGACTGGTAACACAAAACATCACAACCAGAAATACATAGTTTCACATCGTATTTGATAATTCTTATGACCAAAATATAAATAACTACACAGAATATATTTCAATCGATATAGGAACCAGTGGTAGAGAAATTCCCCAAAGCTACATTAAAGGTGATGCCAAATTTATTTAGGCAGGTAGGAAGAATTAGTCTGTACCAATTGAAAAACAAATTGAATGTCATCGGAAAAGAGAATACAATACAGAGAGATAATTCAAGAATCATAATGACCTAGTCTGCTATTTCAGGTATCTTAGTAGTTATTGCTGCCATACTGACAGTAACATGGAAGCTGAAAAAGCCTAGGAAAAAATCGAATAATACACAGGTATTAGCAAGCTTGTGTGGCACCTTGCATTATTAGAAATATTCCTAGAAATATGATTTAATTTTTTCTTACTCAGTTTATTAAACAGGTTGTTAATTTTTTTTTAAAAACGGAAAATAACTGAGTTGAAAATAATTCACTAAGAGTGTACTAGACGATCCTAAGGAAAGAAGAAGGAAAGAAAGGAAAAAGGAAGGAAGGGAAGAAAAGAAAGAAAGAGAAATGTATGACGCATGACCCAATTGAGGGTGGAGATAGGAGTCAGAAAGAGAATTAGGTCAGCGTCTTGGCCGATTTTCGAAAGTCATTTTGATAAAGAATGTCGGTCAAAGCACCTAGCCTACTTTTGCATGGAAAGACACCTTATCAATTTGGATAAAGAGAAATTTTGGGAACAATGAAACAATTTTTTAATCAGAGAAAAAGTGTCTTTGGGTTGAGGGGAGTGACCGGTGGAACGATATACAGACCTGTTAAGAATTGGACACCCACGTTAATAAAAAGTAGAGACATTTCAATGTAGATAATTAAGATTTTCGACTATCAGGAAAAACAAAGAGGTAAAAAAGAGGACAATTGCTTTTGGCTCACAGAGGGCGCCAAGAAGGCGGAAAAGATCCTTTCTAAAGTCAAGACTAATTAGCAGCGGGCTGTTTGACAAAGTCCAGGTGAGAGAAAGCCAAAGATTGTCATTTTGCGTACGTGCAAAAGGGCAAAATTGATTTTTGTTTTTTTTAAACAAGAACGATGTAACCACGCCCGCAAACAGAGGGGAGGATGTTCGATCAATAACAATTGGTCGAATACGATCACGTGACCTGCGGAAGAAAAGGGAAAGAAATGTTTGATCAATAACAATTGGTCGAATACGATCACGTGACCTGCGGAAGAAAAGGGAAAGAAATGCTCGATCAGGAACGATTGGTTGAAAAGCGGTCACCTGACATACGAGAGATGGATGTGCGCCGCCCCACCAAAGGTACTATGAGGAAGTAGGGGTGAAAACAATAGCGATAATGGAGAAGACAGAATTAATGCAGTTTTTGGAATTATCGAGAAAACCCTGACGCCGACAGACCCACCCCAGTTTGTTGCGGCGTCAATATAAGCAGGACCCCAGTCGACAGAAATCAGTTGAGTTGGAGTTGCAGTTGAGAGTTGGACCGCGGGCAGGGATAGAGCCTGAACGCGGCCATCAGGCCCGATTCACTCGCCCCTTTGCGGGCAGAAGAATCCTCAGACAAGAAATCCTTCCAGCCCAAGTCGAAGACAGGAGAACTTCCAGCCC
This sequence comes from Acanthosepion pharaonis, assembly GCA_903632075.3. Taxonomy (NCBI): domain Eukaryota; kingdom Metazoa; phylum Mollusca; class Cephalopoda; order Sepiida; family Sepiidae; genus Acanthosepion; species Acanthosepion pharaonis. The sequence continues at coordinate 533,425 of CAHIKZ030003216.1, forward strand.
AAGTAGACGAAGAAGAAGATTGCCTGAAAGCCTGAGAAGAATTGGAGCTGCAGACAAGCCGAAAGTCGATGAGAAGTTAAAGTTCAGCTCCGGACGGCAGTGAGAAGAGACCACCTCAGACGACAGAGAGTTGTGGCTAAGTTGAAACAAGAAATCTTCCACCAAGTTGAAACAGGAAAACTACCAGCCCAAGCAGACAAAGAAGAAGAAATACAACTCAAGTCGGAGAGAAGAATCAACTGCGAATGATCGATAGAAATTAGCCCCAGTGTCGAACTGAACCACACTCCGACATATATACATGATTCTAGAAAGTAGGTAATTCGACATTTTTCTATTGTGTGATAGAAGCTTGGTGCCATAGTCCACAGAGCGGGTCGGGAAATGAGAACACTTTTGTTTTTATGTAACGGACTTTAAGATATAAAAGGTTGTTACCCTTTTTATCAGCAATTTTGTTTGGTGTCGTGAGTTTTTATTTTATTTGTGTTTTGCCACCCCGTCGGACTCAACTTGTATCGGCCCTGATCCCTGCTGGTCCCGTCTGTCTAAGATCTAAACACAGCGTGGGTAGACAGACCGGAGATCGGTATAGTTGCTTTAGTGACCAGGTATTGGAAGCGAGTCGGGAAAGGCGAGGCTGGTGATCATCTGACCAAAGGGTTGGAGCGGCACGCTTGGACCCAGGAGGAGCGACCAGGAGGAGCGACGTCACCGTTGGCGCCGTAACCAAAGGATCCGACACTGGGCCAGGTGTGTAACCGTCACAAGTGGTGCCGTGACCAACGGATCAACCCTGAGACAACCACGTCACATATGGTGCCGTGGTGACCCGAGGGATTTCAACCCTGAGAAGACCACGATCGACCGCCGTTGCTGAAAATTCAGACAGAACTCAGAACGACCCGGGACCAAAGGAAAAGAAAGAACAGAATCGTCTGTAAGGTAGGACACCTTATTTTGTTTCCCAACCTCGATTGTTGCTGTATAGACTGTCTTTCTCTGTAGACATGTCAGATTATGAGTCAGATAGAGCAGTGGGGGGTGAAGAAGAAGTAGGGCGGGGGTTGTCAGTGGATCTAAGGAAGCTGTTGGGTGGACCGAGGGTCCCAGTATTTGATGGCAGCGGGAAGGAGTTTAGGAACTGGCTGGCAATCCTCGAGAAGAGCCGAACCATCTACGAACTCTCGGACCAAGAAACCCTGTATTTGGCATACGATGCCACAAAGGGAAAAGCGTCTGAGTTCGTAAGGGGCTCGTGGAGAACCAACCCCGCTTGGCTTGGGAAGAAATAAAAGACTACTGACCAAAGAGTTCGCCGACGAAGGTACGGCCATAGAGGCCATGAGGGCCCTTTTGAATCTGACACAGCTACGGGATGAAACCCCGGGAGAATTGGGGGCCTGAGCGGGGGAAGCTATCGTCATTGGCATTCCCCGAAGTGGTCAGGGATAACGCGGTTATGCAGGCTCAACTGGCGGACCTGTATGTAGAGGCGCTGAGCGACGAGCGTGTTCGTCACGACGTACTGAAAGAAGGACCGCTCGGACTGTCGGCAGCGATAGAGCTGGCCAGGGAGAGCCAGGGGGTGTGGGATAAAGTGAAGAGGTGTGGGAAGAAGCAGATACCAAGTCAGGAGGCTGGAAGAAGGGGTAGGCGGAAGAACCCCGTGTGGAATCAGAGGGTTAAGGAAGAGGTGGATCGGGCAGAATTATGGGAGGAGGACCCCAATAGAAGGGCATGGTCGACCAGGCATGGCTTTTTATAAGCCCACGCCGGGTCGATACGGCTGGTCTGCTGGACCTGTGGGTACGAGGACCACAGGGCGGCGGAATGTCCGACGAAGTGGGGGTTGCCCCAGACTTCGATCGTGACAGATGCATCAGGCGTGGTAAGAAAAGGACACCTGGCCAAGTGGTGCGGGCTGAGGAAGGGTGCCCCACCAATATTAACAAGGAAGGCCGAGCCCAAGAAAAGCCAGCGGGCCACCCCAGAATTAAGAGGGAGGGTGGCCCAGTTAAAAAGGAGAGAAATAAAAATTGACCAGTGGGTGGGCGAACCTGCTTGAATAGAGGACGGGTTCCCCGAGGATAGACACAAGGCCAACCCAGTTAAAAAGGGAAAGAGCAAAATGTTGGACATGTGGTCGGGCGGGCCACTTTGCGGCAAGCTGTCCAGCAAGAAGGTGCTGGTTTTGCAGGAGGCCAGGACACCTGAAAAGAAACTGTATTCTTAGAAACGGCCATGGAGACCGGGAGAGGTCCGGCCGGGGTCGCCCAGGTGCAGGGGGCGCAGAACTCCACCTCAAAAAAAAAATGAAGGTGATATATTACTACTGGCGCCTATGGCTGGGTTAACCCAAAGGTGGGGACCCAGGAAGAAGAAAGCTCAGGTGTTCTCTTCGCTAACGCAAGAGAGAGAACTATCCTGTAGAGCAGAGATAGGTGGTAGAGAGATGAGGGCCTTGGTGGACACAGGAGCATCTGTGTCATTGATGAGAGAGGAGACATACAGGCGGGTGAAACGGAAGAGAATGTTACGGGAAGCGGACATAGAGATCACACAAGCAGATGGAGCCCCCCTGGAGATAAAAGGGATGGTGAGGCTCCCGGTGAGGATTGGAAGGGTGAAAAGCACCCAAAATTTTTGCGTAACCCCCGACCTGTGTACGGAGGCAATCTTGGGAGAAGATTGGCTCCGGAGCCAGAAGGCCCAGATCGAGTTTAATCCTACTGTGTTGGTGGTGAACGGCGAGAGAACGCCATTGGGATGCCCACCAGAGGAAGAGATAACCATAGTGGTGGAGGAAGATGTAAAGTTACCTCCTAGGACCGCAGTGTCGGGAAAGGGTAGGCTAATGTCAGAAAAAAGGTACGGAGAGGACCTCTGCAGTTGGTCCCTGTAGAAGGAAAGGGCCTAGAAGATAACGAGGTAACACTATGCGAAACGGTAGTGGAGGCAGCCGAGTTGGTGCCCATAATGATGGTGAACCAGGCCCAAAAAGACTATAAAGGTTAGGAGAGGGGAGAAGATAGGGAGAGCGCTTCCCTACGAACTCTGAATCGGGTGAGATTCGAGGAGGAACGAAGGAAGCTAGTAGAGCAAACAAAAGGAATCTTAGATGAGGATATATTAGCACCGGATCAATTTAGAACCAGAGTGGGGGTCTGTTAAGGAACAATCGAGATGTGGTAGCCCAGTCAGATAAGGAACTAGGTCAGACCCACACAGTCGAAATGAAAATCGACACCGGAGACCACCCCCTGTGAAATTAAAACCCTACCGAACACCTATACATAAAAGACCCTTGTAGAAGAGGCAGTAGAGGAAATGTTGGAAGCTGGGATGATCGAAAGATCGATCTCTCCTTGGAGCTTCCCAATAGTAATAGTAGGTAAGAAAGATGGCGGCCACCGTTTCTGTGTAGATTTTAGAAAGCTGAATTCTATATCGAAGCCGTTGGCGGTGCCATTGCCATTGATAGACGACATTTTGGCATTATTAGGGAAGGCAAAGTACTTCTCTACGTTGGACTTGAGGTCCGGGTATTGGCAGGTAGCCCTGGATGAGGCTGACAAGGAGAAGGCCGCATTCGCGTGTCACCTGGGACTGTTTCAGTTCAGAGTGATGCCATTCGGTTTAGCTAATGCCCCGGGAGTCTTCCAACAGCTAATGTCAATAGTGTTAGGAGGATACGAGAGCTTTGCCATGGCGTATTTGGACGATATCTTGATATTTTCGGAGACAGTGGAACAACACTTTTTTCATTTAAGACAGGTGTTGGGAAGGTTGAGGAAACACGGATTAAAATTGAAATTGTCAAAGTGTCAGTTTCTGAGGGAAGAAACTAGGTATTTAGGCTTCGTCATAAACGGAGACGGTATTAAACCCGACATGGATAAGGTAAAGGTCATAAGGGAAATGCCAGAGCCTAAGACAGTGAGGCAGGTAAGAGGTTTTATAGGAGCTATAGGCTACTACCGGCGCTTCGTCCCGGCGTTTTCGAGAATTGCCATACCGCTAGTGGCCCTGACGAAGAAATACGCTAGGTTCAAGTGGACAGAGGACTGTCAACGAGCATTTGATTCGCTAAAGGAACAGTTGACAACCGTTCCACTGCTGACGTATCCAGACCTCAGCAGGCCCATGATATTATACACGGATGCCAGTGAGCAGTGTGTAGGAGCAGTACTTACCCAGCCGTGTCCTGATAAGGAAGGACCAGTGCCAGGCATACCAGAGGAAGTACCGATATACTTCCTCTCCCATAAGCTCTCAGAGACACAACAGAGGTGGCCAGTAATAGAGAGGGAAGCATATGCTATCATGTATTCTCTCCAAAAACTGGACTACTATTTAAATGGTGCGGTCTTCACTATAAAGACAGACCACAAGCCTCTGCAGTACCTATTGCAGGCAGAGTGGACAAATAATAAGAAAATTCAACAGTGGGCACTTAAGTTAAGTGGCTACCACTGTAAGATAGAGTATTTGGCAGGAAAGGAAAACACGTGCGCAGATTTACTCTCAAGAATACCGAAACAACTGGAAGAAAGATCTGTAAGGGTAGAACAGGGAGTAGATGATAAAGCCTATAGAATAGGAGTAATTAACTCTAATAAGCTAAAAAGATCGCCCTATATTAGAATCGGACGAAGAAGGGGACGCCCAGATAATAACCGATCCTTACTGGACAGAAGGAATTGAGAAGGAGCAATCAGACAGTGAAATAGCTGCTCTGAGAGAGAAGGTGAAGTCAGGAGAGACCACCAAGTATGCCATAATAGAGGAAAGGCTGTATTATCTCTCAGGAAGGGATGAAGAAGTCAAACCCAAGTTGTATGTGCCCAAAAGTTTAAGACCAGAGATATTGGAACAGTGCCACGAAAGGTTGGGTCACATGGGAATTGATAGGACATGTGATCTCATAGGAAGAAAGTACTATTGGCCCAAACTGTACGGAGAAGTCACTAACTATGTTCGAAGTTGTGTAGTGTGCCAGTCGCAGAGCAGAAGGCAGGAAATGGCACCCTTGGAGGAAACAGACGTACCAAACTTCCCCTTCGAGAAAGTGAGTATGGATGTATCAGGACCATATGGGGAAACTGCACAAGGAAACAACTATATAGTGAGTTTTGTCGATTGGCTAACAAATTGGCCTGAAGCATTTGCAGTACCAGACAAGAAGGCCAGAACTGTGGCCGGGTTGATAATAAGTGAAATCTTCCCTAGGTATGGTGCCCCTGTGCAATTGGTAACATAATGGCACGGAGAAGGTGAACAGCATCATGAGAGAAGTTTTGACAGGTTTGAATGTAGAGCACATAAAAACATCCCCATATCACCCCCAGGGAAATGCTAAAGTGGAAAGGTTTCATAGAACCTTGGGAGATGTATTGGCCAAGTTGGTCAGAGAAAACACTGGAAATTGGGACTTGTATTTGACGCAGGCTCTGGCGGCCGTGAGGTTTACGATAAACGAAACCTCCAGATTTTCTCCTTATTTTTTGTTGTTTGGCAGAGACGTGGTTCTGCCTGTAGATAACCTACTGAAGCCCCGAAGAAGGTATATGGGAGAAGATCATCATCAACTATTGCTGGAACAGCAACATAAGATATTCGTACAGGCCAGAAGAAGAATAAAGAGGGCCCAGAAGAAAAGAAATGAGAGGGTGAATGCTGAAAGAAAGGTGGTAGAATTGAAGGTTGGAGACCCTGTCTACTATAAAATCCACCAGAGAGAAGGAAAGCTGGACCAGAGATGGGAGCCGTACTACCGGATAGTAGAGCAGACGGGCCCAGTATCGTATGTAATATGGGATCAAGTGGCAGGACGAGCGAGGAGGGTTCATGCCAATGATCTGAAGAAGGCTGAAATAGCTAACCTAGAAATGAGCGAGCCGAGGCCTAAGAAGACAAGGAAAAGGAAGGTAACTCTGGTTGAACCGGAAGGAATGGAGACGGAGGAAGACTCCGAAGAAGATGAGGAGATAGGTCGACTTGACCAGATAAACGAAGCAGTCCGAGTGACGGAGTTGGAACCCTCAGCGGGGATTAGCGATGTTCAGTCGTCGGCTGAATCAGTGCAGAGAAGAACCCGTGAGATCGCCAACACACCCCCATGTCCGAAGGAAAGGAAGAAAAAGACGAAGAGGTCCAATCAAGCAGTCGAAGGCTCTAAAAAGAGGCACCCTGAACAAGACGAAGGGTCCAGCGAGTGGGAGGAGGAGGATCGAATACCCCTTTCCCAGCTTAAGGAAAGGATAAAGAACAGGAGAAGTTTAGACATAGAGTCGAGAGGTATTGAAGACATTCAAGGCGAAGACTCTAAACAGGAAGAAGAATCAGGGGATGAAGAAGAGGACAAAAGACCTTCTGGACGGGAGTTAAAACACAGAAGGAAGGGTGGAGGTTGAGCAGGAATCACCTCGGAAGATGAGATCAGGGAGGGAAGAAAACCCCAAATCTCAGTAGAACAAAAGGGCTGTGCAGAATAGAAGCATTTAGTGTCAACAGATAACGACACTGGCTCATCCAAAATCCTATTGGCTGACTATGGTAGATGTGAGTGGAGGGAATGGAGTCGCGGGCTGCACCTCACAAGGGACGGAAGAAGATCATTGGCATTGTTGATTGATCACCAGTGGTGTCATGAAGTACGACCTTTAGAGTGGGCGCCACGCACACCTGACCAGACCATTCTGTCTGCTAGGGGTTAGTTAGAGGAGGGAAGAGCCGAACTTAGAAAAAGAAGTTATGAAATGATTGAGTGATGAGTCGAGCGAGACTAAGTAGTTGTGAAGAATAACAACAAGAGAATTTGTTACCTTTCAGGAATGATAGCTAGGTACAAGGTGGAAGCAGACTACATAGCATTAAATTCGGGTAGAACAAAATTCATGTTGCTATCAGCTGAAGAAGCTAGAAGGTGTAGAGATGATACCCTGGGGACTTGTACCTCGTTGAGCCCTATCTATAAAACTGGTAACCGCAAACTGTGCATACTAGAATTGTTTGAAGGGAGGGAGAAGGAATCAAAAGAATCTGCCAAGTGGAGGTATTAACAAACTCGGCATTACCACAAGCTATCAGTGTTTCAGACAGGGGTGTGGGCAGTAGCCACCCAGAAACATATCAGCCTGTCTAGGGTATGTGGGGAGAGTCCACAAGGACATTAAGAATAAGGCCACCGTTATCCCTGGTGTCGCTACCCATGGGATGTTCGGCGGTTGGGGTGTCCATCTCCTTGCCCCCTATTACCAGATGGAAGAAAGGTATGAAGAAAAAGATTCACTCATAGAGATGATTGGTAGAGGCTTAGTCAATTGTACAGAATTATGGGGAGCCGATAGTAAAGAGATTCTCTAATGTCACCTTGAATAAGATGCCAGTATTAATGAAGCCAATAGAAAAGATCGATATGGATCACTTAAGGGATAAGTTAAGTGCGTTGGGAGACGAAGGTGTAGCTTGGGAAGACGATGAGCAGATCGCGATAAGTTGGTCAATAGTAATGGGTACATTCCTAGTTATAGCCATCGGGGGGGTGTAATAATATGGAAGATTAAGAGTAAAGAGAAGATTAGCGAATGACAGTCTAGTGAGCATGCAACAACTCGAGAGGGAGATGCCGAGCAGTGTTCCTTACTCAGACAGGACTGGCGAAGAAATTGCTGAAAGACCAATGGAGGAGGCTGGCGTGAGACCACCACGTGCGGCGGGGAAAACCTCCCACGGCAGAGAGGAAAACATTGACCAAGAAGAACAAACCCTAGTGAACACATCTGCACCTACAAACACACGCACACATTACCTTGCATGTAAAACAAAAGAAAATGAAAAGAACATTTCATTGCATGTAGAAAAAAAGAAAATGAAAAGAACATTTCATTGCATGTAGAACAGAAGAAAATGAAAAGAACATTTCATTGCATGTAGAACAGAAGAAAATGAAAAAGAACATTTCATTGCATGATAGAACAAAAAGAAAATGAAAAGAACATTTCATTGCATGTAGAACAGAAGAAAATGAAAAGAACATTACATTGCATGTAGAACAAAAGAAAATGAAAAGAACATTTCATTGCATGTAGAACAGAAGAAAATGAAAAGAACATTTCATTGCATGTAGAACAGAAGAAAATGAAAAGAACATTACATTGCCTGTAGAACAAAAGAAAATGAAAAGAACATTTCATTGCATGTAGAACAAAAGAAAATGAAAAAAGAACATTTCATTGCATGTAGAACAAAAGAAAATGGAAAGAACATTACCCTTGCATGTTAGAAAGTAGAATAGAATTGCATGAGACAAATGCATGGTGCATGTTAAACGATGTAATTGGGTTTAGGTGTCATTTACGGGTAAATGACAAATCGGTTAAGGGGGGAGGATTGTGGCACCTTGCATTATTAGAAATATTCCTAGAAATATGATTTAATTTTTCTTACTCAGTTTATTAAACAGGTTGTTAATTTTTTTAAAAACGGAAAATAACTGAGTTGAAAATAATTCACTAAGAGTGTACTAGACGATCCTAAGGAAAGAAGAAGGAAAGAAAGGAAAAAGGAAGGAAGGAAGAAAAGAAAGAAAGAGAAATGTATGACGCATGACCCAATTGAGGGTGGAGATAGGAGTCAGAAAGAGAATTAGGTCAGCGTCTTGGCCGATTTTTCGAAAGTCATTTTGATAAAGAATGTCGGTCAAAGCACCTAGCCTACTTTTGCATGGAAAGACACCTTATCAATTTGGATAAAGAGAAATTTTGGGAACAATGAAACAATTTTTAATCAGAGAAAAAGTGTCTTTGGGTTGAGGGGAGTGACCGGTGGAACGATATACAGACCTGTTAAGAATTGGACACCCACGTTAATAAAGTAGAGACATTTCAATGTAGATAATTAAGATTTTCGACTATCAGGAAAAACAAAGAGGTAAAAAGAGGGACAATTGCTTTTGGCTCACAGAGGGCGCCAAGAAGGCGGAAAAGATCCTTTCTAAAGTCAAGACTAATTAGCAGCGGGCTGTTTGACAAAGTCCAGGTGAGAAAGCCAAAGATTGTCATTTTGCGCGACGTGCAAAAAGGGGCAAAATTGGATTTTTGTTTTTTTTAAACAAGAACGATGTAACCACGCCCGCAAACAGAGGGGGAGAGGATGTTCGATCAATAACAATTGGTCGAATACGATCACGTGACCTGCGGAAGAAAAGGGAAAGAAATGTTTGATCAATAACAATTGGTCGAATACGATCACGTGACCTGGGCGGAAGAAAAGGAAAGAAATGCTCGATCAGGAACGATTGGTTGAAAAGCGGTCACCTGACATACGAGAGACTAAGAGAGATGGATGTGCGCCGCCCCACCAAAGGTACTATGAGGAAGTAGAGGTGAAAACAATAGCGATAATGGAGAAGACAGAATTAATGCAGTTTTTGGAATTATCGAAAAACCTGACGCCGACAGACCCACCCCAGTTTGTTGTGGCGTCAATATAAGCAGGACCCCAGTCGACAGAAATCAGTTGAGTTGAGTTGCAGTTGAGAGTTGGACCGGCGGGCAGGGATAGAGCCTGAACGCGCCATCAGGCCCGATTCACTCGCCCCTTTGCGGGCAGAAGAATCCTCAGACAAGAAATCCTTCCAGCCCAAGTCGAAGACAGGAGAACTTCCAGCCCAAGTAGACGAAGAAGAAGATTGCCTGAAAGCCTGAGAAGAATTGGAGCTGCAGACAAGCCGAAAGTCGATGAGAAGTTAAAGTTCAGCTCCGGACGGCAGTGAGAAGAGACCACCTCAGACGACAGAGAGTTGTGGCTAAGTTGAAACAAGAAATCTTCCACCAAGTTGAAACAGGAAAACTACCAGCCCAAGCAGACAAAGAAGAAGAAATACAACTCAAGTCGGAGAGAAGAATCAACTGGGCGAATGATCGATAGAAATTAGCCCCAGTGTCGAACTGAACCACACTCCACGACACTATATATACATGATTCTAGAAAGTAGGTAATTCGACATTTTCTATTGTGTGATAGAAGCTTGGTGCCATAGTCCACAGAGCGGGTCGGGAAATGAGAACACTTTTGTTTTATGTAACGGACTTTAAGATATAAAAGGTTGTTACCCTTTTTATCAGCAATTTTGTTTGGTGTCGTGAGTTTTTTATTTTATTTGTGTTTTGCCACCCCCGTCGGACTCAACTTGTATCGGCCCCGATCCTGCTGGTCCCGTCTGTCTAAGATCTAAACACAGCGTGGGTAGACAGACCGGAGATCGGTATAGTTGCTTTAGTGACCAGGTATTGGAAGCTTAGTCGGGAAAGGCGAGGCTGGTGATCATCTGACCAAAGGGTTGAGCGGCACGCTTGGACCCAGGAGGAGCGACCAGGAGGAGCGACGTCACCGTTGGCGCCGTAACCAAAGGATCCGACACTGGGCCAGGTGTGTAACCGTCACACTTGCATCAAATCAAGAATGAAATGCTATTTAGTGTTCTTTACCCAAGCAGACTGAATCCAGATGAGGAGGAAACCTGGTTGAATTCAGCAGAACAACTGAAAGCAGAAATATAACCTGTCGAGGAAAAACCAAAACCTTCTATTGTGGAGAGAGGAAAGTCAACAAAGAAAACCAACTATAAAAACTGGTCAAAAGATTAAATTGTAAGGGGTGATGTGAACCCCAATGTGAATGTGCATACTCATAGAATGGAAAAGAAGAATAAAGACTTTTTAATTCCACTGCATGTTTAGTGGAAAAATGATGCATGAAGAACCCTTGCTGTTTTCATTATTATGAGGGGTGAGGTGGGGTCATTTACAAGTAAATGACAGAAATAGGAAGGAGAGGAATGTTACACTATAAAATGTCACTGGTTGTAGTTGAAAGGGTTAAAGGAAGCACTATTGTGACACTAGTGGTATGAAAAGCATTAAAAGGGTTCACGTGAAAACCCCATATAAGATTTGATGAATTGGAAGGGTTAAAAACGTTAAGGTGAAAATATGAGTTGAAGTATGGAGTAAGGAAGAAAAGAGAAATGTTTTCCTTTTTTCTGATAAATAGAAACACAGAATGGAATATCGGGTCTAAAATATGATTTGAGAAATGTGGAATGTGGATAGCTTGTTGGTTGAGAGGCAGATGAGATTGTTATAAATCATAAAGCCAATAATGTAAACAAACTGGAATAAGATTTTGTAAATGTGCAAAGTGGGCAAAGATTTTAATTAGTCATATTGTAAATTTGACAACAAAGAAAATTCTTTAATAACAAGGACATAGAAATAATGTATAAACACAAAGTTTGTTATTGGAAAAATTATTGTTTTGAATAAGTAACTGATCACAGGCCAATTGTTGTCAGGAGATAGAAAGGAATGATAAAGAATGTTTGTTGTCGAAGAATGTATTGTTTTGAATAACTGACCGCTTTGGTTGAAGGACAATGTCGTTTCTCCAAAATTGGAGAAAATAATTGATATGAATATTGATGTGTTCTGAGGTGCTTTGGGAGTCAAGAAAAATACATATAAACGCATTGCTTAAGTGACCCAGCAGTTGAAGCAAGAGATGGCAAGAGATGCAGATGAGACAAGACAGCCAATGAAGGAACTGTTGAACCCCACGTGACTTGCTCCTGAGAAAATTCACAAGAAAAACATATGAGAGACCTTGAGAAATTTAAATAAAAGATTATATGAACATAAAAGAGATTGTCTACCAAACAACACATTTAATGCATTAGCCACTGACCATAATGAATCTGACTATAATTTTGATTTAAAAAAATGCTACATTAATTAAAAAAGAAAGCAAAATATGGCAAATATGTCTAGAATGTGTACTGACTGACAAATCATTTACGGTAAATAGGTAAAACGAATGAGATCAGCTTGAGGCATTCCTTAACTTTAGATCAGCTAGATTATGTATCCAGACACTTAATAAAATAAGAAGTGTCTCCTTTAACAAGATTCTGGATCATGTATGTCAGCCTAGAATTTCTCTTCCTTTTTTTTTAAAAGAAAGAAAGAAAAATAAGTAAATTAAGATGTGTGTGCTAAATAAGCTGTCACTATGGCCTACATGAAAAGTGAAAAAGGGGAGAGCTGTTAACTATGCTATCTCTTGTGGTCCTACCTAGGATTGAACTCACCATCCTTGGCTCACAAATTTCTGAAGATTTTAGACTCCCACTCCTCAGCTTAATAATGTGCTTTAAGCAGTGGCAATAGTTTGTCTCCCTTCCTGCCTAAGTGGATTTAACCTTTAAGCATTATTTAAGTTTATTGAAATTTTTCCTCAGGGTGAATTTTTTCGTTGTTTGGTGAAGTGCTGTCACTTATTTTATTGATCAAGATCCTATTTGAACATTAAAAATTTTAAATTTAGCATTTTCACATCTTCAACATTTTCCTTTGTTATGTAATTATAAACAACACTTGCATTTACACTCCCTGCCTCCTACATATATATAATTCTATCAATAAAAACATTATCTGAGTTTGATGAAGTCCTTCTCAAGGATAAAATACATTACACAAAATATCTTCCATTTTGTCATTCCATTGTGTAATTTTTTTTTTTATATATTGGGATTGAACACTGGTGCCTGATTATAGTTGTAAATGGCCAACTCTCTTAACCACGAGGTAGGCTAAAAAATACGCTTATCAGTGCTACTGAAAGATGTAAACTGATTTATATTTAAATTGCTATTTCCATGGAAAGTTTCAGATTAACTAAATTCTTTAGTTCCACCAGTTCTAACCTTCATGGCTAAGATCATTATACTGTATATAATTGATTGATTGGTTTTGTTTAGTGGCATATCAACACCTCTATAGGTTACTTAATGCTGTAATCTAAATGTAACCCCCCCCACCGCCCATTTTGCAACAGGTTCATATTGGCACCAAATAATGTAACACCTTTTGCCACCACCTACACCCAGCGGTGCTACCATGCTTAGTAGCCTGGTCCTCAGGGTCTTAGGACAACACTTTAACCACAGGCTAACTCTGCACTGGTCAATGCTGATGCCGGTTCAAGATGGTTGTTGGTTGCTAACCATTTCAATCCACACCATCTCTGCCCACATTTTGTTCTTGATCTCAGAGCAGTAGAACATTGAATGTCATTGTAGTCTTGCAGTGCCAGTCAAGCCATGGTGGGTGCTATATTAAGGAAAAATTATCTTCACAATGAAAAAGAATAAAATGTGAGAGTTGTGAGGTTAATCTGATTTATATAACTCTTGGTATAACAGAAATTTTATTTGCAAATATTTTTATTTGTGAATAATTATAATAATTTTATTTGCAAATAATTATAATAATTTTTAGTTTTGAATCATTATAATGATTTTTGTAAATAATTATAATTATTTTATTTGTGAATAATAATGATGAATTGTAAACTAATTTCACTCAGCAGTTAATCTAACATCCTAATTGCTATCAAATTAAAACAACCAAATTCAAAGAAGCCAGAAGGTACTTCACGAAAATGAAAAGAACAATTACACTGAAATTAATAATCAGCTTGTATTGACCACGTAGCCATCACCAGAGATGAACACTATTCTATCAATTCCTTTCTGTCCTTTTCCCCCCATTGATGTGCACATAAGCAAAGTAATTAAGAATATAACATTTAACTTCCTCCTTGCAAATGTGGACAAAGAGCCTCCAACTTGCACTTATTCCTGTAATTCAATTTATAATAAAATAAGTGAAAACACTTTTAAAAGCTCAATTAACCCTTACGTGTTCTCCAAGTTAATTCATTTGTAAATTCTTTGGGTAGAATGTCTTACCAAGTAGCATTTATTAAACTTGTCTTACAGAACATTAGTACATCAATAAGCATGATAGTCACTGGGTGCTCCACATTTGTGGCCTTGTGGCAGACTAAGCTAAGCTTAATAAATTAATATGTGCTGTGCCTTTTCAGGTTGTGGATGATTTTGGTTCTCCACAATGTCCTATCCTTTGCAGCTGTTAATAAATTTTGTCTTTGCATTATCTCTTCCAGTCCCTGTGGATTATGGCCACATCATGTTGAAACACTGGTTCACATGCAATCACATCTAGCAATGAAAGAGATGGAGATTAGTGAAAGAATGGAAAAAGAAGAAAGAATCTGTCAGGAATGGGGGATTATAAATGAAATGGAAATAAGAAAAAAAGAAAGAAAGAAAGAAAAAAGAAAAGAAAGAAAGAAAGAAAAAAAGAAAGCATTAAAGGTGCTTAAATCTGCTTGGGTGAAATGGAAATAAAAGAAAGAAAGAAAGAAAGAAAGAAAGAAAGAAAGAAAGAAAGAAAAAAGCTGGAGAAAGCATTAATTCTATTAGGTGCTTAACATCTGCTTGGGTGAAATGGAAATGGAAAGAAAGGGAAAACATTAATTCTATTAGGTGCTTAACATCTGCTTGGGTGAAATGGAAAGAAAGAAAGAAAGAAAGAAAGAAAGAAAGAAAGAAAGAAAAAAAGAAAGAAAGGGAAGCTGGAGAAAGCATTAATTCTATTAGGTGCTTAACATCTGCTTGGGTGAAATGGAAATAAGGAAGCAGAAAGAAAGAAAGAAAAGAAAGAAAGAAAGAAAGAAAAGAAAGAAAGAAAGAAAGAAAGGGAAGCTGGAGAAAAACATTAATTCTATTAGGTGCTTAACATCTGCTTGGGTGAAATGGAAAGAAAGAAAGAAAGAAAGAAAGAAAGAAAGAAAGAAAGAAAGAAAGAAAGGGAAGCTGGAGAAAGCATTTATTCTATTAGGTGCTTAACATCTGCTTGGGTGAAATGGAAATAAGGAAGCAGAAAGAAAGAAAGAAAGAAAGAAAGAAAGAAAGAAAGAAAGAAAGGGAAGCTGGAGAAAACATTAATTCTATTAGGTGCTTAACATCTGCTTGGGTGAAATGGAAAGAAAGAAAGAAAGAAAGAAAGAAAGAAAGAAAGAAAGAAAGAAAGAAAGAAAGAAAGGGAAGCTGGAGAAAGCATTATTCTATTAGGTGCTTAACATCTGCTTGGGTGAAATGGAAATAAGGAAGCAGAAAGAAAGAAAAAGAAAGAAAGAAAGAAAGAAAGAAAGAAAGAAAGAAAGAAAGGGAAGCTGGAGAAAACATTAATTCTATTAGGTGCTTAACATCTGCTTGGGTGAAATGGAAAGAAAGAAAGAAAGAAAGAAAGAAAGAAAGAAAGAAAGGGAAGCTGGAGAAAGCATTAATTCTATTAGGTGCTTAACATCTGCTTGGGTGAAATGGAAATAAGGAAGAAAATGGAGAGAAATAGAAAGAATGGAAGAGAGCAGAAAGAAAAAAACTGTAATGATAAAATGGACATATATTATTTTTGTCTTTTATAATTTTATATATTTAATGTATCTTCAATATTATTCAAGTTTCATTGATTCCTTCATTATTGAAATACTTTAGGTGGTAATCAGGATACAAAGAGAGAATTGACAAAAATAGGATATAAAATAATAATTATTTCTCTATTTTCTTAATGTTGTTAAGCTGAAATATGTAATGATGTAATAGGGGAATCTTCAAGGGTATTTTGTCATCATGGGAATTGCAAGGAATATATTCAATCATTAAATTAAGATTTATGACTCTTCAGAAAATTAAAAACAGGAAAACCATAAAATTTTCAGCAGTTTGTAATAGAAGCATGTGTAGTGAAATACACTATATAGAGATACCTGTCATATGGTTGCATTTACTAATGTCGTCATCCATTGAGACACCCCATAGCATCCACATGTTTTTTCCATTCAGCATAATCTGATAGTCTTCATCTTGTATTGTCTCCATCACTGATTCCTCTAGGGTTGTTTTTCCCTCAATTGGCTGACAGAATAATAGTTTGCTGGCAACATCATCATCATGCCTAATACAGGGTCCTGTTAGACAGATTCTGCTTTGCTGTACCTCTGACATTACTTTTTGTAGCTCACCATATAGTTCAGTATTTTATATTTGACTTTGTGGGTTATCCCTCTTGACTGTGCCAAAATGCCTGCTAGGGGGCGCTCTTCAAGTCTATAAATAGATATTTTAGTTTGTAGTGGACATCAGAACTTATACTAAGTCATAATGAGTTCTCTTGTATTTTATGTTCTTTTTTTTTTACAGGTTAATAGGCATAGATAGGCTCACCTATCATCCAGTTTGCATTCTTTCCATGTCTATGGAACACGTGTAAAAGTTCATCCTTGTTCCCTGTTCAGGATATGATTTACCAGTACTTTCTTTCTTTCTTCTACCAGGGCCACAATGATTTAACTGTCTTAATTTTTTGGTGATTAGACTAACCAGTGGCTGGGATCTCCCATTGTGAGAGTACTAGGTTGATAGTTTACTGACTGCTGCTTCCAACTGGTCGTTAGGAGCCCAAACTCTTTGGAAGCATGGAGAGGCTGCTCTGATCTACAGTTGCATAATATTTGTAGTACCATGTCATGCATAGCTAGCTACATGTATTTCCAGTAGGCAACCCTGAGGCCACATTATGCTCTGTTCTCAGCCATACCCTTGTATTGTCATAGATGAGAGATAGTGACAATTATGGTGGTCTTTTCTCACTCTCCTCAAAATGAATCTGTATTAGATTGGTGTTGAGATCTCATCAATTGGGATCTCACAGTTGAGCTGTCTAGATGTAACTGTAAGTTCTATGCAAACAGTTTCTTTTCTTTTCTGGCTTGTGGAACTCCCTTCCGGCTCCATGCTTTCCAGCCTACTTTAATCTGCAAAAATTTAAATGCAATATCAGTCTTTTTTTTCTCTTCCCACTCATTATTCATTCTTCTATTCCTAATTCGTCCACACCCAGTAACCCCTTGTATCTTAGTGGCTTTGTGACAGTCTAGGGGTTGAAGGGATAACTCAGCAGCAATACTGAGAGACATGTGACACCTTAAGGGTTGAAGGATAGATCGATAAACACTGAGAGACAAGACCAGATTTTAGTAAATTCAGAGGGTTTGTCTTTTTCTGGAAACAAAGGCAAAGTTGGAGAATTGTTTTTTTATCACTTGTCAAAAAAAGCAAGGGATGGTGTGAATTGCTGAAGAGATGAGATTTCTTTGAATAAGAACTGAATTACCACAAGAAGCAGATGTCAGGGGAACAGCTGATCAATGCTTGATTGAGAAAGTGGAAGAGGTCAAAGAATTCCATTGATGAAAATTTTGGATGTTAATTAAAATTAATAATTGGCGCTAAGCCATGCCTGCTTGCCCATGCAGTCTAGAGATCAGATTGATTGAAGTGACAACCAAAGTTAAAGGCCTAGGTAGAACATCAAGGGAGGCGAAGGATTTGCCTACTCCCCTTAGGCAGTAATGGTGGGAGGTACCAATACGAGGAGGAAGGAGTTAGGGTGGATCAATATTCTGCTACCACTACTCCTCCTTGGAGGAGGGGGTCTCTCCAAAATTGTGCATGCAATTAATTTCCCAGTCAAACAAAGAACTCTCTGTGAAGATTAGCGAAGTCACTGAAATCCCAACTAACATCAGACTCCATGCCAGTTTTGGACAGAGGTCCATATAAACAGAGAATCAAAATGATCAAAAAGGAGAAGCCACCAAACACCAGGTGAGGGAAGACCGCTTCACTGAACTCACATGACTTGCTGCTGCTGAAGAAGACCTCCGACTTTGAGCTGTATTCCAGAAGCCTTGTCTAGACTTAGTCATGACAAACAAAGTGTCACAAAATATTCGAAGAGGAAAGGGTCACATAACTTTGCATGACAAATATATTCCTTCATGAAAAACATATATTCCTACCCAAAGAACTGATATTGATTGTACTACCAGCTCTGTACAAAAAAATGTTATATAAAACATTTTCTTTATTACAATTTATCCTATGACTTGTAGCTTCACTTTGTTTGGACTTGACCCACAATTATTCCTGTCAACAACTGATCCTTGCCAGCCTTGTGATCTAAATCAAACACAATGTGGGACAAGGCTTGGATTGAAGTGATCCATTCAGTATCAAGGCTTGGATTGAAGTGATCCATTCAGTACCTGTCTGTATTTCTGAGATGAGGTATTATGTACACTATTTACATTATTTGGACTAGTCCTCATCTCTGTTGCCATATTTATTACAATGTTTCGACAATTGTACGCTCCAGTCTTCTTCAGGTGGTTGGAATGTCAAACTGAATCCTTTATTTTGCTCATTGGGGTAGACTGTTCTAGTTCCACGTGCCATGTCTAATGGATGTCAGTTATCAGTTATCTCCTGTTAATTTCCCTCTCCAAGTTCTCCACTTTCAAACGCCTTCATCCACTGTGCCATGTGTCCTTGAACTCTATCAAATAGTACATTCTTCTTATAACTTGTTTTAATTTTTTTCTTTTCATTACATCTGTCTTCACATGTAATTCCTTTTGTTAATATATTCATTGTCATTAGTTTTATATTTATTGTTTTGTGTTACTCATTTTTACTGGACTCCGCCAATATTATTTGTAAGATAAATGTTCCAGGAGTGCGTAAATATGTACTATCCAAAGTGTTGATTCCCACAACATAATATTGACTAATATTTGTCCCAAAATACTACCATCACATAACTTCTCCAGGACACATTAAGTGCCATTAAGTGTAAAACCCATCAGTTTTTACAGAGATTTGGTCATAGTCCACATTTCTGTTCTATATTAAAACTAAGACTTTATCTGATGAAAGTAACTAATAATAAAGTAAGGTTATAAGAATGTAAATACATGAATGTAATTCCTTTTCCTTGTTAGTCACTAATTAGGTCACTTGTTGAGACACCCCATAATATCCACATGCTTCTTCCATTTAGCAGGGTCTACCATAATAGTCATGTGTTGTCTCTGTACCTGAGTCCTCTAGCAGAGTACCTACTAATGTGTGTCTTCTGCCTTTTCTTGTTCTTCCCCTCTGCGAGAGTATTAATTTACTGGCAACTTCGTGATGCCTGATACAAAGTGCTGCTTGATGCGTTTGTGGGAAAATGAAATAAAACCAATAAATAAAATGATAACAAAGAATAAAAAAAAATGTAAACTAAATTTATGATGAAAATAATAAAACTCCCACAGATGAATTATCTGCTGGAGAAGACATGTGTGAATGCCATACATTGGAAAGTGGCAAGAGAATGCAGTTGTCAGTAGACTGGGGAAACTAATGTTCCTCAGTAGGAATGTAATTACCATGTGGTGCTACATCTTGGTATAAGGGAAAAAAAGAGAGAGAAGCAGGAGAATGTTTGTATTTTAAAGTCTTCAGCAGCACTAACAACATTTTATGAAGCCAAATGGTGTAATCATATTTCCAGTGCCTTTACTCTTAGCATCATGGAAAAATGTATTTCTTATTTTTATTCTTTATTATTATTTTATTTATTGATTTTATTTCATTTTCCTATGCATACTTTTTTGCTGCGTCTTTGATTTAGCTTTGGTAATTCAGCATATCGTTCTAGTGTGACACCCATCTGTTTCTTCATAGATATGGTCATACCTATAGATTTGTCTTGATTTAGAGAGCTTAGTTTAAGCATACTTTAATTTCATGAGAGACAATAATACTGAGTAAAATTGGTGTCAAATGTAGATCAAATATGGATCAGAATCTGACAGAAGGATAAGATAAAGAACAAGCAAAGTGTTGTATGTTTTTTTTTTATAGATGCATGTAATGAATGTCCAGATAATTTAGTTAGAAAATACAAGAGGTGTCTGAGGTTTTCTTACCTCAAACTTTTGTTGAGCGCTAAAAGAAAAATGTTACTATTATGACCGGAAAAAGGAAAAGGAGATGAAATTTTCATTGACACATGTTTTGATGACCTATGTGAATTGCTTATCCAATAGTGAGAATATCATGTGTTTGTGTGTGTAGAGGGGAAAAGTCTGGTCAATTCTCATTGGTTTAGAATGAGTGAATTAAAAATTATAATTATTTTATTATAATTACTTTTTTGACACTATAATTAATTTTTATTTCTTTATGTACATGACATCAGATTCAATGTTACTTAACTTTGGTGATCTTATGAGTACTGGTGTTTCAATGTGATATGGTTATAGAGTGTTGGTTTAGTTATTAACCATTCAACCAATGGTAACTATGGCCTGATTTTGTAAACAAAAGCCTAACACTTACTGGGTGCATCAGAGGCAAGAGAAGCAGAGAAACACTCTGAGTAGGATACTTGACAAATTGGTGTGGAACAAGTAGGGGAGAATGATACAGGAAAAAGTATTGCTGAAACTAACAAAATTGAAGAAATCTAGAGCTAGAATCAGCTAATCAGTTCACCCAAAGCAAGGTGATAATTCCACTAAGATGCAAGGGTCTACTGGTAGTAAATAGGAATGAAAAGACTTTATAAGGAATTGGAAACCCAATACGAAACAAGGAACAAGAGATAAACTTCTACTCCTGTTCAAAAGACTGTGGAGTGTGAACATGATGATTGGCGAACCTATCTACTCCTATTAAGGAGAAAAAAAAATAATTAGTAAATAAAATTTCAGAGTTCAGTCACACTTTTTTTCTCACTGGACTTATTTAACCTATACAGATTCTAAAGAACAAGAAAGTCTAGATGTAATATTGGTGGACATAATCTTAACAACATAAAATATGTAGATGATACTGTGTTAATGGTAGTCCCAGAAGGGAAACTGAAAGACTTCTTAAACAAAGTATTAAAAGAAAAGGAGAAGAAAGGACTAACTATTAATTGTATGAAGACAGAATACATAGTTTTCAGTAAAAGAGACAATATATGGTGTGTGATATATATTGTGGATATCTAAATTAAGCACGTACACAAATTTAACTGAGTGGTATAATAACAGACAATGGAAAATGTAACACAAAGGATCATAGGTATAATTAAAGATGTCTTTAAGAAGCTAAGCAATGAATGTTGAGATAAGGAAATTTTGCTGGAAGCAAAGAAGAAATTGTTGAACTGCATTGAAATGCATGAGTAAATAATTAACTAATAAATGATAAGTAAAAGGTAACAAACAACACTATAAAATAGCTACAAATAAATGCATTCAGATCCAAAATTATTCCTACTTGATAGCCTCCAGAATAATTTGAAATTTAACCATTAACCGTTGGTCTAATACAAAAGACCTTGCTACTCATAACGCACAATTGACCAACATATAAATAGTTGAGTCAACATAACACACATGGTCTAAAAATTGTGTTCAACTATGAAGCAGACTGTCACTGCTTGGTGTTGACCTCAGTGTCTACTTTTACATTTACATATGCTCTATCCCTGATAAGAAAGACTTTTACCCATAAATATAGCATATCATAAAACTATATTTTTATTATATATATATATATATATATATATTAGGGAAAAAATCTATGACAAAGTAGAAAAAAGTTTTCATGGACATGTTTCGATCTTTCAGACATCATCAGACTAAAGTGATGTTTACATTGATGTGATTACACATGTGCACAAAGAAGAAAGAACACTAAAAATTTTAAATAAATTAAATTTTTTTTTAAAAACTATGTTTTGGCTATATTGCCAAGTCAATTTTATTTAGATTCTTTTTCTTTTTGCTCATGTTTCCATCACTTTTGTTATTAAATTTCTCATAATAACAATCTGCCAAAATAAATATTTTAAATAAAAAAATTAAATTAAAAATTCTCAACACACCCTCTCCTTTATGTGCATGTGTAGTCATATCAACGTAAACATCACTTTAGTCCAATGAAGCCCTAAAGGATGAATCACATCTTTTTCATTGATTTTATCCATATATATATATATATATATATATATATGCATATCACATTTGGACAGAAGAATAGAAAAAAAAGAAAACAATAATCATCATGGTATTTTAACTTTCAATGAATTTGAATGAACACCAAGTACCTTGAGGAGGTAGTGCTGCCCTAGATCAAGAGGGTGGCTACTGGAAGACACTATGTCTAGCAACACTATGTCTAGCAACAGGACTCTGCACCATGCCACACAAGCAGGAGAACCCATTCATGGCTGTCAGAAAATTTCTAAGGCCACATTACCCCTTACATCTGGCCACCTAACTCCCCAGACTACAACCCCCTTGATTATTATGTGTGGTGCGCAGTTGAGCAAAAGACCAACAAAACTCCTTCTAACACCAAAGATGAACTAAAGGCAAGGATTATGGCAGCATTCACCAACTGAAATAAGGAGACCAACCAGAAGAGTTACAGGAGATTCTGAAGTTGTCTGATGGCTGTGATTGAAGCCAACGGCAATTTTATTGATTACTCTTTAGTATTTCAAGTTTGTGTAATTTTGGTAAATATATCTGTTAAAATAAAATGTCAGTGTTATTTTTATTTTTGTATAATTAAGATGACAATTTACCCATCGCACCTTGTGTACGTAGACATTGTTTGGGCTTTGCTCATTGATGCCCATTCATTTTGCCAGTACTCTATCATACCTCTTTTTTTCTTTAGTAATTTTCTGTTATTAATTTTAGCAGTAGATAGAAATTGACCAAAAACCTCATGACTGAAATTTAGCAGACAAAAGCTGTCAATGATTGTGTTAGCATAAAGTCACAAGTCATTGTGACTGAGGGTTTAAGCATACTGGCCATGTTCAATTACTGACCAGGGTCATATAATGCACTCTCTCCCAGAAACTGTAACTAAGGCCTGCTCAGCATAGTTTCAGTATAAACCACAGGTTGGCTCTGTGGATGTTGAAGAAATACAAATGTCTGCAACATGGATTAGCTAGCCATGCAAGTACAGTCTCCTTAGACTTAAACTTATTTCTCACCGATGGATTACAGAGGTAATGTGGTGGGTTTGCTACTATTTAAGTGGTATGCCATGTTCTTACTGTTAAGGTTTACCTCAGCAGGACCAGGGAATGTAGTTCGTCTGAGCACTTTCCATGGAAGTAGCAATAGAGCAGCCAGAGGCTTGCCACATCCCACCTGTGGGAGAGATGTTGGAGGGTGGAGAATAATTTGTTACCCACAAGAGCTCGGAGATGCTTTTGAACTCTATCAAGGCTGGAGAGTGAGGTCTGGGCAACTCCTGTCCAAATATGACAACTGTACTTCATTTTTGCCCTGATCTGGCTCTTATTAAGGTAGAGGATAGCAGGAGAAGTCAGGTACTTACTGGAGTGGTACAGGGAGCCGACCATTTTACCTGCATCCTTAGCAATGGATCGTATGTACAAATTCCACTTGAGGTCGAGTGTGAGTTTGAAACCCAACAGTCTTTCAAGGCAAAGTTTTTCCCTGAGAAGACCTCTGTTGATGGTAGTTTGGGGCCAGATTAGTGATGATGGAATGTAACTAGCTTGATCCTCGAGGCATTGAATGTAACCAGACATTTTTTACCCCATTAGGCAGTTTGTGCAAGATCAGAAGAGAGTTCAGTGACCAATTTCTACCCATCAAGAGTTTTAGTGCTGCATATATAGTCATATCATCAGCATAGATGTTTACAAATGATCTGAGTATATTCTTAGGCAGATCATTTATGTAGATCAAAAAGAGGGTTGGTCTGAGGAATGACCCCTGGGGGATGCCTGTGTTGACCTCTAGGACTCTGGAGGACTCTTCAGAGACCTACATGTTAAGAAGGATTTTATAACTGAGAAGACCCTTCCAGTGATTCCATAACTGGAGACATTGTGTAGTAAACCTTTGTTCCACACCTTGTCAAAGACCTTTGCGATATCTAGTGTTATGGTCTTTGAGGTGTGTTTGTCGTCAAGAGCCTCACTGATTCTGTGAGTGATGGTAGTTAGGATGTTGGCAAATATGAGAAAGGCAGACATTTTAAAAATGTAAAAACAGATGAAACATGAAATAAGCACTTTATTCAAATTAAATATAAGCTAAATTTTCATTTCACTCTTTGATTGGATGCCCTCCTGATGTGGATGCTAAGAGCTGTTGCACCCTCTACCCCCACTTCTACATGCTACTTCCTGAGACTGATAGCTGCCAACAAACCTCAGTATTTCATAATTTTTACACAAAACATAATAAAATTCTATAAATTATAAATGCAGAAAAGGTAGTATTTGATTTCCTGAGACTGATAGCTGCCAACAAACCTCAGTATTTCATAATTTTTACACAAAACATAATAAAATTCTATAAATGCAGAAAAGGTAGTATTTGATTAAATAAAGAAAAAAGTTACGGATTTTTCAAAATAATATTTATTTCCATAATTTCTGAAACAATGAGAGGAAATCACTCAGTTTAAAGATGATTTTAACTGAATTCATTTTTAGAAAATTATTTTTACTTCAACTTATTTCCTGTGAATTTTCCCTTGCAAACAGAACATTGAACTGTTTTCAATTGTGTTTTCTTGGAAGATATTAATAAATGTCAAAATATTGAAACATGTTGCATTTTTCATAAGATGAAAGTTATTTAATCGGGATTGTTTTCACTTACTTTCATCTCACTTTCCGATGCAGCACATGCACTTAAATGGCTTCTGTTGAAACACCAGTTCTTGTTTAATTACAAAATTTAATCAACATCAAACCTGATGAGTAACCATTTGGGAATACGAGGTGCTTTTAGCTTGTATATGTGGTTAGTATAATGGATAGTGTTTGGTATGTAATATCAGAGAGATGAGTTTGAATTCCAATTGTGTTTGTTATTTTGACTTACACACAAATACTCTTGGGAAAGGTATGAATCCACTTCTTTTCCCCCCAGCTATGGGTAATTAGTAGAAATTTTATCTGAAACTCATTAGTATAGCAGTAGGCATCCATTATCTCTTATTTTGACTTACACACAAATACTCTTGGAAAAGGTATGAATCCACTTCTTTTCCCCCAGTTATGGGTTAATTAGTAGAAATGTTATCTGAAACTCATCAGTATAGCAGTAGGCATCCATTATCTCTTATTTTGACTTACACACAAATACTCTTGGGAAAGGTATGAATCCACTTCTTTTCCCCCAGTTATGGGTTAATTAGTAGAAATTTTATCTGAAACTCATCAGTATAGTAGTAGGCATCGATTTATCTCTTATTTTGACTTATACACAAATACTCTTGGAAAAGGTATGAATCCACTTCTTCCCCCCCTCCAGCTATGGATTAAATAGTAGAAATTTTATCTGAAACTCATCAGTATAGTAGTAGGCATCGATTTATCTCTTATTTTGACTTATACACAAATACTTTATCTTTTCCCCAGCTTGAAACTCATGAGATTTAAGATAATGGTAGTGTCTTGTCTGATAAAAAATTCAGTCCTTTTGTGAGCAATGTCTGGAGTGGCTTAACAGTCCAATCATTGAATGGCACTCTCTTCTGCAGGCATGGCAGATAAAGCTAGAATGTGGAATGAAGGTTTGAGGTAGCTCTCTCTACTTTCTGTGTTGTTTTCTGATCAACATTGGTTTTGATTTTTCCTGTCCTTCATAAGTCCTCCTTGAACAGCATGGCACCAGCTGCTGAGATTGTCTGCTAGCTATTCCCAGCTACTAGAGTTAATGCCTATGAGTTTCATTA
Source organism: Acanthosepion pharaonis (assembly GCA_903632075.3). Taxonomy (NCBI): domain Eukaryota; kingdom Metazoa; phylum Mollusca; class Cephalopoda; order Sepiida; family Sepiidae; genus Acanthosepion; species Acanthosepion pharaonis. The sequence goes on from CAHIKZ030003216.1 coordinate 558,983, forward strand.
TTATCACCAAAAAATGGTAATACAATATTCACTTACAAAAGAAAAGAAGCATTTTTCTTACAAACCCTAAAATATGTTTCGTCTTTAAATAACCTACAAAAGTTTGATAAGCAGTCGAAAAAGCAATTCGGTCAGTCAATCATCATATAATAATTGTGCTTGTCCCTGCCTTCATTAGCTCCTGCAATGTTTACACCCTGCCAATGTCTCATAAATAATGAAATATTCTGTTTTGATTATGTGGAAAGATAAAAGAGATATCAGAGACACTACTTGGTTTCAGTGAAAGAAGTGTTTAAGGTCTCTTGCTAATACCTCATAAATAATGGACTATTCTGTTTTGACCACATGAGAAGACAAAAGACATATCACAGACGCTATGGGCACTGGTGTAATGGTTAGCAAGCTTCTCTCGCTAGATCAATTATGACTGAATAGTGAGTTTGATCTTTACTGGGTGTCCAATACTTTTGGCCTTGCGCCACATCTAAGCTACACTTAAAAAATCATGAGTTCACTTCAACATGGTGTAATGGCTTGCAAGCTTGACTTGCTAGATCAATTACAGCTGAGTAGTGAGTTCGATCTTCACTATATACTCCACACTTTTGGCCTTGTGCCACATCTAAGCTACACTTAAAAAATCATTTTAGGCATTTTGACATGGTGTAATGGTTTGCAAGCTTGCCTCACTAGATCAATTACAGCTGAGTAGAGAGTTTGATCTTTATTGGGTGTCCAATACTTTTGGCCTTGTGCCACATCTAAGCTACACTTAAAAAATCACCATATCAAAGATGCTTCTTGGTTTCAGTGAGAAAATGGAAGAAAGAAGGAAAGATAAAAATGTTTATGGTCAGTTTCAGTGAAATGGAAAAAGTTTCAAATCTTTTCATTTGTCCCTCCTTAATTTTTAGCCTTTATCCCTCTGTATGTAACTTCATTTCCTGTACAAAAATTAATATTTATGATTGCTATTGCAATACTTTTTTTTAAAGTTGTTAAGTTCAAATATTTAATGATGCATTGAGGGAATTTCTACAGATATTTTATAGTTGTAGAATTCATCATGACCTTATTCAATCATTAACTGAAGAATAAAGATTCATCAGAAATTTAAAATAAGAAAACCATGAAATTTTCATGTATTAATTTTCATGTACAATGATACCTCGGCTTAAGTCATTTTGAGTTAAGTCATTTTCGATGATACGTTGGTTTTTTGTAAATATTATATGGAAAAATAAAACTCACCTTTGGTCATCTTACATGAGTTTACTTCAGCCATTAAAAATATTAGATACATCAAACACTAAAATAACAATAAACACATATAAAATCATATTTGAATAAATTTTTAAATTATATTATGCATACTATATATATATATATATATATATATATATATATATATATATATATATATATATATATATATATATATTAAATATCATAAAATAATCAAAAACATAAAAGTTAGCATAATAAAATGTTCTTTCTTCAAATTCCTGATGACAGGTGGCATTTATACATTGTTTTCTGCTCCATCACCTATTTTGAATTCAGACTTGTTTACATCTGTGCTCTGCCATTGACATTTTATCAATTACATTTCAGTTGTGATTTAGAATACGTTTTTACCCATGACTACAAAGGAAAGTCCCTGTGCAAGTGCTAATGCTAAGCATAAAGCAATATCGCTGGAAGATAAGGTGGAAATTAATTTATTCAGAATACTGTATGTATCCTGATCTGGAACAAATTAACGACGTATGGTGAGGTATGCTTGTGTTTCATGTATTACACTTAATTGTGTTTCCTTATAAGTCTTGTCAATGAGAATGATAATAGTAATATTAGCCGTTTCCCTGTAAGGAAACATTTGGCATTCTTTGAGCATCCAGTTCTATCTTTGGTTGAAATTTATATCTTTCTCTTAAAACAATTTTTTAAGGAAACAGGTTTCTCAAGTCTAGTAGCTTTTATCACTTATTCCAGTATTGATGGGCGTTTCCTTCCAAACCTTCTATTTGATGTGGTGTGAAACATCTTGATTATGTTGTTATTTTCTCTTTGAATTACATGTGCTATCCATTTTAGTTTTTGCTGGTGTTGGTAGTCCTCAAGTGATGTGGTTTCTGTTATTTGGTACAGTTCTTTGTTTGTGATTCTGTAACAACAGTTCACAATGCTCAAAGCAAGGTGATCTTTACTAAGACCTTCAGGCTTTTCTCACTCAAAGCCATTGATCTTAGGAAGTGGTTGTATACAGGTGAGAGTTTAGATATTTCTGAATGGGTTTGGCATTATGCATGGCATCCATATTAAAGTCTTGATCTGACAAGGTTATTTGAGAATGTGAAACGAGTTTTCAGCTTGATGTTTTGGTTTGGTAGAAATTTGCAGTGTTGAGTAAAACTATTGGGTTGAGGCATAATTATTAGGCGTTTTTGTAGGCAAGTTATTTGTTAATAAAATTTGTTGTTTTGCTTACTTTTTTTAATCAAAATATTATTTTATTTTTAGGTTATAAAAATGCATGTCGATAATCATATGCCTTGGAATAATCGCTTAAAAATGTTATTGTTATGTTTCTTTTTTCATAAGAAATATTGTTTAAAAACGCCTGATAATTATGCACCAACCCAATACCTCATCAGATTGTATAAGAATTTGTCTTTATCATTTCATACTATTTTTTTACAGCACATTTTATTTACAGTTAGAAACTGTTCTTGATTCCCCACATTTTGGATACAGAATTTTTCTTGGGATGACATTTCTAAATTTGTTTACCTGAAATAAATAAGACAAGTTGACACTCTGCTTTTCTTTTTTTTTTTTGCTTCCACAACTTCATTCTAAATTGGAAGGCAAATGTTTTGAAACAAGATGAAAATATAAGATCCAGGTTGTAAAAGGTCAGACTAACAAAGTTAGGTCTTTTGTTCATTGCCAGCTGAGAAATTCAAAGAACTGCCAGTGGCCAATTCATTCTTACTGATTCTTATGCATTTTAGCAAATTTCTTGTCTGGTGCAGACAGCCTCAGGTCTGCTTCTACAAAGATTCCAAAGATATTGATTTTTTTTGATTTTTTTATTCAGGGCCCTGGTACTGTTTCTACTAACATCTGTAGTTGGGGGGGGGGATACCAGGAATTCTTCAAGTTGAAAGATTAAAAACAATATGAATGCTAAAGAATAGAGACAAGTAGAAGAAAGCTGAAGTGAAAGAAAGTTAAATAGAAAGAAAGGAAGAAGAAATTGGAAGAAAGACAAGAACAAAGAGATATAAAAGAAGGTAAAACTAAAGAAGAGAGAAGAAAGGAAAGTGAATAATGATTTGAAAAAGATCAGAAAGAACAGAGAAGAAGAAAAGAAAAAAAGGAAGGAAATAGAGGAAGAGAATAAATAGGGAAAGGAAAGAGAAGTAAAGGAAGCAGGAGAAGATAAAGATGCACAAAGCGTGATAAATCTGTAGAAAAAATGGTAAATCTAATAAAGTTGAAATAATGCAATGGTGAGAAAAAGATTATCAAGAAAGAGATAGAATAAAGAAATGAGTGAAAGAAAGGAAAGAAATTAGATGCAAAAAAAAAAAGATGAAAAAGTAGAAAGAACAAAAAGAGAAAATGGGAAAGAAAAGATAAGGGAGGAGGAGGAAGGAAGAAAAAAATATTGAATTCTAGTTACAGCAGAGAGTAAGTAAAGAATATAAGAGAGGGGAAGAAAATGGGAAGGAGTTGTATGAGAGATAAGGAAGAGCATGAAGAGAAGAAGAAACGTGGCTGTAGATGAAAATAAAGAAGGAAAAGAAAAGGGAGAAGGGGAGGAGAAAATACAGAATGAGTAGCAGGATGATAGGAAGTAGGAAAAGAGAGAGGAGAATAGACAGAGGGAAGAGTAAGGTAGAGAGACTGCAGGTAACATTGATTATGAGGGGAGAACAAACAGGTAAAATGAGAAAGGAGGAGGAGGAGGGCAAAAGGCAGAAACCTTTCTACAAAACTGCCTTAAATATCAAAACCAGAATATTGAAAGCTAAACAGAGAGAGGTGTGAAAAAGGAAGCGAAACATAAAGAGAGAGAGAGAGAGAGAGAGAGAGAGAGAATATTGTGATGCATATGTAAAAGAAAAAAAAACTGACAGATTTTAAGTGGTGTTGGTGGTGGTTGGTGGGTGCATTATACTCAGAATAGATATTTCATCTATTTCACATCTCTTTAATTTCTAGCCCTTGCATTTCCAATCTGTCTAGTTTTTATACAGTGGTTCACTCAATACAAGGCCTAAGAGTCACTCAAGGTAGAGGGTTACTGAATGAATCTGTTGTAAGGAATGGGAAAAGAGGAAGTAAGAAGTACATATTAAGAGGATATGTAGGATAGATAATAGTTGACCTAAACTTGAAGAAGAGATTAAAATCATAGTGATCAGGGTGTTGGCACATCATTCTAACTTGTGTTCACAGAAGGATCCCAGTTTAATATTATTCCGGAATGTACAAGGATATTGAACTCTTTGAATGTTCCCCTGTTTTGTCATTCTGATCTTATGAAGGATGAGGGAAATTTTTTGTCAAAGAGAGAAAAAAAAAATGGATTAATGAGAGAATTAAGATGGTTAAAGCTTGGAGGGTGTGTCTCACCACAGATCATGCAGAAAAGACTTTGCACTCAATGTGAAGCCAGATGCAGGGTTGGCCTGAGAGCTTCTGAGTCCATTTTCTTTTACTTGAAACCACTCTGCACATCCTGGGTATGACGATGAACTACATCTGGCAGCAAGGCCTCTGATCGGGAGATTTTGAGGAGTGTGGAACCACCTCTTAATTGCTGTTGTTCCCAGGTCCAACTTGACCCAGGGTAGTAGCACGTGTTAGATCAGTGCACTCTTAATACATTTTTTTTTTAGTGAGTCCTTTGCTCTCCTGATTAGACTGTCATTTATTAAGTTGAAATTGTGGTCAGATTTGTTAGAGTGAACAACCAGAGCATTTAAAGTGTTGCTATGCAACATCTCACAATTCTGAGCAATAATCCTAAGACCAGGAACATATATAATATCACCAATCATCACAAAAAGAAATAGTAGCACAGTTTGGTATATGAGCTAATAGGGAAAAAAAGAACAGATATGAACATTACTTACATTATTTGAACTATTGTTCTTATCTTTGTCACCATATTTATTACAACGTTTTGGCGGTTATACGCTCCGGCCTTCTTCAGGTGGTTGGAATGTCGAACTGAAACCTTTATTTCGCTCACTGGGGTAGACTGTTCTACTTCCATGTGCCACATTTAAGGACACATGGCACAGTGGATAAAGGCATTAGTTAGATTCAATGACAGGACCCAAAGAGTGCGAGTTCAATCATCATCATCATCTTGCAGCCTCAGCCGAGATTGAACTCACTAATACTTTGATTGGTGTAGTTCATAATCTTGTCAAATAGCTGAATTCTTGATGCTTCGCTAGGGCTATCAAGGGTGTTTTTATCGTGACACCATCACTAAATGGATTGCCAACCAAGGCTCAGAGAGACTCCATTCACCCTCATCTAAGAGCAGGTTTTGAATTCAGAGTTTTTCCTTCTCCTAGACCAGTTGCCATCCAAGGCTATAGAACCCAGTCTGTCCTGCTATTTACCCATAGCTGGAGGGAGAAGAAAGAGGATTCATACCTTTCCCAAGGGTATTAGCACATAAGTGAATGTAATGGATTCGACTAGAATTCAAACTCGGCTCTCTGATTCCTCAATCCAAGCCGCTATCCATTACTCCACGGTGCCTCCTCACTACCCACTTTCAAAGGGAAATTAACAGAAGATAACTGATAACTGACATCCATTAAACATGGCACATGGAACTAGAACGGACTACCCCAGTGAGTGAAATAAAGGGTTCAGTTCGACATTCCAACCACCTGAAGAAGGCCAGAGTGTACAACAGCTGAAATGTTGTAATAAATATGGCGACAAAGATGAGGACAATAGTCCGAATAATGTAAATAATGTACATAATACCTCATCTCAGAAATATAGACAAAAACAGATATCAACGCGGAGTGGGCTGATTTAAAATCCACCACACACACACACACACATATATATATTTGTGTATTTAGGCTGCAATCCTTTTTTCATGCACATTTCATTGAATACAACAGACAAGGTTCTTTGATTTAGTTTTTTATACAATTTCTCATGTGATCTAATAATTTTTTTCTTTTCAGATGATAAATTATATAAAAACTCAATGATATCAACTATGGACATGGACACAATATCTTGACCATGTTTTGAAAATGAAAACATTATATAAATACAAATATAAAACAATCTATTTCTTGTTAGCAGTTAATATAATTCAGCCTTGAAAATGGTTAAATGTATAGCCGAAAGCGCTCGATTAAAAAGAACATTCAGACAGTTTTTATATAATTTATCATCTGAAAAAAAAATTATTAGATCACACAAGAAATTGTATAAAAAAACTAAATCAAAGCACCTTGTCTGTCAAATTCAATGAAAAAATATAATAAAGTTAATTGGTAATCTGTATGGAGAATTCCAGGGAGGATATAAATCCCAAGAGCTCAATGTACTAAACAGAGCAAGTAATAATTAATTAACAAATTGGAGAATGGATAATACCAGGGAGGAAACATGGACAAAATTCAGTCTTCACATCTTTATGATCAAGGAACACATGGGGCAGGGCAGATAAAAGAACGAAGCGGCTAGTAGATAACCATCAGTTGACTGGCAGCAGTACTGACTAACATAGGAAGGAGACAACATCGAGCTGGGTTTGCTGTGTTATACTATGATTAAATTCATACAGTTAGGCTACTAAAGAGGAAATCTTATTGGAACAACTGCCATGAAAAATATTTATAGAAAATACACAAGGAAGCCATGACATGGTTATCGGAAAATGACTGAAGTCAAGATACCAAGTCTCCAATTTCTTAATTAATTATATATATATATATATATATATACACACACCCCCATATATATATATATATATATATATATATATATATACATGCAATCGTTAGGCCACAACTGTATCTAGCATGAAACAGACTGTCACCTCTAAGTGTTGACTTCTATGTTCACTTTTATATTTACACACACTCTATCTCTGATATTGAGTACTTTATCCCATGAATATAGCACATCTTAAGACTATATTTCTTTATATACATATAAATATATATATATGTGAGCAACCAGTGCATTTAAGGTGTTGTTATGCAGCATATCTCTGCAATATTCATATAGTCTTTCTTTTTAATGTTTCTGGATGTTTCGCTGATGTACACCAGTGGGTCTTTTGTACAATCTATTTTGTATATTCCAGCTTCTGTCCTATTGTTGTTGTTATTTCATTTATTATTTTATCACTTATCTATATTTCTCACAATTTTTCCTACACAGAGAAATTATATCACATCTTTTTTTTACTTGTTTCATTTTAAGCAAGGCGATATTTCCACTGTAGTGTAAAGATTCATTCTTTAAGAAGAAAATGTTAGTGAGGAAAAATGACAATAAAAGAACAGGAATTAAGAAGTGAGAAGATAGCAATTGATGTTGCATTTAAACTTTTGAAGATCGTAGGTAACAGTAAAACAAATAACCAGAAGAGAGTTCCACAGGCGAGATGGGCAAGAGAAGAAACTATTAGAATAGAACTTACATGGTTACATATAGCTATTTCAACTGTAAAATGGTGAAACCTAGTTGTCAGTCTAGTACTATTGTAACACTATTGTGACACTGGTAGTATGAAATTAGGGTTAAAGGAGTTCATGTGAAACCCCATATAGAAATTGGAAAATTGGAAGGGTTAAAAAAATGTTAAAATTGGTAAGATGAAAAAATGAATTTATATATGGAGCAAGGAAAGACGAGGAATATTTTTTTCCTGATAAACTGATGGGCAAATAGGATTGTTATCGATCCATAAAGCTAGAATGTAAGCAGCCTAAAATATGTCCTGAGGATTGAGGAATGTGAAAATTCTTTGACATCCGAAAAATAGAAATAATTTTTAAACACAAAAGTCTGTTACCGGAAATTATTGTAGAAGAATTTATTGTTTTGAATAACTGATCACTTTGTTTGAGGGTCAGTGTCATTTCTCCAAGGTTGGAGAAAATAATTAATTGTATAAATATTGATGAGTCCTGAGGTGTGGTAGGAGTTAGGCTAAATACATATAAGCAGAAATGAGACAGCAGCGGATGAAGGAACTGCTGAACCCCACATGACCTGCTGCCTAGAGAATTCCAAACTGACCTATTTCTTTGTATGTTTTTAACCCACTCCAAGTTTTATAAGAAAGAGATACAGTGTCACAATAGGGAGTTTAATGGGAAGGTTTAATTTTGTTGTATCAACAATTATATAAACCAATTGAAAATTAACCCAATGACCTTCTTCGTTATTTTGTTATGTTGTCTTTTCACCAGTGGAAGCATTCTTTGCCATCTTGTAGCATGGTTCTGTCACAGCTTGATTCAACAATCAAACATGGATGAAATTCAGTCTTCACTTATCTGTAATCAAGGGAAGCATAGGGCAGGGCAGATGAAAGATTGAAGCGGCCAGTTGATAACCATCGGTTGACTGGCAGCAGTACTGACTAGCATAGAAAGGACTCAAGTTCGAGCTGGGCTAGCCATGTTATACTATGATTAAATTCATGCAGTTAGGCTACCAAAGAGGAAATCTTATTGGAACTACCATGAAAAATATTTATAGAAAATAAACAAGGAAGCCATGTCATGGTTATCGGAAAATGACTGAAGTCAACATACCAAGTCAGGACCTGTTTCATTACAGATCCTTCTTTGAATTTCATCAAGAATCTTGAGATATATAGCAGGATCACCAGACCAAATGGGGCAGCAATATTTGATGCACAAACAAATGGTAGATTTATAAACATGCAAGAAGGATTCTGGAAAAAAATTGTCTTGTTTGACACAGTGAACCAACTTTTCTAGCAGCAGACTTAGCAATTGATTCAATATAATCATTCCACTTCATGTCAATGGAAAATGTGAGACTGAGAAGGTACAATGTATTGTTCTACTGGAATTTAACATCAGATATGCTGGTTGAAGACAAAAATGGTTCGCCAAGATGACTAAAAAGCAGCAGATTCATTTTGGAGGTGTTAAAGTTTACAAGCCATTTCTTGCTCCCACTAATAACAGATTGAAGGTTATTTTAGAGGTCAGCTGCTGGTTTTAATTTAACAGACCTATTGGATTTACTATTAAGACAGGAGTAAATAGTTGCGTTCTCAGGATAAATACAGTGTTGGGAACTGATGACATTGGGAAGATAGGATAGCGCCCTTTAGGATATCTGCTAAGAAAAGCAAGCAGTATATGAAAGGAAGAATATAAAGAAGGTTTTACTTGTAATTTTTCTCAGAGATACACGGCCAAACTGGGTGATATCTTTTATGTGCTTTTTTAGGACGCCGAACTGCTGCTGGCTACCATGTTTGTCTCTATCGGGAGCTAATCAGAGGCTGACTATTGTCAATCACAGAATACCGTCCTGTGACTCGCAGAGTCACATAGGACGTTAGTAATTTCGTCTCGGCATCCCTAGAATTCTTTCATAACATGTGTGACTGCGAAACAGTGACTGCGGAATATCTCTAACCCTTCTGAAGGACTTTTCACAACTTATAACAAGAACCTCAGTTATTAATAAAATCTGTCAGCAATTGTTAAATATGGGAAAACGTCATTTGAAATTATGTACAGGGTGCGAGTGCTTATTGAGGACATTTTCAGTATGTTAAATAAACAGCAATATCTTAGCAAACAATTTATATATTTAATTCAAATTGACACAAATATCCTTCATGATACTTCTTTATCTAATTATTCTATGAAACCACCTTTGGCTTCAATGACTGCTTCTATTTGGGCTTGAAACCGTCCACAAACTGCACAATGGCGGCCTTCAGTGCAACTATGGTACTATGAGGATGTTGATTAATCTCCCTTTCAACAACGCTCCACATGTAATAGTCCAAAGGATTTAAATCTGGCGAGTTAGGGGGGAACATTTTGGAGGTCACATGATCGTAAAAATTCTTTGATAATCAATCCTGAGTTACAATGTGAGAAGGTGCAGAGTCTTTTTGAAAGACATATGGCCTTCCACTGCATACTTTATTTATCCAAGGCTTAACAGCTGTTTTAAGAATATTAATGTATCCAGGAGCATTGACCCTATGACCTTGTGGGAAAATGTAAGGTGGCATGACATGACCTTCACTGCTCACAACTCCTAAAACCATCACAGTAGCCGGATATTTGGTGTGCATCACCCTGGGTACTTCAGAAGATGCACATAGCCACCTGTCATTCCATCTGTTTGTTTTCTGATCTTGGTCAAAATTTTTTTCGTCAGAGAAAAACCAAAACATGCCATGTTCGTGGGGATTTTTCACTTTGTTCAACAACCGTTTTGAACGCATGAGACGATTTTCTTGTGTCTTCGCCGATATGAATTGACCTTTCCTCATTACATGTGACTTATATATCGAATGTCCTGATGTACCACGGTTCTGATAGTCCACTCTGATACCTGGAGTTCTTTGGCGATGGACCTTATTGATCTTCCGGGTTTCTCATCGATGATGTTTTGAACATTCTTGTGTTCTCACAGTATCAGAGCGCTGTGAATGCTTTTTTCTTTTTGCTACAGGGGAAACATTGCCATCACATCCCTCTAGATCCAACCGAACCTTATGAACAAATGATCTGGCAACATGTAAAAAGTTACTGATTTTTAAATCACTATGTTTTGCAGCTAAAGCAACAATGACTGCATGTCTTTTCATTTCTTGGGTTAACATCTTCTCTGACTGGGGTATCTGAAATAAAAAAAAATATTATAAATGATTTGAGTGTGTAGTGAACTTAAAACAATATGTCCTCAAATAAGTCTGTTGTAAATCAGTTGATATTGTTTTTTATCAACAATCGATAATATTTAAGTTCTGTGTATAATTTTGATTCATCACTCACACCTGGATATTTATTAAACTTCTTCTATGTGCTGTGTCCATTCAGGACGTGGGCGATCATGGCTCTCCACAATTTCCTATCTTTTGTAGTTCTAAGCATATTTTTTCTTTTCCATATTTCTCCTAATCCTTGTTCTGCCAACCATTTACATTTAGTTCGTTAGGTCGGTTATGTGCTGCTTTCGTCTGTCTTTCTTACTTCAGTATGTCCTGTTAGTGTCAAATTTTCTAAGCCCCATTTCCTCATTATGTGTCCTACAAATTTCAACGGTTTCTTTCTGATGCTACATATAAATATACTTCTTGTTTTCATTTTCTTTAAAATTTCGTCATTGCTCACATGTTCGGTCCAGCATACTTCTGTAAAACCACATTTCTGTTGCCTCGTCTCTTTTCATCGGTGAGGAGATTGTCCAGCGTTCACTGACATATAGTAGGATTGATATTACACAGCACATTAACACTCTTTTGCTTGTGTCAGTAATCTGAAATAGAAAATTATATTATGTAGGCGTGACAAGACTTTCGGACTACCCTGTACATGAGTGATTCTAGTGCTTTTAAGATTATTACTAATTTGCATGCGTGGTCAAAAACCTGAATAAAAAGGTGAGCGGCAGGGTTCTACAGAGTTTGACTCGTGCTGGATCGGGCTCGATCCAGAAGGGTGCGGCAATTAACTGCAGGTTCACAAGTGAACAGGAAATTTGTCACATTATCAAAAATATTATTGATCGCTGAAATAAATGGAAGATTTTTTCATCTACCATATTTAGTCATGGTTTGGATTTCGTCTAGACGTAGAAGAATGAGTAAAATGGGCTTGCTAATTAGATATCCAAGCAAAGTATTAAGAAACAGGAAAGCCTTCTGCAGAGAACCGTGTGGGTTTGAGTGTTGTTGTATTAGGAACACGTGCTGTTTATTCCTGTTAGAAGAAGGTCCAACTACAAGAACAACGCGGACTCAAGTTGAGTCCAACCGAAGATGTAAAGAAAACAAACAAGACCAATATATATATGCCAACAAATGTATGTATTAAACAACAAATTTACAAGTGACAAAGACATTAACATTTGTGGTTTTGTGTGAACGTAAAGAGTTTGTATTTTGGTGAATGTTCGTACGTACGTGTAAGTGTGTGCATGTTTCATGTCGTTTCCCCACAAGTGGGCGAAAACGCTGATCTCCGTGAGCGATCACATTTTTAAATGTGTCCGCTGAAATGCAAAGTAGAAAAGAGAACTAGGCAAGAAGTTGCCCAATATTTATAGTGTAGAGAGAGCGACCCCTAGAACAATTAGGGAATTAAGGAGGATCTAACTCCGACACTTCCCTGGAGTGACTAGGCCACTAGTCAACACAAGAAAGGTTTCATCGTTGCAACCTGGTGTCTGGTTTTATTAGCCCACATTTCGTTATCTTGATCCTGAAAAGATCTTCCATTGGGTAGTTGAAACGTCGGCCATTCCAGATGATTTCCTGGGATGGAGTAGGATACAAAGTGACAGAAAAAATCGAGGTACATTCTGCAAAAGACAGAAAATGTCTTTATTCATACTTTCTTCTTTTTCGTTCTTTCTATAACTTGGAATAAATACATAATTATTTTCATGAGCTTTCCTCTTTGGTATCTCGGCCATTTTTGCCTTCCATCAGCATGGGTAATGCTAACTTCCAGGAGAGAAACTCATTGTGCCTTCTTGGTTTCACATTTTCCATTGACACGAAGTGGAATGATTATATTGAATCAATTGGCTAGGTCTGCTGCAAGTAAAGTTTCGTATCGTTCCAGACAATTTTTCTTACCAGAATCCACCATGCACCTTTATAAATCGATCATTTGTCCGTGCATTGAATATTACTGCCACATCTGGCCTGGTGCTCCTGCTATTGATCTCAAGATTCTTGATAAAATCCAAAGAAGAGTCGGTAATGATACCGGTCCTGACCTAGCATCTTGACTCCAGTCACATTTCCACTGCCGTAACGTAGCTTCCCTGTGTTTTTTTTCTGTAAATATTTTCATGTTCTAATGAGATTTCCTGCTTTTCACCTCGACCACATAAATTTGATTTACTAGATTGGCAACTATCCATTCTAATAGATTCTTTCCTAACACTTCTCGTCTGTGGGCCTCTATTCCGGTTTCTTGCTTTCTTGGAAACCATAATATTCAAAAATTTAAATGCAACATCAATTGCCATCTTCTGTTTTCCTGAATTCTGTTCTTTTATCATCCTTTCTCTTTACTAAAGTTTTCTCGTTTTTCTTTCACTTTCAGTAACCTCTTACGTCTTAGTGGCATTATCGCTTTGCTTGGGATGAAATGATTTAAAAAAAATCCTTACTATATTTTTCTTTCTCAGTATTTGGTCAGTTTAGTTAATCTGGTGTACAGCATACGATGGCTAAATTGTCTACATTATATATTTTTTAATTTTCACATGCGCATTGTTTATTTTATTTTTTTTATTTTGTCAACTGCACAGTATGGTAGGAGCATTTGGGAACCGTCTGTGAGAACAAAAGAGCACCATGAGAGAAATTTACACCGCGAGAAATTTGGAAACAGCATGCTGTACTGCTTGGCATTCATGCTGGAATCTCTATTACGAACATTTCAGAGTGTTTGGGTGTCAATCTGAAGACAGTGCAGAGGATTCGGGAAGAGTTGGATGAGTCTAATGGTGATTACGAAGGTACGGCAGATCGGAAAACTCACTCTGATCGTTCTGACTAGAAAAGAACTCCCGAATTTGCTGGTGAGGGCTTCAGTTTCAACACAGAGGCCTACATCAAGTGCCTTAAGTGGGTAGTGCTTCCCTGGATCAAGCGGGTGGCTACTGGAAGACACTCTGCACCATGCCACACAAGCAGGAAAACCCATACATGGCTGTCAGAAAATTTCTGAGGCCACATTACCCCATAGATCTGGCCACCTAACTCCTCAGACTACAACCTCCTTGGTCAGTATGTGTGAGGTTCAGTTGAGCGAGAGAGCAACAAAACTCCTTGTAACACCAAAGATGAACTGAAGGCAAGGATTATGGCAGCAATCACCAACGTAAACAAGGTGGCCATCAAGAAGAGTTGCAGGAGATTCCGAAGTCGTCTGGAGGCTGTGGTTGAAGCAAATGGTGATTTTATGGAAGAAATTTACTCTAGTATTTCAAGACATTTTTGTGTAGTTTTGGTAAATATATCTGTTAAAATGAGATGTCAGTGTTATTTTTATTTTTGCGTAATTTAGACGACAATTAATCCATCGCACCCTGTATATCTACTAGTTATATAACTGATACTACAGGAGGGAGGAAGGAAGGAAGAAAGAACCGCTCTATGTGTTCGCTTTGGTTTCGTTACGTGATTAGGGCATCGATAGTTACGTTTGCCTCCCGTCAGTTCGAAACATCGACATTCGTCCTTTTCACTCTGAATTTTATCACCGTCAATTTCACAACTGAAAATCACTGTCTTTTTTACGGTCTCCGATACCCGGACTCAACACGATGATGGATCAGAGAATTCAAATCATTAATTCTATTTTTACAAAGCTTTCTTTGTTCACAATTGCATGGTCTAGATTTTGGGTTTGGGAATTTCTTCTCAATGTTTTTTTTTTTGTTTGTTTGTTTCTTTTGAGAAAAATATTTAAAAAATCAACGTGATTTCGGGTGGTTGGTATTTTAAGAAAATAACTTCTAGCTAGGGAATCTTATTCCCTGGAATCAATCACCTGTCAAATGCGATGCCTCTCATGGACAGTGGGGAGAGGGTAGAGGCAGGAAATTGCCAGTCTTGTTGGATTTCCTTAGATTAAATTCCGGTTCAATTTCCAGGGAAACTCGAATCCAACTTCCCTTATCGAACTATAGAGGAGTTATAACTAATAATTATAATAATTATACTCCCCAACATTTATATATATAAAAAAATACTCGTAAAAATTAGAAACAGCAAGACTTGGAAACAACAAAACGAGTATTATTTATTATTTGGTTGAATTGTGCTGTTGGAGAAACGAGAGACAGTAATGCTGAGTAATATTGTGTATTTGGGTTCAAATGTAGATCAAATATGGATCGGAATCCACCAGAATAAGATAAAGAATGATTAAAGTGTATACAGTCTTTCTCGTATTTTTTTTTTTATAGATGTGTGTAATTGGTGTCGACATAATTTAATTGGAAAAATACAAGCATCTGAGGTTTTCTTACCTTGAATTTTTGTTGAATGTTAAAAGATAAATGTTACTTTTATGGCCTGAAAAAAGAAATGCAATTTTCGTTGACGCGCGTGTTAACGACCTGTCTTTGTAAATTGCTTGTCCGAGAATAAGAATGTCATGTATTTGTGTGTTTAGAGGAGAAAAGTGTGGTTGATTCTCATTGGTTTAGGATGAGTGAATTAATGATAATTATAATTGTTATAATTATTTTATTATAATTAATTTTTGACACTATAATTAATTTTTATTTTTTATGGACGTGACAAAGTGATAGTATAATTAACTTTTTATTTGTGTATATTTTATGGGTACGCCAGAACATAAATGACCGTTTTTAATAAGTTCTTTTCCTTCGATGCATTTCATTGCATTACAAGAGTAGTGAAACACTTTTTCTCTTGTCATCTCGACTCTATGCCACACAACTAGACCCAATGATATTTGATGAATCCTTAAGTGTAGACCCTTAAGCTGAATACTTTCGGAGAAAGGGCTTTCCAAGAAAGCTCAGCCAAATTGAACAATTGTTTACATAAATATATATTTACCAGTTTTTTCAAAAGAAGAATGATTTTCGGGAATCAGGTTATCTGAATTTGTTTAAGTGGCGGGCTGACCATGTGCTTTCTGGAACAAAAGAGACCTTAATAGAGCTTAAAGTAATGGTCAAACCACACCAATATATTCCTGGGACAATCAGGAAGGTTGAGCTCTTTATATACAGTTATCAACAGCATGTGTTGTAGAATCTGACAAAAAAAAAGAGACTCGTTCAAAATGTGGACAAAACACGTGAAGAGCAGATTATAGCCTCAGCTCTAAATGAACAGTCTGCCAAATTGCAACACCAGCTTTTGCAAAGACAGTGAGCGAGCAAGCAGATACATACGTCTGGTGCTCTATCATCATAATAGTTGCAAACTATTAGAAAAGAAAAGAAAATCACAAGTTCGAAACTAGAGAAAAGAAAATCACAAGTTCGAAACTAGAGAAAAGAAAATCACAAGTTCGAAACTAGAGAAAAGAAAATCACAAGTTCGAAACCCCTATCTAATCAAAACCTTAAATAGATTACTTTTTATTATAATGTTTTATTACATTCCGGTTTTCATTATTTTTCTAAGGCTTCAATTCGTCACAGGAATACGTCAACCCTAGTCCCGTGTAAAAAGTGGCTGGTTCGAGCTTGCGAAGTTTCGGTCATGAGTTTGAAACTTCTTCAGATATTATCTAACTAGAAGATGGGTGGAAGAATATCATGACCAATACGATCCCCAGTCAGTGACCAAAATAACTGACCCACATTCTCGGCCTTATTACTATGTCACGGGTCATGAGAAAGGATTATTGAACCTGACGTTATCATGGAAAGACACATATGTAAGCAGGATCGGATTATCCTTTAGGCTAGTATAGGCCGAGGTCTAGGGTTCATTAAGCTTTTATAAAGGATTGATTTTAATTTTGAAGATGTTTCATAAATTTAAATGATATCAATATGACAAACTCATATTTATTTCACTTTGCAGGAAGCAGACCAAGGAAATGAACGTTTTACTTTGTACAATTGTATTTCAAGTAGATAACGTAGAAGATTTAAATCTTTTTCAGATGTCATAACTTCTAAATAGTTTCATAAACTGAAATTATATCAATATGACAAAATAATCTTTATTTTAATTGTTTTATTGTTATAATGCTGGTTATAAAAATCTGTTTTAACTACAGTTGTGTTGAAATGTTTGGTTTGCAATAAATAGTAAAATAGTGGCATTTCTTAAAGAATATTTTTATTGACAAACAAAACATAGCTATTCTAGTTTATTTCATGAATTTGCAATAAGTTTACTTCTAGCTATGTGAATGCCGCTAAAATATATCAAGAAGAAAAATATTCAATACAAGTGCGGGCGAGTAAGAGGGTGGCTTCTTCTGGTGGGGGGATACCTTCATCAGACTTAGGGCCCCAAAAAGTAATAATCCGGTCCTGGTAACAATGCATGTAATGTGCTTTACAGCCTTTGCCGAGGATGAGGGAGTGTTACGTGCTGACGAATAAAAAAATGTTGCGCTAAATTGGTTGAATTAAATTCGACGAACAAAGAAATGAAGAGAATGAAATAGAAATTTTATTCTATAGGAAAATTTTGGTAAAAGGAATGATCAGGATCATTCCTGAAAGAGTGACAAAAACTGCGAATTTTCTTGTGATAGTACCCGAGATTTATCTTAACTCCTCACTGAGTCAGGTTGTGATACAAGGTCGGTTTTTAACTTGGGGTCCCGAGTGTTTCCATATTCGGGCCGCTAGTCTAAGCTGGTCGTAGCTTGTCTAAGCTGCTCAGAGCTTGTCTAAGCTAGTCGTAGCCGGTCATACCATCGTTACGTAACAGATGTCACGCAACAGTGGGTGGAACGCAAGGGAGGAGAGAAGCTCTCCGGCACGGAACAAATACTACAACCGCAGCATCTACCCCAACAGGGGGAAAAAAACCCTTCTCCTCCTCTGCCAATCCCCCGAAAGAATCCGGAAGGAAAGTCCCGGGTGGGGAAGGAACCCCTCCTTGTGATAGTACCCGTTGAAAAATAAATGGATGAATTCATTTTGCTCTTGAGTGAGTGAAAGAAAGCGGTGACTATGCCAGGTGTTCATTCCGAGGTACTTGGTGATTTGCGACCTTCTTGTTCGTGGTGTAACGGATAATGGCTTTGTTAACCAGAGAGCTGAGTTTCAATTCCAGTTGGGTTCGTTATATTCACTTACGCGCAAATACTCTTGGGAAAGGCATGAATCCACCTATTCTACCCCAGCTATGAGTTAATTAGTAAAACATATATAAAAATAACATTATCTCCAAAAATAAAATAAAGTTGCATACAAAATATTTAGATTCGATATTAAATAACACGTAGAGGTGTTGATATTCCGCTAAATAAAAACAACTAAACAAATATCAAGTTTGAAACTATGCTTACATGATAACTGCGTATTATTACAAATTTGGGAAAATGATATCATCATTAGTACACAGTTATCAATAACATTTGTAAATAAAAACAGATGGTTGCGTTTTACACTAATCACTGCATCCAGGATTTTTTTCATTTTTTCATATTATTTTAGATTAATCACTCCATATCATGAATATAAAAAAATTAAATAGAGCATTCCGATTGCTATGTAAATTAATTGTAAATTGAAGACCCCTATTCAAGCCAAAAGAAATATGCCCATACGAAGTGAAAATGTAACAAAATAAAAAAAATAACACACACACACACACACACACACACACACACACACACACACACTCTGTGAGAAGGGAATTAGGCCACTGGAAGTGGGATAAGCAAGTGAAAACGGTTTCTTTGAAGTTGCCGGAAGCTGAAAACAAAATTATTGTGAAAGCGAGTGCGTTTCTTGAATTTTTCGTTGCTGACCGTGTTTATAATTATTTTTAAGATACTCGGTTGGTGCTTTTCAACGCCATGATAGAACGATTTGATTGGTTTATTATTTTTCCTTTCTGTCATGTGATATGGTTCTATATTGCATCTACAGAAAAAAAAAAGATTCAATGAAACTGATTTTGTCATTTTCAAAACCGAAGTCGCGAGTGTTGTTTCTTGTGTGCGTGTGTGTGTGTGTGTTTAGCCCACAAGTGGCATCTATTTGAATTGACCAATCAAGGCTCAGTAATCAACTTCTTCACATTCAGACTGATAACAAGAGGAAATAGAGACGATGCACACTGAAAATCGGTTACGGTTGTGTCATCGCATATTGAGATAGTTTATTGAGATTAACTTACGAACTTCCAGTTAATTAACATACTCCAAAATTTATAACATTTTATTTAATTCATCAGTTCCATTCCAAATGAAGTCTTCAACACATGTTCTTGAATGAACATGAAAATAAATACCACAATGCCGCACTAGTATTTGCTTTCCATCCCGTTCAATCCCAATCTCTGGGCTGTGCTATTCATAACTATCACCTCTTTTGTAAAATACTTTATCTCAATTATACATTTTTACATTCAGTCAGTCAGTTAAGTGTCATACGTGATACACGCTTGGATGATCATGTCTCTTTAGATTCATGACTGACGAGGCAGAAGATTTTCTGTGATAGACTGGTTGCCAACCAAGACTATAGGATCCAGTCTATCCTGCTATTCAACCCATAGCTGGAAGTGGGTAAAGATGGATTAATACCTTTCCCAAGAGTAGTTGCGTGTAAGTGAATGTCATGAACCCGACTAGAATTCGAACTTGGCTCTCCGATTTCTCATTCCGAGTCGTTCTCCATTACACCATCTGCACATCCCTCTTCTATTAGTCTGGCGAATATTACACCTTACTGATCTTTTGAATCTCCTGTACGAACACGAAAGTTAAGCAACATCTAGCCTGGTTAGTACTTAGATGGCTGATCATTTGGGAATAACAGGTGCTGTAAGGTTTGATGTACGGGTGGTGTAATGGAAAATAGTTCAAAATTGTTAAGAGTCCAATTCCTATTGGGCCTGTTTCACTTACGTGCAAATAACATTGAGAAATGTATGAATCTACGTTTTCTCTCCTCATCTATGGGCTTGTAAGGCTTGTATCACTAAGCCATTATTATCTTCCACAAAAATTAAATAAATTCTTACAGCCTAAAAATATTTTATGGCTTTAAATAACCTGCAAATGGTTGATAATCTATAAAAATCCAATCAATCTTTTGAATCTTTCGTCAAATTAAAATTTAAAGAATTCTGAGCTAAACGCCATGCATTTAAATTACGTTTCAGTATAACAGATGTAGTTACAGGTTCCCTATGCGAAATAATCATATCTTTTTTGTTTTATGAGCCATATCCCTTTACTACGTGGGCGATCATGGTCCTCCACAACATCCTATCCTCTGTAGCTCTTATAAATGTGTCATATAGGAATAGAATGTCGCTGCCGACATTTGGGTTTGAACACGAATCGCCAGAGAATAAGCACAGTTGAAATAATTAGATCACGTGACAGATAAAGAAAAAATATATATGGGAATTAGCGGCGTCTGACTAAGTATTGTTCGAAGGCACTACTATTATTGTATCCGTGATTTACAAAGTCTCTCCTACCAACGGGCATTATAAAAAAAATGTTTGTCACCTTATCCATTCCAATCCCTGTTCTGCCATCCTAAATGGAATGACAGAACAAACTCGTTAGATAGGTTACTTGATGTTTCCTTCTGCTCCTCTTGACTTCCATATTTCTTGGGAGTGTTAAATTTTCCAAGCCTTCTTTCCTTGTTATGTGTCCCAGAAATTTCAACTGTCTCTCTGATTCTAAGTACAAAGGTTCTTTTTGTTTCCATTTTCCTTAAAACCTGCTCACATGTTCCATGCATGGTATATATTTTTTCTGTAGAATTATGTCTTTCCTGATGCAAGTCACCTCTTCCTTAGTGAGGAGACTGTCCAGTATTCACTACCATATAAGAAGAATGATATTACATAGCAGCTCAGCACTCTGCTTTTCTATAACAAAATATGCATATTTTTTAATATTTCGTTGTTTAATTTTGTTAATTTAAGGCAAGATCTCATCATTTTAATTGAAATTGCTAGATGTAACAAGAAGTTCTATGCTAACAGTTTCTACTCTTGTACTTCTCGCTTGTGGAACTCTCTTCCAACTTTTAGCTTTCCGATCAACTTTGATCTTTAAAAATTCAAATGCAAAATCAACCGTTATTTTCTGTCTTCTTAATCCCTGTTCTTTTATTGTTCTCTCTCCTTAATAATGTTTTTTTTTTCTCATAATCAGTAACCCCTTGCGTTTTAATGGCTTTATTGCCTTGCTTGGGGGGATGATTTAAAAAAAATTGACAGGCATCTTTTGATATTCAAATGCACCATTGATTTCTGTCATTTCCTATCTCTTCATCTGTTACTGCTATATAGTAAGATAAATATAAAATTGCCGTTCAGAACTCTTTTCTTTGTCTATATTTCTGAGATGAGGTGTTTGTAACTATTTACACTATTTACATTGTTCGGACTGTTGTCCTCATCTTTACTGTCAAATTCACGACGTTTCGGCCATTGTGCGCTCCGGCCTTCTTTGGGTGATATACGTTGAAATTTCAAGCCGAACCCTTTATTTAGTCTACGGGGGTAGATTGTTCTAGTTCCACGTGTCATGCCTCACTTTCAGTTAATTCCCTTTAGTAACTCCATTCTCCAATTTTTTGTTCACTTCTGCTGTGGCCAGGTATTGAACTCACATCTCTTTGGGTCATATTACTGGATTACTTCAACCAACGCTTTTATTCACTGGCCCATCTGTACGAACAATGTAAATAGTGTAAATACTCTTTTCTTTGTTTGTAACAAAATTTTCTTATCTCTTAACACTATTCCTTAGTTTCTAGAATGCATCTTTCGCTATTTCTAAATGTCTTTGAATTTCTCTGTCACATTTTTCGTCGTCTGTTATTAAGCGACCCAGATAGTTAAATTTCTGTACCTGTTTGATTCTGGTGTCTCTAAAACAAAACAAAAAAAGAAATTTGGGTGGGAGCACTATTGTCCGGATCACACTCTTCTCCTAGCTTCTGAACAGGAGTAGATGTTCATCACTTATTTCCTGTTTAGGATTGGGTTTCCGGTTCTTTTTTCATCTCTATACTCCTAACGTCTCCGCCTGAACTCTGAAATTTTATTCGCTAATTAAATCTTGACCTCTTCAAGTTTAGAATTAGCTGTTTTTCTTGTTATCTTGGCCATTCTTACACTAATACAACTCCACACAGTAACCCTCTACCTTGAGGGGCCTTGTATTGGGTGGGGGGGAAACATACAGGGTTAGGGTTTATCCTGTTTAGGATTGGGTTTCTGGTTCCTTCTAAAGTCTACTTCAACACTATACTTCAACATCTCCACCTGAAGTCTAAACTTTTATTCGCTAACTAAATCTTGACCACATCAAGTGTAGAATTAGCTGTCTATATTTCCTGTTATTTTGTCCATTCTTACACCAATAGAACTCTAGTAACCTTCTACCTTGAGTGGCCCTCAAATAATTTAAAAAATATTAATAGCGGTATAATTGTTTGTTAATAATCGCAATTGATGCGTGGAAGTGAGTTACCCAATCCAACAATCACTTTGTAACTTTTGTCCTGTACTTTCAGACCCAGAGCCACACTTTAATTATAGTCCTGGGTATGACGATAAACTACATCCGACAACAAGGCCTCTGATCGCGAAATTGGAAGTTTTGAGGAGCGTGGAACCAACTCTTAACTGCTGGTGTTCCCAGGTTCACCCTGACGCAGGGTGGCAGCACCTCTTAGGATCCCAGCTATAGGCAAATAGTGAACCCCCAAATACTACGAAATATATAAATACATTATTATAATAAAAACATAAGCAATATATTATTATATAAATAAATTAACAACGATACATATTTATAGTGTTATGGTCCGGTTCCTTGTACCACGGTGATAGTCCAAGGTAGAACCAATAAAGAAGAACTCGAACACAGGTATGGAATAACACAGATATATTACAAACAGGAATATATACAGAGAAGTAGAAGTGTTAGTATGAACAATCAGGTTCAGTAGAGAGAACAATGTAGTCTCGACCAGTATCACTATTCCAATATCTTGCAGTAATTGTCTGAACGCGACTCTGTTTCGGACTGCCTCTGACTCAACTCTTGACTCGACTTGAACTAACGACTCCTTGCCTACTCCTGAGGTGCAGTATTTATTAAGTATGGAATAGTCCATTATTATTATTATGGGTAAGATCCCATAACATATAGTAGAATTACCAACAATACATTTTATAATAAAATAACCAACAATACATTTTATGATAAAATGACCAACAATACATTTTATCTGTAGTTGAAGCCATAAAACTGTGTTTAAAATATTCAGATTCCGACATTAAATAACCCATAGAGGTTGATATACCGCTAAACAAAATAAAAAAATTCATTAAAGTGAATTGCCATAGAAAAACTAACAACAGATCAAGGTGAGGGTTCTTAAATTTAATAGAAACTTTACACTGCTCTATTTTTTTTAATGGCATGCCTTTTCAGGGCGTAGGTGATCGTGACTCTCCACAGATTCCCTTTCTTTATGATTTGTCATGGCATTTTCTTAAATCATTTCACCCCTAGTAAGGTGATAATGCCACTAAGGTGCAACAGATTATTAGGTGTGAAAGAGAATGAGAAGACTTCAGAGAGGATAAAGGGATATAAAAGAACATGATTCAAGGAAGACACAAGATGGTGATTAACGTTGAATTTACATTTTTGAAGATTGTAGGTAGCAGGGAAACAAGAAATTGAAAGAGTTTCACAAGCGATAAGTGTGAGAAAAATCCATTAGAACAGAACTTATGGAACTTACTTATAGCTAATTCAACAGTAAAACGATGGGACTTCAATCTGCCATGAAAATATTTATAGAAAAGAAAGAGGGAAGCTACTTCAAGGATGGTGTGAAAGTGACTGAAGTAGAGATGCCGTGTCAGGGCCGTGGATTCTTTGGATTTTGTTAAGAATCTCAAGATATATAACAGAAGCACCAGATCAAATATGACAGTAATATTTAATGCACGGATGAATGCTAAAATCGGTAAGATGGATTTTGACGTGAAAAATTGTCTGGCACAACACAGTGAACCAACTTTCCTAGCAGCAGACTTAGATAGAAAGATGGCGGAGTTGTTTCCTACTGGTTTCTCCACAGTTTGGGATTTAGAGTTTTCATTCTCTTAGGCTGGATGCCACACGAAGCTAGAGATCCCAGTTTTCTTTGTTATGTAGTTAAATAGTGGGGAAGACTAAGAGAGAAGAGACGGATTTATGCCTTTCGCAAGGTCATTGGAATGAAAGTGAACGCAACAGTTTAGCCCAGAATTTGAACTCGACTCACCAATTCCACTTTCTGCAACGGTATCCGTTATACTTCCCTCACGTCCTTCGATACAGAATCAATGTCATGTCTCGTTCATGATTCCTGCATCATTAATCAACTTAATGATCTTTTCGGTATTATGCTGACCAAACTGTTGATGAATTTGCGAACTTTTTTCCAGTCTTTACTGATTTTGGAAAGGCAACCCTTTATTAAATGCATAATTAAATTATTGAAATCCTTATCTCCTCCTAAATTGAGGGGTGAGTAATAATGGCCACAAATAGAAGACTACAGATTAATCATTTTCTTTCTAAAAATTCAGAACCATTTTTTATACCAATGTTCACCCAATACAAGGCCCAAGAGCCACTGTGTGGATTTATAATAGCGCAAGAAAGAACAAGTGTTAGGAGTGTTAGAGTTGACTTTAGAAGGAACCTGAAACCCAGCCCTAAACAGGAGACAAAGGATAAACCATTACTCTTGTTCAAAAGACTATCGTGGAGTGTGATAGTATCGTCGTAGTTTTTTTTTGTTTTGTTTAAAATAAAAGTATATTAAATTCGGCAACATCAACAGATATATTACCTCCTCATATCATCCCATCATTTAGATGAAACCTTGCGTAATATAATAACAGCTCTAAGTAGAAACTTATACTTTATTTGACCCTTTCTGCTTTAGTGGTGAAAAACGTTTAATTTAATTTGATTGGTTGTTATAAGCGAGAAGGGAGATGGGGTGATTATACTATTACAACACCTTGATTCTGTCACCAAAAGTGAATGCTGATGCAAAGAATTTTATTAATTTAAAGATTGTACAGGACCATTTAACGAATTCGGAGGCACGGTGGAGTAATGAATAGCGGCTTGGATTGAGGAATCGGAGAGCCGAGTTCGAATTACAGTCGAATCCATTACATTCACTTGCCAGATTGGGAAAGGTATGAATCCCACCAGCTATGGGTAAATAGCAGGACAAACCGGGTTCTATAGCCTTGAGTGGAAACTGGTATAGGAGAAGGACAACTCTGAATTCAAATCCTGATCCTCCAGGTTGGGGGTTGTGCAGTAGTTTAATAATCTACTTACTTAAAAAAACTAGCTTGTTATAGAAACCGCAACGATATCTTACGATCCTATGTTCCGGAAGGTATAATATATATTTAAGGAGTTTAGATAGTCCTGAAGCCTCATCTCATTTTACATACAGCAGTTTAATACCCATAACCAAAACAGCACATGACTTCACAAATTTTAAAAGTTGCAGTTTCGCAATGAGAGAATTATCACTGTCATAACTAAAGCCATAAACAATGACATAAAGGACATTTTTCTGACGTATACTCTCCTCTCCCAGACAGGCCCTTGATTGGAATCCACAATGGAAGCGAAAAGTGGATCGACCAATACAGACTTGGCGCATAAGTGTTGACGCAGAGGTGAAGGCAGCCGGAACGACATGGGCCGAGCTGAAGATGATCACCCGAAACCTCGTCCGTTGGAAAGGTGTTGTTGCGGCCCTATGTTCCACAAGGAATCAAGAGACAATAAGTATAAATAATACTCTCCTGCCAGAGCTTGCTCATTGTTCTCATAGTTGCCCTGTAGGTAAGGCCTAGAATATGCCGATAGCATCACATACAGAATGGTAAGACTTCCCTAAAGGAGCCATCGTCCGGATGGGTACCTGCAGACTCCCATGTAAACTAAATCCACGTCTACCTTTTATTATTCTAGTGCAAAACAGATGCACGCCTATATTTTCAAGTCTGGTGCAAACAGGACACACATGTCTACTTTTTTGGGCTCTGATACTCACGGGACAGATAGAGGGCAAGAGGGACAGAGGAAAACAACGCATAACAGGGAGATATGTTTACCCTTTTCATTAGTTCAAACTGGACCTATGTCTACATTTACGACTATAATGTAAACCTGAATTATATCTACATTTTAAACTCGTGTTTTACTTTTCGACTTGTTATATTAAGGGTTTGGTAGCGAGAAAAAGGAATAAGGAGGATCAGATTTGAAACAACGTTTATTGTTAGTATGTCGTACAGATATGTTGAAAGATGGGTGCAATGTCTGTTTCAGTGGCCGATCGTCAGGATGGTGGTGGGGTGTAAGGGAAATGCTGAGGGTTGACCTATTTCTTATGCTGACCTAACCGAGGTCACAGGATATGGTCGGTGCACGTTGGTTGATCGAGGTCACGGTAGTAGGCTGTTTCATTGGTTGGTAGGCCTGTTCTATGAAACGAGGGTAACATCGGATTGGCGAGGTTGATAGACCTGTTCTGTTGAATGAGTCCGCGGTGGCGACTGCGAAGGGAACGCCTTGTAAACGCGTCGAGTAGGCCGAGGTGACGGCAGTGAGTTGCCTAGGCGACGAAGGGTAGTCGGTTTGGCGTCATGGTGGTGGGTCGAGTGGGTTGCATGCTTACGGAGTCAGAGATGCTTCCTTGCGGAGTCGGAGTTGCTTGGTTGTGGAGTCGGAGTTGTTGCTTGCGAGGTCAGAGTCGCTTGTTTTGCCGAGATGACGGCGTTGGCGATGAGGAAGGCTTGTAGCTTGGTGATGTCGACGTTGAGATGTTATCAAGTCGAAGCTGGATAGCCGGGGTAGTTAGTCAAGCCTGGGAGTGGTAATGTTCGTTGTGAGGTGTGGCCATGTTGAGTGGTGACGGTGACGGCGGCGGTGGCAGCAGCAGTAGCACTCTGTGTGGCGGCCGGTGAGCCGACGTGCCGCAACTAACTTTGGTCGTTCTCAGAGATCTGCTTTTAAGCAGGTCTGGTATTTCTCAGGGACATCTCTTTTTCATGCGGGAACGATCGCGATTGACCACTGCCGGAGATTGCTTCACAGACCGGATATGATTCGTGGAGACTACTGTGCGGAAAAACGACATTTGTTATTTCGTTCTCTGCCTTCGTGGCGTTCACATCCGACCAGCATGCAGAATGAATCAGAAAGAGATCTAATTATGTCGGAATACAACAAACTCTAGTGTAAACCAAATTCATGTTTCACTATCTACCAATTTAGTGTGATTCTTGTCATATAAGACTTATATTCGACATTAAATAACCCAAAATGTTGGTACATTGTTAAATGAACTAACCCAGCAGAACCCTTGTTTCAATGGCGTGATGACAACTCCAGGCCCAATGAAACTTTGACTAATAGATAACGCACATCGACATATGTCCATCATGACCAAAAGGAAAGAGAACAATTATGGTAGTTGGCCATGTAAAATTAGGGGTAAGAAAGAAAAGAAAAGAAAAAAAAAGAAAAGAAAGAAAGAATGAGATGTGTGATATGAAATGAAGATTATGAGAATGAGGAGTCGTGATGAGGATTGGATCTGAACTGTTGAGACAACGGACTGAGACGATAGTAATTAAGGCAGATATGAATAGGTATAATTAAAAGAGACAAAAAGGAAAGGCAACAACTATGGCAACTATGAACTACCCGTCCTCACTTGCCAGCACTAAAGCAGACGTGGCTTTTCAGCCTTGGTTGGCAACCAGTCTAAGAGAAAAACAACCCTAAATTCAGAACCATATATAACTTTGTCGTAGCACATACTATATATACTATTCTCTGAATTCAAAAGCCTTACCTACATAACTACGTTCACAGGATTAAATAACCCTCATTTCATAAGTGAATTATAAAAATAATAAATCATTTTTAACCTGTTCCAGTCTCAGGTCAGTCGTTATCTATCCGCTATATCCTCGTATTTTTACATTTTAATACCTCTTCTTACGGTCATATCACACACCTCATTCAATAACCCTCTACCTGGAGAGGATCTTGAGTTTTGTACTCGGTGAATTTTAAAAATAAATGGACATTTTCCAGCTATGGGTTAAATAGTAAGGCAAATAGGGTTTTTCAGCCTTCGTTGGCAACCAGTGTATGAGAAAGACAATTCTAAATTCAGAACCGCATTTAGTAGCTATCGACAAGTTCATAGATTACACAATGATTCTTTAATATCGACTGCGATCGACCTAACTACGACTGCGTGGATGTATTATTAGTAGCAAAAAACTGACTAGGTATTTCGAAAAGAATATCTACACTAGTTTCTTTCTTCCAATCAGAATTGCACACGTCAGATGATGCAGCTTTAACTCTGCCAGTTAAAGAAAGACAAATTGCTAATACCCCTTTCTCTTTTAGGCATTCATTTCACATCAAGTGCCAATAACATGCTTCCAATGATAATAACTGTCCTTATTCACAAGTTTAAGAAGCCACTTGTATGAATAAAAAGTATTATTTACCTTACAGGTGTAGTGTTTTAACAGAGGACGGAAAATGCGGCATCGAAATCCGAAGGCGCACTGAAATAGCGAAAGATAACTTCCAAAAGCTAAGCAAACTTTTAAGAAACAGGAAATTTCATTAGAAACAAAGAAAAGAATATTGAACTGTTATGCAGTATCGATCCTCCTACATGGCAGAGAATGCTGAACAATGTCATCACAGATGAAGAAGAAGAAGAAACTTTCGGCAACAGAAATGTGGTTCTACGGAAGGATGCTGAGAATACCGTAGACTGAACATGTGAATAATGAGGAAGTTTTATAAAAAATGGAAACAAAGAGTACACTTATACTTTGAATTAGAAAATGATAGTTGAAATTTCTCGGATACATAAAGAGGAAAGAGGGCTTAGAAAATCTGACACTGACATGACATATTGAAGGCAAGAGGGACAGAGGAAGGTAGCGTATAACCTACATAACGATCTTATTTACATGATTGGCAGAACAGGGATTAGTAGAGATAGCAAAAATATAAAGTTTAAGAGCTTCAAAAGACAGGAAGTTGTAAAGAGACATGATCGCCCACGTCCTGAATAGACATGGCACGTAGAAGATTTACCTCATACTATCACAAATAAAATGTACACATTCGGATATTTACCGGTCAGAGGGCTCCGTCCCTGTGCTGGTGGTATCACGGCTATGAATAGCTTGGACCGGCTCTGACCAGCTATGACAAGCCGACCAGCTATGACTAGCTTAGACCAGTTCTGACCAGCTTTGACAAGCTATGACCAGCTAAGACCAGCGGCCCGAGTGAAAACACTCGGGTCCCCACGTTAAAAACTGACCTTGTGTCACAACCCGACTCAGTGGGGGGTCAAGACTATCCCATAAATAAGCCTTGCTATAAGTGTTAAATACATTTTCTCAGATCAACAAATAATCCATTATAGCAATATAGCATTATTTAGTTTTGTAAAATACAAAAAAAAAAAAAATTGGCACAAGACCGAAAACTTGAGAGAATAGGAAAGTGTTAGTCATTATTATCGTATTTTTAACTTAGCTAGTTGCATTTATTGACCCGGTTATGTCCCATTGTTCCTTTCACAATAGCATCGACTTAATTCTGAAATCTTGAAAGCTCAAAATGTAACGTTATCCCCCTGAAAAATTTAGACCCATATTTATAATTTTATATGGAAAAAAAGAAAACAATTAATTAATAGACTAAAAAAATTAACAAATTTCTCGCGATGATTTACATGAAACAAAATATATTTACAAAAATCGGTCAGTATGTATCCCCACCACAATCTAATTATGTGAGGAAGGTAACTTTACCGGTCGAAGAATGATTCGAGATAAAATAGAAAAAATAAAAGTAAAATATTACAACATCGCCAAAGAAAATTATTTTCTTTCATTTAACAGGGAGAGCAATCGGATTTCAGAAACTGAAATGTGGAAAGTGAATAAAAGAACAAATATACCAATCAGCAGATCGTCTCCAGCTAAATTTAAATGAGGTAAACAAAAAGAAAACGAACATTATTCTACTTTCAGTTGGACCGGGTTGAGAATCAAAACCAAAAAAAAAAAATCTTTTTCCTAACCAAATACCTCAGGGTGCCAAAGTAACCCCTTTAACATATTCACCCACTTTTCGCCAAAATCCGTTGTAGATAATTACTGTCAACTATCTTACACAATAGTCGTACACTGTTGTAGAAAAGGGGGGAGGGAACACACTGTTCTTGCAGCTACAAGCTTCGTATCTACAACAGCAAGACTTGATTCGATTTCACCATCGAACTTGATTCTCTTTCATCGCTGATGAAATTGATTCTTCAATAAAAGGAAGCTTCTTTTTTTTTTTTTTTTTATTACGGCCCAATTGGCGTCCCTTTTGAAGCTGACCGGCAAGGTCATTGTTTTTCAGTCCTGCTACATTCATGCCCACCGTTTCCACACCATGCACCAACCTAGTGAAAGAGGGCGTGTCCAATAGACTCTTCCAACCGTAACGAATGCATTCTAGTGAACCAGCCAGATTTGCATGAAAGATTTTGCAACGCTAACTGTTCGGTCAATAAATACTAAATGTTTCCTGTATGGAAACAGCTAATTTTGCCATTAACGCCTCACGGATCACCAGCCAGGTAAGGGATGTCTCATCCTTATCGAGATATTTCAATCGAAGAAACCGAGTAAGTGATATTATCTCTACGTAAGATTTCAGATGAATAATATTCATTATTATTATTGTCTGAATTTTGGGAATGAGAAGTTATTATTTGCATGCGGACTGACATCCTCGTCTTTGTAGTTGTCATAACGTTTCGGCCGTTCTGCTCTTCGGCCTCCTTCCGGTGTCCGTCTCTCCGAGTAAACTTCAGGGAATTTTGAACTGAACTTTTTATTTAACCTGTAGGGGTAGATTTTTTTTTTTTTTTTGTTTCGTTCCGCTGTCTAGGGATAGCCTTTCTTGTTCTTATTTACTACTGGTCAGTTATTGCTTATTCCTCTCATTTTTTTCCACTGAGTTTATACTACACACTCTACAGATTATTATTATTATTATTATTATTATTATTATTAGTAGTAGTAGTAGTAGTAGTAATAGTTTTCTTACATTATTTTTGCCTTTGATTGCAACATTAAGCTCAGTTTTTACATCGTACATCGTCCTATGATAGATGAATGTTTAGTATAATGGATATAGTTGCGGAGTATAGGATCAGCGTGCAGAATTCAAGTCCTGAGCTAGACCGTTGCGTTCAATTTTGGATTACCGACCTTGGGAAAGACATGAATCTTCTCCCCTCCCGGCTATGGATTAAATGGCAGAGTAGACTCTACAATCTAGCATTGAATAGCAACTAGTCTAAGAGAAGGAAAACTCTGAATTTAATTCCAAACAAAGGAGAATACAACAGGAAACCACTCCACTATCTTTCCCAAGAAGTCATGGTAATTCACATATAATAAAGAGAAGAAGAGTCATGATCGTCTACGCCATGAAGTGACATGATATTAAATTTTAAAAAATTGGGTTAAATAGTAGAGTAGACGGGGCAATTTAGCCTTGGGTAGTAGTAATTCTAGCAGAAAGGAAACTCTGTTTTCCAAACTGTGAAGTAGGCATTGGGCAACCATCCCACTGTCACTCCCAAAAAGTCATGGCATTTAACAGATAATAAAGAAATGGAATTTGTGGAGAGCCATGATCGCCTACGTCATGACGAGACCATTATATGGCGGTGCGTGTGGCCAAATAATTAACACTGAACTTGATTCGGCAATCTGAGTTCAAATTCTGGTTGAAATGGTTCGTATTCACTTTGCACTCATGCTCTTTGGAAAGACATGAATCCATATCGCCTTTGAATAAAATAGCAGGACAAACTGGTTTCCCTAGTCCTGGGTATCGGCCGGTCTAGGAAAAAGAGAATTTGAGGTTGCTTGCTTTTGTTTAATAGCATATCAGCCTCAATGGGTTATTTAATGCCGAAATCTAAATATTTTGTATGCGATTTTCATTTATTTGGGGAGATAATAATAGGTTAGTGATACAAATATCACTAATTAGTCCATATTTTTGGGAAGAAAACGTGGATTCATAGCTTTCTCAAGAGTATTTGCGCGTAAGTTGATATAACGAACCCAACTAGAATTGGAACTCGGTTCTCCGATTAACAATTCCAAGCCATTACCCATTACGTCACCTGCAAATCCAAGCTTACGGTACCCGATATACTCAAGTCGGTACCCATCTAGGTACTGGCCAAATTCGATGTTGTTTAACTTTGGTAATCGTACGGAAACCGGAGTTTCAATGTGATGTGCCTGTAAGCCGGAAAAAGAGAACTTCAAAATTCAAAACCAGAGTGTTGGGGGTGGTAACAGTAACTATATCCCTTAAAACGTACTTGATACTGATACAACAGCTGCATTAGTGAGGTTACAGCTTTATGTTCTATAAGCAATCTTTAGGAAAAAATAATAGATATTATGTCGACAGTATGGAGTAATCTTCTTCCAATTCTTTATCACTGGTGCCTGTTTGAGTGGCTGGGTTATAAGGCTACAAAAGCTCAACCAAAAACGTCATTCAAATTTAAGTGATATAGTTAGATTTTTCCTTATCTCATCATAAGTTTTATTACCAACCAATTCTGCTGAATTAACGACTGAAGCATGTAAAAATAATCCAAGTGTGTGATAAAAGAGGAAATAAGAGAAAAGGCATTAGAAAAACGATAACAAAAGAAAAATAACAATTAAAAATGGCTTCATTTATGAGATTCGAGGAACCTGGTGATCGCGTTAATTCTACAATGATACGATCATCATTTATTTTCAAACACAGTTTTGGTAGAAATTGCTATTGTTATTGACTAAGCTTAGATTATTTTTTGGTAAAAGGTCACAAATACGCGGCACCCAGTGAGAATCGAATTCGTTACTACTCGCTAACAATTACGACCTTGCTAAAGAGTTGTTAGTTTTAGTGCACGGCTGCAATTATGGGCATCCTAGAGAGGATCGAACTCACTGCTAAAGGTCAACCAGACTATCCTCACTAACCCTTACTCCATGCCAAGGTGACGTTTTTATTTACTAAGCGTATCTTATTTTGATATAAGATCTCAAGTATTACATACACAGTGAGGATCGAAATCACAACTAATGGTCATGCTTAGGTGCCCTTATTATGTGCTAAGCTTATCTTAGTTTTGAGATAAATCTACAAGTATGTAGAATCCAGTTAAGATCGAAGTCACTGCTAATGGTCAGCCAAACTAGCTAACTAAAAACATTATCCCATGCGGTGGCGCCTGGAATTGGCAACAATTATGCATATGCAGATTTACTCAACTTTTTTGACAGTCTATTTAGAAAGTAAACATCAGCTGTATCAGATTTTGTCTTGACAATGTGGCTTTATGGGGAGGGCGGTTCTGGGTGGTAGACAATTCAATGAAAGACGTAGAATTTGACTCAGTAGTTTCAAGAATATTTTTTTAATATTTAATCTGCATTTGTGTTGAGTCAAGGTTGTGAATGGTGATGTTTGCATTGGTGAAGATATCTTTGCTTGGCAAATAATAATTTACATATTTTGTTTTAACTTGAAAAGAATTGGGTCACGATAATTTTTTTTCGGGGGTGGGGTCTAAACTTCTGAGACCAGTTTTATCGTGTTTGTTTTCTTTATCCTAATGATTCAGCCGCTGGACACATCAGCTTTTTTATTTTTTAAAAAAAACAAGGTTTTGTTACAATTATGCATTGATTCGTTCAGAGCAGTTTCTTTTTCTTGTCAAACCTAAGGTTTATATTTATTTAAAGGCTGCTAAACAACATTCGGTAGAAAATTTTGACTATTTCAAAACAAATTCAGCGCTTACATGCCAACAATAATTATGGAGAGAGAAAGGGGGTCAAAAAAACAATTGAGATACAAAAACAGCAAATTTGATATAATTTAAAGTTTATTGTTAACAATTTTTTTCGTGAAATGAATGTTCTTTTTAGATGTTCTTATTTTTTGTTTTTAAGGATTGATTTGTTTTTACGGCTTTTCAACCTTTTACAGGTTATTTAAAAAAAGAAAATATGTTTTAGATTGTAAGAATTTTAGAGGGAGATAATAATGATTTACTAATACAAGTCCTAATAATTAACTCATGGATGAGTAACGAGAGAAGAGGTGAACTCATAACTTTCGCAAGTCCATTTGCGTGTAAGTGTATTTAACGAACCCGAATGGATTTGAAATTCGGTTCTCTGATTTACAATTTCCAGCTGTTATCCATTACACCACCTTCACATCCAAGCTTACAGATCCTGGTATTCCCAAGCGGTCACCCATCATGGTACTAACATTTGACGGTGCTTAGCGTACAAAAACCGGTGTTTCAGTATGATCTGACCGTAAGTCTTTTGGATGTCTGGGTTTAAATAAAAGGTCTATGTGCATATACGTGAAAGAGAGAGCGTATTTATATACAGAAAGAGATAAACAGAGAAAGAGGGGAAGCCTTTGAATTTTCAGGTGTATTC
This sequence comes from Acanthosepion pharaonis, assembly GCA_903632075.3. Classification (NCBI taxonomy): domain Eukaryota; kingdom Metazoa; phylum Mollusca; class Cephalopoda; order Sepiida; family Sepiidae; genus Acanthosepion; species Acanthosepion pharaonis. Next base: position 593,595 of record CAHIKZ030003216.1, read on the forward strand.
TTGGGTGTAAGCTAGTTGATAAAAGTCTGTAGACAAAGAATGACCCAAACCTTCCTCATGTAGCGACAGTATTTTTAGTAATCTGGGGATTTGGGAATTTAAAAAAAAAATGCAATTCCCTCGAAAAGATATTGGATGTGACAGATTTATAAAAAACAGTATGAAACTATGGATTTTTTTACCATCGAAACCACCACTATCATTATCATCATAACCAACACCATTATTTTTACATCATCTTCAATGAACAACATATTTACTGTTGTGTTCGACTATATTCTGCCATTTTCATAATTCCATCTTTCCAGAAATTCTTTAGCTCCTTTTCTGAGACAAGAAATGCCTTTTGTAGTTTTCCAAAGATCTTCCCTTAGATTTAAGATTGTCTCATGAGACAACAACATTGTTTCGTGAATTTGGTGGCATAGTAATTGTGAGTTCAATCCTTGATCTGAGTAGTACAGACTTAGTGGAAACAGGATGAGCAATAAATGTGCAAAAAAGAAAGAAAAAAAGAAAGCACATAACATATCCCTCGACATGGACAGCGGAACGAGAAGAATTTACATCGTAGATTAGATAAAGTATCCAGTTCAAATTTTCTTTGAAGGTTATTCAGATCGACAGATAGCAGAAAAAGGGCTCGAGGACACAATGACCGAAACGTTGTGATAACAAGAACAATGACGAAGATATTAGTCCAAGTGTAAATAATCATATTTTTGTTTCTCCTGTTGCCGCCATTTTTGTTGCATTTTTTTATGAACATGTCCGCGGGTTTTCTCTAAATACTGCTGTAGACTCTGCGAAGTCTGATTTTTAGTCGATACAATATAATAATCCGTAGTGTGTGTAGTACAAAGTTAGTGGAAACAGGACGAGCAATAACTGAGTAATACTAAGAACAAGACGAGATATTCCTAGATATAGACAGCAGGATGAGAACAATTTACCCCTCTACATTATATAAATGGTTCAGTTACAAATTCTCTAAGGGTTACTCGAATTGATAAACACCTGAAGAAGGCTGGAAGTTGCAACAGCCGAAATTTAGTACTAATAACAAAGACATTAGTTAGTCCGACTGTAAATAATCATAGTTTTGTTTCTCTTGTTGTAATGTAAACTCTACGAATTCTGATTTTTAGTCGATACAAACCAAAGAAAAAGTTGAACAGATGTTAAATTTAGCTGCAAATTTTAAAAGTTAGTGTGTATCATCCAAAAGAAATATTTTTTACAAAATTTCGTAACCCATGGCTAATAATTCGTATTATGCACAATTAATTACGGTAAATGATTTCAAAATTACTTCCTCTGTGTGTGTGTGTCTGTGTGTGCGTAAATGTATCTATGTATTCAATAAATCAAGAAAGGTTCAAGTAACTTATCTTGTTAGCCATCTCAAGTGTTTCGTGTCAAAGCACACACCAGGGTCAGATGTTTCATTTATCGTTTGAGCATTTGATTTAAGCTCTAAAGCCAAAGTTTATAAAACGGTTCTCTCTCTCTCTCTCTCTCTCTCTCTATCTATCTATCTATCTATCTATCTATCTACGTTAATAAAACACCAAAAAACGAAAAGAATAAATAATAAAAAGGAAAATGAAAAACAAGTAAAATAAATTAACCCAAACAAATAAATAAATAAACAAACAAGCTACTCTCACAAAAATAACCGCCAGAATAGATTACCCACAATGCACCACTAACCCATATATATAAATAGCCGAGAAAAAATCCAGCATTCGCGACCTGACGATTGCGTCCATCATAAAACAGCCTGTCGCCTTTGAGTGTTGACTTCAATGTTCCTTATATATATATATATATATATATATATATATATATATATATATATATAATAAAAATCACCAGCAGCAGCAGGTGTATATATGGGAGTCTTTTAGAATGGATATGAGACTGAAATTTCAGTTTACAGCCTGAAGATATTGGAGGCGGTAGAACCGCGGTAACGGCAAGATTGATTTTCCTTTATTTTTTTATATTTTAAACAGATCATACGAAGCAAGGAGATAATGCCGCTAAGATGCAAGGAGCTACTGGGAGTGAAAGAGAATGAGAAAACTTTAGAAGGAATTGGAAACCGAATCCTAAACAGGAAACAATGGAAAAACCTCTACTCCTGTTCAAAAGACCGGGGAGAAGTATGAACAAGATGATAAGCGAACCTGTAAAATGTTATATCGTATTACAGTATATATATGTGTGTGTGTTTGTGTGTAGAGAGAGAGAGAGAGAATAAATAATTTTATGAATTTTAAAAGAATTTTAAGTGAACAAAATGTAAACACGATAGTACGTTTTTTGTGTACCACACCCTCTGTGAGCAATATCTATTGTGAGCTAGGGTATACAGTGTTTACCACACTATGTTTTAAATTTCTTATCCATGGGTAATGAAAGCTTACTTAAATTTACGAGCTGGGAAAGCTGAAGAAAAAAAGTTACAAGACCTAATATTACCAACAGTGGCAAAAATATATTTCTAATATGAAAATGCCGTCATGATATAGTCAACACACATACACACACGCGCGCACACACACACACATAAACACACACACACAAACATACATACACACACACATATGTGATTCCTTAAAGACGACAGACAAGGTACTTTGATTAAGCCTTATATTTAATTTTTCTTGTGTTTGAACAAGTGTTTTCTTTTCTGGACACAGTGTGTAGAAACTGCCCAAATGTTCTATAATTCAGAGCTTTCGGCTATACTTTTAGCCATTATCAAGGATGATTTTATTTTTGCTTTTTAATTGGGTGTGTGGGTTGTGTTTATGCTTTTAGAGTTATAGGGGGGCTTTTATTTTCCGAACACAGTTTTAGTTAGTATATTGTGCGCGTGTTCGTAATATTATTAAATGTTGATTTTTTCTTTTTTATTATTAAGGCTTCCATTATTTTTAATCTTTTTTTTTTACATGTGGATGGATGAGGTTATTATGTTTGTATTTTCTACTAGTACGTACACCAGTCAGTTAATAATAATAAGTAAAAAAATCTTCCTGTCCAAAAACGAAAGGAAAGCACTAAAACTACCTTAATCTAAATATCTCCTGATTTAAAGTATAAAAATAAATTATTTTACGATATCAATAGATATACGTTTTACTTCTTTACATTGAAAGAGAAAGTTCTTCCATGGAATCTATTTTGAATACAAAGGGGTTCAAGGTACAATATGCTCCTCATTTGGTGGCATCGTTTGTATCTCGAGAACACACATACAAACATACAAGATTAGAGTTTTAGTATTATATATATATATATATATATATATATATATATATATATATATATATATATATAATCAATATTCAAGCAACTGGTTATATAGAACTTTTCAACACTTTTGAAGAGTCACTTGAAATTCCAACCATTTTGTTACTGGTGACGTTTTATGTTTTATTGTTTTTCTGACCCCCAACAATGGCCTTTAAGAAAGAGCCCAACACCATGGCAGATACAGAAACGAGTCTGTATTGATCCAAGAGTAGGGTAAACTCTTGAGAGGAAAAAAGCGCTGTGGGTTTTCTGACTTGTGTGACAAGTATGAAATCAATTCATTAACTGTTTATGATAAAAGTGCTTATGGATGGAATGGTGGCTCACACGTGTATTATTGACTATTTACTTGACGCTAGTTGGTGAATTCTGTAAAATCATTAATCTGGCCAAGCTCTGGGACTACATGCATGCGTCTACTTGGAAAAAAGTGTTCATTATATATATATATATATATATATATATATATATATATATATATATATATATATATATTAGAAAATACAAGTATAATAGCCCCATCCACATGCAAAAAAAAGATCAAAAATAATAGAAGACATAATAATAAAATAGGAAAATCCAAAACTCAATAACACTAAGTATGAACACGCGTTCAGAAAATAAAATATTCCTATAACTTTAGATACATACATAGAAAACCCACATATTTAGTTAAAGCAAAAGAATAAAAATCACCCTTGATAATGGCTAAAAGAATAGCCGAAAGCGCTCGGATATGCACAATTTTTTAACAGTTTTTACACGCTTTGTGCTCAGAAAAGAAAACACTTGTATGAACACAAGAAAAATTGAATAAAAAGCTTAATCGCAGTACCTTGTCAGTCATCTTTAACGAAACATGTATAAAAGCGAGATTGTTGCCTAAATACACAATTATATATATTTGATATATTGAGGCAACAGATCATTATTCAAACATATATTGTTAAATATAACAGACAACAAATTTCTATTATGTTTGATCATGAGCATTTCTAAACTCCGTATATTTGCTTTAATTTCGGGAGAAAAAAAGACAAAAATTGTCCAACATTTGGATATATTTATTATGCTGTTCCTTGATCTAAGATTTTGACTCACATGGGATATCTTCAGAGTGGTTATTGTCACATAGCAATCTTCTATGTCAACTATATGGATTTTATCCTCTTGGAAATATATATATATATATATATATATATATATATTGATAATATTAGTGGTAAATATACACATGCATGTATCCTTTCCGGTTACATCTTTAATGTATTAGACATCTGAGAAAATTCATATTTCTCTCACTTAAACCGTCTTTGACTCCATTCTTTAAAACTTCTCTCTGTTAAATTTTAATCCCCCCCTTCATCTTTAGACCTTCCTGTTCTTCTCCTCTCGTCTGTTACCCCTCCCTATAGCTTTCATTTACTCTAACATTCGTCCCACACTCTCATACATACACTCTCACTAGATTTTATTTTTTATTCCCGGAGTTGTTTTCTTTTTGAATTTGTTGGTCTGATGAATTGGATCGTATTTACAATTCCAATGGAATAAATTATGACCATAAGCCTTTTTTTTATATATATATATATATATATATATATATATATATATATATATATATATATATATAATAAGCACAATGTGACGATATATATGCCTGTTGGCAAAAATTAGTATTCCATGTTACTCAACGTGAACATGTTTCGTGTTACTGTATCAATGGAATTGTAGCTGTAGGCAATGTTTAATGATTAAAATAATATAAAAATATTTCTTAGATCCTCTCAAAACCATAGCCTACTTATCATTTATTTAATACCTCAGTAACATTAACATAGATATTCTTAACGACAGGTCAATCAGCTAAGTTTTATTTTGAAACCAGATACTTGTATAATTGAAACAAAAGATTAAATACCCAGTATAAAAGCCAAGGAGAATCCTACACGCACTCATCGCACCCCGACACTTGACCTCAATATAAACCCAGGAAAAATAGGGCCTAGTCATTAGTCTTTTCTATCCTTTCGCCAGAAAGCCGTACACGCTGGTTCACTCCTGTAACCACCAACGAAATAATTAAGATGACTGCCTACTATAAAGAAGGAGGTTTCTCTCTGTCTCTCTCTGTCTGTCTGTCTGTCTGTCTCTCTCTCTCTCTTTGTTTCAATTTACCGCGAGCTATGAACTCAATCACAAGAAGGATAAAATTTGTATTCATAAAAAAGAAAATAAACCTTCCAAAACAACATTCGCCTAGTCTTCATTCATTTTGAACGTAAAAAGCAACTTTCTCTGCTAACCACCACAGAATATTTCATTACTAGGTAAGGAGATTAGGCTGCTAATAGATTGCTTTTGATATCGTTTATATCGTGCTAGCTTTCTATGGATATTCTTACTTTTAAGGATCATGATAATCAGTTCCAAATAGGAAGTTGCAGTCAATGGAGGTCGGCTTAAAATTGTTTATTGAAATGATTGGTGTTAAATGGGACTTAGATTGAACAAAAAACTTGCGACAATAGAGTTAACAGTTACATAATAGTAAAATATAGAAAATGCAATATGCGTGTGTATGTGTGTGAGTTTGTGTGTGTGTGTGTGTGTATAACACTTTTCTGTTGCAAATTCTCATAATTTTTCAATGGTGAGTTAAATATTGTTTATCCAGTTTCATATACAGGAGACGTTAAACACAAACAAGAAAATGAAAAACGTTTTTTTTTTATTTTATAAGTACAAAGCAGTTGCTTGCAAAATTATTCCAATATTGCAGTCAGATTTTTAAAGCATATGTGTGTGTGTGCGTGCGTGCGTGTGTAAAATTTCACATATAACTACAAATATCTGTAAAAGGATAATATGAATAAAGACAAAAGAGAAACTTATCTTAGCCGACGCGTTTCATCCTCTGATGGACTTTATCGAGGCAAATGTAAAGATATTATTCTGCAACGAGTACTTATAAACAAAAATAAAATGCTGAGTTTTTCAAATTTTTTAAATTTAAGAAACGCTCATAAATATTCATAAGGTTAATTGAAATGTCTAGGTAAATTATGGAGGATGCTAAGTGACATAATTTAATGTCTAATAAACTAAAGTATGTAAATGATGTTATTTTTTTTTAATAACTGAAGGTTAAGAATTTAATCATTTTCTTTTAATTTTTAAAACATTTTTATAGTTATGTATGTTGGCTTGGGATAGGAGTAATTCTTTCAGGAACGGAGCTATTTTAAAAAAATTCCGGGGCGCAGATTTATATTTTGATAATATTTAATAGCGACACTCTTGGAAATTTTCTTTCTGAGTAAGTTACTTTCTCATTTAATAAGTGTGGCATTCTTTAGATAAAAGTTGTAGTTGAATTTATTTTTATGTATAATTAATGCATTTGTAGGGTCAATTTACCCAGATTTTAGGAGGAAAAGTAAAATCCGATTGTCGTGTCCACAGATACAACACAATTTTTCATACAACGTGAAATGATCACCGCAGAAAAGGAAGATCAAGCGAAATATGACAGTAACATTTATACAGTCAAATACATGTATTTACATATTAAAAATCAATGTTCTTTGATGTGGCCATGAAGAGACCAATAGTTCGATTGTTCGAAGTGATTTGTCGCAAGTGAGTCTGCAAAAGTGTTTTTGTTGCAAGTGAGGAAATCAAGTGTTATGGTACGCCAATATGTGGGTGTGTGGAGCACACGCTAACGATACATGTGTGTGACTGCTGACGGATTGCATGCGATAGCAGTAATTATAAAACACACTGAATAAAGTGAGGGGATTTACTTTCATCGTTGCGTTGTATGTAGAAAAATCATCGCTGACTGACGCGTTGTCATGTTAACGTGTGTCTAAGCTGTTAATCGAGGCATGGTCTGGTTTGCTGTCTTTCGCCGACTGCCCTTCACTGACTGTCTTTCACTAACTGCTTTTGTTTGTTGCACGCGAACCGTTTTTATCGCTTTGAGTCGGCCCCGAATCACTATCTGAGTTTTGAGCGGGTATGTACTCAGTAACCCAAGCCCTAAACGTTATTCAGGTTATTTGGAGTTCAACTGCGTGGATGCAGTAAAAAGCACATCACATGACTTACCATATCCAACCAAGTTCCAGAAACCATTTATTTAATTTGGAGCCGTGTTTGTACAGAATTGTAAACAAGTTTTTCATATCTACTAAATTTAGTAAGATTTATTTGTAGGCGTCTCTTACTTGCTTGTACTTCACTTATTGGTCGTGAAATATAGGAGTTTGTATCCTGTATATTTGGGAAAGTGTTGTGTATAAGATCCTTTTGGGTTTATAGATACGTTTTTTACCTTTCTGCAAGTTTACCCAATGTATTGTGAAGAGCAGTTGTGACGGTGTATGTGTGAAACAATAAACAATAGGCATTTTATTTATCAACTTTATTGATATTTTTTCTCGTATACAAATAACTTTTCGTAAATGTGGCTGTTTGAGATGTAAAGAAATTGCCAAAATCTGAATTAGGTCCAAACTTTCGACTCACATGAGTCTGAATTGAATTCTTTCTTCAAAAATAAATAAATGAAATAAAATAATATAAAACGAAATCACACTTTTGAAACGATGCAGTGTTTAAAATACATTTAATTTTTTTCTTCTCTCTACTTTCTCCCTCCACTGACATTAAATCATACGAGTCGGAATTTTGTACATAATACAAATTTTCACTTTCCTTTTTTATATTTGCAATAGCCATATTTGTAAAAAGTTATGAAATGATCAATAAATTTAAGAGGCATAAAATGTTTATATTCTTAATCAGACAGGTTTGCAAAAACAGTTGCTAACAAATACTGAACACACACACACACACGAGTAGGTAACATCAATCAGCTAAGTGACAAACATTTACTCATATTAATCCTATATATATGTGTGTCTGTGCGTATTAATCATTTCATCCTAAGCAAGTCAATAAAGCTACTAAGACGCAAGGGATTACTCTTATGAGAAAAATATACTATTAAGGCGAGAAGACAAAGCTGACAGAACTCGGAATATAGTTCCACAAACGACAAGTGCGAGAAAAGAAACTGTTAACATAGATCTTACAGTTACATCTAGCCATTTCAACTATAAAATGATGAGACCTTTCTGCCAAACTAGTACTGCGCTTCCATAGAGGAAAGTTCATCAGAATAATTACCATGAAAGTATTTATAGAAAAGGCACAGGGAAGCTACGTTACAACGCTGGGAAAGTGACTGAAGCTGAGATGCCAGGTCAGGAATAATAACATTGCAGTTTCTTCTTTGGATTGCATCAAGGCTCTCTAAATATATAGCAACAGCATCAGACCAGATGTGGCAGCAATATTCAAAGCAAGGACAAATGGTAGACTTATGAATATGTAAGATATATATGATTTAAATATGTAATATAGATTATGGCTAGAAAAATTGTCTACTTCATGTGTAACTTGAAAAATATGTTACTTGAAAGGGTTTCTAAAACTTAGTAATTATAGTGCCTAAAAGCTGAAACTATGCAGATTAATAATTTGATATATGTTTTAAATGCTGTGTAATTTTGTTTATCTTTCTCTATAAATTATAAGTTAACTAGATTGTATGGTGTATATCACGTATGCCAAGTAATTGAGAACAAATTATAAAGGCCATTTTATTTGTGTCTGAAACTGATTAATTAATAGAATATGACATAATAAAGTGTCCGCTATAATTTGAATCTGTCTATTTAACCAAGGAGCGGACCCTGAATTTTCGTCTGTCACGATGAACGGATATTTTCTCAAGAATTTCCCGCGCTTTGAGCGCCTATTGTGACTTCAGTTCATCCTAGACCTCAAGTGGGACTCGTATACATAACCCATTGCTAAAGATGCTGGAAAAATGGTCTGTTCTCTGTACCGCTTCAGTAAGTACCTGATTCCTCTTGCTATTCTCTACCTTTACAAGAGCCAGATCAGGCCGAAAATGGCGTACTGTTGCTATATATGGGCAGGAACTGACCACTCTTCACTTTTCAGTCTCCACGTCCATGTGGGTGACGAATTATTTTCCACCTCACAACCCCTTTCTCACAAACGAAACATTGTAAGACTCTCGCTATTTCCGTGGCAAGTACTCAGACGAACTACATTTCTTCGTTCCACCAGTTCTAACCATCGCGTCTAAGACCTGCCATGCCACGCACATTGAAGCGAATCACTCTCATTCTCTTTGTACTCCATTGCTGAGATGTAAGTTCCACTCGAGTAGCTTCTTCCTACGAACTGCTACTTTGTGAAACCGACCCCCAAGATGATGCGTTTCCGATCACCACTATCTTAATCTGTTCAAATCTATGGTTAACCGTTATCTTCCTCACATATCCCCATAAACTCTGTCTTTTACCTCTGACTCTGTAAGCCTCTACCACGAGTGGCTCTTGGGCCTTGTACATGGTGTAATATTGTAAAATAATATTGAGTTTACTGAAGTAAAAATCAGAGTAGATGTCTGTTAAAGATAATGGGCTGTCTCTCGGACATAGGCGAATACGGCTCTCCAGATTCCTTTCATCTGTGAATTGCCATGACATCTTGGGAAAAGTAGTGGTTTCTCGTTGCCTTCTGTATAGTTTTGAATTCCGATTTTGAGAAATCAGTCTACCCATAACTCCATCAGCTGGGTGGTGAGAGTGGAAGAATAATGTCTTTATGCCTTTTTACAAGGACATTAATATGAAATTCCAACAAAAGACTCACCCGGAACTTGAACTCAATTCGCTAATTCTTTTTTCTTTTTTTTTTTCCATGCTGATAACCGTTACACTACTTGCATTCATTATGTATTATACTAAAATAACATCATAAAACTTTTTTTTTTTTTCATTATTTCATTATTTCCAAAAATATGCCCTTTGAACCCGTATAAACGGGTTCAGGGTTGGTTTACCTCCCCAAAAGAGACTCCACCCTTTGGCATAGCTTCGTTTGGGTTCCTCCCTGCCCGAAGGCAGAGAGTTCAACCGATCAGCCGGTCAGCCAGTCACCCGACTTCAGACTGAACAGTATTTAGTCAACCCCCCACCACGAGGGCATCATATGGCACAAGGCCGGTTTAACGTGGGATCTCCGAGCCATGAGCTCGACCAAAATATGCCCTTTGAACCCCATATCGCCGGGTTCAGGGTGGGATTTACCTCCCGAAAAGAATCCGCCCTTGACTACAGCCTCCTTGGCGTAGCCTCCTTGACTTCCTCCCTGCCTGAAGGTAGAGAGTTCAACGATCAACCCGATCCAGCCGATCAGCCGGTTGCCCGACTTCGGACTAAACTCTCTGCTTCCTCTTGAGGTGCAGTATTTATTACATATGGAATAGTCCATTATGTTATTATGGGTAAGGTCCCATAACAGACACACAAGAGGTTACAGGGGGTGAAAGAAAATGAGAAGACTTTAGGAAAAGAAATCAGAAACCCAATTCTAAACAGGAAACAAGTGATAAAGCTCTACTCCTGTTCAAAGGACTGGGGAGAAGTCTAAACCTGGAGAATCTATCTACTACTTAGTAAATAATGATATCCACTTTTTATGAGCCTTGTAACTTTAAGATTTCTAAGATTTTTTTTTAATATTGCATGCCAATCCCCTCGTCTTATATGTTAAGACAGGTGGTACTAACAGTATCATTTCTTTTGACACCCCACTCCCCAAATAAGAATCTGCAAAAAAATTTTACTTTGCTTGTTAATAGACATTCATGATTTATGAGGCACCTGAAAGTAGTTCCATCATATTTTGAGGAGTTCAGAATTTTTTATACACTAAATGACACACAAGTGGAAGGTTGAACATGGTTATTCAGTTAGATTTTTGGGAGTGCATCAGGCTGAAAACTTTTCAGCACCACCTCATATAATTGATGGTTGGTTATTTTTTGTTTAGCAGCATATCAACACCACTAGGGGTTATTTAATACCAAAATCTAAATATTTTGTACGCAATTTTTTTTATAGGTATAATGATTTTAAAGATACAAGTTTTACTAAATAGCTTATAAGTGGGTGGAGAACAGGTGGATTCACACTTTTCCCAAGGGTATTTGTGCATAAGTGAATATAACGAACCCAAATGAAAATGGAACTTGGCTCTCCAGTTAAAAATTCCGAGCTATTATCCATTACACCACCTTCACATCCAAGCTTGCAGCACCTGGTATTCCCAAGCGACCACCCATCTAGGTACTGACCAGGTTCAATGTTGCTTAACTTCAGTGATCATACAGAAATCATGTTTCAATGTGTTGTATAATTGTAGACATTTTAAAAGATGCTCACAATAAATATCCAATATATCCTGCCTGACAAAACAGTGTTTCATTGAACAAAGACCAAGTAAAACACGTCTTTGAATTGTATATGCTGGTCCAATTAAACAGCTTTGTGGACCAAATATATGATGAAAAGGATTTGGAGGATGTAGGTTGCTTATATTAACAAGTGACACACTGACCATATATAAGGCACTACTAAACATTGCTTGATCATTGGCACACATCATAGGCGATATGGTCTAAAGCATGTCTAATGTTTTCCCCTGCCAAAAGGGATTCAGATTCAAGTCTTTTAATAAGATTTCTCATATATTCAGACTGGTAGATGAAAATAAATAAATATACTGTTTAATAAATAAACACAGTGTTTACTCAAATATGAGTATCCACTAAAAATAAGGTTTAAGTAAAAAGATCTGTTGGATTAACAAATAAAAATCCATCACTTCTTTAGAAATTGCTTTGTTTACATTAGGATATGAAACTGAGAAGATAGGAAGGATTAGAGAGTTTAAGAAAGATTTTTGTTGATGGTTGTGTTACCACAAAGTCACAAGGTTTTGAGCGTACTAGCCTTGTTCAGACTGTTGATCTCACCAAATAACATGGTCTTTCCCAGAAACTGTAACTAAGGTCTGCTCAGCAGAGTTGGAGTATAAAACATAAAATACAGGTAGGTTCTGTGGATGTTGAACAAACACAAATGTGCCTGTGTAGGTGTCCGCAAAAGGATTACCCAGCTGCACTAGTAGACAGACATACTTGGATACAAGCAATGATTATTATATATATATATATATATATATATATATATATATTTTATAATTATTTTTAAAAAATATGATTCCATCATGACACAGAAATTACTATGTTTCAAAACTGGTCCACAAGTATTAAAGTTTAATTTCAATGTTAGTCCTTAACTTTAGATCGATCGAGAATGGCACATTCATCTAAAGTTAAGGTCTAATATTGAAATTAAACTTTAACACTTGTGGACCAGTTTTGAAACAGTAATTTTTGTGTTGCGATAGAATCATATTTTTAACAAATAATTATAATTTAAGCTCTACTTCTGTATTGAGCACTGTTTTTTAAAGATAAAAACAAAAATACTAAAGAACTTTGGATCATAAATCTAAATGTTCTTTCCTATTAAATGAATATACACACACATATATAAGGGAAAACAGAGCCTTGCTAAATTGTGACACTCTCTGTAACCAAACAGTAAGGCATGTCAGATTACAAAGAGAGACATAGGTTTGATCACTGTGAGAAAGCACATTTTTTATTAAGATTTCTTAAATGTGTCGGTCAATAAACATAATAAACAGTATTTAAAGCAAAATCAGAAATAAAAATGTGGTATCTATTTTAAATACAAAATGTCCACTATAATAACTTTTGTAGTAATAAAAATATTGGATTAAAAATAAATGCATTAATACTTGAGAAATTGCTTTGTTTACGTTTTGGATATGAAACTGGACATATATGGACTTTCAAGAAAAATAATCTGAATGAGGAATATACTTTCATTGGAAAGGGAAAAAAATTCCATGCTGATCTATGATGCTCTCCATAGCTGAGTGGTAAACCACACCATATCAGATAGTAGTTTCTCTTACAAAGGAGGATGCAGGTTTAATTTTCTTCATGAAAATTTCTTGAATGTGCAGGCTGATAGTTATAATACATATTGTTTAAAACAAAAATAATAATTGAGTGTCTATTTCAAATATGCTTATTTACTATAATAATGTTTGAAGTAATATTTATATGTATCATCTCTCTATATATAATACTCAGCAGATAACAAAGAAAAATATACATAGGAGTAACTTAATGACCCTGGCAACAAAGAAAATATGCACACAAAATATCCTTTACAAATAGTAAATACACAAACAGCACAATGCTTTATAAACATATCTGGGAAATTGAAAACAAAGACCAAATTACACCAAAAATATCACAGAAAATAAGGAAAACTGCATTAGTCTACAACAATAAACTCTAAGCTCTGTCTGGAGAAGAAAATAGTTATATTAACCTTCCCAAACACAAATTACTAAATAAATGATCAAGACTCATATAAAAATACAGGTACGAAAACAAATTTTTATTACATTACTTAAAAATTGAAATTTAAAAACAAACAAAAATAAATAAATAAAAAATAAAATAAAATAAGTACAAAAAATAAGTAAAATGAATTAACCCAAATCAATAAATAAGTAAATAAAGTAAATAATAAAAAAAATAACAAACAATGAACCCACACATAAACACAAGTAAACATAATAATAACAACCAAGAACAATTAATAAATAAAAAACAATGAGTAAAAAGTTAACAACACTATAAATCCACAAAACTGCATCTGGATCCACAATTATTTTCACTCAATAGACCCTAGAATAATTAAACATATAACTTTTACTGCCCACTCAAACAACTGTTAAAATAATACAATAGATCTACCCATAACACACCACTGACCAGTATATATAAATATAAGAGCCAAAACACAACTCACATGGCCTGATGATTGCATTTAAACATGAAACAGAGTGTCACCACTGGGTGTTAACCTCAGTGTGCACTTTTATATTTACATATGCTCTATTCCTGATACCGAGGACCTTAACCTGTAAACATAGTATACCATGAAACTATATATATATATATATATATATATATATATATATATATATATATATATATATATATCAGGGGTAACAGCAAAATTGTCATCCAATTGTTAGATTAAGCTTTGAACTATTGCATATTAGAAATGATTAAAAATACCTTACTGGAATTTTTAAAGGCTTTTATAACACTATTGTACTCTACATTGCACAATAAGAATATATAATTACTCTCCAAGCTTAACAGACGAATCATGATAAAATCAATCATAAATGAAAATGACATGTTCATCATTAATTAATCATAGCTAAGGATTAGAAGCTCATGAAGGATTGAAATAAAATTCAAATATATATATTACTACAGGATCATTTTCATGTGGCATGGTGCAGAGTCCTTTTGCTAGATATAGAGTTAAATAAGATTTTATTAAGAAGGTTTTGAAGATAATAATGACTTAAAGATACAATTCCTACTATTTAACCCATAGGTAAGGGAAAAGAGGTAGATTCTTAGCTTTCCCAAGGGTATTTGCATGTAACTAAATGTTATGAACCTGACTGGAATTTGAACTTGGATCTCCAATTTCTCATTCCAAACTGTTATTCATTATACCATTTGCACGTCCAAGTTTGCTGCAGCTGGTATTTCTAAACTGCCATCCATTTAGGTACTGACCAGGCTCAATGTGGCTTAACTTTGTTGATCAAACAAAAATTTCTTCAATATGATACGGCTGTAAGTTGCCAGTTTTAGACAAGAGGTTTTAAGTACATGCCTTCATCAAAGCAGGAAATGTCTAACCATTTGTCATATTTGAAGCTGTGCTTTTCAGTTTTGGCTGTTGTAACCCACAATACTTCATGAGATTTTGATCAATCAGAATAAAAAAATAAGTCAAATTAGGATAAATCAGGTTTTGATAAATCACATTCTTAAAAAAATCAAATTTTGTTAAATCAAATTCTAAAATAACTGATTTTATTAAATTATATTCTACAAAAAAAAAGGATTTTGTTTAATCTAATTTTAAAATGTCAAATTTTAAAAAAACAAATTTTATTATATTTTATAAAAAACAGATTTTGATAATCAGATTTGGATAAACCAAATTGTGATAAATCAAACTTTATGAAAATTGGATTTTGTTAAGATTTTAAAAAAATTAGATTTCGATAAACCAAATTTTACAAAACTTTTGTTAAATAAGATTTAAAAAAATTCAAATTGTGATAAATCAGATTTTGATATATTAATTTTTTCAAAAATTGGATTTTGATAAATTAGATTTTACAAGTTATTTCTTTTTAAAAATTCTTAAGCAAAAATCACTTTTTAGTTTGCATGTCTCATCAACAGAAAACTAAAAATATATTAACAGTCTGACCTCTTTAATCCAGCGCTTTTTTTAATCAGCTGCCATTAGTTCATTGAGTGGCTATGAGGGCAGTACGACACATTGTTTGCAAATACCCACAATCAGCCAACAACAGCAAATTGTTTGTGTGATACAGTCTTGCTCATTTCTTATAGATAGCTACATATTTACCCATTCAGAATGCCACCCAAGAGATCAGGAGATGTAGATGATGCTGCCGGAGGTAAGAAGCATAAGCATTATCTTTATCTCTGCTTGAAAAGGTGGAATTACTGAAGGAATTAGAGGAAGGAACATCTGTAAAGACTTTGTGTAAGTATGATGGCATTGGATCATCCACTGTGTATGACTTAAAAAAACAAAAGGAACAGATTTTTAAGTTTTTTGCTGAAAATGAAAGCCAGAAAAGTTTGAAGCATTGGAAAACATTGAAAGATGCCAGGAGTTCAGAATTAGACAGCACACTTAAAAAGGGAATGTGTATGCATTTCTAGTGACATGCTTATGGAGTAGGCCAGAATTGTTTGGTTCAATCACCTGATGAAGACTGGAGTGTGTAATGGCTGAAACATTGTGAATATGGCGATGAAGATGAGGATAACAGTTTGAATAATGTAAATAATGTAAGTAGGTACAAATACACTTTAAAAGGAGACAATTTACTTCCTGTATTTGCATTGAAAATGTCAAAGAAACATTTCTTATAAAATAACTGACTTTTACTTTCATTTAAAAACCATCAGAGGTAAATGTACCAACTTCTCAGTTTGTGCCAACATCAAGTGTATTGATTTACTGGTAGATCTAATAAATAAAAGACACTCATGTTATGTTCTGGTTTGATTCAAGATGTGGAAGGATTTATTTGTCTGGGTTTTATCTATATTAGAACAATATAATTTCATTCAGTGAGTTTGTTACTATAACATAGTAAAAATGGCACATCTGCCCTGGGAGATGTATGTTCGAATCCTGGCAGAGAATGTAAATTTTTCTTTAATAAGATTTCTCAAACATTCAGGCTAGTAGAGGAAAATAAATAAATATACTGTTTAATACATAAATGAAGCATCTACTCGAATATAAGTATCCATTAAAAACAATATTTTAAGGGATAAACATTTGTTGTATTAATAAAAATCCATTACTTAAGTAATTTCACTGTTTAAGAAAATAAAAAAAATAGGGATAGCAATTGAAACACATGTACACACTGAAAAGAACACAAAAATCCATTTAAAAAGTAGAATTTTTTATAAAATAAGCGTATCATTTTAATAAATATATTATACAGTATTTTTATTTTATGCAAATTTATTCATATTTTCATTTATTTTGCTTTTTCTCTTACACTATAAATAATTTCACAATTTATTACAAAAAATAAAATAAACAAATTTTGAAATTGTAATTATCTAATGTTCATGAATCATTTAACATTAGACTCCTGCTGATTAGGGATTAGTGGAAGTACAAGTAAAGTTCAGTTTAAATTTTAGATATAGTTGGAGTTCAGCTAATTACAGAGTAGTCTTCCTTTATTTATTTATTTGAAAATAGTTATAAATTCTAAAAATAGGAAATGACTTGCTATCAAGCTTAAGGGTGACTTTTAGCACCCTTTAAGCAAGTATCAAATGAAAATTAAAAATGTGTAGAGAGTTTGATAGCTATGATATATGTTGTCCACCTCTAACTATAGAAACATAAATAAACATAAACATAGATTCATAGAACAAACAATAACAGCTATTCATTAGGCAAAACACTGGTGCTGTGGAAAAGAAAAATGACAAGTGTCTTTCAATATGGGAACAGCAAGAACTGGTCATAAATCACACATGTATAAACGTTTTGGGAGCATATTAGGTTTTTTTTATGTGAAGCTCATACTTACAAATAAATCCAATTATCTATCAGTGAGGCATTAATTCTTATGTCAAATTCCTTGTATGGGAGGTGTGAGTGGAATTTTACAGTGCTGATGTGTTGAGCAGAGGTGTTGTTGATGGTCAGTCAATGTGCTAGTGTCTCCTCTGCCACCATATGGCTAAATGTACTAGCTTAGAAATGATTAAGGATATTGTACGGGAATCTTCCGAGGTTTTTTATAACACTATTGGACTCTACTTTGAGTAATAAGAATGTACTCTCCAAGCTTAACAGAAGAATCATGATGAAATCAATCATAAATGAAAATGGCATGTTCATCATTAATTAATCATAGCTAAGGATCAGAAGCTCATGAAGGATTGAAATAAAGTTCAAATATATATATATATATATATTATTCCAGGATCATTTTCATGTAGCATGGTGCAGAGTCTTGTTGTTAGACATAAGATATTCCCGCAGCCTCCCTGTGTAATTTTGGTAAATATATCTGTTAAAATGAAATGTCAATATCATTTTCATTTTTGTGTAATTGTTTTTGATGTGTTTTTACAATATTACCAACGGTGAACACATATCAAAAACATTATACTACATCACAAACCTTTATTAAATCCATTAAAGAATCTAATGTATGTTTATCTAAAACAAATGGTATATATGTAAAAATATTCCCAAATCAACATGTGAAAAACAAAGAAATATAATGTCTAATAGACATACACATACACACATACACTTATGAATATACATGATCATCTGAATCCTGCATAGACAAACTAGAATTACTATACACTTACATACATAAAGCAATATTTATAGTTTTTCAGCCATGCTGAATTACAATCCACTAATTTCTTGAATTTTTGAATGGATACATTTTCTTTCCTTGCATTCAGAATGCCACAAATTATACCATCTTTGGTTTAATCATGTTCCTGATCAAACTGGACTCATAAATAATTACATCGGTTACACAACCACATGCTTATCCAGATGTCTTACATTACACCTATCTGATCACAGCTGCATTAGAACCCATTTAAACACACACACAAATTTAACAGACTCCATTAGAAACATACTAGTAGAAAACACAAATATATTAACAGCATCTACCTTCAAAAAAAAAAGACTAAAAATAATGGAAGCTTTAATAATAAAAAAGAAAAAGCCAACTCTTAACAATATTAACTATGAACAAAGCCACAACGTGCTAACCATATTCGGAAATTAAAGACATCCCTACCACACACTAAGACATACACATAACGCACACACTCAAGTAAGGTGGAAAATCGAATCATCCTTGATAATGGCTAAAGGTATAGCTGAAAGCGCTTGGAAATATAAAACATTTGGACAGTTCTTACACACCCTTTGTCCAGAAAAGAAAGCTCTTGTTTGGACACAAGAAAAATTAAATAAAAAAACTTAATCGTAGTACCTTGTCTGTTCTTTTTTTAATGAAACATGCATAAAGGAAGGATTGCTGCCTAAATATACAACTATATATATATATATATATATATATATATATATATATATATATATATATATATAAATATATATATATATATATATATATGTATGTATGTATATATATGTATATATATATTGACCACTAAATACATATATATATATATATATATATATATATATATATATATATATATATATACTGACTCTCCCATCATTTTTCTAATGTATGAGGGTCAAGTAATTCAGTTGCTAGGAACTGACAACCAGCACATATGATTTGATTATAGTGGTGAAGGCTTTGTGTGGAACCAACCATACTTTTTGAAGAGCCGAATACAGAGATCTGATGCACAACGTGCCACAAGGTCCCCAAATGACTCTCCACAGGTTTTGAATTCAGAGTTTTCCTTTCTCCTAGACCAGTTGCCATGCAAGGCTACAGAACCCAGTCTGTCCTGCTATTTAACCATAGCTGGGAGGAGAAGAAGAGGAGTCATACCTTTCCCAAGTAAGCATGTAAGTGAACGTAATGGATCCAACTGGAATTCGAACTCGGCTTTCCAATTTCTCACTGTGAGCCACTATCCATTACTCCACTGTACCTCCTTTATATATATATGTGTGTGCGTGTGTGTGTCTGTAAGTGGGTGTGTGTATGTATTGTGCTATGCATTACTAAGAAGCAAGGTAGGCATTGTTTGCCTTATAAAATTTCTTCCATACAACATTAGAAAAATATTTTTATTTATTAAATTTAATATATTATTGATCTCAGTTCTCAGATTAGGTAAACCTCAGTAAATTTGTACCTACTGTAATGAAAACTTAAAAGCATTTACCTTTGAAAATCCGATATGCAAAATTTTAATTTTCACAATAAAATCATATAATACATCCATATGAAAATACAGAGTAAATTGGAAGAAAGCCTAAAGCCAGGCAATACACATAGCATCCAGGTGTTACTGATTTGGAGAAAGCCAGATTTTTACTGCAAAGTTATTCATCATTTTGCACTTGAGCCAAAAAATTAAATTGGACTTTCTTTAAAATGGCAGGTTAAAATAAGTTCTGAAAAATCGCTGCATTAAGCAAATAACACTGCTATGATCTTAGATGAAAATTAACAATTTTTAGAAAATAAAAATAAGTTGTAGTGTGAGGGGAGATACAGACCTGAACTCATTGTGAAGTCATCATGAAAGCAGCATGACTACTGATGTGCCACTTCATACAGGGAAAAGAATACTACATAAAAGTAATCTAAATTTAAGTTTCAAAATATCAAGGCATGCTGTCCAAATCAACTGGAAGAAATATACTGATGTTGGGAACATTGAAGTTTTCAGTAACCAATCCAAAATTAACAGCTGATCAAGTAATGAATGAAAGCAGTATTACCACTGATGTGCCACTTCATACAGTGAGAAGAATATTATGTAAAAGTAATCTAAATAATTGCATTGCTAGAAAAAAAAGCAGAAGACATTGAATAAGATGAAAATAATGGGCAAAAGAGCATAACCTATAAGATAATTAAAAATAGGCAAAAGTTATATGTAATGATGAAAGCAAAATAGATCTGATTTCTAATCCAAGAGAGTATGTCTGAAGATCAATTTGTACAAGAAACAATCCAAAAAAGGTAGTAAAATTGGTTAGGATTTAAGGGTTTAGGACTACATCAAAAACAATGGTAAAAGAAAGTTGATAAAAACGAATGGAACATTGAACAGCAAAAATGATATTACTTTGCAAAAGTCACACCTATTACCAGATATAGTAGAAGGTGAAATATCTCATTGTGATGGATCACATTGCCGTACATAGCATGTAACAAAGAGGTTTCTCACTGATGAAGATATTGTAGTGTTACATGATATGCCTGTACAAAACCATCACCATAACATAATCAAAGATACATAGAGAAAATTGAAAACTAAGATGTATAACAGAAAACCAAAAAACTTCTTTTTTTTTTTACAATGATGTTCACTCTGTACAAGGCCCGGGAGCCACTCGAGGTAGAATATTACAGAGTAAGAGGCACAGCTTATGTGGATATGGGGGAAAGATAATAGTTAACCTTTGACTTGAACAGGTTAAGAGTGTACTGATTGAGAAAGCATCCTCTTCCACAGAGCAGCAGTTTGTGAGAAGATGATGCTCAATTGGAACTTACATTTCACCAATGGAATATGAAGGGAATGAGGGTGTTTCACAACAATGTGTGTGGTATGGCAGATCTTAGCCATGAAGGTTAGAACTGGTGGAACTAAGAAGTATTATTCATTTGAGCATTTTCCATGGAAATAGCTAGAGAGTAGTAAGTGGCTGTTGTGAGAAAAGAGTTGTAGGATGAAAAATAATTAATTGCCCACAAAGACATACAGACTCTTTTGAACTCCATTGAGACTGGAAAGTGAAGACTGGGTAGCTCCTGCCCATATATGGCAGCAGTACTCCATTTTCAGTCTGATCTGGCTCTTGTAAAAGCAGAGGATAGCAGAGACTCTTTTGAACTCAATTGAGACTGGAAAGTGAAGACTGGGTAGCTCCTGCCCGTATATGGCAGCAATACTCCATTTTCAGTCTGATTAGGCTCTTATAAATGTAGAGAATACCAGGAGTCAGGAACTTCCTGTGACCAGTACAGTGAAACAACCATTTTACCAGCATCTTCAGCAAAGGATTGTATGTACAAGTTCCACTTGAAGTCTGAGTTGAGTTTAAATCCTAACAGATACTCAAGGCACTAGACCTCCCTGAGGGAATATCCGTTCATCTTGATTGATGACAGTTCTAGGTTTGCAAGAGCTTCGGGTTTACTGTCAAGAAGAATGGTAAATGAAATAATTTTTTTCTGATGAAATAATTTTTAAGTTGACCATTGATGACAATTTCAGAAACTATAAACAATTTTTTTTGCTATCCTCTTCCAGTTGCAATGATGGAGAAAACATTACCTCAAACCATCACCAGTGAGACACACTGCAAGAGCCACTGTTTCATGAGGCTTGTCCCTTAATCGAGACGCAATCACGCCAATTTTTAAGTTGTATTCGTCTATCCCATGTCAAGTTGAGGCTCTAGTTTGTGTCAGTGGGAGCCATAATAAATACTGATTACAAATTATAATATACCTAAATATATAAATAAGTTTATTTTGTGCAATTTTAGTTTTTCTTCCTTCAATAAAAGCATTTAATTCTATGTTTCCTCAAGTTACTTGCAACTTTTGCATGCCTTATTTTCAGTATCACAATCCATTCAGGTCTGTGTCCCTCATCATACTGGATCCATCTGAATAAGACAACTTGAATTACAGCCCAGCATGACCACAGACACTACACCTGAATGAACGCTGTTGAATATTTAAAACTTTGTAAAACAAAGCAAATTGATTTACTGGTTTGGTAGCTCATTTCTTCCAGCTCCTGTATAATTTTTTATAATTTAATATATAATTTGATATATAAATATATTAATATATATGTTATGGAGTTATTTCGCAGTGGAGGCTTGTATTTGTACTAAATCGGTCCTAAATAGTTTGACGTACAAAATGTTAGGAACTTGATATAATAGGTATTACGCAGAGTAATCTTGTTGTGGTCGCTGACTACTTTCGTATTCGACTGTCGACTACTGTCGTCCGACATCGACTGACCCTCGTTTCTCTTACTACTCCTACATATATTAGGTGGGAGAGTCTATTAACTATAGAATAGGTGTGTTTCACCATAACAATATAATAATTAATAACATATATAAATCATATAATTTAATATAAGAATATTTGATCAAATTCAACTGAGAAGGTATCTGTTTAATTTTTTTATTCTATTTTTCCAATTTTCAATAATTAAAATAGTTTTCAGTGCATAAATAAAGAAAAGATAATCATTTCGTCAATTAATCTGGTTAATATTGAAATAAAATATGCACTTTTAAAAGTAAAATAAATGATTTATGGATAAGCACAACATATATATATATATATATATATATATATATATATATATCGAATTCCAGTTGAATCCATTACATTCACTTACATGCTAATCTAATACCCTTGGGAAAGGTATTAATCCTCCTCTTCTCCCTCCAGCTATAGGTTAATAGCAGGAAAGACTGGGTTCTATAGCCTCAGATGGCAACTGGTCTAGAAGAAATGAAAATTCTGAATTTAAAACCTGCGGTGGGTCATTTGGGGACCTTGTGGCATGTAGTGCACTAGGCTTCTGTACTTGGCCCTTCAAAAAGTGTGATTGGTTCTACACAAAGCCTTCACCACTATAATCCAATCATGCATATGCTGGTGTCTGGCTGTTGGTTCCTAGGAACTGAGCTGCTTGACCATCATACGTCAAATATGACGGGGAATGTCCGCCATGTGTGTGTGTGTGTGTGTGTGTGTGTGTGTATTTTTTTAAGCATTTCAACCCAAATAAGGTGGGAGTGCCACTAGTATACAAGGGCTACA
This sequence comes from Acanthosepion pharaonis, assembly GCA_903632075.3. Taxonomy (NCBI): domain Eukaryota; kingdom Metazoa; phylum Mollusca; class Cephalopoda; order Sepiida; family Sepiidae; genus Acanthosepion; species Acanthosepion pharaonis. The sequence goes on from CAHIKZ030003216.1 coordinate 617,148, forward strand.
GAAAGTGTAAATAAGGAAAAAGACGGGGTATGGGTGGGGGTTGAGGAAAGGAGAAAAGAAGAACAGAAGATGATAAAGGAAATTGATTAAATCCAACATATTTTTAATTTATCTGTTTAAATGTTATTTTAAATGGATACTCATATTTGAGTAGATGCTTTGCTTTTATTTCTTTATTAAACAGTATATTTATTTATTTACATCAACTGGCCTGAATATCTGAGAAATCTTCACATATTTTTCTAACAAGTTTTCTTGAATATTAAAACCAGCAGATGTAATTAAATAAATATACTGTTTAATAAATAAATAAAAACAGAACATCTACTCAAAAGTATCCATTTAAAATAACACTTAAACAAATAAAAATATATATATATATATATATATTATATGAGTAATTCATCGAGTCTGATAGAAACCTCCACAGAATGCAGAAAGCACTGGACGGTCCGTTTGGCCCTATATTTGGGACTCATCAGCAGTGCGATCCACTACCGAGAATTGAAACCCTGACAGTTGGGTTCTCAAGCAAACATCATACCAACTGTTCCAAGTGGGCCTGGGACGAAGAGATTGCAAACCAGACTCGACAAAGCGCCGCTGGCTCACATATTCCGTGGTGGAACTCGACTGAGATTCACTATTACCATAGGACTGTGCCCCTGGAGCCACGACTACTCTCACCAAGCCGCTACCTACTGTAGCGTTAGAAGCCGGTTCAAGCGATGATAAAGACAAACAGTAATTATTGGGAGGATTTGATAATTATATGAGTAATTCATCGAGTCTGATAGAAACCTCCACAGAATGCAGAAAGCACTGGACGGCCGTTTCGCCCTATATTTGGGACTCATCAGCAGTGCGCATCCACTACTGAGAATTGAAACCCTGACAGTTGGGTTCTCAAGCGAACATCATATAGTATATATATATATATATATATATATATATATATATATATATATATATATATATATATATATATATATATATATATATATTACAGACCCTTCCAAACGTATTGGAGTGTTGAGGCCAATTCCATTGTTTTTTTGTTCACTGAAAACATTTGGGTTTAAGATGAAAAGATGAATATGAGGCAAGTGTTTAAAATGTCAGCTTTTATTCCCTGGTATTTACATTTAAATATGTTAAACAGCTTAGGACATACCATCTTTTATATCAGATTCACCCATTTTTAGGTAAGCAAAAGTAAAGAAACAGTCTAAATGTAAATAAAATTTAATATTTGGTTGCATAACCCTTGCTTACAATAACTGTGTCAAACCTGAAACCATTTGACATTCCCAAACTGTTGCATTCTTCATTTGGGATGCTTTTCTAAACTTTTAATGCAGTCTCCACTTCAGGAAATGAAATGCATCCTCTATTGGGTTATGGTCCAGTGATTGACTTGGCCAGTCTAAAACTGTTCACCTTTTTACCCTGATGAAGTCCTTTGTTGTGTTGGCAGTATGTTTGAGTCATTGTCTTGCTGCATGATAAACTTTTTCCTGATTAGCAACAGTCTGTTTCATGCTTGAATACAACCTTCAGGCCATGTGAAGACATGTTATACATGACCTGAAGAATGTGATCAAGCATGAAACAGGCTGTTTTTGAAAGAAAAGATGTGTGAAAAATTGGAAAAAGATTTTGTGACATGTTTCATCCAATAGGACTTCATTGATCTGAGTTTGTTTGGTTTGTTTTATGGCATATCAACCTCAAAGGGTTATTTAATGATGACAAGATGTTTATTGGTGGTAATATATTTTTTTTTAAAAGTGCATAGCTGGTAATATCTTTTTTTCAAAATGTATTGGTGGTAATAATTTTTCTTCAAAAATTTATTGCTGATAATAATTTATTTTTAAATTTTTTACACAGTAAAACCTTACTTTTTACACTTTCATATTGTTTTGACCCCAGTTTTTTTTTGGGTGGGGGTAACTATTTACCCATAGCTGGGACTCTAATGGGTGCTATCACCCCAAGTCAGGGTGAACCTGGGAATACCAGCAATTAATAGGTGGTTCCATGCTCCTCAAAACCTCTTGATCAGAGGCCTTGCTGTTGGACATAGTTTATCGTCTAACCCAGGATGTGGATGTAGTTTATCATCATGCTCAGGATGGCTGGGTTTGTTGATGTTGTTGTGACCACACATGCACATGAATGAGAGATGCTGGTAGTTTCAAAATTTTTAAAGAATTTTTTCTCACTGTAACAAAATTGACCACAATTTTGACATAAAAATTGCTACTCTAATTAAAGGAGAAAAGCATTGACTAAAATGAAAATGTCTAGAAAGTGCTTTAATCACTAGTTCATCCAAATTTGCATCCAGGTTCTTACAATATTTCACAATTCTTGGTAGATTTTCTGTTATTGCACTGTGGGATATTTAATAACAAAGATGATGGAAAGGAAAAGAAAAAGAATATAGATAAATTCAGGCATATTGAAAAAAAATTAAGAGGTTCTTTCAAAAAATAAAAAATTCCTTCAAAAAAAATTATTTTTGAAAGTACTAGTGTCTCTCATTCCTATGCATGTTTAGTCATAACAACATCAACAAATCAGGCTTGACAATTGTATTTAAGAATGAAACAGACTGTCGCTAATGGTGATGACCTCAATGTCCACTTTTATATATATATATATATATATATATATATATATATACAATAAAAAATATACTTTTATGGTATGCTATATTTATTGATAAAAGTGCTCAACATCAGAGATTGAGCATATCTAAATATAAAAGTAGACACTGTGGTAAATACCAAATGGCAACCATCTGTTTCATTTATATTTTAACCACATTCGGATCAACAATTATCCCTATGCAAAAGCCTATAAAATAATTGGAAATATAACTGCTACTGCCTACTCACTAACTGTTAAGGATAATACAATAGAATTTACTACCCATAAAGATACCATTGACCAATAACATAAATAGCTGAGTGGTGGCAGGTATAGCATTTATATATCACGTATATAATGCATTAAAAATTCCCTTTCTCTGATAGCCTGGGTGTAAGAGTCTCGAGTTTCGATCCTGGCTTGAAGCAATCAGATGTCTAGCCACACTGATGAGCTGTGATACAGTGAAACAGTCTGTCTGTGGATTACTACACACACACACACACACACACACACACATATATATATATATATATATATATATATATATATATATATATATATATATATATATATATGAGGGAGATTATTGTTGTTCCGAGAGAAAAGTGTATATTTTAAAGAGAGAAAAAGCTGCAAACGTTTTTTATTATGTGGACTTTTTTATACTTTATACTGTATATTTTGCTACACATGTTTCAAGTCTTGCGACCTTTCTCAGGTGAAGAATGGTTAGTTCAACATATTATTTAAAGGAATGAATATTTTCTTCCTATGTTAAACCTTTTAACAATTGTTTTTGTTTGTCGAAGTAGTCATTTGGCATCTGAATCTATCTTGGACTGGCTGAAAAAAAAATTTTCAACCAGTTGAACTAACCTTTCTTCACTTGAGGAAGGTCACCAGACCTGAAAGATGTATAGCAAAATATACAGAATAAAGTATGAAAAAATCCACATAATAATCAAAAATGTTTGTGGCTTTTTCTCTCTTTAAAATATATATATATATATATATATATATATATATATATATATATATCCAGTAAGTACCTGACTCTTCATGCTATCCTCTACATTTATAAGAGCCAGATCAAGCCGAAAATGGAATACTGTTGGCATCTTTGGGTGGGAGCTACCCAGTCCTCACTTTCCACCCTTGATAAAGTCTGAAAGTGTCTCTGAGTTCTTGTTGGAGAAGAATAATTTTCTACCTTCCAACCTCTCTCTCACAGGTGGGATGTGGTGAGTCTCTCACTGCTCTATCACTACTTCCATGGCAAGTGCTCAGACAAACTACATTCCTTGGTTCCACAAGGTCTAACCTTCACGGCTAGGACCCGCCATGCCACTTACATTGTAGCAAACCACCCACATTCCCTCCGTATTCCATCAGTGAGAAGTAAGTTCCACTCGGCCAGCTTCTTCCAGCAAAGCACTGCTCTGTGAAACAGATTTCTTAGAGGATGTTTCTCCAATCACTACGATCTTAACCTATTCAAGTCTAGAATTAACCATCATCTTCTTCTCCAATGCATATAAATTACACTTTAATGAAAACATTTACATTAAGTGGCCCCTGAGCCTTGTACAGGGTGAACTTTATTGTAATATATATATATATATAAAAATGTCTTAAAATAATTGTCGGACTTTGTCCATTTCATAATGTGTGATGTCATTTGTTTACATTTGATATGCCATGAGCAGATATGAATGTACGTGAGAGATTCATGGAAGATTAAAGTTTAAATACAGTAAATTCGACCTTGCTAACTAAATGCACCTCTGTGGCCAAATTGGTAAAGGCATGTCAAGCTAAATGACAGTTCTGTATAGGATACAAGTTCGAATCCTGTCAGAGGACGAATATTTTCTGTGAAAATTTCTCAGACATTCAGGCCAGTAAATGTTGTTTAATACTGTTTATTATAAATAGAGCATTTACTTAAATACTTGTATCTATAAAAAGAATGTATAAACATAAAATGTTTTAAAATATATATATATATATATATATATATATATATATATATATATATATATATATATATATATACCAACCAAATAGCATTCAGAGACTCTGATCCAAATTCTAATTCTGACTTTCACTCTGTGATAAGATTTGGTTTGATTCTTGTTCTCTGATAGTCACATTGTGTGAAGAGTTACAATTTGGATCAGGGAGTCTGAATGGTATTTGGTGCTTTAGTTTAATTTCTAGCAGTATCTTTTCATGTTTTTTGGTTTCCTTTGTTGGGTTGTTTTTTTGGTACTTTGGTTTATTTTTGGTTATATATATATATATATATATACTATAGGCCAAAATTTTGGATCTACCCTCTGGATTTCAAAAAATCACCTAAAAATTAAACATTGTTTACTTTTTCAAAACTAATTTACTAGCTCTGGCCAGAGAGACTCTCTCTTCCTGGCATTAACTGATTACTGCATGAATTTTCCTTAAAATTTTAGCTCCTATTGTTTAATCTACCTTGCTGGCTCATAGTAATCTTTGGGCTGGGGAACTTTAAAGTTTATATAATTCCTTATCTAAAAAGCCATACCATGCTGCCATGCACTTTCAGCATCTTAGCTTAGGAGGTGTTAGTCAAACTAAACTTACTAATTACTGAAGGTGGCCCCAAACTTTTGGCTAATAATAGAAGAGTGAAGAAAAACCTTTGTAACATAAGTTGAATGAATATTCAAGCTCCCAGTAAAACAATAAACAAGTATTTATTCTGATATTTATTATGTGAACCCAGATTAAATTTCTAAACTCAGCAACGGATCAATATTAACTTTCAAAATTATTTAAATGGAAATGAACTTATTTGACTGACACAAATTCAGCCATTAGGATCTCAAAATATAATTTCTATTTCTTAATATAGTAAACTGTATACAATGTGCTATTGTCCTTTTGAAATGTGTAAATGTTAATATGTAAATTGTACAGTAAACCATTTAAAAAATATGAACCAATTACTTAAAATTAAAAAAGAATAAAACAATTACAATGAAAATATTTATAAAAAAGCCACAGAGAGGTAACATTATAGTGATGGGCAAGTGACTGAAGCCAAGCCGTCAGATTAGAACCAATTATATTGCCACTTCTTCTTTGGATCTTATCAAGGAACTCTAGGTAAACAGCAGGGGCACCAGTCCATATGTGGCAGCAATATTCTAAGCATGGCTGAATGGTAGACTTAGAGATATGTAAGATAGATTCCAAAGAGAAAAATTATCTCGGATGACACAGTGAAACAACCATCTTAGCAACTGACCTAGCAATGTATTCATTATAGTCTTTCCACTTCGTGTCAGCTGAGAACATTAGCCCAAGAAGGTACAAAAAGTCACTTTCATGCTGATGAAAGGCAGAGAGGGGTCTCACAGATGGTTAAAGGAGAGTAGTCATTATGTCAGAGCAATGAGAAAAAAGCGACTTCTAAGATCAATCAGCATTTAGCAGAGAAAGCAATGGCCAATTGATCTAGTGTACATAGCATTACAATTTTGGTTCAGTGTAAACATTTCAGATGAGTCCTTGCTTGTTCACTTTTCAAACAGTCGATGGATACTGAAATTAGGAATATTGTTTGAACAGCCTGCAACAAACTGTCAAATTTGTGAGATTTTTCAGTTATATTTTGTGAAGCAATTTGAAGAAATAGTTCTGTTCAAAGCTTCTGGGGTGCATGGAGAATATTAATTTAGAAAAGTGAAAATTTATTCTACTCAAAGGACATCTAATAAAACCAGTTTCATTATTACAGAGAATTAAATTCCATGGCTGAACAGCAAAAAAGATTTGAGAATTGTAAGTCCCAAATATGTATAAAGTGACTGTCATGGACAAATAATTCTCTTGATATTAATCAAGCTGAACATATTTAAGATAACTCAGATTGTAAAGTATAAAAAGCAATTAGAAAACATTTTACAAATGAAGCTCTGTGTTTTCAACATATTCAATACAGCCTTGTCAGCTCTTCCACAAGACAAGATAATAGATTTGATAAATTTTGTTTACTTTTTCAATACAGCCTTGTCAGACAAGATAACAGATTTGAGAAATTTTGTTTATTTTTCAATACAGCCTGATCAGCTAGTCCACAAGACAAGATAACAGATTGGATAAATTTTGTTTATTTTTCAATACAGCCTGATCAGCTCTTCCACATAACAAGATAACAGATTTGATAAATTTTGTTTACTTTTTTAATACAGTCTTGTCAGCTCTTCCACTAGACAAGATAACAGATTTGTTAAATTTTGTTTATTTTTCAATACAGTCAGATGAGCTATTCCACAAGACAAGATAACAGATTTGATTATTTTGTTTATTTTTCAATACAGCCAGATCAGCTCTTCCACAAAACAAGATAACAGTTTTGATAAATTTTGTTTACTTTTTCAATACAGCCTTGTCAGCTCTTCCACAAGACAAGATAACAGACTTGTTAAATTTTCTTTATTTTTCAATACAGCCAGATGAGCTCTTCCACAAGACAAGATAACAGATTTGATAAATTTTGTTTACTTTTTAAATACAGCCTGATCAGCTGTTCCACAAGATTACAGATTTGATTAATTTTGTTTACTTTTTCAATACAGCCTGATCAGCAATTCCACAAGACAAGATAAGAGATTTGATAAATTTTGTTTGCTTTTTTAATACAGCCTTGTAAGCTCTTCCACTAGACAAGATAACAGATTTGTTAAATTTTGTTTTTTTTTCAATACAGCCTGATCAGCTCTTCCACAAGACAAGATAAGAGATTTGATAAATTTTGTTTACTTTTTCAGTACAGCCTGATCAGCTCTTCCATAAGATAACAGATTTGATAAATTTAGTTTGCTTTTTCAATACAGCCTGAGAAGTTCTTCCACAAGACAAGATAACAGATTTGATAAATTTTGTTTACTTTATCAATACAGACTTGTCAGCTCTTCCACAAGACAAGATAACAGATTTGATAAATTTAGTTTACTTTTTCAATACAGCCTGATCAGCTCTTTCACAAGACAAGATAACAGATTTGATAAATTTTGTTTATTTTTCAATACAGCCTGATCAGCTCTTCCACAAGTCAAGATAACAGATTTGATAAATTTTGTTTATTTTTCAATACAGATCTGCTCTTCCACAAAAAGAAGAAAAGAGATTTGATAAATTTTGTTTATTTTTCAATACAGCCTTGTCAGCTCTTCCGCAAGACAACAGATTTGATAAATTTGTTTATTTTTCAATAAAGATCATCCACAAGACAAGATAAATTTTGATAAATTTTGTTTTTTTCAATACAGACTGATCAGCACTTCCACAAGACAAGGTAACAGATTTGATAAATTTTGTTTACTTTTTCAATACAGCCTGATCAGCGTTTCTACAAGACAAGATAACAGAATTGATAAATTTTGTTTACTTTTTAAATACAGCCTGATCAGCTCTTACACAAAACAAGATAACAGTTTTGATAAATTTTGTTTGCTTTTTCAATACAGCCTTGTCAGCTCTTCCACAAGACAAGATAACAGATTTGATAAATTTTGTTTATTTTTCAATACAGCCTGATCTGCTCTTCCACAAGACAAGATAACAGAATTGATAAATTTTGTTTACTTTTCAATACAGACTGATCAGCACTTCCACAAGACAAGGTAACAGATTTGTAAATTTTGTTTACTTTTTCAATACAGCCTGATCAGCGTTTCTACAAGACAAGATAACAGATTTGATAAATTTTGTTTACTTTTTGAATACAGCCTTGTCAGCTCTACCACAAGACAAGATAAAAGATTTGATAAATTTTGTTTATTTCTCAATACAGCCTGATCTGCTCTTCCACAAGACAAGATAACAGATTTGATAAATTTTGTTTACTTTTTCAATACAACCTTGTAAGCTCTTCCACTAGACAAGATAACAGATTTGTTAAATTTTCTTTATTTTTCAATACAGCCAGATGAGCTCTTCCACAAGACAAGATAACAGATTTGATAAATTTTGCTTACTTTTTCAATACAGCCTTGTAAGCTCTTCCACTAGACAAGATAACAGATTTGTTAAATTTTCTTTATTTTTCAATACAGCCAGAGGAGGTCTTCCACAAAACAAGAAAACAGATTTGATAAATTTTGTTTATTTTTCAATACAGCCTGATCAGCTCTTCCACAAAAGAAGATAAGAGATTTGATAAATTTTGTTTATTTTTTTTCAATACAGACTTGTCCCCTCTTCCACAAGACAAGATAAGAGATTTGATAAATTTTGTTTACTTTTTAAATACAGCCTGATCAGCTCTTCCACAAGACAAGATAACAGATTTGATAAATTTTGTTACTTTTTCAATACAGCCTTGTCAGCTCTTCCGCAAACAACAGATTTGAAAAATTTTGTTTATTTTTCAATACAGCCTGATCTGCTCTTCCACAAGGCAAGATAACAGATTTGATACATTTTGTTTACTTTTTCAATACAGCCTTGTCTGCTCTTCCACAAGACAAGATAACAGATTTGATAAATTTGGTTTATTTTCAATACAGACTTGTCAGCTCTTCCACAAGACAATATAACACATTTGATAAATTTTGTTTATTTTACAATACAGTCTGATCAGCTCTTCCACAAGACAAGATAAGAGATTTGATAAATTTTGTTTACTTTTTCAATACAGCCTTGTCAGCTTTTCCAATAGACAAGATAATGCATTTGTTAAATTTTGTTTATTTTTCAATACAGTCAGATGAGCTCTTCCACAAGACAAGATTACAGATTTGATAAATTTTGTTACTTTTTCAATACAGCCTTGTCAGCCCTTACATAAGACAAGATAACAGAATTGATAAATTTTGTTTACTTTTTTCAATACAGCCTTTTCAGCTCTTCTACAAGACAAGATAACAGAATTGATAAATTTTGTTTACTTTTCAATACAGACTGATCAGCTTTTCCACAAGACAAGGTAACATATTTCATAAATTTTGTTTACTTTTTATATATAGAAAGAAAACAGATTTGTTAAATTTTCTTTATTTTTCAATAAGGCAGATCTTTGACAAGACAAGATAACAGATTTGATAAATTTTGTTTACTTTTTCAATACAGCCTGATCAGCTCTTCCACAAGACAACAGATTGGATGAATTTTGTTTACTTTTTCAAGCCTAACAGCCTTTGATCAGATAAACAGATTCCATAGATTTTGACAAGATAAGCTCTTTCCGCAAGACAACAGATTTGATAAATTTTGTTTATTTTTCAATACAGCATGATCAGCTATTCCACAAGACAAGATAATTGTTTTGATGAATTTTGTTTACTTTTTCAATACAGACTTGTCAGCTCTTCCACAAAACAAGATAACAGATTTGATAAATTTTGTTTACTTTTCAATACAGCCTGATCAGCTCTTCCACAAGACAAGGTAACAGATTTAATAAATTTTGTTTACTTTTTCAATACAGCCTGATTAGCTCTTCCGCAAGACAACAGATTTGATAAATTTTGTTTATTTTTCAATACAGACTGATTAGCTCTTCCATAAGACAAGATAACAAATTTGATAAATGTTGTTTACTTTTTCAATACAGCCTGATCAGCTCTTCCACAAGACAAGATAACAGTTTTGATAAATTTTGTTTACTTTTTCAATACAGCCTTGTCAGCTCTTCCACAAGACAAGAAAACAGATTTGATAAATTTGGTTTATTTTTCAATACAGACTTGTTGGCTCTTCCACAAGACAACAGATTTGATAAATTTTGTTTATTTTTCAATACAGCCTGATCAGCTCTTCCACAAAAGTAGATAAGAGATTTGAAAAATTATTGTTTATTTTTTTCAATACAGACTTGATCTTCCACAAGACAAGAAAAATTGATAAATTTTGTTTATTTTTTAAATACAGCATGATCAGCTCTTCCACAAGACAAGATAAGAGATTTGATAAATTTTGTTTACTTTTTTCAATACAGCCTTGTCAGCTCTTCCACTAAACAACAGATTTTTTTTAAATTTTGTTACTGATTTTTTCAATACAGATTTGATCAGCTTTTTTCCACAAGACAAGATAACAGATTTGATAAGTTTTGTTTACTTTTTCAATACAGCCTGATCAGCTCTTCCACATGACAAGATAACAGTTTTGATAAATTTTGTTTACTTTTTCAATACAGCCTTGTCAGCTCTTCCACAAGACAAGATAACAGATTTGATAAATTTGGTTTATTTTTCAATACAGCCTTGTCAGCTCTTCCACAAGACAATATAACACATTTGATAAATTTTGTTTATTTTTCAATACAGCATGCTCAGCTCTTCCACAAGACAAGATAAGAGATTTGATAAATTTTGTTTACTTTTTCAATACAGCCTTGTCAGCTCTTCCACTAGATAACAGATTTTTTAAATTTTGTTACTTTTTCAATACAGCCTGATCAGCTCTTCCGCAAGACAACAGATTTGATAAATTTTGTTTATTTTTCAATACAGCCTGATCAGCTCTTCCACAAGACAAGATAACAGATTTGATAAATTTTGTTTACTTTTTCAATACAGCCTTGATCAGCTCTTCCACAAGACAACAAGATAATTTTTTTTGATTAAATTTTGTTTTTGAATTTTGTTTTTTTCAATACAGCCTTGTCAGCTCTTCCACAAAAACAAGAAAACAGATTTGATAAATTTTGTTTATTTTTCAATACAGCCTTCCACAAGATCAAGATAACAGATTTGATAAATTTTTTCATTTTTTCAAGACAAGGTCCAACAAGGAAAAGATTTAATAAATTTTGTTTACTTTTTATATACAGCCTGATTAGCTCTTTGACAAGACAAGACAACAGATTTGATAAATTTTGTTTATTTTTCAATAGAGCCTGATTAGCTCTTCCATAAGACAAGATTTAACAAATTTGATAAATGATCAGCTATTCCACAAGACAAGATAATTGTTTTGATGAATTTTGTTTACTTTTTTCAATACAGCCTGATCAGCTCTTCCACAAAACAAGATAACAGATTTGATAAATTTTGTTTATTTTTTCAATACAGCCTTGATCAGCTCTTCCACAAGACAAGATAACAGATTTGATAAATTTTGTTTATTTTTTCAATACAGCCTTGTCAGCTCTTCCACAAGACAAGATAATAAATTTGTTTAAATTTTCAATACAGTTTACTTTTTCAATACAGATTTTTTAAATTTTGATCAGCTCTTTCTGCAAGACAACAGATTGGATGAATTTTGTTTATTTTTCAATACAGCCTGATCAGCTCTTCCACAAGACAAGATAACAGATTTGATAAATTTTGTTTACTTTTTCAATACAGCCTGATCAGCTCTTCCACAAGACAAGATAATTGTTTTGATAAATTTTGTTTACTTTTTCAATACAGCCTTGTCAGCTCTTCCACAAAACAAGATAACAAATTTGATAAATGTTGTTTACTTTTTCAATACAGCCTGATCAGCTCTTCCACAAGACAAGATAACAGTTTTGATAAATTTTGTTTACTTTTTCAATACAGCCTTGTCAGCTCTTCCACTAGATAACAGATTTTTTAAATTTTGTTACTTTTTCAATACAGCCTGATCAGCTCTTCCGCAAGACAACAGATTTGATAAATTTTGTTTATTTTTCAATACAGCCTGATCAGCTCTTCCACAAGACAAGATAACAGATTTGATAAGTTTTGTTTACTTTTTCATTACAGCCTGATCAGCTCTTCCACATGACAAGATTTAACAGTTTTGATAAAGCCTTGTCAGCCCCTTTGTTTGTTTTTTTCAATACAGCCTTGTCAGCTCTTCCACAAGACAAGATAACAGATTTGATAAATTTTTTTTATTTTTTTCAATACAGCCTTGTCAGCTATTCCATAAGACAATATAACACATTTGATAAAATTTTGTTTGTTTTTTTCAATACAGCATGTTCAGCTCTTCCACAAGACAAGATAAGAGATTTGATAAATTTTGTTTACTTTTTTCAATACAGCTTTGTCAGCTCTTCCACTAGATAACAGATTTTTTAACTTTTTTTTGTTACTAGATAACAGTTTTTTTCACTTTTACAGCCTGATCAGCTCTTCCAAGAAGACAACAGATTTGATAAATTTTGTTTATTTTTCAATACAGCCTGATCAGCTCTTCCACAAGACAAGATAACAGATTTGATAAGTTTTGTTTACTTTTTCAATACAGCCTGATCAGCTCTTCCACATGACAAGATAACAGTTTTGATAAATTTTGTTGACTTTTTAAATACAGCCTGATCATCTCTTCCACAAGACCAGATTACCGATTTGATAAATTTTGTTACTTTTTCAATACAGCCTTGTCAGTCCTTCCATAAGACAAGATAACTGAATTGATAAATTTTGTTTACTTTTCAATACAGCCTGAGCAGCTCTTCCACAAGACAAGATAACAGATTTGATAAATTTTTTTTACTTTTTCAATACATCCTTGTCAGCTATTCCATAAGATAACAGATTTGATAAATTTAGTTTATTTTTGAATACAGCCTGATAAGCTCTTCCACAATATAACAGATTTGATAAATTTTGTTTATTTTTCAATATAGCCTGTTCAGCTCTTCCACAAGACAAGATAACAGATTTGATAAATTTTGTTACTTTTTCAATACAGCCTTGTCAGCTCTTCCACAAGACAAGATCATAGATTTGATAAATTTAGTTTACTTTTTCAATACAGCTTGATCAGCTCTTCCACAAGACAAGATAACAGAATTGATAAATTTTGTTTACTTTTCAATACAGCCTGATCAGCTCTTCTACAAGACAAGATAACAGATTTGATAAATTTTGTTTACTTTTTCAATACAGCCTTGTCAGCAGATCTCATAAATTTTGCTTTGTTTTTTTTTCAATACCGTCTGATCAGTTCTTCCGTATTAGCAGATCTAATAAATTTTTTTTATTTTCTTTTAATATAGCTTGGTCAGATCATTGCAAGACAAAATTGCAAATCTGATAAATTTTTTTTTTTTTTAGTATAGCCTGGTAAACACCTCTTCAAGAGAAGATAGCAAATCTGATAATGTTTTTTAATTTTTCATTATAGCCTGGTCAGCTTCTTGATAGTAGAAAATTGCAGATCTGATAAATTTTGCTGTTCGTTTTCAATATAGTCTGGTATGAATAGTGGCTCAGATTGAGGAATCCGAGAGATGAGTTCGAATTCCAATCGAATCCATTATATTCACTTACGTGCTAATACCCTTGGGAAAGATATTAATCCTCTTGTTCTCCCTCCAGACCGAGTTCTATAGCGTTGGATGGCAACTGGTCTGCCGCAGGAAGAAATGACAACCTACTGCGGGAAAAAAAATCTGCCTTGTCAGTCATGTATTGAAAGATACACGATCACCTAAGCATGTATCACATATGGCACATAACTGACTGGTCAACTCTTCCACAAGATAAGATAGCAGATTTGATCAATTTTGCTTTGTTTTCAATGCAACTTAATTTGGTATATCACAAAAAAGACAGTAGATCTGATAAAACCTGTAAGATTAAAAACATTAAAATATGTAAATAGAAAGTCTGACATAGATAAATTTACATATTCTTACAGAATTGTTTACATCATTAATAAAAGTTCTTGTTAGCAAATAAAGGTGTATATTTACTTTTGGTTTACATCTGTATAAGCATTTATATATTATGTAAGCACTGAAATTTGTCAACTCATAAAACATTCATCATACTAGTAGTCAATTGAATTTGTAAAAGAAATCATGAAATGCTTTCACTCTCCTAAAATATATGTCTTATGTTCTTAATCCCAACTGTAGTTAGGTAGATTTACATACTGTACAACTCAAATAGTATGTATGTCTATCTATGTTTTTTAATATCTATCTTTTTCAGACTGAAAATATCTATCTATCTATCTATCTATCTATCTATCTATCTATCTATCTATCTCTCTCTTTTTTTCTTTCTTAAACCATCTATCTATCTATCTATCTATCTATCTATCTATCTATCTATCTATCTATATGTATGTCATCTAAGGATCTATCTATCTATCTATCTATCTATCTCAATCTGTTAATATCTATATGTTTGTATATCTATCTATCTATCTATCTATCTATCTATCTATCTATCTATCTTCATCTGTTAAAATCTATCACAGACTTTTCTTATCTATCCATCTATCTATCTATCTTAGTTCATGTCTATCTATCTATCTAATATGTATAGAAATTTGGATTAAAAATAAATCCCTTAATCCTTTAATTAATTAAATTCTTGCTTTGTTTACATTTCAGATATGAAAAGCTGAGCAGATAATGAAGCTTTTTCAGGAAATAATCTGGTTGAAGAGGATGTGCATTCTTTAAAAAGGTAAAATAAAGCTTTGCTTGTGTCATTCTTTGTGGCCAAGTAGTAAATCACACTGGGTCAAATTGTGGTTTCCACAACAAAGGTTGGCACAGGTTTGATCCCTGGCTGAGAACACATTTTTCTTTACTAAGATTTCTTGAATATTCAAGCCAATAGATTTAATAGACACTGTTTAATAAATAAAAAAGGAGTATCTATTTCAAATATGGACTATCCACTATAATAACATTTGAAGTAATAATATATATATATTCTAACTCTCTTGTCTTACATTGATGCGAACTGGGACATAACTTTGATTTCACTAATGTCAGCCTAATTAAAAAAGAACATAACCTTTTAAAGAGAAAATATTTTGAAAATATAATTATAACATAACTACCAACTATAAACACTCACTTAAAACATTACATCACATCGCCATCTTTCTGCAGACTCATTATTCATGAATCTAACTTATATCTATCTAATACATAAAATAAACATGAAAATTTACAAATCCTTTTCAAAAATACACATGAGAAATGCTTTAATGATAAATCCAACCAAAACATGATTATTACAATATCTTGCTGCATTTCACCAACAAAAACAGACATTCCCCACACATGCACATATACGAATATAAATATCCAACCAAATACAAAATTATTGCAACATTTCGCTACATTTCACCAACATATACAAGGGTGACATCTATGGACATTCCTCACACACACACTTATAGACTTACATTAATTAATGTTACCTTCCAACATACACCAAGACAAACAAGTGTTTTTTTACATATACACTCTTACACTCACACACTTTAATGTCCAAAAGGTTCCTCACACATATTTATATATTATCTATTGCATTAATACACATGTTTGACCAAAGCGAACTAACAAAACTCATAACATACCAGTACTCTGTCTCTTTGCTTTTTTTCATTTCTATCTCAATTTCTGACAAAGCCTTAAGATAGGTGAAACATGTTAGATTGAGATACGTTTCCTACTTGTTCTTCATTTTATTTTATATATATATATATATATATATATATATATATATAATGATGGCATCCCAAATTTCCAGGAACCGGATCTCTAAAGGCAAGTAATGTTTAGGAACCTATTCTGCTTATTTTCTTTTCAATCTGAAACTGGAAACAAATCACTTTATAGTATCAAAAAGAATTAAAGCATTTTGATAATTTAATTGTAAATATTTATTTAATAAGATATTTCCAGATTGAAATTCTGTTCTCACTATATTTCTGCTCAAAAGTATGATGCTTTTTAACTCTAGTGTCATCATCTGTGTTGTGGTTTGTTAGCAACATTTGAACTGAACTGCTGCAGTCCCAAAGATCCAATGTAAGACATATCAAATTTATGGCTAGAAGATTTGTCACATTTTTAACTTCAAGACATTTTCTTTTGTCAGAATAAATTATGTTCATCCCAGAAAGCCCTCTTTCAGCTTCCACAGAACTTACAGCAATGGTATTATTATATATTAGCTATTAATATGTAAGATTATTTTCAGATAATCCAAGAACTGGTTCACTAAGCTATTAAAATTTTAAGAATCAGCTTGTGTGAACTGGTAGGATGCCACCACTATATATATATATATATATATATATATATATATATATAGATAGATAGATAGATAGATAGATAGATAATACAAATGCAAAAATGTCTGCGTGTTACACTTTTTCAATTAAAGGGACACAACTCTCTAACTTTTAAATAGCTCATCTTCTTCTCTTGGAAGCAGAGATCCTTACTGGTTCAGGAAAGGAGGAAAGAGTTTTAATTCAAAGAATCCTCTTTAATTCCTCCTGATCTTCCTTTTGACTTCAAGAGAATTCAGTTTCCATTGAGAGTGAACTCTGCAATGTCAATCAATAAGTCCCAAGGACAATCACTGAAAGTAACTGCAATTCATCTGATGGAACTCTGCTTTTCTGACAACCAGCTCTATGTTGGTTGTTCAAGGGTTGGGAATGGAAACAAGCTATTTGTACTGACTCCGAATGGGAAAATGAAAAATGTTGTTTATCATGCAGCTTTGCAATAAGTTCCAAATAGATAAATTATATCATTGTTTCGATGAAAACTTAATTGTTTGAAAAATATTGTTCAAGTTTAATAAAATTTAATATGTACTTGACGCAATGGAATAACCTGTCACCCCCATGAGTGACTACACTATAGGTAGTAACTATCTATAAGACAATTAAGAATATTTGTGGAGATTTCATAGTTTATTTTGTTCAGGTTTGGTTTCAACTGTTTTATGTATATAGCTTCAAGAATATTTAGTTTTTATTTATTGTTTTCATGTTTAAGTATAATTGTGTTTTCAATGAACAAAAACTAAAATTCTTGAAGCTATATCTTGAAGCTATATCTCTCGTGTGGTCATGTGTGATGTCATGAGCTGCAATGAAACATGTATGAATATATATATATATATATATAATGTTTCACCTCTGCCTCAGAATTTTTAGACATTTTGTCTAATGTCTAATCTATGTTAGCTGAGTAGTTTGAATGTTAGCATTCCGACCCTGAGACCTGAGTTCAAATCTCATTATAGTTGATCTGTCACGGAGATGACATCTTGATAATATCAGCCTGGAGAAACAATCCCAACAGTACTCTTGAAAAATATGGTTCCCTCTGTCTCAGAATTTTTAGACATTTTGTGTAATGTCTAATCTAAATTGGCTGAGTAATTAGAATGTTAGTATCCCAACTCTGAGACCCAGGTTCAAATCTCACTGTGGTCAATCTGTCAAGATGACTACTTGATAATGTCTGCCTGGTGAAACAATCTCAGCATGCAGCACCATTTGTAAGTGCCTGAAAACCATACCTTGACTTGACCCAAGTCTTGTGAGTGATAATGGGGAGACAAAGTCATTGATGGTTGCACTAGTACGATATCATAAGTCATTGTCACTGACAGTTTGAACATATCAGTATTGTTCAACTATTGATGAGGCCAGATTCATATGCTCTTTCTCAAAAACTGTAACCAATGTTTTTTCAGGATAGTTTTCTTTTTTTTAATCAGTATCATCCCAAGTAAAGCCACTCAAATGCAAGGATACAGGGTGTGGAAGAATTAGGAACAGAAACATTAATGAGCAAGGAGAAAAAAGAGTAATCAGGAGGAATGTAGTGATTGAAATGCATTTAAATTTTTGCAGATGAAAATTGGCTGGAAAACATGGAGCTGGAAGGGAGTTCCACAAGTGAGAAGTGCAAGAAAAGAAACTGTTAGCATAGAACTTACAACTATATCAAGCTAGCTCAACTGATGAGATTTCAATGCCAGTCTAGTACTATGCTTAAATTCATAGAATCTAGGTACCATAGCGAAGTACTCATCCAAAAAATTATCATAAAAGTATTTATAAAAAAAAGGTATAGAGAGGTAACCTTACAGCAGTGGATAAGTCACTGAATCTGAGTTACCAGATCAGGACCAATAATATTGCTAATTGTTCTTTGGATCTTATCAAGAGGGCACCAGGCCATATGTAGCAGCAATATTCTATTGCTGTATAAACTATGGGTTAGCTCTGTAGCTGTTGAAGAAACACAAATGTGCCTGAGCAGGTGTCTGTAACAGGGATTAGCTAGCCATTCTAGTAAACTCCATAATCTCCTGAAATTGTCTGTTTACATAACCTGTTTATTTATTTATATAACTAGCCAGTGATCTAAATTGATAAATATCTGTATAACTATTTATATATCTATTTATTGACTTACTGTAGTTAGTTTGATCCTATATATCTCCTTCTCTCTGTGTAAGTTAGTTCATACCTGTATCACTTGCTGTCTCGGTTGGTTCATGTTAATATGTTTATCAGATAGATGTTGATAAAACTTAACTTTGTCAACAAGGCCACATGTTTACAGTGTTCAGAGAAAAACAAATTCATAATATAAATGGTTTGTAAGCTGTATGGCATGATAACCATTGCTTTTTTAGTTAGAATGCTTTCTCCCCATAGACAAATTGATAAAGAATTCAAGATATATAAATAGATTGGTATAGATAGATAGATA
Organism: Acanthosepion pharaonis; assembly: GCA_903632075.3. Taxonomy (NCBI): domain Eukaryota; kingdom Metazoa; phylum Mollusca; class Cephalopoda; order Sepiida; family Sepiidae; genus Acanthosepion; species Acanthosepion pharaonis. Next base: position 636,280 of record CAHIKZ030003216.1, read on the forward strand.
GATAGATAGATAGATAGATAGATAGATAGATAGATAGATAGATAGATATTAACAGACTGAGATAGATAGCTAGATAGATAGATAGATATGAACAGACTGAGATAATGAATACTTAGATATGAGCATAGATTGATATGAATAACTGAGATAGATTGATAAAGAGACTGAGATAGATAGATTGATAGATATGAACAGACTGAGATAATGAATACTTATGAGCATACAATACATTGATATGAATAAACAGAAACTGAGATAGATTGATCAAGAGACTGAGATAGATAGATTGATAGATATGAACAGACTGAGATAATGAATACTTAGATATGAGCATACATTGATATGAATACTGAGATAGATTGATAAAGAAAGAGACTGAGATAGATAGATAGATAGATAGATAGATAGATAGATAGATAGATAGATAGATAGATAGATAAAATTAAAGCTGTACTGAATTGGATAACTGTTAGAGAGAAGTTGAAAGACTATGTAGCTCTAGACAGAGATACCTAACTGAGACTGACTAAAAAAAAAAATTCAGCATTTGAAAGCTGGCTTCTTTTGAGACTTGAATACCTCCGATCGTGAAGGTAATGAAAATACAGCAGAGGTATCAATGTGTAAAGTAAATAAATAAGCTAAGCTAAGCAAAATCGAAAAAAAAAGCGGATAAGTAAATGTTTACTTTACTAATGTTTACTACTGTTTTATGTTATGATTCCGGCACATGTACTCATTCACTCAGAGATCAATTGATCGATTATAGATAGATTTACTTTTTGTTTTGGTAATTTAAACTATGTTGTTTTTTTTTTTTTTGGATCTGAATGAAAGTGTTTTTTTTTTTTAAATACTGGGTCAAGTAAAGTTTTTACATATTTCTTTTTTATCAGAAAATTAAATTTCACGTTTTTTTGTATATGTCGTTATAAATAAATATGCATGTCATTTAGATTTCACATAAAAATTGTTTAATAAAAGGATATCTGATATGTCTCATGTGTGTGTACGTGTGTGTATTGAATGAAAAAAAACACTAGTTACATTTTGAAATGTTATTGTTTTTTTAATATTTTACTGATTTTTCCGTTTTTTCTGCTTAAAAAAAAATTTCCATCGCAGAACATAAGAGAAATAAAATATATTAACTTTAAATTAAAATCAGTCGTAGAATCTCTGAAAAATTTTAGCTATTCCAGTAATGTTTAGCGAATTCAAAGCTGACCTCTACAAAAGAAAACTGTAGTAGTACTGCTGTTATATATTTTACGAATACGAAGTGGATGTCTAAACATTGAAGGATCTTTGTGTGTTCTTTACTTTTCAGTCGATTTTGAAAATATCAATGTAGTGCTTGCTCTTGCACCAGAGCTACACACTAACGAACAAAGGTGTCTCCCGACAATTTTGACACCTCGCTGTGTACCCCATTTGCTTAATGAATGGGAAGGAGAACATTTCATTCATAAATACTTGAAGCGTAGTAGTAGCAGCAGTAGTTGTAAGTTTAAATAAGTAGTAATGCTTTTCTCGTGGATGTTATCAGATAATAATGTATACATGCATAATAAGTGCTCTCGGGATGTTTTCGATGGCACCTTTTCTAATGCACTTTAGTTTGGGGCGATTTTATTCTGTTCATTCATTCAGAAATAAAACGTAAGTAAACTACAGGAAGGTTAAAAAAGGCGTTTAAAAAAGTAATTATTGCTTTTTTATTCACTCGTGCCTGCGGACATGGAGGCCTGGTGGTGGTAAAACTAATAATGTCTTTGAGTTACTGATTCTTTATTGTGAATATTTTGTATTGTACTCTACCAACTCATAAATATTACTTGCAATGACGGTAGTTTCAGTACTTCAAGTGGACATCCATGATTTAAAATGTAAAGAAAGGCAAACAAACAAAAAAAAGAAAAAGGTAGTCTTCTCATCTTTGAGCTTTTTTTAAATGCTGACCCACTGGCTTTAATACCGTAGTCGTAGTAGTGGTAGTTGTAGTAGTAACGATGGGCAGTGGTGTTATGTCGCGAAAATAATTTAAACAAAAACAAATCTCTTAGGGCTATTTTGATGGTTCCCAGCGCCAAATACGAATTATTCAGGGTTTTATTCGGCAAAATCTGCAGATCCTTAAAAAAGAGAAAGAGAAGTAAAGAGGTTGAAGGAAAGGTGTTGGGGAAGGGTCCGTGATAATGTAGTGGTCATAACTGCCGCCCTCCCTTCCTCTCTCATGGAATGACGGCCGTGGCTGCTGCTGCTGCTGCCGGCGGCTACGGAAATTGCCGAGGGACTGCGGTCGGATAATCGAATGGTTTTAACAGGTACACTTTTTCGGTGGTCACCGTGAATGGTGGATGGATGTCCACTCGAAGACCTGCCAACACCCAAGCTGATTCCGTTTTTGCGAGGTAAGAAAAAGCCTACGGGTTGAAAATGGGACCCTTGGGTTGAAGTTTTGGTTTTTTAAAAAAAAAAAAAAAACAGCTCCCACCCCCACTACATCGTTAATCCTTTACTCTTCTTTTTTTATTACTTTTTTTTTTTTATATGTATGTGTGTATGCATATGTATGTGTGCTTGTGTGTCGGTTAGGTAAGCTGTGAGTCGAAAAGGGGAAGTGAGTGGGGGTTGCAGGTTCTTTACTGAATGGCCCAAAAATGAGTGATCGGTTCGTAGTTGGTTATTCATTGCAGATTGGACCCTCATTATATGCCCTCTCTTTCCTTATATATATATATATATATATATGGGTGAGGTTGGAGTGGTTAAAAGAAAAAGACAAATCGTTATCGATTCATCTTTTATTATCTCATTATAGCCCATCCATCTTTTCTTCTTTTTTTTCCGTCTTTACCTCTAAAATCCCTTAAAGTAATAACCCCCACCCCTCATTTTTTTTAAAAAAAAATGCAAATAAATAAATAAATAAAACGAACTACGAACGAAAAATAAACAAAGCATAAACAAGCGATCGTACATTGCTTGGATGATGATTATTCCCAAATTATCAGAATTTTAATAATTTTCCTCGGGCTACTAGGCTCTATTTTTTATGCCATAACATGTCAGTCTGTTTACTTCTCTCTCTTGCCACTTCTTCACGCCATTTGGTCCGAAGCACTTTTCCCTCCTTCCTCTTCTTCGTCTTTTTTCCATTACTTGTCATTTATTCTGTCCTCGTATGACCTGCATTATTGAAATGCCGGGTTTAATAGAGAAGTAGCCACAAATAATATCAAGTAGTTAGCAGCGTCAAAAAGAGAAAGGAGGTTCACTGTGGAGTTTTAAGTTGATATTTAAAAAATGCCTAAATGGCCACACTTGGACACACACAAAAAGAGAAGATGGATAAATAGTAGCAATTGTTGTTACTAATCATCATGGATCTTTTTTTTCCTATAATGTATAAAATCTCAAGATAAATTATTTCAGTTTGGCCAAACCATTTTTTTTCTCAAGATTTAGAAATCGCAGAAAAACCTTAACTGCATTTAAGTTTCTGTTTGACCATCTCATTTTCAGTGTTTTTTCCCTTTTCGTTTTCATACATTCTTTTTCTATCGTATTTGTTTTTTAAAAATGCCTTAAAAATTATAATAAACTTCTTTTAATGTTAGTTAAAGTATTTTTTTAGTTTTGAATTAATAGCACCAATGTTTTGAAAATGAAAGTTTTTCCCCCCTTAACTTTCTTTTTCAAAAGAGTGAATACTTTTTTTTTTCTGACATCAGAATTCTGCAGAACCTATTCAATAGCACTGACAGAAATAAATTACAGATTTCCCCCGTTCCTCTATTATTATTACCTATATTTTTCTTTTTATATCATAAATCCGATGTTTTCCTTGCCATAACAGTGCAACTGAATATTGAAACTACTCATTTGTAAATGACATGGGTCATTTTAACTTGGAAAAAAATGTAATATTCAAAATTCAAATTCATGTAACCAACAACATGGGACTCTATGGTCCTGTGATAAATGCAAATGAATTTCATATTTCAGTAAAAGTAAAAAAACTCATAAGTAAAAAAAGAAAAAAAAAAAGTTGTTTTTGTTAGTGATAGGCTTGTGTAGAAGAATTGAAGCAATTTATTTTACAAGTCTATATTCTTTTTTAAAGTTTGAAATTTAAAAAATGTGGTAATGAATGACACTAAAACAGTGACTCAATGTATTTTAATAATTTCAAAATAGAAATTACTATATCTTTATAGCTTTTTCCCCCTAAAAAGTGACAGTTACCAAATTTAATATATTTTTTAAATTAATTATTCTAGCTTTTTAGTTAGATATTTAATTCAAATTCAACCGTACCATAGAAAAATACCAATGCAGTTTGTCAACATATTTTTTTTTAATATATTTTCAAAAATTTTCATTTTTAAATTAAAACCATTATCTTAAATTATTTATTAAAATTTGACAGCATTTTCTTTTTCAAATTTTATATCCAGTATAGTTTTTTGGACATTTGCAGAACTTTGGTATATAAAATTAAAAATTACCTTCTCATAAAAAAAAAAATCTTTTTGATTGAAACATATATCCTTCGAGAATTTTGCTTGAAGTCTTAAATAACAATTAACAATCATTGTTATTTTTCGTCATTAACGAATTCATTCATTAGTTATACAATTGGTCTAACTTAGCCTAGCACACGGACATGAAGAATTCAACTTTCTAGCAATGACCTACAAGACTTGCTAGCTCCAGAGAGTATAGCAAGGCTTAGTATGGCACAAGGCTATGTTATTGGTGCCTAGTTTGTTTAACCATTATTGTTCTTTTTAGGTTCCGTTTTTTTCCCCAGTTCGGTTAAAAATTTTACCTTTTTTTTTTTTTTTTTTTTTTTTCTCCAAAAGTTTGAATGATTGAATAGCTCTGATATGTACAAGAATTCCTTTTTATGTCCGAGTAGAATCAATGAAGATTTTTTAAAAATTATTTTTAGTACTATTTATAGTTTTTGTTAAAGGTTTAAAAGATTGGAGATCATGGCATGGCAGGTGAGGCTGACAAGTTACTCTATAATAGAAAATTGCAAAAGTTTTAGCCAATAACCTTTATCTCCCAACATTTTTTTTTAATACTCAGGTCTTAAAAAATAATAGATAAAAAAACACTTAGTAAATGAATAGTATATTTATTGGGTGTATTTGTGTTTAAAGAATTCTATGCCTCCCTTATCTATGTTCCTCGGTTTATATTGTTATTTTTCTTGCCTGCTGAGCCTTGCAGTAGCTAATTGAAAAATAGGTCAGAAAGATAGGAGAATGGCACAAGACTGTTCATTGCACTTTCTATATGCCGCTTGATTTTTATGACAGATGGTTTTCATCTTTTGATACATGTTTTTGTCTGGTATTATATTTCAATAGTGTCTTAGCTGAAACTTATATTTTATTCACTTTCATTATTTGATACAAAACAAGTGCTTTTTTTTTTTTTTTTTTTTTTTAAATAGACATTTCCTTTTATCTTTAAATATCAATTTTATGTTAGAGGGAATGTTTAACAGTTTTTCTCATTCACATCTTTCACACTATTTGATAAATTTCACATCAAAGCTAACATTTAACTTTGTTTGCATTCCAAATTAGTAACTGAAAATGTAGCTGAAATTTTACATAAAAAGATTCTTTTTCTTCTGTTAACTTTTATGCTACAATAATTTCCAAATGTTTTGGTCCGACACTCTTTCTGCTTTATACTAACAGCCTGTCCAAGGACATCCTCAGATCTTTAGTAAATATCTATGCAGATGATACAACAGTGTATGGGTGCACCTCCAAAAATCTAGAGCCTGGCAGCTGATCTCTTTTCTGACCTAGCTCTAACAGCTCAGTGGAGGAATAACTAGCTTGTAACATTTAATACCTCCAAAACCAAACTAGTAACATTTTGTCATCACCGAGCAGATTTTTTTGTCAATCATGATGAATGATTGTTCTCTCAGGATGCTTTTTGCCTTTGTGAAACAGACTCACAAGATGCTTCTTGACCATTACAATCTTAACTTCTTCAAGTCTAGAGTTAACCATTATCTTTTCTACATGTCCTCATGCTCAGCATTACCTCCCTATGTTCATACAGCAACTTCATTCGGTAACCCTCTATTTTGAGTAGCTCTTGGGTCTTGTATCGAGTGAACAATTATTTAAAAAAGAAAAAAAGAAGTTAATTTATTATCAGATTTGGCACAATGTACTTACTGACTCAAAAAAATGTTTGGTATGGCTGGATCTTGCTCAGTTTTTTCCTTCAAAATATTTTTCTTTTTTTTTTTTTTTTTTTAACTTAGAGAGATTCGGGTCAAATTCAGCATCCTTCTCTGTTGTCTGGAAGAATCTGTACAAATGTCATTTAAAATTCTAAGAAAGACCTTTTTGTAATATCCAAAGACTAACCTTTATTCCACAATTCTTCTGCCAAGTTTAAAGCCAGCTTTTGTTTTTGTGGCAAGTTTATCAAATAAATTGAAATTAAATATTAGGATCCATGACCTGATGGTCTCTTGTCTAATGCTTTCTCTTTAAAGTTGTCACTTGAGATGAAGCTTGAGTGTTGTGACTTTTGAAGGAAATCTCTTCATTCTGTAAATGTGGTATGTAGACATCGCAGTTAGTTCTACTGAATTGTATACTACGACAAAGTATTTCCATCTCATTTAATTATTCTGTTACGTTCTAGAAATTTCTTTGGATTGTTTTTTGTTTTTGCTTACTTTTATAATTGCAGCATTTTGAGTCTTTTTTTTTTTTTTTTTTATAAATGGTGTTACTGTATACTTATGTACAAAATTTAAGGTAGATCAGACACTGAGTTGAAAAATTATTATTATGCTTTATTTATTTATTTTTTTTTTAATGCATCAGGTAATTATGGCTGAGGTTGGTCATGCTTAGCAAATTCTCAAGTTTGAGCCTTATTTCAGACTTATGGCCATATCACATTGAAGCTCTGATTCTTGAATGATTGTCAAAACTAAGTAACATCGAGCATGGCCACTACAGGTGACCACATAGGGATACTAGGTACTGTAAGCTTGGATGTGTGAAAATGTAATGGGTAACAGTTTGGAACTGAAAATCTGAGAGTAGAGTTTAAATTCTAGTCTGCTTCATTATATTCATTTATGTGCAAATACCCCTGGAAATGTATGAAACCAGCTTTTCTCACCCCCCCCCAAAAAAAAAAAACTATAGGCTAATTGGTAGGACATATATCAGCAAATCATTATCTCCAAAAAATTCTTATAATCTAAAATTATTTTCTTGCTTTAAATAACCTGCAAAAGGTGGATAAGCTGTAAAAAAAAAAAAACCAAAAAAAAAAAACCAGATCCATGCTTAAAATATAACCTGATAATAGTTATAGGTTTCATTTATTTCAGATTGATTTATTGAAAAGCAAAATTTGAGGAAGGCTAAATTTTACTTTTGAAATAAAGTTGCATTGAAAGAACCTAAGCTTCACTTCATGCTTAATAAAGTTACAAAAATCTGAGCCTTGCGTCATGCTTAAAATATTCTTAAGTTTTGGACTAATCTTGTCATGCTTATAAACTTCATGATGATAATGATGATAATAGAAAGAACTATTATTATTATTTTTAAGTAATAAAATAAAAATTGCTTTAAAGATAGTCATTAGTAAAGCAGAACTGTATTTAATGGCACATAAGATTTTCCGCCTCCTATTGACATTTGATATTACAGAACTATGAAGTTAAGCTATGTACTAGAACGGGTAGTCTATGGCACGTAGATAAACAGTCTGCCAAATACTTTACCTTTGCGTATAAGACTCTAGAGATCTGCTAGAAACTTTTTTTTTTTTTTGTTTTGGTGGGGGTGGATATAACTCCTTTTATAATCAGGACAATACAAACCACCAAATATAGTCTCTTGTATTACTCGCCTTATTATATTTGTATGTTGGCTGATCAGCTTTTAGTTATTGAAAGATTTTTATTCTCCTTTGTAAGTTTCCATTTAAGGGGAACAAACATATTGTATAAACTTGCAAAAAAAGAGAAACAACAACAACAATGTTCTTAATGAGTAGGTGGACTTTAATATAAAATATACACCCTTGTGCAAATTAATTGAAACAGCGACTTTAGTTTCCTTTTTTTTTTCACCATACGATCAATTTTAGACCCACTGCAGTGAGGATGTAATCGATTTCTAATTTTTCCTCAGATTAGGTCATTTGCGGTGGCATGCAGTAATATGAATCTATTTTTGGGGGTGTATGATGAAATTTGTTTGGCCTTGAAAAATATTGCATCATCTATGATTGCATCAGATTTTTATCATGCAGACACTATTGTCTCGCCAGTTGATTAGTTGTCCTACAACCATTGTCTGTGATGGATGTTACTACAAGGAAGCATACAACAATTGTAACACTGCACGAACACACTGGCAAGCCCTACCAGTGAGCAAATCAATGTACTATAGACTGACCTGGAAACTCTCCTGATTTAAATCCAATCAAGAATCTGTGGTCAATCTGCAAGGAACGACTTTGTGGAATGGACATATGAAGTACTAACATATGCAATGGATCATGTTTCATTGGAAAAATATGAAAAAAAGCAAATAATAATGGAATTATTCATTTTGTTTCAATTAATTTGTACAAGGGTGTAGGTCCCCTTATTTTATTGTTGAAATTGCTAAATGAAGCCATAAGTTTTATTCTAATATTTTCTTCTTTTGCACTTCTTGACATTGAACTCTCTTCTAGTTTTTTTTTGTTTTCCTATCAGCTATAAAAATTAAAAGAATTTTAATGCAATATTAATTGTCCTCATCTGTCTCCTTGAATACTGTTCTTTTTATTTCCCTCACTCCTCAGTAATATTTCCTTGTTTTTTTTTTTGTTTTTGTTTTTTTTTACTCAGTAACTCCTTGTATTTTAGTGGCTTTATTGCCTTGCTTGGGATGAAATGATTAAAAAAAAAATTATCAGAAGTTTAGTTTTTAACTTTAGCTAGACCAAAGAAAAAAAATTTAATTGCAATTTCAAAAATTTCTTTACGCATTACAATGGGGTAGGGTGGGAGATTGGTCATAGTGTCAAAAGGACAGTTTTTCTCCGAAGGCAGCTATTATTTTAACTACCTTCACTCCTTGGCAATGTTTATTGTTTTAAAAAGCAATGATTAGAATTGTGATAAAGCCTAAAAATATCATGAAAGTGAATTTATACATCTATTTTTTTTTTTTTTTGTTTTTGAGAATTGACTACAAAAACACTATTTTATTTGCAACATTCTAAAAACTAATACAATTGCATTAAAACTAATTTGCCAAGTTATACAACTAATACAATTGCATTAAAACTAATTTGCCAAGATAAACAACTAATACAATTGCATTAAAACTAATTTGCCAAGTTATACAACTAATACAATTGCATTAAAACTAATTTGCCAAGTTATACAACTAATACAATTGCATTAAAACTAATTTGCCAAGTTATACAACTAATACAATTGCATTAAAACTAATTTGCCAAGTTATACAACTAATACAATTGCATTAAAACTAATTTGCCAAGTTATACAACTAATACAATTGCATTAAAACTAATTTGCCAAGTTATACAACTAATACAATTGCATTAAAACTAATTTGCCAAGTTATACAACTAATACAATTGCATTAAAACTAATTTGCCAAGTTATACAACTAATACAATTGCATTAAAACTAATTTGCCAAGTTATACAACTAATACAATTGCATTAAAACTAATTTGCCAAGTTATACAACTAATACAATTGCATTAAAACTAATTTGCCAAGTTATACAACTAATACAATTGCATTAAACTAATTTGCCAAGTTATACAACTAATACAATTGCATTAAAACTAATTTGCCAAGTTATACAACTAATACAATTGCATTAAAACTAATTTGCCAAGTTATACAACTAATACAATTGCATTAAAACTAATTTGCCAAGTTATACAACTAATACAATTGCATTAAAACTAATTTGCCAAGTTATACAACTAATACAATTGCATTAAAACTAATTTGCCAAGTTATACAACTAATACAATTGCATTAAAACTAATTTGCCAAGTTATACAACTAATACAATTGCATTAAAACTAATTTGCCAAGTTATACAACTAATACAATTGCATTAAAACTAATTTGCCAAGTTATACAACTAATACAATTGCATTAAAACTAATTTGCCAAGTTATACAACTAATACAATTGCATTAAAACTAATTTGCCAAGTTATACAACTAATACAATTGCATTAAAACTAATTTGCCAAGTTATACAACTAATACAATTGCATTAAAACTAATGCAATGCAGTATTTATCATTTACCAAGTTATAAAGAAATAAATATGAAAACAACTTTTTACTAATAAATTTATAAACCTTTACTAAATTTATAAAATATAAGGAAATCCTTATTTACTATTTTATAAAGTTTGAATTGATTGTCAATTAACCAGTTTTGCCAACCATTCTCATAAACAGTATAAAAATAAGTAATGTAAATAATCTAAAAAATAAATGTTTATTATTTTTGTTGTCAATTCTCATGAACAAAAAATGTATGAATTCACTTATGTTTAGCTTTTATTAAAATTCTAATCTTTGCTTTTTAAATCAAACAATGTTGAGGAGTGAAGGTAGTTAAAATAACAATGTCAAGGGAAATTTTTTTTTTTTTTTTTTTTTTTTTTTACTGGGATAAGGTGTAGTTTATTTTGTGGTGTAATTTCTATCCCACATTTGGAAACTCAAGATGAGGTGTCATACAAGAATAGGAAAAACAAAAAAAAAAAAATCATAAAATTAGTTGTGCTGTTTGCAAGTTGTCTTCCTATTTGTCCATAATGAAATAAATATTTACAGAATGGGATGTTTTATTTTTGTTAGACTAATAACACCATTATTGATAGGCATGCATAAAATGTAACCAATTGATTACTTCAGAAAGAGACCAGGAGAAAACATCTCTATAAAGTCAGTCTTCTTATTGGTCATTCAGATTCATGTTAATTGTGTCCCCAAGAATGAAGGTATGAAAGAAATTGCTTGGTGAATGAAGTCACTCACAGAGTGCAAAAAGTTAAAATTCTGTAAGTAACAGATCTATTTACAGGTAAATTATTAATAAAAAGCTTATGTAAGTAACTTGGTGCTCTGATTTCCAATTCAAGTTGGGTTCGTTATATTCACTTGTGCAAATGCCCTTGGAAAAGGTATAAAGCCACCTCTTCTTCTCCAGCTATTGGTTAATTAGTAAGATTTGTATTACTAAACCATTATAAACTCAAAAAAAAAACTTGCACTCTAAAAATATATTTTCTGACTTTAAATAACCTGTAAAATAGAAAATGAATCTAGTATGAGAATTGTTGTCTAAACATAACATATAGGCAATGTGCATGAGTCCTGTACTCAAATAAAACACTCAATGTTACACGAATCCACCAAGTATAGGTCCTATGATTATTATAATTTTGAAGGTTGAAGCATTTACTATAATAACCAAGCATTTTCTAACAATTTGCCATACATATTTAGTAAAATGATGAATATAAAATTAATCATAAATTACTGAAAAATGCATGAACCTATTTATCACTGTTTCTTGAAGAACCCTAGGCTTCTGGAGAACACCATTTGAGAAAGACTGCTCCAGAGTGTATCAAGCTATTTTGAATATCATTACTACCTCTTTGACATGCCTCGTGCAGAGTTTGTTGCAAAACATTGCCTCATGCAAATCTGTTGGTATCCCTGCTGAGTGCACCATTGAAAAGTAAAGTTTCAGACTGTAGATGGGATTAAGAACACAATGAGGCAATTGTTGACTATCCCTAAAGCTGGTTTTTTCATCCTTCACAATGCCCAATAGCCACTTGAGGTAGATGGTTACGAGTAAGAAGCACAATTTGTGGGGAAGATAACAATTAACCATAGACTTGAACAGGTTAAGATTGTTGTGATCAGGGGAAGCATCCTCTAGGGAATTGGTTCTACAAAACAGCAATTCATGGCAAGAAGCTGCTCAAGTGGAACTTAGGGGAACCAATTGGATACAGAAGGTGGGTTGCTACAATGTGCATGGCATGACGGGTCTTAGCTGTGAAGGTTAGAACTGGTAAAGTTAAGGAATGTAAGAAGTCAAGAAGGTGCGCCTGATGCTCTGTTGTATCAGGAACACAGGTGAGCTGTTCTGTGTAGGTGACAGAAGTTTTGGCCTTATCTGCCTTCATCATTGATTTTGTTTGAGTGAACTAACCACTCTTTGTGTTGAATATTAAATTCACCACAAATATGAAAGCTAACTGAGGGATACTCAGTCAAAGAGGATATTATTGTCTCAGCTATTCAGTTGAAAATTACAGTTCCATCATCCTGTGGACAATAGAAAGTGAAGATGACACTGGTACTGTGGACAAGTGCCATTTGGAAGCACATACAGTTGTGGACAGAATTATTCGCCCACACTGAATATTTGCATATTTTCTAAGGAAATGTGAATATTTGCAAGTACTTACTGAATTCACCATTAATAGTTAATTTCATATGTATTTTTGAATAATTTGTGAAACCTTTAGAAATTTTATTTATAGTTATGGATTTTTCTAAAAATTGGTGCAGTCCAAAATTATTTGCCCTCCCCCACCTATGGAAATTATGAAATAGTATTGACCTGATTCTATAACATTTTAGAAGGTAACGAAGACAATATGTAAATGCCACATGTCATGATAACTTATTCATTCTGCAAACATAGCAAAAATGGCTGAATTTGGCAAGAAGCTCTGAATGAAGATACTGATGCGTACAAACAAGATGATGGCTATACAACACTTTCCAAGTGTTTTAAGGGTTCCTAGATTGGCAATTCATAGCATTATCAAGAAGTACAAGATTCATTATGTTGATAATAAATTAAGGACTTTAAAAAAACTGTTAATTTCTGAGAGAATGGAAAGGAAAATTGGTAGAGATGTCTCGAAGAATCCTCACTTAATGGCATTGTCAATGATGTAAAAACATCAGGGTTAAATGTATCAACAAAGACAATCACTAGATGCTTTTATTGAGGACTTTGAGTTTGTCACCCAAGGAAAACTCCCTTGCTTAAGGCTAAACACCTAAAATGCAGATTAGTTTATGCCAGAAGTCATCTAGAACATGGGATAAATATTGGAGCTCTGTTTTATGGTCAGATGAAACCAAACTAGAATTATTTGGTCACATAGACTCCTATTATATATGGAGGAAAGTGAATGAAGCTCGTAAACCAAAAAATACCCTCCCTACAATTAAGCATGGTGGTGGGATCATTTTAATCTGGGGATGTTTTGCTGCTTCTGGATCTGGAAAACTAGTGAGAGTATAGGGTATCATGGATAAAGAGCAGTATTTGGCTATTCTTGAAAATAATATAAAACAAAACACACAAAAGCTGTCTTTGGGGTGTCACTGAATGACAATGGCCCAAAACACACTGCATGAATTGTTACAAAATACTTTGATGACAGTAAAATTAAGGTATTTGCATACCCTGCACAAAGTCCCGACCTAAACCCCATGGAAAATTTATGGACATATTTGAAGAAAAAAGAGAAAGAAGTCCTAGAAGTTATTGCCAAGGAAAAATGGAGCAAAATATCTAGTGTCTGTAATGATCTTGTAAGGAACTATCAAAATGATTACAGGCAATAATCAAGAATAAAGGTTACTGGGGCAAGAGGGCCAATAATTTTGAATATGTTGAACGTTCTTTGTATTATTGTTTGACATTCAAATGAAATATTTTGTTGTGGGCATCACTGTGCATTCTTTCAAATCCATTATTTCATCATTTATAAAAAAAAAAAAAAAAATGGACAAAGTTTCCATGAACATTTTGATGTATTACAGCTTTATTTGTAATTCTGGAAGTAAATAATTCTGTCCACAAGTGTATACATGATATCAGGGTGTTCTTTTTTGGGGTCTCTGCCACATGGGAACCTGTTGTTAACATAGACACTGGCCGTGATGATTTTGATGGTCATGTTTTACTATTAGATGTGATGTTTTGACTATATGAACTAGTTTATAACTATAAATAAGGCTCCAGGTCAGAGGCAAGAAGCAGCAGCTGTTTGGAGTCAGTCTTCAGACTAATTAATACAGGTGTCATGGCTAGTAGCTGAAGCATTACTTATAAGTGCCATGAAATGTGTTAAAACAGTGGCAATGAAAGATTTGAAACTCTGGATTTATCACTGTTGTAACAAGGATTTAGAACTATAACATCTTATAACAGTAACGAGGATTCAGGAACTCATAAGAGTTATAACTGGAGTTAAATGATTTTGGAAACTCATATTGAGTGAACAAGTATGTAAAAATATATACTTGTTGCTTCAGGAACAAGAATATGGATGACAAGAATTTTAACCATGTTTTTTTTTTTTTTTTTTTTTTTAATTTTTTTTCTCTTGGGAATTGTTAAAAAATATTCTTGCAAATATGGAGCAAATTTTGGCTTCAATAGTTGAAATTCAGCAACAACAAAATCAACAGTTGCTAGAAATACAAGAACAGCAACAGGAGTTTTAGGCTATAATTCTGAAGAAATCAAGAGATTCTTCAACATCTCTTACACCAGATTCTGTCCAAAACGCTATATCAGAATTTTTATACAATCCTGATGAGGGACTGACTTTTTCTGCACATTTTCGTAGATATGAACAAATATTCAGTTAGGAATGCATCGGCTGGGAAGCTGAGAGAAAAATGAGATTGTTGTTTAGGAAAATAGCTCTAATAGAGTATGACAAATACTGCAATTACATATTACTGAAAAAAACAGGTGAAATCTGGTTTGAAGACACAGTACACATTCTGACAAAAATCTTTAGTGATGAGTGCTGTGTTTAATGCTCAGAGGTGCATGAATCTAACCAGAAAAGAGGATGAAAATTTTGTCATGCATACTGGTATCGTCACAAAGAATGTGAAAAGTTTAGAATAAAGGCAGTAATTCCAGATGTCTTCAAAGAGTTAATTCTTGTTCAAGGCTTAACAGCTAAAAAAAGATGCTGAAATACGAGCAAAACATTTTAACGAAAATTGAACAAAACAGTAATGTTACATTGTAAGAATTAGTGGATGATTACCAGACAATTCTAAGTCTGAAACATGATGCTGAAGAAATTCAGAAAAAAAATGTGCATTGGTATAAGCAAAGGACAAATGTGCAAAAAGGAGAATAAATCCTTGTTTCAGGCGTGGTAAATATATCTTGGAAATGACTGTCCATTTAAAAATGCAGAATGTTACAAGTGTGGTAAAAGAGAACATATAAAGTCATATTGCAAAACCAAGAAATTCTTATATGGAGTAATTAGTACACAGCATTTTAACAGAAAAATGGTCACAGAAAACAAAGTGAAATTTGTGGGTGTGAAATTACTACTGGACATTGTTAGTGATATTTCAATAATCAGTGAAACCATATGGAATGAAATTGGTAAGCCTTCATTAAAAAGGACTTCCAAAGTTGTGATTTCAGTTTCTGGTGAGAGATTTTTTTATTTTTATTTTTTTTGAGACATGACTTGTAATGTCTCATTCTGTAATAAGCATGTAAAAACTAACTTATGCTACAAATTTCTTTGGTACTGACTGGACAGAACTATTTGAACTTTGGGATTTGCTGATAAACATTTATTGCAAAAATATAAGTGGACAAGCAACCAATTTAAAAAGTCAGATTGAAATTCTTAAGGAAGAATTAGATGTTCTGTTAAATTAACTAGGTTGGTGTTCAAAGTTCAAGGTGGGTTTTCAAGTAAAAAATGGATTGGATACCAGTATTGAGCATACCATTTGCAGCATTGGAACAAGTAAATGAAGATTTGGACACACTTGAAAGAATTGGCATAATAATAAAAAGAACAATTCAAAATGAACTGCACCAGCGGTGTATGTAAAGGGGAAAAAATTATAAAATTTGAGCAGATTTTTTGACAGGATTAAACAGTTGTTTAAAAACACATAGCTACCCATTACCATGTCCAGAGGAAATTTTTCAAAGTTAAATGGCAGAAGAATATTTTCAAAGCTTGATCTCTCTGAAGTGTATTTACAAATTCAGACTGAAAATGAATGTTCACAATTAACGATCATAAATACACTCAAAGGATTATTTAAGTTTAACCATCTTCCTTTTGGCATAAAGGTGGCATATGCTATTTCTCAACAAGTTATGGATACCATGCTTGTAAATTGCAATTTCGCAGTGGCATATCTGGATGATATTTTAATGAAAAGTGTATCTAAAGAACATGTTGGGCATGTGAAAATAATTTTAGCAAAACTAAGGGAGTACAGATTCAAGCTCAGTGAAGAAAAATGCAAATTGTTTTTGCCAAAAATTAAATACCTTGGTCAAATTATTGTTAAAATAGTTGTCAACCAGATCTGTCAAGGGCAAGTGCAATTAAAAATATGCCTCCACTAACAAACATGACTACATTACAAGCTTTTCTAGGACTAACTAATTACTATCAAATATCTGTACATAATATGCATAATTTGAGAGCTCCACTGACTGATCTGCTTTTTAAAAAAAAAAAAAGCAGTAAAGTGTAACAGAAATATTAACTGTCAGAAGGCATTTGATGAAATAAAAGACTTAGATCAGATTTATCATTAGCACCCTATGATCCAGAAGCAGAAATTGTAGTGGTGTCAGATGCTAGTGAGTATGGTAATGAAGTGGTGATTTTACACAAATATGCTGGTGGTAAAATGAAAACCTTCTCTAGTGTTTCACACTCGTTTCTACCAGCAGAAAAAACTATAGGTAGATAGAAGTTCTAGCAATTATATTTGCTGTAAGGAAATTTTATAAATTTATTCATGGAAGAAATTTTATGTTGCAAACAGACCACGGACCTCTATTAACAATATATGGTTCAAAGAATAGAATACTTACATATGCAGCTAATAGACTACAATGGTGGTGTCCCATCTTATTTAACTATGATTTTACAATAGAGTAACAACCGTCTAAAAGAAAATTAGGGCATGCAGATGGATTATCAAGATTAATGTCTATAAATGCGGAACCATTTGAGGACATGGTCATTGCAGCACTAAAAAGAAAAATGGAAATAAAAAAAAAAAAAGTTTTGTGCTCACATAGTATCAGAGTTACCACTTATCCTGGAAGAAATAAAAGAAAAAGCGGAAAATGATGTCTTTATTGTGAGAATAAAAAAAGCAATTGAAAGAAAGTAACAAAGAATGAAATCCAAACTTAAATGCTTACTCGCTGTGCAACGGTGTTGTAATGTTTGGGCAAAGGGTTGTAATACCTTATGTGTTACAGAAGCAAATATTGAAGGATTTTCATAGCAGACATCCTGGTATTTCAAGAATTAAAATTGATGAGAAGTTTCATATATTGGACCAGAATGGACCATGATATTGAAAAAAAAATAGTGAAAACTTGCAAAGGTTGTGCCCTGGCAGCAAAACTACCTATCACAAAGTTAGAACCTTGACTAAAGACAGGCATGCCATATCAGAAGCAAGAAGAAGCTGTTTAGATTCAGTCTTCAGACTAATTAATGCAGGCATCACAGCAAGTAGCCGAAGCATTACTTACAAGTGCTACGAAGTGTGTTATAACAGGTGAGTAGCCTGGGATTGCAATTTCCTGTAATTGTGATAGATGGAACACTAGGATGAAGACCAAAGGGAAGTATGTTGAAAGAGACTGAAGTACCATTGCCCTAGGTAGACTACTTTTATGTTAATATAAAATGATTAGATCATCTTTTTTTATTTATTTTTTTTTTTTCAATGTTGAGTCTAAATACTCAAATCATTTACTCAATAAAGAATAAAAATACCACTCTCTTGACCCATAATTGAAATATATATATATATATATATATATATATATATATATATAGTTTCACAAAAGAAATGTTTTATTACATGGGGCTTTAATGTGGTCTAATAAAACTGACTGTTATTTTTGGTAATTTAATCGCAAGTTGGCACGTGTGATCGTGTCAAGGAACATTACAAATAAGTGATGAAATTTGAGCATGTTTTCATGTCCAGACTGACCTGAAACCACATTCTTACAATTAACACCTGAAAGTTGTGACTGATGAGGCAATTAAGTTTTCATAAGCTGTAAAATTTGAAGACGCATAACAAAATTTACCTTTTTATTTCATGGCAATGACTGTAGTCAGTCCACTCATTAAAGTTACCAATGGCAACAGTCAAAATTTATTTTAATTTCTTTCCAAAATATTTAACTCTTTTGTGTGTGTATATGTATATGTATGTGTATGTGTGTGTGTGTATATATATATATATATATATATATATATATATATATATATATAGAGAGAGAGAGAGAATCTTTTTTTTCTATTGTGTGTGTATATATATAGACTTTCTTTCGTTGTTTTCAGGAATATTTTTTCACTCTGGGATATTGTGAATATTAACTATTTTGTCACCCTCCACCACCATTACACACACACCTCATAATTATGTATCAAGTTTATAAGAATGTGTGTTTGTTTTTTGTTTTTTGTTTGTTTTGTTTTATTATATATGGGTGCATGCAGCATTGTTGGAAAGTACCTGTAAACCATATCATGAGTTGACTCAAGCCTTTTGAGTGAAATTTGGTAGATAGATCTGTTCAGAAGCCATCATTAGTGGTTGTAGCACAAAGTTACAATTCACCGTGATTGAGGATTTGAGTGTACCAACATTGTTCAAACTGCTGATTGTGATAGATTTGTTCTCTCCCAGAAACTGCAACTAAGGTTTGCTCAGCATAGTTGCAGTATAAACCACAGATGGACTCGGTGGATTTGGAACAAACACAAATATACCCAAGCAGGTGTCTGCAATAAGGATTATCACTGTAGCTGATGGTGCTGGTGCTTGTAAAATGAGTGTATTCAGCTATTTTTTTTACATAAATAAGCATATACATGATGAATGTCTGTTTCATGCATCAAGCAATCCTTGGTTTACTAATATCTAAAGATACTTTATCTCTATTGAGCACATTCTTCTCTCGGTATGATTAAAGAGATCCTCAGAAAGTAATATCTCTTATTTTCCATGGAAACAGTCTGCACAATAACATGATTGGATAGGGCAAGGTTTCTGCTACAAATATAATATCCACTGTCTTATTGTGTTCACATTTACTCTTTGGTTTCCATAAGCATTTAGCAATCATCAATGAATATCAGTGGGGACAAGTTTGGCTTTGCTTCATACACACTTTCAAGTCAGACATCACTTTGTCAGACTGTTACTCATCAGCTTGAAAAAAAAAATAGCTTATTGGTGAGAAGGCTCAACCTCTGCTATTATACCAACACTATTCACCCTTAATGACACTGATCAATGTAATAAGAACTGCTTTTTAGAGCAACTCTTGTGTAGGAGAGTGGTGGTGTAATCTGTCTTTTTGACAATGAACTTTGTTTTTGGACAGGCACCACATGTTAACCCGTTTCTTGGTATACAGTGCTGTCGGGTTATGATTATTCTTATGAATATCATCATGTATATGTGTATACACACAGTAATTTTTTTTTTTTTTTTTTTTTTTTTTTAAATGGTGAGATTAATATCACCAGCTTAGAGATCGACAGTCTTATTAAAGAAAATGTACTTCCTAACTTGTATTCCATTTCTAATCAAGAAACCAACCACTTTCAAGCCAAGTGTGTTTTTACTATTAAGTTACTGGAAGCCATTATAGCAAAGTATGGTTCAATTAACTATGTCTCATTTGAAGTCTATATTTGCTAATTTTATTTTTGTACCTGATATGTGAGAAAGAAAAAAAAAAGTAAATCTAATTTACTTAATGGATTTTTTTAAATTCAACATGTGTTTCAGTAGTCGGATTAAAAATATCTATTAATTGCTTAGAAATTACCTTGTGTCTGTTTTTTGGTATTATGGTAAACTACATTCAGTAGTATAGCCTCTGATCAGGAGATTTGAGGTTTTGAGGGGTGTAGAGCCACTTCTTAATTAAAGTTGTTCCTATGTTCACCCTGACCCAGAGTGGTAGCACCTGTTATGGTCCCAGCTATAGGCCAATAGTGAACCCCCACAAAAATTTCTATAATAAAATGAGCAACAATTAATTTTTGTAGCAAAATAACAATAATATATTTTATGATCTAGAAATTGTATCTCAAAAAACACCCTGAAAGCATAAATTTGTGTTCAAAATATGCAAATTTTGGCATTAAATAACCCAGTGAGGTTGATATGCCATTAAACAAAATCACCCAACCTTGTTTATGTTTTGGATATGAAAAATAAAGTTAGCATATATAGGCTTTGGAGGATAATAGCTAGAGATGAGCTTTTCTTTATAAATGTAATTAAGCCTTGCTTTCACTGTAGTGTCCTCTGTTGGTTGTGGCTTTCCTTGTCACCACATTTACTTATTATCTTTTTGTTGCAATATTTTTTTCTTATTTTACTTAAGATGGAGCTTCTGAAAGGCAATACAAGGTTGATATGTGAAATACTAACAGGCGTTAACTACCCTTGTTTGACTATTTGTTGTAACTTGTTGTATTTTGTTGACATTTTGGAAAGATACTGATGTGATGGAATAATCTGTCACCCCCATGCGTAGTAACTACCTATAAGTATCTGTAAGTCAACAGTCTAGCTGCGACCTGTTCCAGCTAAACGGTTAAACTCTCTGCCAAAGGGCCGAGTCTCATTCGGGGAGGTAGACTGCCCCTAAACCCATTTATACGGGTTCAAAAGGGAATATTTTTTGCCAAGCATACGGGCTCGGACAATCCATGCTAAACTGGCCTTGTGCCACATGCAACCCACGTGGAGGGGGTAGCTAAATATACTAGCTGGGATCTGTTGAGTATGACTCAGACTTGGGTGAGAACTACTGACCTTCCAATAGTAGCACTCACTACTGGATTTTACAATAAACCTTTGCTTAATTTATCCACTGTGTTTTTCAAGTATGTGTTCTTATTAGCACGGAATATAACAGATACATTTCCCCAAATCTTAGATATTTTATTAAAAGCTGAGAATCTGTTATTGGAAATTTCTTATGTGCTAAATGACCAAGGTTAAAAGGTTTAATATCATATTATAAATCTGCTTGCAAGGTATTTTATTAAAGAAAGAGAAAATAGAGGAAAAAAGTAACCCCCTTATGTATTTCACATCTGCTTCAGTGAAATTGCTTAGGAATGTGAAATCTACCCGCCTGAAATTACTTTCAGTGATAAAAATTAGCAGAACCCATGGAATTTTTTATGAGTTCTGCTTAACATGATTAAAGGAATTAAATGTTGTTAAAAACTATTTGAAAAATGATTATAATGCAATATGCAGTATATGACTGTAAAGGTATTTAATGAATGCTTACAATTTATCCCCCTTAAAATGTAAAAATGTCATGTCAAGTGTCAACCTGCCCCTGCCAACTGTAGATTTTCTATTTCCAGCTAGTTATGTCAATTTTGTGTTATTAAACTGGAAATTGATGGCTTGTTTCAACAAAATAAAGTGAAAAAAAATTTATTTAATCAAAATATTCCTTCTATTCTGTACTATTTTTTTTCCACCTTGGTAATGAGTAATTCTTTTTCTGAGAACTTCATGATTCAATGTTTCCTAAGTCTGTGGAAGTTGTCAGCTATTTGCTGAGCATACATCCTCTTTACAATATCACCCGATCAGACTCCTTAGTGTCATTAGCAAACTGTTTGAGTTCATTTTCAAAAAGGAGCTAGTTGATCACCTTACCAGAAATAATTACCTGAGCAACAAATAGTATAGGCTTTCTCACCTCTAGATCCACTGCTGATATTTTGTCATTCATTAGCTACAGCATCAGTGAAGTGCTCAGTGGTAGCTTTGTCACTAGAGTAATTGCATTAGATATCTCAAAGGCTTTTTGACAAGGTGTGTCATAAGGAAGGAGTTGCTCCACAAGCTTTCCACCTATAGTCTTTTCTCTCCGGTAGGTCCATGAAGGTCATTGTGAATGGCCAGTCTTCTGTAGCCCAAAGCTCTCTTCTTAGCCCTATACCCTTTCTGCTTTTTATTAATGATCAACCAAGTAACATTTATATCATAGATTATGGACACACTTCCAAAAATCAAGATAATAGGAGCCTTGTAGTTGATCTCTCCTCTGACCTAGCTCTAACAGCTTAATGAGATGGGGGGACTGACATGTAACTTTGAATACTTCAAAAAACCAAGCTAATATTGTTTCATTAGCAATGTTCAACTTGAGTTTTCTCCATTCACAATGAATGATTGCACTCTGAATGAGGCTCCATGCTTTAGAATGTCTATTGGGACTCTAGTTCACCTCAGACCTCAAAAGGGAATTCATATACAATCCATTGATAAAGATGATAATGGTCAGCTCATTCCATCACTTCAAAAAGTACTTGACACATCTTGCCATGCTTTGTTTTCATTATTGTCAGATTAGACTAAAAATGGAGTATTGCTGCTATATCTGGACTGGAACTGCTCAATCTACACTTTCCAACCTTGACAGAGTTCAAAATCATTTATGCAGTTTTGCAAGGGGCAGGATGACTTATTTTCCACTTTGTATCCTCTTTCTCATAAATGTCTCTATCCTATTGCCTTTACTATGGCAAATGTTCAGATGAGCTTCATTCTTTATTTCCACCCATTCAGACCTTTACAGCTAGGACACACCATACTACATCCACAGATGAAACGCTCATTTTCTTTGTATTCCAATTGTAAGGAGGAAGTTCCACTCAGAAAAGCTTTTTACCCAAGAACTTCTTTGTAGAACAGGCACTTATGTGGATGCTTCTCCACACACTATGATTTTAACCTCTTCAAGGCAAGAGTCAGTCATTATCTATCCTCATAATCTTCATTTCTAATCACCTCTTCTTGCTTTTATATTACATACCTCACTTCATAACTCGCTATTTTGAGTGATTCTCATGCCTTGTACTAGGTGAACTTTAATGCTGAATTTTGTATGGGGGAACTCTGTGAGGATCACTCGCTACTTTGTAGTAATGGTCAACCAGACTAGCCTTGTTAGCAATTACCCCATGCTGAGGTGATCTTTCTATTTACTAACCTTGTCTTGGTACAGGGCCACAAGTATTGGGTACCCAGTGAGAATCAAACTTCCTCAATAATAATGCTCAATCAGACTAACTTCTTTAACCATTTTTCTCATGACGAGATGCCACTCAGATAAGTTCATTGAAGGTTTCAATAAAATCTCTCTTCAACTGATTCAACTTTTGTAATGTTATTGGAAATTTTGTTTTTCTTTTAATATCTTCATTATTTTATTACCTAATTAAAACGTGCTATGGTCTTAACTTTAAAGTAAGTGCAATTCTTTTTCTTTGTCTCAGCTTGGTATCTATGCTGATGACACAAGTATTTACTCATTTCTCAAAAGTAAGTTTAATTTGTTCACTATGTTCAAATTGGCAGCTAATCTTGAAAAAGACTAACAGTCTGCTTTTAACTGGTGTCAAAGAATTCCTTATTAATTTTAACGCCTCCAAAATGAAACTTCTCTTTATTAATCATCTGAGAGATCCCTTTCTCCCTTCCATCAGCATGGCTGATGCTAACCTCCAGGAGAGTGACTTGTTGCAGCTTCTTGAGCTAATATTCTTGGCTAATATTAAGTGGAAAGATTATATTGAATCAATTGCTAGGTCTGCTTCTAAAAAAAAAAAAAAAAAAAAAAAAAATTGGTTCACTCTGCCATGCTAGACAATTTTTCATTCCAGAATCTATCTTACATATTTATAAGTGTACCATTTGTTCATGATTTGAATATTGTTGCTACATATGCTCTTGTTATGTTTTTAGAGATTCTTGATAAAATCTAAAGATGAATCCACAATGTTATTAGTCCTGGTCTGTCATCTTGGCTTCAGTTACTTTCTCACCACTATAATGTAGCTTCCCTGTGTCTCTCTATAAATACTTTCATGGTAATTGCTCTGAGATTTCCTCTATGGTACCTAAACTCTATGAATTTAAGCACAATAATAGATTGGTAACAAGATCTTATCAATTTATACTTGATTTGGCTAGATGCAAGCATAACTTCTATGCAAATTTCTTCTCTTGCACTTCTTGCTTGTAGAACTCTATTCCGACTTCATGCTTTCCAGCCAACTTTGATCCTCAAAAATTTAATGCAATGTAAATCCTTATCTACAGTTTTTTTGATTCGACTTTTATTGTTTTTGCCCCTTAATAGTGTTTCTCTTTTTTCTTATACTTTCACACTCGGTAACCCCTTCTGTCTTAGTGGCTTTTCTGTCTTGCTTAGAGTGAAATGATTAAAAAAAAACACTAAAAAACACCTTTGTTCATTGGTCCTTGACATTCACCTGATGAATGACAGGGGTTTGTGAAATCTTTGATCTTTAATCTCATACCAATTTTGAGTTTCCCACTCCCCAAAATAGAAGAGACTGGTAGAAACAAGGAAAAAAGAATTTCTGTTTTTCAACAGAAATTTAAATTAACCACAAAAGTGATTGACATGCAAATATTTTTTTCAAGCGACTCAAGGTTTTTTTAAATTTTATTAAAAAGAAAAAATTTTTTTTAAAGTGTTACAAGGACTTTAACAATGGTACACAGAAATGCAACATTCTTGTAAAATACTGCATTTTAAAAGTAGCAATATGTGCTATCACACAGTCTGCTCACACAATAGAGCCAAGCTGACAGTTGTGATTTTTGAGACTCTTGAATGATTTTCACCTCAATTATGGAACTATATTAACATTATTTGTACTTAAAAGGAAAATTAAAACAAAATTTTCACATTTCTATTTAAAAAAAAAAAAAAAATGGGGGTTGTCTAGAAATCCTTGTCAACAATGAAAATCTGAAAGTCCCCCAAAAAGCTTAAATTTAACCCATTTAGATTTCTTGGAGGAGGGGGGTTCAGTATCGAAGATGGATTCAGCACCCCCCAAAAACCTATGAATAGTTCTAGATCATGGTTTTCTGATAAGTACAAGGAAAGTTATGTCTGAAATTGATATTCAATGCCAAAAGAGTAATAATTTAATGTTTGAAAGGAACTGAGTATGTTATAAATATCTTCCCATGAAAAATTCTTAAAATTTGCAGATTTAAATTATTTCAATATTTTGGAGCTTACACTAAAAAGGAGAAAGTAATTTTGTCTCAGGCATGTTAGCATGATTTGAATTGAGTCAGAGGCAAAAATTGTGTTAATTTAACTGAATTTTATGTTGTAGGACTCCAAATACACTTGATATTTCATTTTTCAAAACATGTCAATTTAAACCTGTCCCTTATAACATTCATTTCAACAATATTCCAGTGACTTTCATAGCAAAACAAAGCAGGAAAAGCATCCATCCAGAACTGATCATCTTAATGGCTCAAACATGTGCTAGTTTTGATCAAACAATCCTAACTTGACAAATAATCGGAGTTTGGACAAAGTTAGACTAGTTCTGAAATCCTGAGACTGTCTACTTTCAGACTAGATATAACATTTCATTCGGTAAATGTTCCAAAATGCCATACCAACCATGAATACATGCATAATGGTACTTCAAATAGGTAAGTGGTAAATTATAATTGTGACTATTCACAATTGATAGGGCTTGTTGCTGCTTTAATGTACAATGTTATTTTTAAAAACATTAATTTAGGCTTCAACACATAAAAACTATTTCTATTCACTTAACTGTTTATTCAAATGTTAAATGCACTGTTTAAAATTAGTCTATATATCTTTGTAATGTTTCATCACTTTGTAGAAAGATAGAATGTATCATACCACTTCTGTTTCACTCCCACACTCCTTGTTCATTATTGATGTATTGTCCTTAAAATCAAAATTTGTTCTCTGGGAGTTCAGTTCTATTATGTTCCAACCTGAATTCCTAAAAATGAGAACACAGGTTTTCCATAATTTCTGAATTATTTCCTCATATGAAAAGTTACCATTAATTACAATCAAACATTTGTTCTCATATTTATTGCAGTCAAAATGTTTCGGCCATTATGCCTTCTGCCCTTCTTTAGGTGTCTGTCACTCCAAGTAACCCTCAAGGAATTTTGGTCCAAACCTTTTAATTAATCTACTGGAATAGATTGTGCTTGTTCTGTTCTTTAGGGATATCTTGTATTGTTCTTTCTTTACTTTTATTTAGTACTGTTCAAAAGCTGTCTCAGTGGTAAAAAGGGCAAGCAGTAACTTCGCAGTACTAAATAAGAACAAGATGGGATATCCCTAGAGATGGACAGCAGAATGGTAACATTCTATTCCCAATTAAATAAAAGGTTTGGCTCAAAATTCCCTGAAGGTTACTCAGATCAATAAGCACCTGAAGAAAGGCTGTAGAACACAAGGTCCAAAATGTTGTGATAATGACAACAAATTGAGGCCATTAGTTGGAAAGTAAATGAGGCTTTCCATATTTACCTGAAATGGTGGTTTTTCAAACAAATTCTCACAAAGATGCTCTTGAGGACTGTTGGGTAGTTTTAAAAAAATAATTAAAAAAAAAAATAAATAAATAATGCAAGTGTTTTGAATCAGTTTTGAAACAGGAGACTAATTGTAAAAAAAAAAATAAAGCATCAATAAATGCATGAAAATTTCTGTTATATTCCACTCTGTTCACATATCCTTGCTAAAATCCAAAGAAGAATCTACAATGTTATTGGTCCTGACCTGGCATCTCTACTTCAGTCATTTGCCCACTACCATAATGTAGTTTCCTTCTACCTTTTCCATAGATACTTTCATGGTAATTGTTAGAAAAGCTCTTTGCTATGGTATGTAGACTCTATTTAAGCACAGTATTAGATTGGCAAAAAAGTCTTGTCAATTCACTGTTGAATTGGCTAGATATAACCATAATTTCTATGCTAAGTTTCTTTTCTCACACTTCTCACTTGTGGAACTCTCTTCTAGCTTCTTGCTTTCCAGTTAAGTTTGATCTTGAGAAATTTAAATACAAATCAATTTTTATCTTCTGCCTTCTTAATTCCAATTCTTTTATTGTTCTCACTCCCTTTTTTTATACTCTTTCACACTCTATGACCCTCTGCATCTTAGTGGCTCTGTTGCCTTGCTTGGAGTGTAATTGTAAAAGGGAAAACAGCTTACCCCCAGAACAAAATGTGCTTGTACATGTCTTACATGCAAAATACGTGAAAGAAAATATGGCCGCTCCAAAAGCTGCATTTTAAGAAAAACTTGAGCTCATAGATTTTGTGAGATGAATTTGTAGCTTATGCAAATTTCTGAGCCTTGGCCACTTAATAAAATGAGCATGAGTGAGAGAACATCAGACTGGCAACAAATGCTGATAAGTTGGGTGGTCGTGCTTTGTGTACGGAGTTTCACAGTAGTCTCACCAATTGTGATTGAAAAGAAGACGGAGCACAACTGATACTCTGAATCACCGCAACTTTTTTTTTTTTTTTTTTTTTTTTTTTTTTTGCTACAGAAATGATATTAAAAATAGAAAAAGTACACTGAGCCATTATTTTCTTGTACCTACTTATCTATGGTGTACATTGTTTTTGGTATTTTTATGTGAAAAATCTAATGTTTATTCTTTATTTGTTATTTCATAAAGTTTCCATTGCTAATTGAATCAGGGGTATAAATTTGACTATTCTCCTCCTAATGTTAATGAGGTTTAATGTAAGCTTGTTAAATTAGAGATACCATAGTTTAATCTTTAGCACTCTATAGATGAGTTCATTTGCTGAATAAATTCTGTCTGTCCAATGTAGGTGACTCTGATCATCAAAAAATGGTGTGCTTGAATTTTGCAGTTGTGCTGTCATATCCTGCTAAGGCAAGAGAAAATAACCTTGACTGAAATTGTCAATGGAGCTTCTGCAGTTGAGGAATCTTGTAAAACTGGAAGGAAAAGTTGTATTATTGAAGATTGCAGAGTATGAAAGATTAAAAGACTTAAGGGAACAAACTCAATTCTACTTGCATTACAAGGGATATAATTTTGTGGAGCAAAGTTAAGTGAACCTTTTGACTTAAACTAGTCATATTGTTAAATAGTCAATTAGCAGTTATTCAAACACCTATAAACAGTGGCAAATGTGTATGTCAGAGAACAAAAATATAATGGTGGAAGAAAATAAAAAAATATTTTAGGGTTAGGTAGAAAATATAAAAGGTTCAGGGAGAAAGAATAAAGAATCAAATGTGAGTCATTTATAGATGCTCCTGAATAGAATCATTAATAAGTCTGTGGATAGTAAGTGAAGTCAATGTGTTCAAAGATGATCTCAGAATTTTTATGTATACCATAGATAAGTAGGTTGGTATAAACAATTATCATATTATTTAGATCTTGTGGAACATGGCAAATCTCTTTTCATAAAAATTTTACGAAATCTATCTTTCAAATAAATCCTATCCATAGGGACATGTAAAATTTATTCTATCTAATTTATTTTTAGAACTATTTTGAATAGTCAGCATTTTTTATTTATTTAATTTTTGCTAGATAAAATTTCTTTTTTTTTTTTTTTTTTTTTTTTCACATTTTTCAGTTTTTTTTTTTATTTTTGATAGTTCAAGTGTAATTAGTTTTTGTCATAAATGACAAGTTAATTAGCATCAACCATCACTTAAACTGTGCTACTAACAATGAGGCAAACTTTCAAATGATATCTCAATATTGCAATAGTTAATGACTATAGGAACAATTCACATTCTCACAAGGTCACCTAATTAGTTTTATATTCCATTTAACTTTTCTTTAGTTTACAAACAATTCCAAAGCCAAAAACAATAGCTATTTTTTTTTTTTTTTTTTTTATTTATTTATTTTTTTTTTTATTGTTACATATTTTTTATCTTTTTACTCAAGTTTGTCTAAAATATCTTTACTATGAATTAGTAATTTTGATTATTGTGCTAAAGAAGAACAAGTAGACAAATTTTCTTTAACTAGTAGAATTTGGAGCCACAAAGCTACCACTCTAGGTGATGCTGCTCTGGTTTTAGTGGCAATTAGGTTTTTACAAGCTAGAGTTACTAGTCTTATACATAAGTGGTTTGAATTCAGATTTGTCCTCATTCTCTGTTGGTTACAAATCAAGGCTTAATCTGCCTTACTGTTTTACCTATAATTAGACGAGAGAAGAGATTGCTTCATGCCTTTCTCGAGGGCTTGGCCAAAATTTGAACTTGGTTTGCCAATTCCATTTTTTGTGCCAATAACTGTTGCACTAGGCTGCATCCATTCAAAGATACACTGGCATTTTATTGTTCAGTTGGTATTCTGTTCTATTCATTATGATGAATAATTGAATCTGATTGGGACAAATGAACAGATATTTAATTGTCTGTTAGGAAGGCCAATGAATATATCAGAGAAAAACTAAAAATGGCATTAGTCAAAATAATTTGTGGAATTGTTGTGAGCTAAACACATGTCTCCTGAAATGCCTACAGCCAACATGCCAGACTCTGAATATGAGTCCATGTAAAAAAAAATAAATAAATAAGGGAACAAGGACCTATATATATATATATATATATGCGTGTGTGTACAAACAAATGATAATGTATTAACAAAAAAGGTTTACATAAACAATAGAATATTGTTGTGTGTATTGTTTATGCTTGTCCCAAAACAGGGAGTGCATTCTTCCATGAGAGACTTACATGTTGATGTAAAAAGTAAGAGGCTGTGAATAATTATCACGGTGTATTTATAATGCCAGAGAGTGTCTCCTAGTAGCAGTTTCAAAAATTAGGTGGAGGTAATCCGACAGGAATAATGAAAACAATTTACCTCATCATTTCAGACAACATTATTTATCCCTTTTTTTTTTTTTTTTTCATTCTATAATGTTTTTGTTCATCCTTTTTCTTCTAAAATGTCATTCTATAATGCTTTTATTAATTTTTTTTTATTCTTGTTCAATCACAACCATGAGTCTGATAACATAGGAGCACTCTATATATTTCAACTGTGTGCATGTCTCTATGACCGTGGTTCCCAAAGTGTAGTGTACTCCCTCCAGGGAGGCAATTTGATTTTAAGGGTGACAATTTGAGAATGAGTTAAGAGTGAATTTTTTTCTAATGGGTATAAGTGTGCATGCAATTTAATATATGCAGTGCATATACAGTATACATATGTAAAAATATTTGTGTGTACATGTGTAATTATATATATAAACAATATTTTTATAAATATTGTAAAATTCTTAAATGATAATACATTATTTACATTATTCAGACTATTGTCCTCATCTTTGTTGCCATATTTATTACATTTTGGTCGTTGTACGCTCTGGCCTTCTTCAGATGGTTGGAAGGTTGAACTGAACCTTTTATTTTGCTCACTGGGGTAGACTGTTCTAGTTCTATGTGCCATTTTTTTTTTTTTTTTTTTTTTTTTTTTTAAATGGATGTCAGTTATCTCCTGTTAATTTCCCTCTGAAAGTTCTGCACTGCCTTAACCGGGTATTGAACTCACACTTTTTGGGTCCTGTCACTGGATCTAACTAACACTAGTTAGATCCTGTGACAGGACCCAAAGAGTTTGAGTTCAATACCCAGTTAAGGCAGTCGAGAACTTTCAGAGCAAAATTAACAGGAGATAACTGATAACTGACATCCATTAAACATGGCACGTGGAACTAGACCAGTCTACCCTAGTGAGCAAAATAAAGGGTTCAGTTCGACATTCCAACCATCTGAAGAAGGCCGGAGCGTACAACAGCCAAAATGTTGTGATAAACATGGCAATAAAGATGAGGACAATAGTCCAAATAATGTAAATAGGGAACGAAAAATTAGTCATGAAACTTGAAAATAAGGAAATAAAGAAGTCTCCTGAAATAAGCATTTATTTTTAAGACATTGTATGAAACCTGTGGTTTGTTAATTTTTTGAATGTTTGGACTTATGTGATAAACATACTCTCTGTAGAATTCCTAAAGAAGATTAGTGGTACAGTTTTCATTTAAAAGGGTTTATGAAGAATTTACTTTTTGGAGAGGCTGATAATGACAGATTTAAATCTGTTGAGAAAGGCAAAAGGGAGAGGATTATACACTCCTTAAAGATTAAGGAATTTAGCATCCAGTTTAAAATTTCAAATGATAAAGACTTGACTTAGACATGGAAGCCATGAGCTTGGTGTCTGTAACATTTTAAAATTAATTTTTTTTTTTTTTTTATATATATATATATATATATATAAAAATAATTCATAAATTACTTTCCTGTTAACTTAGGATACATTAGTGTGCTCAGTCTACTTTATTGTTTATAAGGGTTTCCTTCTCTTAGGCTGGTTGTCATTCAAGGTAAAAGACCTAGTCTGTTTTGCTATTTAATCCACAGTGAGTAGAATATGGATTCCAGCCTTTTCCAAATCTGAGGGCTGAGTTCCAATTCCAGTCAGGTTTGTTATATTCACTTATGTACAAATACGCTTGGGAAGGGTATGAATCCATCTCTTCTTCCCCTAGCTATGGGTTAATTAGTAGGATTTGTTTCAGTAAATCATTATCCTCCAAGAATATAATATAATTTTATATAATCTAAAAGTATTTTCCGGTTTTAAATAACCTACCAAAGGCTGATAAGCCATAAAAAAAATCATACCGTTTCTAAGAGCATTAGTGTAAAGTGAATGAAACGTATACAGAATTTGACCTTGGCATGATGATTTTTTTTTTTCTTTGTTAATTAAGCAATTTTGGGCCTGGGCAATACCTAGATGGGTGACTGAGTGGGAATATCAGATGCTGTAACCTTGGATGTGCCAGTGATGTAATGGATAGTCACTTGAAATTGTTAATTGGAGAGCCATGTTCCAATTCCAGTTGGGTTTGTTATATTCACTTATGCGCAAATACACTTGGTAAAGGTATGTCTCCACCTCTTCTCCCTCCAGGTATGGGTTAATTAGTAAGACTTATATCACTAAACCATTATTATCTCCAAAAAAATTCTTACAATCTAAAAAAAAAAACATTTTCTGGTTTCGAATAACCTGCAAGGGATTGTTAAGACATGAAAAAGGAATCGATCAAAAAACGTTTTTTTTTTTTTTTTTTGTTCCTTAGTTTAAA
Organism: Acanthosepion pharaonis; assembly: GCA_903632075.3. Taxonomy (NCBI): domain Eukaryota; kingdom Metazoa; phylum Mollusca; class Cephalopoda; order Sepiida; family Sepiidae; genus Acanthosepion; species Acanthosepion pharaonis. The sequence goes on from CAHIKZ030003216.1 coordinate 668,516, forward strand.
TATCAAATTTTAAGAATATTAATAATTAAAAAAATGTATTCTCTTTTGATTATACTTTCATTTATTCGGTTACTTAAAATTAAAACTAGTTACTTATTTTCAATGTTAGCTGTTGGCATAAATATTTGTTTATTATAATTATTAGCTGTCTTTGTAAGGAAGACAGCAAGTAATGCCTTATTTTATTTTTTTTAATCAAACATTTCCTGATTGTCTTAAGGTTAAAGATCAGTTTTAGTACTGCACTCAAGAAATTTGTAATACTATCTTGACCTAATTCTGTCAAGCCAAACCCACTGTGCAAATTGAAATCCAATCACAGTTCATTTCATTGACCTGTTAAAATTCCACAGAACATCTTTGCAATCCAGAAATAGAACACAAATTAATTCCTTTTGCTAAAACAATCACAGGCACATTGATTTACAGTTTTAAATAATGATGTATAAGTTTATATATTTAATGTGATAATGAAAAATTCTTAATTTTCAACTCTTTAAAACACAATATCTAATGAAAAATATACTTTTCCATCCCTACTTCCACTTTTCTTTTTCTTTACTTGATTATTTTAACTTTACCTTTTGCAGTATTGACTGGAAAAAGCAGCATTAATACTGGTTGCTATAAACATATTTCAATTATATTAAGTTAGACATTTTACCTCATTGACATTGAATAATTATTTACAGTTGGCCTAATGTTATCCTCTATCTTGTGATTATCACAATATTTTGAGTTTGGTACCCTTTGGCTTTCTTCAAGTGTCTGTCAATCTGGACAACCTTCAAAGAATTTTGAACCAAACCTTTTATTTAATCTATGGCAGTAGATTGTTTTTGTTCTACTGTTCATGTTGTTGTTTGTTTGTGTTTTTTTGTTTTTTAACACTGCTGAGATATTACTAGTCCTGTTTTCACTGATTCTGAGTCAATACTACCCAACCCAGGGATTGAACTCACAATTACTATGCTATCAAATTCATGTCACAATGTTTTAATTCTCTTACAATATTGTCTCACAGGACAGTTGCCTAGAAGATAATGGAGTAGTACATAAAAACAAAACAAAGAAAAAAGATATCCTTAGATATTGACAGTGGAATAAGAACAATTTACTCATATAGAATAAATAAAGAGTTCAGCTTGATGAAAATCCCTGATGGTTACGTTAATCATCAGATAATTTAAAGACACAAGGTCCTGGGTATGACGATAAACTACATCTGGCAGCAAGGCCTCTGATTGTGAGATTGGAGGTTTTGAGGAGCATGAAACTACCTTTTTAACTGCTGTTGTTCCCAGGTTCAGGCTGACCCAGGGTGGTAGGACTTGTTAGGGTCTGAGCTATGGGCAAATAGTGCCCCGCCAAAACAAAAACAAGACATTAGGAAAATATATTTTTATCATAAAATTACTGGCAAAACATTTTTATATAAAAATTACCAACAATAGCTATTTATAGTAGAATTGTCAAGAATACAGTTTATCTGTAGTTGAGGGCATACAATTACGTTCAAAATATATTGATTTAGTTGAGGGCATACAATTACGTTCAAAATATATTGATTTAGTTGAGGGCATACAATTACGTTCAAGATGTATTGATTTAGTTGAGGGCATACAATTACGTTCAAGATGTATTGATTTAGTTGAGGGCATACAATTACGTTGAAGATGTATTGATTTAGTTGAGGGCATACACTTACGTTGAAGATGTATTGATTTAGTTGAGGCATACATTTCACGTTGAAGATGTATTGATTTAGTTGAGGGCATACACTTACGTTGAAGATGTATTGATTTAGTTGAGGGCATACACTTCACGTTGAAGATGTATTGATTTAGTTGAGGGCATACACTTACGTTGAAGATGTATTGATTTAGTTGAGGGCTTACGTTGAAGATGTATTGATTTAGTTGAGGAAGATGTTGAAGATGTATTGATTTAGTTGAGGGCATACACTTACGTTGAAGATGTATTGATTTAGTTGAGGCATACGCACGTTGAAGATGTATTGATTTAGTTGAGGGCATACACTTACGTTGAAGATGTATTGATTTAGTTGAGGGCATACACTTACGTTGAAGATGTATTGATTTAGTTGAGGGCATACACTTACGTTGAAGATGTATTGATTTAGTTGAGGGCATACACTTACGTTGAAGATGTATTGATTTAGTTGAGGGCATACACTTACGTTGAAGATATTTGGATTTCAGCATTAAACAACCCATAGAGGGGTTGAAAGAATTAAATAGCATTTTTAATGTGATTAATGGTGAAATCACTTCACTAACAGAACTTCATGAAACCTTAATTTACTTTCAATTCCTTGAATAATAAGATCCTTATATTTGAGTTGTCAGGTGGAAGACATATGCCAAGTACTTTCAACAATTTCAAATCGTCATCTTCAGGGCGCAATTTCCCATACATAGGCAAATACTAAGACAAAACATGTGTAGACAGAAAGATGTTTTTCTTTAAATTATGCTATTTATTGACAGTTGAATATATCTTTTGAAGCGTGTGATGCCGTAACACTAGAGTTCTTGTTCAAATCAATCAAGTGAGAATTTTGTTTGAATTTTGAAAAGTTATAAATCTACAAAATTTTCTTAGTATAATCCAATAAATATATATAACAAGTCCATTTCACTTTAACAGAGTGAAATAGACTTATTATAATGCAATTAGTAGAGTAAAAATGTCTTAGTAACTTTCCACAGAATTTAAAATTCTGATTATTACTGTGATGTCAAATATAATAGTGTACAGCTTATATTTTATGTCATAAAGAAACAATTTATTCAAATTAAATAGCAGTGTTAATGTTATTAATGGCAAAATCACTTTGCTATCATAACTTAATGAGACATTTAACTTGCTATCAATTCCCTGAATAAGATCCTTGTATTCAAGTTGTCAGATGGGAGGACAAATGCCAAGTACTTTTGACAATTTCAAATTGTCATCTTCAGGGCGCAATTTTCCCATACATAGGCAAACACTAAGATGAAATATGTGTTGACTGAAAGATGTTTTTTTTTTTTTTTTTTTTTAAATTATGCTATTTATTGAAAACTGTCAATAAATAGCATAATTTAAAAAAAAAAACAAGAGAGTAGAGAAGAGAGAGGAAGAAAGAAAAATAAGATTTTCAAATATAAAATTCTTTTTAAAAAGGTCATTCTATTTTAGTTTTAATACTTTCCTGTCATTTATTTCTTCCCTTTCCCTTCTTTCACTCTCTCTATCTCTCTCTCATGTTTTAAAAAGAATTTTATATTTGAAAATCTGTTATTTTTCTTTCTCTTCTCCTTTCTTCTCTCTTGCTTTCTCTTTCTCCTGTTAATTCAATATATCAGTCTGGATGAATTGTCTCCATTTATTAAGAACTGTTGGTTTGAAGAGATGAATATAACAATATTCACAAAATAAATTATAACCAAAATGGATCTTTTAAGTTTTTTTTTCTTTATTTATTATATATATATATATATATATATATATATGGAAGCCACGTAGGCAAGTTAGTTTGCTTTTTAAATACGGCAAAGGCTAGGCAAATGAACTGAGTCACCATCACCCTATGCAAAACCAAATTGGCTGATTCTGCCTTGCATTCAAATTAATTCTTACAAGTATATTGAAACTTGCAATATTTTCTTACAGGTGAATTCTGCTACTGTATGACTATAAGCACTATACACATTATAGATACACAGATAACTCCAAAATCATTAATGGATCTGTAACCAGCAAGATAACTTGTTGTTACTGTGTTATTAAGGACAGTAGAAAGCATTATGCACATGTTAGCTTCTATAAACAAGTGTATTAACCTGTTCAGCACTAAAGGATGTTAATTAATGTCTTTGTTACTTTAACAGTTCAATAACAATGTTAATTATGTAACCTCCTTTTTGAAATTCGCACCTTGTATTCATTTTATTCTCTGCACACACGTGTGACTAATGCCTGCCTTTTAGTGAAAGTGCTAATAGAATTACTTTAACAAAGCTATATATTTTTAATTTACAGATAGATTTATGCGCAAATGAATGATAAGATGGAAAACTGTAGTGATGCATTTACACTGATTAGTAATTTTGCATCAGTGCATTCAATACATTTTGTCATTTTAGATCTAACAATAATTCAACTTGAAGAATCCATTTAAAGAGAAAGAAATTTATTAAGTTGAAAATGTGTCGAAAATATACTCATTATGGATTTCTATCCAGTAAATTTACATCTGGGTTCCTGTGTCGGATTTCTTTTCGTCCCAAAATTGTATTTTTGGATAAGCAAAAAAGATGATAAAATAAACAAAAGTGGTTAATATGTTTGGCTACATTTTATATCCTGATGCATCAGATGTCAAAACTTACATTTAAAGGTTGATTGTCCCTGTATACTGGAGGACACATGGCACAGTGGATAAAGGCATTGGTTAGATCCAGTGACAGGACCCAAAGAGTGTGAGTTCAATACCCGGTTAAGGCAGTGGAGAACTTTCAGAGCAAAATTAACAGGAGATAGCTGATAACTGACATCCATTAAACATGGCACGTGGAACTAGAACAGTCTACCCCAGTGAGCGAAATAAAGGGTTAAGTTCGACATTTCAACCACCTGAAGAAGCAGGTACAACAGCCGAAACGTTGTAATAAATATGGCGACAAAGATGAGAACAATAGTCCGAATAATGTACATAATACCTCATCTCGGAAATATAGACAGATACTGAAGGAGCCAACAGTTATTGCATTTTTTTTGTGTGTGTGTAAGTTATATATATATATATATATATAGGTTCCATCAATGAAATCATTATTTTGTCTCAAAAGCTTCCTTCTCAGAATGAAATGCATCACTACAGTTTCTAATTTTTCTCATTCATTTGCCCAGCATTATTCTAATTGATATACCTTGTGTCCTATTCTGAGCACCTAACAATCAGTTTATTACTGTGAAACTTTTAGTAACACATGTGCTAGCTTTTTTTTTTTTTTTTTTTTTTAATAAAATCCAGAAAACTGTAATTTTCACACTGTCTGTGGCTTTATTTAAAGGATATAGAGCACTGTATTCTCAAAAGTAAATATTAACCAGCATTTAGCTAAATTGTATTTTAGTTAAATGTAAATTAGGTATATCAAGATTACATTAAAGTATGAAATCCTGTCGCTGGTCAGTGTTGATCTCAGTGCCTACTTTTATATTTACATATGCTCTATCCCTGATATTGAGCACTTTTACTCATAAATATAGCATACCTTTAAAACTATATTTTTTATCATATATATAAAAGAATTTGAATTGAATGTTTAATTGTCTACTCCTTAATGCTAATTACTTTTATAACCAAATGACTGTTTATTTACAGAAACCAGTATCTTTGTCATCGTTAGAGGTAGGTTTTGACTGCTATAACTTCTGGACTTTTTCAGTTATCACATATAGTTGGCAGCCCTTTGGCAGTTGAGCTTCCAATCTCTAAGTTGGGTGGCATAAAATATCATATCAGTCATGTGCCATGCGTGATACACACTTAGGTGATCATGTATTTTTTGATACATGACTGACGAGGCAGATTTTTTTTTCCCCACAGTAGGTTACCATTTCTTTCTGCAGTAGACCAGTTTCTATCCAAGGCAACTGGTCTACTGCAGAACCCGATCTGTCCTGTTATTTACCCACAGCTGGGAGGAGAAGAAGAATCATACCTTTCCCAAGGGTATTAGCACATAAGTGAATGTAATGGATTCAACTGGAATTCGAATTCGGCTCTCCAATTCCTCAATCCAAGTCACTATCCATTACTCCACTGTGCCTCCTCATTCTTTCGTTTATTGAAAGAAACTAGTGACATTAACCCAGAATAATTAATGATGTGTAAGACAATTTTTCTCTGCAGAATCTTACACAATACCATGAACCAATTTTCTTAACAGCTGACAAAATATCCCAGCTAGTCTCTGTAGTCCATTGACTTACAGCTACTTATAGTTAGTTACTACCTATAGTGTAGTCACTCATGGGGGTGACAGGTTATTCCATTACATCAATGTTATATATACATCCTCCTATATAGTAGTGAATGCTGGACAACTTCCATACAGATAAAGATGATGTGGTTCTACAGAAGGATGCCAAGAATACCATGGATAGAAAATGTGAGCAACAAGGAAGTTTTAAGAGAAAAGAAGTAACACAGTTTAAATGTTGGAGACACACAATGAAGGAAGGCTTGAAGAATTTAACATTCAAAGGACATACTAAAAACAAGAAGGTAACACCCAATAAGTTTATGTAAATAAATGGAATAGCAGGGACTGAGGGGGATCATAAAGAAACAAACATTATTAAGAGCTACAAAGGACAAGAAGCTACAGAGAGTCATGATCTCATGTCCTGATGGGACGTGACATATAAAAGTACACTTATTCAGACTAGTATCCTCATCTTGATTGTTAATGATATTCTAACTGTTGTACTCACCTGCCTTTTTGAGGTGTTTTACCTCTAGGGGTTTTTGAACATAATTTTGGGGTGGGAGATAGATTGTTCTCATTCAAATGTCCATGTTACAGGATATCTGTTAATTATCCTGGCTTAATGTCACTAGTTTCTTTCAATAAACAAAAGAATGAGGAGGCCCAGTGGAGTAATGGATAATGACTCAGATTGAGGAATTGGAGAACCGAGTTCAAATTCCAGTTGAATCCATTACATTCACTTATGTGCTAATACCCTTGGGAAAGGTATGATTACTCTTCTTCTCCTCCCAGCTATGGGTAAATAACAGGATAGACCAGGTTCTATAGCAGCAATATTCTAAGCATGGACAAATGCTAGACTTATAGACATATGGCCCGGTGCCGCTGCTATTTATCTTGAGCGCCTTGATAAAATCCAAAGAAGAATCAACAATATTATCAGTCCTGATATGGCAGCTTGGTTTCAGTCACTTTCCCACTGCCATAACGTTGACTCTCTGTGTCTTTTCAATAAATACTTTCTTGGTAATTGTTCAGATGAGCTCTTCACTATGACATGTAGACTTTTGAATTTAACCACAGTACTAGACTGGCATCGGGATCTCATCAGTTTAATATTGAGCTGGCTGAGATGTAACTGTAAATTCTATGCTAACAGTTTCTTTCCTTGCACTTCTTACTTGTGGAACTCTCTTTCCACTCCATGCTTTCCAGCCAACTTTAATCTGCCCAATTTTAAATGCAATGTCAATCACTATCTACTGTCCTGATTCCCATTTCTTCTTCCCACTCATTAATGTTTCTGTTCCTAATTCTTCCACACCCTGTAACCCCTTGTGTCTTAATGGCTTTACTGCCTTGTATAGAGTGATGATGATTTTTTTTTTTTAAATATCAGTGCATAATAATTCTGCACCTTGAAAATTCAGACATAAATTTTAATTTCTTTTGCTTTAAGTAGCAGAAGTATGATGCTCTTGGCCACTGGTACAAAATGTTCCAATGAAAGTTTCAAGATCTATTCTATGGACAATATTTGTTACCCTGTATAGGGACTGAAAATTACTCCCTCTAGATAATAAAACTAATGCTTTGTTGGATTAACCTCCCTTTCCTGCTGGTTCGGATGGGTTCATTTTGTCATTTTGATTCAGGACTAAAAAGAAGTTCTGCTGCCTGGGTAATATCCCTAAAATAATTTGAGAGAAACCATCTACCATAGAGTTATGGTTAACAAGTTACTGTCATAAGCCAACATCTACTGAAGTCAAACTTCACTGGGTGCTAATGTTTGAGCTAGGATCTGTTAAGTAAATCCCTAGTTTAGGATGGAAAGTAGGACACCAAAATCTGAAGCTACATTGGGATAGTGAAAGATGCCTTCCAAAAGATAAGCAATGTATTAAAAAAGATTTTGTTGGAAACAAAGGAAAGAGTACTGAACTGTTACATAATATCAGTCCTCCTATATGGCAGTGAATTCTAGGCAATCTCCTTACAGATGAAGAAGAGACTTGAATCAACAGAAATGTGCTTCTACAGAAGGATGCTGAGAATGCCATTGACTGAACATGCAAGCAATGACCATTTTAGAGAAAATGGAAACAAAAAGGACACATAACTAATATCAGAGATAGTTAAAATTCCTAGTGCACATAATGAGGAAGGAGGGCTTGGAAAATTTGATACTCACAGAACAGTTTGAAGACACAGGAAAGCAGCACATAACCTACCTAACAAGCTTGTGTAAATGTTTAGCAGAACAGAGATTAGGAGAAATAATAAAAAAAGACTGTTTTTACTAAAAACTACAAAATTGTGGAGAGCAGAGGGACATTGCACATAGAATTTCTTGTGCTTCACTAAATTTAGTAATTAGTAACATAAATACAATATTTAGATAATAAAAATAATGTATTGTAGACATTGCATTAGTTTTGCCTAATTGATTAGCAATAATTTATAATCAATAGAATGGTTGGAAACATTGATAAGTCATTTTAATATATTTGAAAAAGACTTTATGAAAAAAAAACGATCTTCAAGGACATAACTTGTTATAAGCTTTTTTTTTTTTTTTCTTTCTTAACCTCTTTTGTTACACTCCAACCGTAATACAATACAATAAACCTTGCAAGGTTTTAAGTCTCACTCTTTAATGAGTTAGTGCTAGGAAAATTTAATCATGGAGCATTTTGTCTTGAGAATTACAGAAATATTTAAATTTTTTTTTTTTTTTTTTTTTTCTAATCATTTCACCCCAAGCAAAGCAATGAAGGCACTAAGGTGCAAGCAGTTACTGAGTGTGAAAGAATATAACAAAAAGAAAAACATTAAGGAAGGAGAACAATAAAAGAACAGGAATTAAGACAAAGGATAACGATTGACATTGCATTTAAATTTTTGAAGATCAAACTTTACTGGAAAGCAAGACGTCAAAAGAGTTCCTCAAATGAGAAATGTGAGAGAAGAAACTGTTAGCATAGAACTTACAGCTACATCTAACCATTTGAAATGCAAAATGATGAGACTTAGCTGCCAATCCAGTACTGTGCTTAAATTCATAAAGTCTTTGATACCAAATAGGAGAGCTCATCAGAACAATTACCACAAAAATATTTATAGTAAAAGGCACAATTTAAAAAAAAAAAAAAAAAAAAAAAAAAATAGATTGGAATTAATGGATGACTATTACAATATCAGACGTTGCTAGGTGCACATCATTCATCCCTGATGCATAAAAAATCTAAAAGAATGCAGTAAACTCCTTATCTGTGTGGCCCATGGACACACCTCAATTTTCCCATGAAAAATGATACATTGCACACAACTAGCTATGAGATAGTATGCACAAACAAATTCCTTTTACTAAATAAACAAGGACATCAGTCCAATGATGCGTTCATGTTTAATTTAAAATGTAACTAATATATTATTTCTGTAAATGAACACGAATCATTTGTCAAATGAACTATGATAGATATTAATGGTAATTAGGACTTAGATATTTCATTTTTTTAAAACATATTTTGTATTTTTGTTCTTAAATGTATTATAAAATATTTTTATAAAATATTAGTGCAAATGTTTTAACTAACAAGTGGTGATATATTATGATTGGCTGTGATAATAAATATATACTTAATTTTGTAGCGTCTGTTCCACTTAGTATGATAGTCAAGTGGAAATATGTCAGACTACTGACCCCATTCTCCTGGTTTCGAACCTGGCTGCTATTGACCAAATATGCAAATAAATATAAATTTTAATTAATGTATTTATCTTTATGTTGGGGAATGAAATGGACAAAACTTTTCTGAGGAATATATTACTTTAAAATGTATTCTAGACAGATGGAAAGACCAAGCCTCCTTTTAGAAATGCATGGATGTATTTAAAAACATATTTAATCAAGATAGTAAATTGTCAGTAAAAATATAAATTTTGTCATAAAAAAAGAATGTTACATTTCAAAATAAGCTAATTTCTAATCTTTAATGTTTGATTATCTCTCAGGCAATAAAGATTTATTCCCTTTCTATTTCCTTTTACTCTGTGACCCTTCCTATAATTTGTCAATTTTGGTCAAAGTGTTTCTAACTAAAAAAAAAAAAAAAGTAAAATCCTTTTCTTTCCCCCCCCCCCACCATCCTTAAATCCTTTTTTTTTTGCAGATGTGAGAAAAAAAAAATTGACTTTCTTTCATCCCAAATGGTACATTTTAATTTCAGCTCTGATGAAATTTTCTTTGAATGACTACTGCACTTTTTGTGATGCTCAGATTGGGTCTAAACATAGATCATGCTTCAGACGAGATTTCATTTTTTCCCCTGAGTGAACAGGTGAGATGAAAAGTTATGAGAATGTCACCACAGTAAAAGATACAACCTATTGCTGGCCAGCAGACTATTGCAGCTGCATTTTCTATTGTTTTTTTTCTTTTTCTACCTCTGAACCCCCTTCCAGAGACTGCTCAGCCCTCAGAGAGTAACTTGGCAAAGCCTGTACCTATATCTGCTTTCTCTTTTACTGAGCCTGATCAGTTAATTGCTGAATAGCTGCAATCCCCATCATATTCTAAAAAAAAAAAAAAAAAAACTTTTCTCTAGCAGTGACTCACAAAATACAAATGGCTTCAATTTTCAGATGAAAGCTTCATTTACATTGACATTTTTACTAACTATAACAGACACATCTCTACATAAATCAAACGAATGCACCAACTTTCAGCATTCCACTCTCATTCACCATGTTCTAAGCAAAGAGCATCAACCCTGCCTCAATATTCCTGTTCTGCAAAAAGGCTACGAAGTAAGGTGAAGTTGGGCAGTCAGCAGAACAAAGCAGCACTGGTGCTATTAAAAACTACTCATTGGATGGCCCGGGAGACAGTTTCCCTGTCAAAGTTCGAGTTGTTACACAGCTTCCTGACAAAGATTGGAGTCCTGGATTTCTTACTTTGACCACAAAAAGCAGTGGCATATAAGTTCATGATATACAGCCAAGGAACTGCTGTCCAGTATAGTAGATTCGATACATACAGTTCAAAAGACGAATGTTTGGTTTCTGCTTAACAGCTTTTCAACTTCTATAGTGATATTTAAGGTCAGACAAATGTTTTGGATCCTGTTGTTTTGGGTATAGCTTGATGTTATACATGGATCAGTGAAAGTTTTTCTTTTTAATCAGTTATTAGAGATTGTGGTTTCTGATAAAAGTTATTTTGTATTCAGTTGGTTATTGGAGTTTACATTGTTACTTTTAGTGGAGATCTGTATGTTTTGGGGTTTTTTCTTTTTGTTGGGTGTTTTTATAGTTTTATATTTTGATATAAAATTTGATTTCCTTTAAGAAGTTAAGGATATTGCTTGGTTTAGTATTTTGAAAGCGTTCTTTTGTATTGTTCACTTGATAATGTTTCAAGTTTGACTGAGATTATAGCAACTTAAGGTTTAGTTTTTAAGAGGTATGTGACATCTCTTGCATGATGGGGAAGTTGCATTTTTTAGTAGATGTGTCACATATATGTCCTATTCAGAATCTGAATAAAACTATTTCCTCCAGTCTTATTTTTCTGAAACCTAGGTGCCATTCTCCTATGGTTGGTTGAATATTGTATAGTTTGTTAGGTTTTGAGTACTATATTGCTTGCAATTTTCTTTTGATATGGGAGTATCTTCATGTTGGTTGTGGTCATGTTGAGGGTGTCTTTAGCTACAAACTTTCAGCTTTCTGAGCTACAAGACTTGACAGTTTGTAAATATTATGAATTTCTGGTTGCTTGAGTTCTTAATGAGTTCAAGTGTCATCTTAATGGCCTGTAGCTTGATTGTAAATATGGAAGCTTGATTTGGTAGTCAAATCTGTTTGTGAGAATGTCTGCCTTTGGCTGCTGTTTTATTTGTGATTTTAGAGCTATCAGTATATATGGCTTGATATTTGTAATTTAGTTTGACAAAATTATTTCTATTTATGATGTTATTTGTGGTGTTTTTGTTGAATTAGTGTTAGATGTATAGGCGGTTTGTCAAGTATCCATGTAGGTGACTTTGTAGTGTTAAGGGGAGCTATGATGTTGGGGCATTTGTTTATTTGTCAGAATGCTTCTGTGATTCAGTGATCAATGGAGGATGTGTTTTGATGGTTTGCTTTTGTAAAAGTTACATGTGTTGGATTATTTGTGTTATTTTGAAGTTTTTATGAATATTGTCAAGCTAATATTTCAAACCTTAGGTATAATGGAGTTTTGTTGGCTTCTATGTGAAGGCTGACCATGGGTGAAGTTTGAAAAGCACCCAGGTTGAATCTCTGTCCCTGGTTGTGGATTGGTAACAAAAGTAAATGAATTCTTATTCATGACTGTTCATGTATGAATCTACAGAAAACCAACCACAAATGTCTTGTATATATCCAAATTATTGATACAGAATCATTTCAACCAAGCACTTATTTTGTTTCAAATAAAGAGTCTGTTGATACATCAGGTGCTGAAAATACAAAATGCTTTCAGTAAGTGATGCTAGAACTGGAAATACCATTAACCCCTTCCCCAGCATAGGCGTGTATATACATTTTTACCAAAAGTGTCTTTTTCAGACACAGACAAATGAACACATTCAAAAACCATCTACAAAACTGTTTATACATCAATCTTGATTCTTTTTATGTCCTTCTGGGCTTGAAACGAGTTCACTTGTCAACTCGTATGTCTGGTAGAGGTTTTAGCCACTGCTTGGGTACTTCAAGGTGACTCAGTTTCTGAGTTACTATATTAAAGACAAATAAAAATTTGTCTCAAAATGAAATGTTTTTCCCAAAATAATTGGCAGGGAAGGGGTTAAACCAAGTAATGTGCATAAGTTCAGATGGGGCTGCAGTAATGACCAAGAGAAACAAAAGCTTCACAGTCACACTGCTTAGCTCCAAGCCGCACATAGTGAATGTGTACTGTGTTGCCCACTCCCTGGCCTTGTACAAATCTCAAAGAGCATCTGCAGATACTGACTGATCTGTTTTATTATTTTTGTGCCAGTTCCAAACAGTCAAAATAAAAAAAAATATATATATACACTGGAAGACCCAGTGCTTACTTACAAAGAGCTGCATTCTGTTTAATGTTTATCGCACTACAGGATGCCAGAATAAAACGGTAAAGTCAGAAAGACGTGAGACAACTGTTGAAAACTTGTGACGTCTGATGTGACTGAAAAATTCAGAAGAATTTCTGCACATTTCATCAATCCACACATCATATGTCCTTTGTAAAAGTATGATACTTGACTCTCAAAGACAGTGAGTTGTTTCGCCAGATCAGAAAGGTAGAATGAAAGATGAAAGTTGATCACTAGATCAAGCAGCAATTAATTGATCATAAAAGAACCAATCAGGGTTAAGTAATTATGTGATTGCCGAATGATTTTTCGAGGTCATGAATATTCAAAAAATTCATTCAAGATCAATTATTCCTGAAAGATAAAAAAGTGATAATAAATTTGCTGCTTTTTTACTGGGCACACTGTACAATGCTATTCAGACTGTGCACAGGAAAATTGGTAGCCTGCTGATATATTTCACTGAAGTGTCCCAGGATCTCAGCAAAGACCCAAAGACAAATGGCTTAAAAAAAATTTCAAAAGAGAAGTTCATTAGCATCACTGCTGTGATGCTGAATGCAAATGGTCCCTGTTAGTTTTGTCCCAGTTCCTGCAAACAAAAAGTGTGGATGTGGCTTTAATAAAAATGAAGCTAAATTTTGTCATCAAGGATCTGGAAAAAATCAAGGATATGACATCCCCAAACCTGACAGTATTAAACCAAAGACATCCAGGGTAACATGTACATTAGATCACAAAGGCCACATTCAGCCTGGAACAACCGTGCATCAAATTTATTAACAACTAAATAACCCGCACTCCAGATTTTCAAAACCTACACCGTCATCTGCATTTGTTGTTTTGTCTCCATTCCATCTGATTCATGGTTGAGAAAGAGCTGAAGAAAGGTGGAGTTCAGTCAGTTATGTGCCATGCGTGATTGCTTAGGCAATCATGTATCTTTTGATACATGACTGAGGCAGATTTTTTCCCACAGTAGGTTGCCATTTCTTTCTGCAGTAGACCAGTTACTATCCAAGGATATAGAACCCAGTTTGTCCTGCTATTTACCCATAACTGGGGGAGAAGAGGATTCATACCTTTCCCAAGCGTATTAGCATGTAAGTGAATGTAATGGATTCGAATGGAATTTGAACACGGCGCTCCGATTCCTTGATCTGAGCTTTTATCCATTACTCCACTATGGAGTTATAAATTCTAATTGACCACTATGGACATCAGCAAACCCACAAATGGATTGAGAAGGGAAGTAATCACTAGATGACTATCCTGCCCCTCATCAATGCAGTTCAGTCTCGATCTGCTGAAGAAAGTTGTCAAAGCATGGTGCTATCCCAGAGACAGCATGTTTTGTCAATTTAAGTGATTTGCCAGTGATAATAATTTCCTGGGGACCAACTCAAATTACCAGGGACACACTACATTAAAAACCTGAATATCAAGTTTTCATAAAAATAGTAAATTTAAAAATAAGAAAATTTGGTCCCATAAGATTGATTATAAATTTAAACTGTTTATTTTAAGCTCTGCACAATAGCTTTCAACAAGGTAGATTGAATATTTTTTTAATTGATTTCACCCCATGCAAGACACAAGGGGCTACTGGTTGTGGAAGAATTAGAAAACAGAAATTTTACTAAGGAGCCAGAACAAAAAAAGTGTAATCAGGAGGACAGTAGATAATGACTGACATTGCATTTAAATTTTTGGAGATTAGTTGGCTGGAAAGCATGGTGCCAGAAAAGTGTTCTACAAGCAATAAGTGTAAGAAAATAAACTGTTAGCATAGTACTTGCAGTTACATCTAGCCAACTCAACAATATATTGGTGAGACCTTGTCACCAATATAGTAAATATATATTAAATCTTATAACTGTACAAGTTTTTTTTTTAATTTCTATTTATTTATTTTAATGTGTGTTTATATTTAAGGGGAGAATGTACAATTAGTGTAACATTTATTGGCGTGGAATAGGCTAGAATCTCTACTAGCTAGTGTAGTAGAAGGAAATCTCTGAATTCAAAATTGTGGAAACAGCAATAGGAAATCATACCATCTTTACTAAGATGGTATAGCAATTTATAGATAATTAAGAGCCATGATTGCCTTATATCCTGAGAAGATATAGTATTAAAAAATATATATCAGTAAAAGGATATTTGAACTAGCTTTAAAAAATCATTTAAAATCAGGGCATACTTGATAAATGAATCTTGATATGACTAAAGAGACACATAACTTACCTTAGTACTTGTTAACCATTTCTTATGTGCATCGAAATGAGGGCAGCAGATTCTGAAAGTGGTAGTTTATATTAAAATACCACAAACCCCCTACTTTTTTTGTCTTTTTATTTTTTTTTTTTTTTTTTTTAAGTGCCTACATTTAATATAAGTACAAGTGTGTGGTCAAGTGATTAGAATGTTTGTTTGAGACCCAGGTTCAAATCTCACCATGCTCAATTTGTCAAGAAGGTGACGTCTTAATAATATTAGCCTGGGAAGACAGTCCCAGCATACAGCACGATTGGTAATTGCCTGAAAACCATACTATGGGTTGATCCAAACTCTGTGAGGGAAATTTGGTAGATTG
Source organism: Acanthosepion pharaonis (assembly GCA_903632075.3). Lineage (NCBI taxonomy): Eukaryota > Metazoa > Mollusca > Cephalopoda > Sepiida > Sepiidae > Acanthosepion > Acanthosepion pharaonis. The sequence continues at coordinate 684,232 of CAHIKZ030003216.1, forward strand.
AACTGTTAAGAATCCATAAATGGTTGTTCTAGCATGAAGTCACAAGTCCACATGACCAAGTGTCTGAGTGTACTGACCCTGGTTGCTGATGCCAGATTCTGCACTCTTTCCCAGAAACTATAATTTAGATCCACTCAGCATAGATGCAAAATAAACCACAGGTGGGATCTATGGATGTTGAAGAAACACAAATGTAACTGAGCAGACGTCTGCAACAGGGGTTGGCTATCAGGTGGGTATACTTGGAAGTGAGTGTGTCATAGGAAAAACCTTTTGACATTTTTTTTTTTTTTTTGCAGGCACAAAGGTCCATGTTTGCTAACTTTTCTAAGAAGAAAGGTTCTTTATTGACATTAAATTAATTTCAAACCATCTGATATTTCCTGGCATGAATCACATACTCCAAAAGTAAAGATATCTGTACAGACCAAGTCGAATGATAAGAATATTAGCATTCTGGCCCTGAGACCCGGATTCAAATCTCACCATGGTTGATTTGTCAATATTGATCCTGGGAGATGCTCCCAGCATGCAGTACCATACCACAGGTTGATCAAACCCTGAGAATAAAATTGGGTGGATGAAACTGTATGGAAGCCATTGATATTTGTGTTAGCATGAAGATTTTCTTCCAAAAATCATAACTAAGGTCTGCTCATATAGCTTATTCTTGGTTATGACAATAAACTACATCTGGCAGCAAGCCCTCTGATTGAGAGATTAGAGGGTTTCATGAGTGTGAAACCACCTGTTCATTACTGTTGTTCCCAGATCCACCCTGACCCGATGTATTAGCACCTGTTAGGATCCCAGCTACGGGCAAATAGTAAAACCCCAAACAAAAACAAAACACCATGAAAGTATAAAATATATATTTTTATAGTAAAAATACCATCAATACATTTTTATATATAAAAAAAATTACCAACAATATATTTTATAGCAAATTGACCAACAAAACATTTTGCCTGCATTTAGATATACGTTAAAAATGTTTAGTTTGAAGCCATAAAATTTTGTTCAAAATATCTAGATTTTTGGCATTAAATAACTCAGAGTTTGATATGCCACTAAACAAAAAAAACCAACATGAAAGAGCCATTTCTTCACATCAATCCATATATTATCCTACAATTTCTTAAAGAAATCAAACTGTATTTCAAAATATAACTTTTACATTTATAAAATGCACATATCACCACCTCTAGTAATTATGTCCACACAAACACACACACATTTATATATATATTTCGATAAACGTGCAATCAATTTACAAATTCATGAATTATTCACACAAAAACAAATGCAAAGGTTAATGATTTAATTGGCGAGAAATCCATTGTCGCAAACAATTTAAATAATATACAAAAACCTCCGAACCTGTTATGAATGAAAAGATCCTTGTTTCTATAAATTTCTGCCGCATTAGTTCTTATTTTTACTACAAGCTTTCGTCTGTTCCTACAGACATCTTCAGGTATGGAATAGATGTTGTTCTTGTTTTTTCTCTCAGTAATAAGAGGACAACGAAAATATATGTATTGTTGTATCCGAAAATGCTATTGGAAATGAGTTATTGTTTTTGGAGCATGCAGTAGCAACGCTGAGTTTGATTTTAAATTTTTACAGTTGTGCGTTAAATATATATATGTTATTATTACTTCGAAGCTCCCAAGAAAATTAAATTTTGCATCAAAGGAGTTTTTATGCTGTTAAACAAATCTATCATATAACTGTACAAGAATTTCTGTTGTATTTTTAATCATATAACTATAATGTATAAACACATTAAAATAAAAGAAAAAAGAAAAAAAGTCTTGGTTTCACTCTTTCCCACCGCCATAAGGTAGTTTCTCTATGCCTTTTCTATAAATATTTTCATGGTAATTATTCTGTTGAGCTTTCTTCTTTGATACCTTGACTTTACAAATTTAAGTGCTGTACTAGATTGGCAGCTAGATATCATCATTTTACAGTTGAAATGGCTGCTAGATGTAACCATAAGTTCTATGCTAACAATTTCTTCTCTCGTCTGGCTTCTCGCTTTCAAGTCAACTTTGCATTTAAATTTTTGAAGATCAATGTCAGTTGTTTTTATAATTTTCATTCCTTAATAATGTTTATCTTCTATTTCCTCACACTCAGAAGCGCCTTGCTTCTTAGTGACTTTGCTGGTTTTGAAATTATTAAAAAGAAAGAAAAGTAATACAGTTATAACCAAGGGTTTGAGTGTACTAGTCTTGTTCAACTGTTGATCACACCAGATTCTTCTTTTTTTTTCTCTCTGAAACCAAGGTTTGTTCAGCAGAGTTGAAGTATAAACTACAAGTTGGCTTTGTGAGTGATGAAAAAATACAACTGTGCCTGAGCAGGTGTCTACAACAAGGATTAACTAGACTCCCAAGACTGACGGATGTCTACTAAATGGATGAATATTTAATACCAGTTTACCCATATTATTTTAAAAAAAAAAGCAATATTTAAATAACTTTTTAATTGGTTACATTTTCCTCTATATTTGTTTTAAACCTATGTGCCATGTCCCTTCAGGACGTGAGCAGTCATAGCTCTTCACAACTTCCTATTAATTGTAGCCCATAGCAATTTTTGTCATTTTATTATAGCTCTCACACTCTCTTCTGGCAGGTTAGATGCTGTTTCTTTCTCTCTTACCTTCAATAAGTGCTTTGAGTATCAAATTTTCCAAGTCTTCTCTCCTCGTCCATCTCATAAATTTCAACTGCCTCTTACTGATTCTAAATATAAGTGTCATTTTTGTTTCTATTTTCCTTCAAATTTCTTTATTGCTTACATGCTCCAGCCACACTATTCTCAGCATCCTTCTATAGAAACATACATCTGTTGCTTAAAATTTACACTTCATCGGGAAGAAAATTGTCCAGCATTCACTGCAATATAGTAGCACTAATGTTACATAACATTTCAGCTGTCTTTTTCTAATGAAATTTCCTGTTTCTTAATACTTTGTTTAGCTTTTAGAAAGCATGATTTGCTGTTCCACTGCACCTTTAGATTTCGGTGTCACATTTTTTGTCATTAGTTAAAACACTTCCCATATCTTTTAAACTTCTCTGCTTGCTTAATTTTAACATTTCCAATTTGTAACCTACATTTTGGGTTGTTTGTCTTGCTTACAACCATACATTTTGTTGTGGAGTAGCTGAACACCCCCATAAGATTCACTGGTCTAAGACAATTTAAACAGTACTCTCTCTTATTGAAGGAGAAGAGTTAACAATTAATTGTTTATTACATTAGTCTGTGTTCTCAATTGCGTACCATATTATTCTCTGGAATAAACTACTTATTTTCTATAAGTGTGTCAACCTTTCCTATTTATGACACAACACAGTCTTTTTACATTTGGTGGTTTCTCCTTTTTTTCTTGCTTTCTTTTATTACATAGGTAATTGTTTATCTTACAGTTGGAATGACTAGATGTAACAAGAAGTTCCATGCTAACAGTTTCCTCTCTCACACTTCTTGCTTGTGGAACTCTCTTCTGGCTTCTTGCTTTCTTGTCAACTTTGATCTTCAATAGTTTAAATGAAATGTCAATCATTATCTTTTGCCTTAATTCCTGTTCTTTCATTGTTCTCTCTCCTTAATGTTTTTCTTTTTCTCATATTGTTTCACACCCTGTAACTCCTTGCATCATAGTGGCTTTATTGCCTTGCTTGGAGGAGAAATGATTGAAGAAAAAAAAACATTGTCTTGAAGTTTCTGCAGTTTTTTTGTTTTTTTGTACCTACTATCGACACAATCTTAAAAGATATGCAGATAATACTAAGTCCATCAATAATAAATCCTGGTAGAATTTCTAGTTCTTTTCATATTGCCTTGCTATAATGGTTGAATGAAACCAGTAGAAGACACAGTCTTGTCGTAAAACAATGTAATAGCAGCCTGATCTCTTCTACTGACAAATAAGGTTTTGTTTTTACGTCAACACAAGACATATCTATTTATTATTGGTCAGATTTTGTAAAGTGGGATGGGTTGAGAACTTTTCAATACTCCTTTATATAATAAATTTATTTCCCCTTGAAAAATTTACAAGTGTTTTCCTCTCTTTTGAATCGATTGAGTGAATTGTTTTTTACAGCTTACCAACTTTACTTTAAAGCTGAAACATATTCTTTTTTTTTTTTTTTTTTTTTTTTTCCTTGAGAGAGAAAATATCAATAATTTTTCCAGATAAAAGCCCTACTATTTAACCCATAGCTGGGGGACGAGATGTATTAATATCTTAACCAAGAGTATTTGCATGTAAGCGAATGTAACAAACCTGACTGGAATTTAAATATGGTTCTCCAATTTCACATTCTGAGCTGCTATCCATTGCACATCCACCCTCTCATAAGTAGAACATGAGATTATTTTTCTTTTATTTTTTATTTTATTTTCTCTTTTCTTTTTTCTTTTCTCTTTTCTTTTTTCTTTTCTCTTTTCTTTTTTCTTTTCTCTTTTTTCTTTTCTTTTCTCTTTTTTCTTTTTTCTCTTTTTTCTTCTTTTTTTCTCGAGATCTGAGGAATAAAGAAAAAAAGAATATTTATCATTGTCCCCTCAATTAGGTTTTGTATTTTACAAAATAATTTTAATTTATTTCTTTGGTTTTATATTTTTTTCTTATACATGAAAAACACTATGATCAAATTTGTAAGATAAGTTATTAATACAAGTCATGTTTTGTTTTAGTACATGTATTTATATATACATTTCTCTCATCACGACTAATTCTTTTGGCTTGCTGCAGTCTCTTCCTGAGCCAGATGTCTTTGAATGACATAGTCATGCTGAGAAGCCATTTGTACCACTTGGTGGGTTTTTGTATTTTTTTTTATTTTTATTTTTATTTATTTTTGCTGCAAGGTCACTGTTACTTTCATGTCATCAAATCACCCTTCTTTCCTCCTCCATGTTCCAAATGTAAGTTCCAGCTTTTCCCCTCAATAATTGCCACTTTATGGAACAGACTCCTCTGTGGGTGCTTTCTTGAATACATTTATCCTGAACTCATGCAGCCAAAGATCATTTAATATCTGTCCTCATCATCACCATTTTCTGCAATCTGCTCTTCCACTTGTATCTCACACTTTGTTCATCATTACCATTCCAACTACAACCCTCAACCTGAGTAACTCTTGAGCATTATTGTAATTAATAAACATTTCCAAAAGAAAATCTCCTGCAATATTTAATTTTCCTTATTGTCTTGCTCCCACACAGCCACTGTCTGTGTCTTGCTCCCACACAGCCACTGTCTGTGTCTTGCTCCCACACAGCCACTGTCTGTGTCTTGCTCCCACACAGCCACTGTCTGTGTCTTGCTCCCACACAGCCACTGTCTGTGTCTTGCTCCCACACAGCCACTGTCTGTGTCTTCTCCCACACAGCCACTGTCTGTGTCTTGCTCCCCCACAGCCACTGTCTGTGTCTTGCTCCCACACAGCCACTGTCTGTGTCTTGTTCCCACAGCCACTGTCTGTGTCTTGCTCCCACACAGCCACTGTCTGTGTCTTGCTCCCACACAGCCACTGTCTGTGTCTTGCTCCCACACAGTCACTGTCTTGAGCTCTCTCTGTCTTGCTTTCTTTCTCTCTAAACCAATTTAAAAAGCACTTCACAATTTTTTCATGAAGAATCTAATATACCAATTCCAAAATTTTATTAGAATTTACAATGTTTTTTTATATATATATATATATATATATATATATATATATATATATATATATATATATGATTTTAAGAATGTACATATGACACTAGATTCCTGACAGAATCATTACCTGTCAAATTTGTGTGTTTGAGCGAAACCAATATATAACAATATTTGAAAATAAATCTTCCCACAAAGCGTGACCCTCACCTGCTTAAGTTAATGATTGAATAAGCTCACGGCGAGTTCTACAACAATAAAATGTCTGTAGAAATTCCTCTATCACATCATTAAATATTTGAGCTTAGCAAATTTAACAAAATATTGCCATACAATCATAAATAAGAATACTGGTTGTTATTTAAAGAAATAAGGGGGAAACAAATGGAAAGATTTGAAATTGACAACTTTTTTCCATTTCACTGAAACAGGCAACAAACACTTTTATCTTTCTCTTATTTCCTCCATTTTTTTTCACAGAAACCAAGTGGCATCTCTGATATATCTTTTCCATATTTCCACTTAAAATGGAACTCACTAGTAAAAGTAGTAATAAAATAATTTAAAATGCTTCATCTAATAAGCAACAATAATAAGATGGTCTAAAACTAGTAAAAAAAAATTAAATGCTTTATCTAAAAATCATTAATAAGAGTAGAACTAGTAATAAAATGACTAATAATGTGTATTGTGGTTTTGTGTTTTTTGTTTGTTTTTGTGGTAGGGTTTCTTGTTTGTTTTTTTTTGTGGGGGGGGGTGTTCTTTTAGTTGTCTTCTCAAAATACACACTGCTTACATTGAACTACTTGAGTTAATTTGTACTGACATGAAGTTACAATGATTGATCATTCTTTTCTATAATTTATTTTGTATTACTTTTTTTTCTTTGTTTTTCTTTTTTCTTTCCTAATAAATAAATACTATGTTTGATATATAATCTGATGAAATGTCTGGAAATATTTTAAATATGTTTTTATTTTTTCTCTTTTGTTTTAGCTGACTGCTTTGGAAAACAATGTTTCTAGATTCCTAATTTCTCCAGTGGAAGCAGGCCTGTGTTCTTATGAACAGGGAGGGAATATGGTACCACATGATTTATGCTCTTCAATGAGAGACTCTCTGCAGAAATATCTTTCTCACTGACCCTCAATGTGTGGCTTTGGGACTGGCCGCTTGACTTTTCCCCATTTGTCACTACAATTTTCCAAACTGATGCAAAGGATTATTTTAGGATAAAGTTAAGGGGGAGACATATTGAGGATTTTTGAAAATCTCCCCCTAATCTTTTTTTTTTTCTTCTTCTTTGTTGTATCCTTAAACAATTGTAAATGGAACAAAAATATATATTATTTATGTAATTACCAAATGTTAACTCAGATTGGATTTTATTTACAGCTGAATTTTTTTTTTGCACATCTGTCAGCAAATATAATTTAACCCCTTTATTTTTTGTGTTAAATTTTTTTCATCATAAAGACATACTAATTGTTAAAAAAAGTTTAAAAAGAAAGAAACAAAAAAAAAAACAAACTACGCCACGATGATGACTGAATGTAAGTATTGCAAAAAGACGTTCAATCACTCTGGCCATCTCACCCGACATATCCGGACGCACACGCGAGAGAAGCCGTACGAGTGTAGTTACTGCAAGAAGCGTTTCTCCGACTCCAGCACGCTGACTGTGCACACCCGTATACACACAGGTGAGCGGCCCTTCTCGTGCAAATTCTGCAAAAAGACCTTCTCACGCTCGGACAGCCTTCGCGTGCATGTCCGGACCCACACAGGGGAGAAAAAATTTGAATGTCATCATTGTCGCAAGACCTTCTCGCGGTCGGGCAACCTCACCGTCCACTTGCGCACCCACATGTCACTTGGTGCCAATGATCCCTGTAATAGTGGTACTAATGGCACATTTGAATGTCCTCGCTGCAACAAGTCATTTACCCAAGGGCACGATCTTAACCGGCACCTGAAAACACATCACAACCCTAGTGAGAGAGTCGACAATCCTCTTTTCCAAGCCATCTGCAAAACAGAGACGGCTGATGCACGCTCTAAGCCTTCATGCTGTGGTAACAACTTTCAGTCACGTCCTTACACATCGGCTAATGGAAATCTCTGCTGTAAGCCCAATAATGTGGCCTTTGGTTTTGACCAGTGCAATACGGGCAACAAACTAACCAACTACATCAATGGTCAACCATTGGATAAATCCTGCAATGGTGCAATAGCTACAAACCTTGAAAGAAATAAAGATCTTCCCATCCCAGTCAGTGGACATCATGGGAATCATCACTGCAACTTACAAACAAGTAATGGGCATTACCCTCAGTTATTAGTTCAAAATGAAAACAAACCATTTGATTGTCATGGATTTGAGAAATCAATATCGCATACTTGTCAGTTGCAGCGACATCTCCAGAGGTCTTTGGATGCTGGAGTTGACTCGGTGATGGCCGCCCCATCGTCTTGTGACAACCAGAACATTCTATATATGAACCCTAGCTTTCATGGCCATACAGGGGACAAATCCAGACGCTGCACTCTGTGTGAGAAATCTGTGTTTCACATGTGTCAACTCAGTGGGGACAATTATTGCATTCCGTTTTCCGGTTCGTACAACAGTCTCACAAATGTAACAAATATCCCTGCAAACCCCATGTGTTCGAGTTCAACGGACTTTAACAGGAACCAGGCCTGCACTTATATTGATAGCCGGTCACTTTCTACACAGCAGCACTTTGGTTGCAATCATTGTAAAAACCCAAACCACACAAGCAACCTAACCGATGTAAAGCCAACATCATTTGGTAATCAGATATACATCAAGCCAGATTTAAGTTCAAACTCTAGTACTGACCCAATGCACAATTCTTGTGCTTATCTAAATGGTAAATCATACCATGGAGAATCACAGTTTGGCTGTGAGAATTGCAAAACCACTAACCATCCGAAAGATGATAAAAACACATTGGCATCATCAAGTGCATCAAGCAGCCAAAGTGAAAATGATAAAAAGCCTTGTCCAACCAACTCCTCAAACCCTCTCCAAAATCAATCTTGCTCCTTCTCCGGAAGTAATCACCTGCACATGAAGGACCAGCTCTTTGGTTGTAAACAATGTGATGTGAGGGGATTTGGCCAACCTTTTTCTATGAACTACAATGGTCAACATGAGTTGGACATCAAGCCAAACTTATCCATTGGAAATCTTGACTCTAATCTACAAACAAACCATTATTATAGCAACATGAGGACTAACACTTCAGAGAAACAACTTGGTTGTCTTAAACCTTATGGCCAGAACTCCACAGATCGAAAGACAGATGTGTCTGGCTCAAATGTTGCTCATCCTTCTAATTCTTTCTTCGGTTTGCTACAGTCTCTTCCTGAGCCAGACGTTTTTGAATGTGATAATAATGCTGAAAAGCCATTTGTACCACTTGGCGGGTTCCTCAACCCACAGGCATCCTCCCAAAAATCCTGCCTTTTCTCCTCCATAACTTGCAACAACCCTGAGATGCTTGATATAAAGCCTAACATAACGTCACTCCATGACCATTATCACCAGGCGCTTACTCATTTTAGCCAACCAGATGCATTTTCTAAGTCCGATTTCTCAACTTGTTTCAGTACAGCCCAATCAACACTGGAGCCCAATCTCTATGATGCAAACAGTGCTGGTATGGGTGGAAATGTTAACATGGGTGGGGTCACTAGTGGTGCAGCAGGGATGTGCATGAAATCTGAGCCTTTCTTTTGCTCGTCAGGTGATACCCAAACACAACCATTTTCATACCACTCGCTTGACCAACCTGACATTAAGCCAGATTTATCTTTGCTATGGTTTTGACTGTTCTACTCTTGTGTAGGGGGCATCTCACTGTTTAATAAAAACTAGTTTTCAAGCTTAAAACTCCCCAGTTTTTTTAAATAATTTTTTAAGTAAAAGAACAAAAAATATTTGAGATAATTGAGAAAAACATTATTTTTGCCAGTCAACTATTTCCAGATAAATCTTTTAATGGGGTGGGATTTTTAATTTCAAAATTCCTGTTAGAAATTATTTTTCTGCTTAACTTTTTATAATAACAAAGTATTTTTTCTGTAAATTTTTCTTTTCATTGTTGTGTACTTTTTATATATATATATATACATATATATATATATATATATATATATATAAGTAAAATACTACCTCTGTCTTATAACAGTTATTACATTTGCTTACACATTTCACATACTAAATGTCATCACTATTATGGGATAGAGGTAATACTAAAAATGTTCTAATGATAGTTGGCCAATTTTAGGACTCCTGGGTAATCAACATTTGAAACTTCCGGATTAATGTCTTATTTTTCTTTCTAATGTGTTTCAGGCTAATTTCTGACCAGGTTCATGTAACCCTCAAAGAAGAAAGGAAATAGGTTGGAATGGTCGGAGGTTAGCTTACTCAACATTGTTCTACAGCCAGTGTTTGAATTTACTAAGCTTGGCACCTAATCTGGCACCACCAAACCACAATTGTGATGACTCAATGCTTCAGATTGTGAGATTAGCTTTCTGATCATTGCTCTGTGACTGAATTTGGAGAAAAGTGAGGAAAACTTTGCATCCCTTAGATCTGAACAGCTGTCCAATGAAGAATCTGTTAGTTTTCATTATCTGCCAGAAGATTAGACTGGATCAGACTTGTTTCACCTGATGGATTATTGAATATCTTTTAGGATCTATTTATTGTCTATCATGTGCTTATTTAGAACTGCCATTTTGTATGCATGCATGTGTGTGAGATACATACATACATACATACACATATATATATATATATATATATATATATATATATATATATATATATATAAGACAATGTTCAAGGGACTTTGAATGTTTAGTAATTAACTCGAATGACAATAGTATATAATTTATGTATTTTGACAAAAATTCTGCTAGTCTTAAAAATGTTAAATTCTAGTAATTACAATTGACATCAATGTCGACTTTTATATTTATGTACACTCTATCTTTGATATTGTGCACTTTAACACATAAATTTAAGATACCTTAAAGCTTTATTTTTATCATATATTATAATAATATTCTTAATAATATCAAAATCTGCTACTCAGTTTCATGTATATGTTTTATCTGCCTGATGATTGGTTTTACATGAAACTCTGAGTAGCAGATTTTGATATTATTGAATTAATAATATTATTATAATATATTTAAGCTCTATTGGCTTTGACATTGATCCCCCAGTTTGTTTTATGTTAAGCTTTTGGCTTATTTTAAGCTTACTGTGTGTAATATATATATATATATATATATATATACACACACACAATCTCATCATGGCTTGGCTTCACAAAACAAAGATCATGAGGGAGTCTGTACACGTCGCTTACAGTCACATTTGTGACTGATAAGTCCAATGCAGGACAGGTATACTCAGTCCCAGTAGTTGCAGCTAAAAGTCTGGCATGGGCTCAATGGCATAGAGTTGCAGTACTTCCTCCTCTGCCTCTTGTCCCTGAGAGCAGCCCTGCAGGTATTTTCAAAGGAGACAGCATGGTTGCTGGTGAGACGCCAGGTGTCACAGCTCTCAGCTGGGGATAACAGTTGGCAATGGTTAATGTGACAAGCAACAAAGGATTTTTTTAGGCAATCTTTGAATCGCTTCTTTGGTGCCCCTCTGCCATGATAGCCAGTGAAGAGCTCGCCATACACTAAAATTCTAGGCAGGCAATGATTCTCCATCCTGGAAACATGTCCAGACCAGTGCAGCTGGGACTTCAGCAGCATGGCCTCAATGCTGGTGATTTTCACCTTTTCAAGAAATTCAATATTGGAGACAAAGTTGCTACAGTGTATGTTAAGGATTGTGCGGAGGCAGCACTGGTGGAACCATTCAAGGAGTCACAGGTGGTGTCTGTAAGTGACCCATGACTGAGCTGTATAGGAGAGTGGCATGGATGATCGCTCTATACACCCTGATCTTAGTGCCCTTCTTCAGGTGTCTGTTGTACCACACACGTTCGTAGTCTGCCAAATGCAATGCTCGCCCTTGCCAGTCTGTTGTCGATCCCCGCTTCCAATGTGATGGCATATATATATGTTTGTGCATGTGTTTTATTGAATGAATGGACAAGAAAAATTAGTCTTTTATTCACTTTTTCTAGTGTTTTTACTGTTTTTCTTTTATGTGTAAGAACACTAGAAAAACTGAATAAAAACAATTATAAAAAAATTTTCCTTGTCTGTCACATTCAGTTAGATATGTGTGAAAGAAATGTATATGGTGGGTAACTGAATGAGAAAAATGGGAAACTTCCTATTTGATGTGTTTTGTCTTTCGAAAAGACTTTTTTGGACTAAATAATGATTTTACTGCTGGTAATCATAGGGGAGGGAATGAAATATGACAAATATCTGTTATAGTTATACATTGAGAGAAATGGTGAAGATGTAGGGATGCTTAGTTTTAATGTGGAATTTTACATATTCAACCCCTGATTTCTCTCATGCTACATCCTAGCTGACCGCATTCGTCTTTCTTTTGTATTTATCATTATTTCTAAATATCCCACATTGTAAATTATAATAGCAGTAGTCATAAGAAAAACAAAATTTTGTATGATCATCCTATATATATATATATATATATATATATATATATATATATATATATATATATATATAAACAAGTTTGATTAAAAAAGAACTGACATGGTCTGTCTGTTTAATTTTTTTTTTATATTTTTCCAGTTTTTTGGATAAGGTGTTGAGTATTGTACTTGAAGCTGAATGACCAAAATATAACTATCAACATAAGACAAATATTAGTAGATAACACAAATACTCTACAATAACTAATGCAAGGAAAGACTCGAAACACTAGAAGCTATTATTATACAAAATAAACAGCCTACATTCAATAAAATATTCACCACAAGAGACTGTATCGTGAAGTACATATGATATAATTAATGTGCACACATATTAGTATATGAAAAGATAAAATTAAATAAATAGCATTCTTTTTGTGTGGCCTCATTTCCAATAGTCATTATACATGATGTCAGGCTGGACCATTTTAAACATCCAGCTTCCCAAAGAATACCAGGATGTAGACAAAGGAATTCTAACTACCATACAAACAAGACCCCATATTAGTTCTTGATAATGACTGTGATAGTCAAAAGTACTTGAACAGAAATAACAATATATGAATTTCAGACTGATCATCCATAACTTTGAGCATAGTAACGAACACCTTATTCAAAAATTGTGAAAATATAATAAAAAATTAAACAGATAGACCTTGTAAGTTCTTTTTAATCAAACTTGTTTGGGTGAATACTTGCTGCCTAAATATACCTTTATTTATATATGCATAGGTGTGTGTGTTATTGATGAGCTACTGTTTCTTACTGGATTGCTATTTATACTCTTTATTTAGCAATGTAAATTTTTTAAAAAGTTACAGGCCTTAAATCCTCCAACTTGCCTTTTAAAATGTTAAAAAAAAAAAAAAATTCAAAGCAAGTGTAATCTGTTCATAAAATTAAATTTAAAAATATTAATGAATAAAGCATGTAAGAATACTTCCCACCCTTATTAAAATTGAAAAGGTGATTTTTTTTTTTTTTTTTTTTTTTTAAAGACAACTTGGTGCCTAAAATTTCTGTTCTATCACTGAACCATATCTGTATGTTGTTGCTCAAAGGATTACTCTTTAAAAAAAAAGACTGTACATATTTGGCAGCTTGGTGTAACATTGAGTCAGCTGTCTATACTTATTCAGCGTGAAGTTGTCCTTCTTATTTAAGATCTATGTGATAGCTTTCTTTTGGTTTTGATAGTCAAATCCATTTTCACCTTGTTATATCTAGCATCCCCAATTAACTTTGCCAATTTCTCAGCATATTTTCACTTGTCCATTGTCTGTCAACTGGCAGTATGATGTTAGCAGTGTCACTCTAGGGTCTTTAATGCCTAACTTTTCTTCCCTTGGGATGTTCGATTTGGGTAGCTTGGCCTTTTCTAATGCTTGTCTCACTTTTTATCTGCTTAGGTTTCTTCAAGACAACCTCCTCAACTCTAGTTATCATATCTAAATGTGGCAGATGCCTGATGGTTGTGGCAAAGTTGAGACCCTTATTTTACCTTGATTCCTCATAAGTGCTCAACTTGTTAATCTTACTCTATTCCAGGGGTTCTCGACCAGTGGTGATTCCCCCCCCCCCCCAGGGGAAGAATTTCAGAGGAAGAATTGGGGCCACAGATTGGTAGACTCAAAATGTTAACTTTCGAACTCCCCAAGGTGGCAGAACCTGCAGTGTGCATCAGTCCTCACAACCGAGAAGTCACAGTGGGTTTTCTTTCCACTAGCTCTTGTGTTTTTTGCCACGACAAAAATAATCTATGTAAATGTATACATACTAATAGGAAAAAGAATGAAGATTTTCAATAATAAATGCATATTATTTGGAATGCATCTTTTGAGTTGAACAATCTTGGAAAAAGGGTGGATGATATCTTGACTTATGATGAAAAGGGTGCATGGGGTAAAATAAGTTGAGAACCACTGCACTACTCTTTCATTTGTTCTAGTTTCAGAATTTGGCAAGCCTTGAACCTTCGAAATTCCTCATTGTATGATTTATCCAGATCTTGGATTCTCTGTTTGTTTGAGTCCAGTGTTATTCTGCTAAAGAACATCCTTACCTGTTTGGGGAGTTTGTGTTCAAGCTAATGTTTCTTCCAACAGTTGTGGAAATTCTTTTCCCTCACGAGAGGGTACCCTGGTCTTTTTTGTTATTTTTTGTGCTCTCCTGGAACTGACTGATGTCTTCATTGATAAGCATGGTGAAAATAGCTTTAGGTCCCTTAGGAAATGTTAGGTGGTTTGACAACTATGCTGATTTCTTATGGAGTTTTTCTGGACACTTTACTTTCTGCTGCTTCACATCAGGTTCGTACCAGTTTGATAAATTTGGCCTGAATTTCTGCAAGTTTTATTTATGGAAAGAAGGCCAGAGGGCATAAACACTTTGTGATAATATCAACAAAGATGAAGACATTATTCTGAATGTAAATAATGGTAGCTTCTCATGCCAGAAATTCAGACAGAAAGAACTTAATTGATTTCTTTATCTTTTGTTATTTCTCCTTTCCACATCCTTTCACATCAGTACTTTATCACACTACTTTATCATGGTGGGACTTGTTGCTACTCCTACTCTACTCTTTCATTTGTTCTAGTTTCAGAATTTGGTAAGTCTTGAACCTTGGTAATTTCTTGGATACTGTATTTGTTTTTGAGTCGAGGGTTATTCTGCTAAGGAACATCCTTGTCTGTTTGGAGAATTCACATGAGCTCTCTGAACAGAACTCTTTAGTTTACACTTTTACCAGTGAGCTTGATGTAATGGAATAACCAGTCACCCCTATGGATGATTACACTATAGGTAGTAAGTACCTATAAAGTCAACTGTCTACGAGAGACTCAAGTGAGAGCGAGAAGACACAAGCACGTCCGACTTTCCAATTAATGGTACTCACTACTAGATTGACCTGTGTGTATAACTGTACCGTATTTCATATTGTACTGGTTGTGTACAATAAACCTTTCTTCTGTTATCCACCTGGTGTTAAGTATTTATTCCCTTAGCATGGAATATAAGAGCTATTATTATTTATGTGACAAAAGAATAGTCATTATTTTTTTTTTTTATTCCTTTAATGTTTATTACTGAATATCTGATATGAGAAATTATTATTAACCTGTAATAATCTATTCAAACTGCAATCATCTTTAGTTTTAATGTCATTACAAGTTCTTCACTCATATTCTTCGGTCTTTTTTGAACATGTCAGTTATTTGGTAATTTTGATCACAGGGTTAATGGATAATAGCTGCATGTATCAAAGTGTTAGTTACCTGATGGTTATGAGTTCAATATCTTAATCGAGCAATGAAAGTAATATACTTGGTGGAAAAATTTAAAAGTGCCACCACAAAGATAAATTACCTGATACACGATCACTCTAGACTTTTTCTATAAATACTTTCATGGTAATTGTTCTGATGAACTTCCCTCTATGGTACCTAGACTATAAATTTAAGTGCAGTACTAGATTGGCAGCAAGGTTTCATCATTTTACAGTTGAAATGGCTAGATGTAACTGTAAGGTCTATGCTAATAGTTTCTTCTGTTGCACATCTCACTGGTGGAACTTCCTTCTGTTTTTCTTGTTTCCCAGTCAACTTTGATCTTCAAAAAGTTAAATACAATGTCAATCATTATCTTCTGTCTTCTTAATAGTAGTTTTTCTCATATTCTCTAACACTTAGTAACCCCTTTAGTGTTTTATCTAAGTGGCTTTATTGCCTTGCTTGGGGTGAAATGATTTAAAAAAAAAAAATATGGACAGTGGAATGAGAACAATTTATTCTGTTAGATTGAAGAAAAGGTTCTGTTCAAAACTCTCAGAAAGTTATCAACAGAAGTTCAGAGGCTACAGCAGTTGAAACATTGTTTCTGCAACACAAAGTTGTAAGAAATTTTAACTTTTCAATAAGAAAAATTTAAACATTTATTATTGAATTCAAACTTGTTTTATCAATATACTGGAAACTTAGATATGAGATGAGGATTGAATTTTAAATTTGAAGAAGCTTCACTGTAATCATATTTTCAAAAGGATCTAGAAAAAAAAATTACCTTGTTTGATGTAAAATTGTTCTTCATTAACCAGTGTGTAAGTTGATAATAGATTTATTATATTAAGATAAATTTACAATTTGGGATAATACATTTTACTTGTTCCTTCATGATATTTATACAAATCAAGCTTTTATGTTTTTGAGATTGATAAATAAATTGTACTTTTGCAAATTTTGTGTAACACCTGAATTTGTTCTGTCAAATTGTATATTCAGTTGTCATCATCACCTGTTATCAGTGTCAATGCTTCTGTATTATTATGTTTCAATAGTTTTTTTTAATTTATTACTTGACTGTCCTTTCAATGATATTTTATTTGTTTTACACTTGAAAATAGGAAAGTTTTTTTTTGTTCTTTTTTTTTTTTCAATTTTTTTTTTCAATTTTTTTTAATAGGTTTAAATTATTCTTTTTTAAATTTAACAGTACTTCAATAAGTTGCATTACATTTTATGAAAGCAAGCTCACTCAGCTCAAAAAATGAAATCAGTCTGGCAACTATTTATCTTGATATATATCCATATAAAGTGATAACATTAAGCTTTTAGCATTATTAAATTTCTGCTACATTCATCTTCGAAATACCTCAACTGCAGTAGCCTCTGTTGACTACAGCCAAGGTTGTTTTCTGTTGTTATAGCAGGATATGACAACACAACCTTAAAAATTGACATTATTATTTTTCTGAGAAATTTCTACTATAGTTTTCAAGAAATTCAAAAAAATATTCATTTATTTTTTTTTAAAAATATTCTTCTTCCACATTTCTCTTTTTCTATTTTTTCTTTTTTTTTTTTTTCTTTTTTTTTTTAATGTTGAACTTTGTCAAATATAAGAACTAAAGTAGCTTGTGGCTAAATACTGGTTGTAGCAAATAATATATTCCTACCATGTCAGGTGATCAATAAGTCTGTTGCCTGAGATACAGTTATTAGCTGTATTTTGATCTTATTAATATTATTGTATAATGTTCAGTCTGTGACTTATGTTCACCATTGTGTTAAGGGGATTGACAAAGAGGGAAATTATTTATTTTTTTCTTTTTAAAAAAAGAAGCAGCGTTTGTTGTGTAAAAATAAGTGCTTTTTGGTTAGGTTGCTTGATTTTACAACATGTCAAACCTTGTTGGATTATCTAATGTCAGTATTTGTATGAAACACCTGATAAGAACTGAACACTCAGTAGTAATGGTTCATGACACTAGCTTTGCTAACCATTTCCCTGCACTGAGGCACTACAAATACTTTTTTTTTTTTTTTTTTTTTCTTTCATCAGTGGACTATAGACTTGTTGATATATATGTGTTTATCATCCAGCATCTCTAAATTTTTTTTTCATCTGAATGGAATCATGTCTCCATCTGTTGATTGTAAGGCAGCTGGCATTTGTAATGAATTTAGGAAATGCATACACTGTTTTGAGGTGCCTATTATAATATATTGACAAGTGACTATTAAGTTATGTGGTGATCTTAGTAGTGCTGATAACAAACTGGACAAAGTAAAAACCAGTCTTGGTCTTTCAAAGATAGCAACACAATTCTTCATAAACAAGAGAAAATAAAATATGAAGTGTGTGTGTACAAAATCTTGAAAATTCACCTGAATTCACAATAGAAAATGTTTTTAATTTGCTAGCCAAAAACCTATTCTGCAAATAAAGAAAACAAGTTCTAATATAAGTTTTCATATCTCTCTAAAATTTCAGTACAAACATTTTCAGCATGACATCTATTTTTTAAAGCCCCTTATGTCATTATGCTAAGTTCACTTGAAATTTCTATGCTACATGGAGTTGTCCATGAGAGAAACATTTGAATAATTTTCTAATATTTAGAAAAATTAATTCAGTAAACTTTTTTTTTTTTTTTTTTTTTTTTTCACTTGTTTAAATAATTCAGTACAGTTTTAAGAAAATTTAATTAAACAGATTATTTTTATTTGAACTAATTCCATAAAAAAATTTTCAGCTCCATTCAACTAATTTGTAGTAACGTGAAATAGAAAACCTACTGTTCATAATAAGCATTGTTGTTGTTTACTAACTTATGACTGAATTTTCACAAGGCAGATATAAATTCTTTTTATACAAAACAAATTTAACAAAAATTGTTTATATATAAAACTTTTTAAAATTTGTATTAAAAATCAGCACAGAAGATATATTTAATAAAATAAGATTTTAAAAACTTTATGTAAATTAAATATTATCATTAATGTTGCAAATGCCATTTGTTAGTATTATATATATATATATATATATATATATATATATATATATATATATATATAATTAACAAATCGGAGACTTCAGAGCCATGGTAATATTTTATTTTGCAAGACTGATAAAATATTACCATGGTTTTAAAGTCTCCAATTTGTTAATTAGTTATATTACATTGAGCTCTCAAGATTTATATCCTGCCTTGAATTATCCATACAAATTACCAATTAATTTTATATATATATATATATATATATATATATATATATATATATATATATATATATATATATAAGGTTAGTAAATAATGCAGGCTGTTTTGTTCTAATTTAAGGTGAGGTCACATAAAATTTAGCCACATACAAATTTATAATAAATAATAATAAAAAAAGAACTTGAAAATTTTGTACACACCTAACATATTTGATCAGTATATAAGTATAATTATATAAGTATGTAAATATGATTAATATTATTACATTTTGTGTCAACTCTGACTTCAATGACGTATAGACTGCATCAACGATGGACAATTTTCTTTATAACTTGCTTTATTTTAGGAGGGACGTTAGTTGTAGCATCATTTCAAGGACGTAGGTTAGAGATAAAAGATGCATGTCAACCAGTTGACCAAAATTTCATCACTGTGTACTGGCTTGCCTTACTGAAAGATCCGGGTACAACAAGGCCTCTTGACCCTTCTAATTCTTGCAACCATTTGTTTTTGTCACTTTCCAGTTATAACTACCTTGAAGGTAGTCTAGGGCTGTCAGAATTCTAAACAAATGGGATTTACCAACCCCAACTTCAGTAAAGGTCATCAGAGTACTAACTACCAATTTGCCATTCTGGGTCAGCTGACACATTTTGTAACAATATAGAATTTATAGAAAAAAATCAATATGCTAAAAAATAAGTCTTAGATAATTATTTTACATGCTGTTTGTGTAACACTTTATATCATAATATTTATTCAAGAAATGTATTCAAACTTTTATAAAGTAACACAGTAATTCTGCTAGGCTATTAGAAAATGAAATAGTAATTTTACATGTTTATATTTTAATGACATCTAAATTTGAACTGTGGATCTAGTGGCTGTGTTTTAGGTTTCCTTACTACAACCTACTGACTTTACCTCAGCTCTATCACTTCCCCATTTAGATGTAGACATTTTAATATTAACAAATTTTAAATATTTCTGTAAGTTGGGCAATATTTTATTTAACTTTTTTCTTTCTTTTTTTTTTCTTTTTAAATCTAAAATTTATTTATGTAAGTTTTAATACTCAGTTTGTGATACATTGAAAATCAAGAATAAAGAGATTGCCAGTGATCAGCAGTAATGCAAGCATTACTTACAGAGGAGACTTGTTCTATAGAAATGTAAATGCATTGTAAATCACAAAGTGATTGCCAGTGGTCAGGAATTAAGGCAGACATTACTGACAGAATATCAGCTTGTTGGATATGGCCAAGAATATACAAACTGCATCTTCATGTAGATGGGGTCCCCCCCCACACCATCAAAAAAAGCCACCCATTTACCATACCTATATCATCTATCTTTCTGATTCTCATGCAAACCAAATGTATATCTCTCTATATATTGTTTATCAAAATGACAGAATTTTGTATTAAATAACCTGGAAACAGTTGATATGTCACAGAACAAATCCAACCAAACTAATAGACTAGGGCTAGGTGTAATTTATTTTATATTTAAATGAATTTAATCTTTGATAAAACAGAGAAATGAGTGTTATTAAATGTAGAGTAGTATTTGAACAAAAGTAGACATTATGAGACAAAGTGGGAAGGCTTTTTATAGACAACACATTTTGCCTCCTTCTAGCAGGCGTCCTTAAGTTGAAATTAGAGACAAACCCGTGTGTAAGGAAAGTGTGTTGGACTTTTGGGGGAAGGGGTTATAAATAATGTTATTTAATGTTTCAGTGTAAAAGTCTTCTTTTTTTTTTTTGTATTGGAGTCATTAACATCTGCTGTGTCTCTCCTCAAAAATTTCAATGCACTTTGGTTACCCACAGGGCTTGTCTCTCATTCAGACTTGATGATGCCTGCCAGATGGAGACAAAATATATTTTTATAGAAGCTTTTCCAATTTGATTTTACATTTTTTTTTCTGTTATAAGGCAATCTGCTTTTTTTATTGTTTACTGCAACAAAAAAATTATTGTAATTAAAAATAATTTAATAAAACAAAATCAAAAGTGAGCTTGTGTTGATTTCATTATCAGATTATTGGAAGACACTGTTTCTTAATAGAATTTGATCTTATCTAAAACCTCAAACTCACAGAGTGGGGGGGGGAGTTTTCTTGAGTAAAAATCTTCATAATTCGTAGGTCACTTCCAAATTGTTGTATGAATCTGTTCTATTTTCTTTGAGAAATTCAACATCAAACATGGTGCAGTAAATAACCCACGTTGACTGAGCTTTTTTTATTTTTTTTTTCTCCTTGTAAAAGATATTAAACATTGATTTCTTTAAAGCCGCTCTTTGTAAATTTCATGACAATCTTTTGCTGTTTCGGTAACTTCTTGCTTCAAAATATAATTTCTTATTACTTTAACTTTTAACATACTGGAGCTGATTTTGCTTGCAAAACAAAAATTTTATCCTGCCACTGCAAGTGACATAGATGAATGAATAATAGCATGTTTGTATTTTGCAGCTGTGTTGTTATATCCTACTATGGCAACAAAAAAATGTTGACTGAAATTAAGCCTTAAAAACAATGTAGTGGAAAGGAAAATAGTATATAATGTAGAGTGTTAAAGCTTAAATGTTATATTTAGCAGATGAAAATGTTTGAGTAGACACCATTTTTTTTTTTTTTTAAACTGTAAATTATGTCCACTGGCCTGTATATTTAATAGTCTTAAAGAACATGTACCCTCCTTTAGGATTCAAACCCCTTGTTTTTTGGGGGGAGGGAACTACTGATTCAATTAACATCTTAAATGCACAAACCAGTGGATGTAATTTCTTCTTCTTTATGTGCAGTGTCCCCTTGGGACATAGGCAATCATAGCTCTCCACAGTTTCCTGTTCTTTGTAGCTCTTAATAAATTTTGTCTTTTTGTTATTTCTTCAAAACCCTGTTCCATCATCCATTTACTCAAGCTCTCTAGATAGGTTATGTGTTGTTTTCCTCTGTCCCTTTTACCTTCCATCTGTCCTGTGAGTATCAGACTTTCCAAGCTCTCTTTCCTCATTATGTGCCCTAGAAATTTCAGCTGTCTCTTCCTATAAGTTTCCTTTTTGTTTTTAAAAAAAAAAAAAAACAACACTTGTATCCACTTTAAAGTAGTAATAAATTAGAGTGAAATTAATAGATTTTAATTCCTTTGAAATTTATAATCATTTATGCAATTATCAGTTTTAAATAAGTAAAATTTTTCTCTTTTATATTTTTGTTTAATTTTTCCTTTTTCTTACTTCTCCTCACTAAAGTTTTCTCATTCTCTTTCATTCCCTGTAAACCCCTGCATCCTAGTGGCATTATCACTTTGCTTGGGGTGAAACAATTAAAAAAAAAAAAAACTATTGCTGTAGCCTCATATTTTGAAGGTTGAAAAATGGATGCTTCAATAATTTTTTTTTTTTTTTTAATTGGGATTGTGGGAAGAATAATTTAGGATTTCTTTCTGCTAATTTATGTTTTCCTGAACATAACTTGTCTTGTTGAGTGGAACTTACATTGTGATTTGCCATTGTGATTATTTGGGAAAATTTTGAATCTCTACTAAACAGATGTATTGGAGTGATGACTGAAAAACATGATACAATCATTTATTAATCCAACGTATTTATTACTATATAAATAAAACCTTGTGAATATGTTAGCAACATGACTTTTCCATCAACATTGGTGCATGAATGTATTAATGCTCTCCCCAAACAGCTGTAACCACTCTTGCCTCTCTGCAACAATAGAACCGTAGAACTACTACTTGGATA
Organism: Acanthosepion pharaonis; assembly: GCA_903632075.3. Taxonomy (NCBI): domain Eukaryota; kingdom Metazoa; phylum Mollusca; class Cephalopoda; order Sepiida; family Sepiidae; genus Acanthosepion; species Acanthosepion pharaonis. Next base: position 706,861 of record CAHIKZ030003216.1, read on the forward strand.
AATGTCCTATTAAGCATTACAAACAGATGATAATACAAAGGCACCAAATTGGGACTATGCAGTAAATGTTGCAAAACATCTCAACCATATTGAAGCCATTCATTTCTCAGTTTGGCCATATGGCATGACATTACTGTGCTGCATGATGTCACTGTTATTTAAACTAGTTCCACAGTGTCTGACTTCATTAAATTTCTTGCTATACAGTTTGAAGCCTATGAACTCAACACCTTTTGTATCCTGTTTGCCATCAGGTTCTTGGCTGACTGCCAAACTTTGAATTTTGGTGTGGGTCAGTAACTATGACTGCTTCCATATTCTTTCCAAAAGCTGAAAAGAATGCTAGCCTTGTTAGCCGCAAAAAGAGTCATGTTGGTAGGACAGAACTCTGCTGGGAATAACTTAACATGTGAAGTGTGACAGAAAACTTGCAGAAACCAGTCTCGCCCATCACATGAAAACTCATGAGCAAGCTGAACAAACTTTACAAAACAGACCAGGCCCTGTACAGTACAACACTTAGTTTGTCACAACTGCAATAAGTATTGTCAGTCACTTGCTGGCTTCAAAAATCATTGTTGTTCTCATGAGAACTAAACTTTGATCAGTCATATTCATTTAAGTCAGCAGCCATTTATTTATTTATTTATTTATTTATAGTTGGATTGGTGTGAGTTTGTGAAACCCAACATCACAAACTCAAACCAATCTAACTAAATATGTTAGCTCTATCACTGATATTGAGTGCTTTCCAATAAGTACTGCTCATATATAATATATAAATAATATATATAAAAAATTGCATATATATATATATATATATATATATATATATATATATATAAAGGAAATATGTTGTAGTGGTTCCAACGAGAGAAAAGTATGTATATTAAAAAGAAGAGGGGTGCCGCAAACGTTTTTGGTTGTAATGTGGATTTATTGAGAAAAAATATTATACTTTGTTTTACATAATTTCACAACACGTGTTTCTGGTCTGGTCTCGCAACCGTCTTCAGGTGAAAGTGGAGATTTTTACATATTATTAAAAATAATTAATTTTTCTTCATGTTCAATGTGGAATATTCTCGATATGAGACATTCTGTTTGTGTGTTGGCAATCCGAATTTTCTTTCTAGAAATTTTCTTTCATATAAATGAGTTAACAAAAAATATGTATCTGCAATTAGTTGGTAAAATTTGTGTATCCTTTCTTAAGAACAATCTGGAATTGATCACTGATGAGTTTTTGATCCTTCAGGTATTCTTATCTGCTTGCAGACACTATGTGCATTTCTTAACAATTCCTTCAGTTTAAATGTTCAGATCTTTAATATTATTTAAATTTAAAGCTTTCATCAGGATATCTCTTTTGGAATTGTTTGAACATTATCATGATGACGTTCCCATGTGTTGAAATGTTGAGTGTTTCCGCGTGCGTGTATTGAAATAAGGACAAACACATACGTAGGGAAAAATACTGGTATATCTGAAGAGGTATTTACAACAGAGAGATTAGCAGTCAAACGAACGCAGGTTAGTCAGTAACAATCAGAAAGAGTATAAAGTCCAACTGTATCTTCCGGTAGAGAGACGGAAGTGTGATGGTCACCTGATCTCCCAGAACTCTATAGAACTGTCCTATTAGTAGTAGAGAGATCAGTCCATTCTGATGAGAAGGTGGGTGCACCCCAACACCATGACTACTCAATTCTCGAACAATACAAATCAACCACTTCTTCTGTCAATCTGTTTCTGCCAACTCTCAAAGATTTTACTTGGCTATTTTCTTTGGATATACCCAATAAACTCTTTTGCTCTTGGGTCTTGTTTGGCAGCTTCCTTGGTCGTCAAAGAATGACTGTAATTTGTTTGTCACATATTAACCACACAAAAAAAAATGGATGTGCAGGTGGCATAATTTGTTCCCAAAATACACTTTTTGATGTGTAGAAGGGGGTGGGGCACGAGTAATGTTATATAGTTCTTTTGGTAGCTAATATAAAATGCAGGATGCCAACCCTCCTTCTAGGTGTTTTTGTTGAGGCTCTAGAAAGACTGACACCCAAAGATAAAGACAGGAGAATTGTCTTATCCTATTCCTATGTCAGGCTTCTGGAAGTGTCTTCTCACAACTTTCCCAGACACCATAGCTTGGAACTCAGGGTTGGATATTGGGGATCTGGGGACAGCAATACAGGACTGAACAGGGTGGAAAGGGATTGTCAATGGAGTTCCAACCAACCACAAGGAGGCTGAAGGAGGAGGAGGATAATGATGATTAATGCTATAACTGGGATCATTGGGGATTTCAGGTCTTTCAACATATACTGAATTTTCAGGTTTAAATTCTAGCAGTGACTATTTCATTCCCTTTGCACTCATGCCTTTTAGGAAAGGCATGAATCCATCACTTCCCCCACTCAGCTATGGGTAAAATAGTAAAGCAAACTTTGATAGTAACTTCTCTATATTGGAATGGAAAGGATTATGGGGAAACCACTTTGTCAGGGCTGATGTTTCTATTAAAAAAAAAAAAAATACCTGTAAGACTTTGCAGTAAATATACAGTTGTTGACCAGAGTGATCTCAATCTACCATAAGTAAATGCTGAGACAATACAACAGAATATATTGAAATTTGTAACAAGTTTGAAGTTTCAACCTCATGAGTACCAAATTGTAAAGAATAACTGATGGTGATTTTAATGTATAATAATTTGGTTATCATAAATATAAGCTTAATAGCTGAAGAGTTTGACAAATAATAGTAAAATAATTTCTTATTACTGATGATGAACTGGTCTGCTTAATTAAATGAAGGATAATAATGAAATTCAATGTGCAAAACTTCTAACACTAAGGGAAAATAAATGAAATTTATAACTAAGAAATATCTTTTGTTGACAATGAAAAATTTGTCACTGTCATTATTCAAGTTCCATTTTTATTGACTCCAGTCATGAGTGTGGAAAGTGATTTTGTGTGCAGTGTGTAAAATAAAAAAGGATAAAAAATAAAATGTTTGTAACATTTAAAAAATAATTGATTTCCTAAGTTTCTAATCCAAAGAATACAATGAAAAGTAGAAAATATATCCTTTTCTTTTTCTTCTTTTCTTTTTCTTTTCTTTTTCTTCTTTTCTTTTTCTTTTCTTCTTTTTTCTTTTCTTTTCTTTTCCTTTTTTTTTTCTTTTTTTTTGTAGGGAAATGTTCTGTAATATATATTTTTTAATGTTCTCTAATTTTATGTTCAGACATTAATAAATGAAATTGTAGTCTTACACTGTTACGTGCTTACAGCCACATCACATAGAAACATTGGTTCCCATACGATCACTGAAGTTAAATAATGTTGAGCCTGGTCAGTACCTAGATGTGTGACTGCTTGGGAATACCAAATATTGTAAGCTTGGATGTGCCTATGGTGTAATTGATAATGTCTTGGAATTGTTAATCAAGGAACCAAGTTCCAATTATCCATTAGCTTCATTATATTCACTAATGCACAAATACTCTTGGGATAGGTATAAATCCACCTATTCTTCCCCCAGATATGGGTTAATTAGTACAACTTGTATCACTAAATCATTATTATCTACCTCCCCACACCAAAAAAAATTATTAGAATCTAAAAAAATATTTTCTGGCTTTAAATAACTTGTAAAGGGTTGTTGTTAATCTGTAGAAAACAAATCAATGAATGGTGACAAATGATAAATGTTACATTAAAAGCTAAATCAAAATAACAGGAAATAATAGAACAGTTAATTGTCTTCATAAGAATTTTTTTTCTTTTTTACATATTAAAACATACAGACCAATAAGTCAGTATGATGAATTTTGATGTTCCTGCATGAAACAGTTTGACCATCTATATCACACAAGTTCACTGTCAGTTCAATCACATGTACCCACTAAAAATATATATATATATATATATATATATATATATATATATATATATATATATATATATATATATATCTCTATCTCTGATATTTAGCACTTTATCCCATAAATATAGCACACTTTTATAACTATATTTCTGCATATATATATATATATAGTGTATGTGTGTGTATTTAGGCAGCTCATTTTATTAAAGACAACAGACATTTTGTGTGAATTAATTTTATTGATTGTTTTTTTTTTTTTTTGTTTTTTTTTTTGTTTTTTTTTTCATTGTAATTTTTGAAAAAATCAAAAATTACAGTTAAACTTTGTCAGGAGGAAATTCCATCAGAAATTGTCTGAAGTTCATTTCAGAAAAAATATGGTCCACGGTTTCAACTTATGTCATCATCAGGGTAGTTGGACAAATGGTGAATTTCATAGAACTAGTGAGTGTAGACGATATAGGCAAGGTGTGATGTGCATGAACATGTATGTGTGTATATTTTTATATACATTTGAGGATGTGTGTTCTTAAAGCATAGTTGATTTATAGTTATAGATGGTTTTTGTTGTACAAATATTGCTTCAAGGATAATTGTGTGTGCATGCATATATATATATATATTAAACAATTTGTCTACCATTTTGATTTTGTGAACACTTCTGATAAAAAAAAAAAAATTACATTTTTCACTTATTATAATCATGGGGGTTATCACACATCCCTGTTGTGCAAAAAGCTGCCATTTAAGTTTTACTTATTTACTAGATATTTATTCAACTTGCGATATACTGGGTGGGACTTTTTTACATAACTTTTCTTCTCTCTCATCATTATATGCTTAATGACATGACAAATATTAAAAGCTTATATAGGAAGCAAATGCCCCAAATTCCCTTTGTACATTTAGTGTGTGAACAAAAATCAATACAAAACTAATTATTTAATACTTACTTGTATCCTGCCAGAAAATTTCAGAAACATGCCTTCAGGATATAAAGTATGTTTTAATACTAGTCAGAAGAATTTAGAATAACACACTCTTGGTGATTCTTGTTTATGGTGAAGGTCATTCAAATGGCTATGAATGAACAAAAATTGTCATTGTAACATTAATAAGGTAAGAATGATTTACTTGGACGAGTATCATCATCTTTGTTGTTATTGTCATAACATTTTGACTGTACTGCTCTCCAGACTTCTTAAGTTTGCTGTATTTGATAGCCTTCTGTGAATTTTGAAAGGAGTCCTTTATTCATTCCTCGTAGGTAGATTATTCTCTTTCCATTGTTCATACGAGAAGATATCTTGTATCAGTGAATTCCTCTTTGTGATGTTATTTGTCACTTTTATTAAACTCGTGTATATGACCTTTTACATAACCCAATCCAGGGAGTGAACTCATAGCCATGAGATAACTATTAAGATAAGAACACTAATCCAAATAAATCAGGGTATAAATGTTTAAGCACAGCCTGTTGTGTATTGAATATCAGAAAGGAAGAGATTGTCAATGGTCAAGAAATAGTTTATATATATATAATGCATTGCAAATCAGGAAGAAAGCAATTGTCTGTGGTCAGGAATTAAAGTAAGCATTACAGAGGGAATAGAGCTATTACCATGTTTTCTTGTGTATAATATGGCTTGAGAATAAGTTACATCCAGGAGTATAATACAACCACATAGTACAGCCAACCCTACTAAAGTTGTACCATATTATCAATGCTGTATCTGCATAAATTATCATAATATTTTGCTATTTAAAATTACAAGCACCAGTGTACACTATTTATATAGTGATATAATTATGTCAGAGTTATTTATGTACCTATTTTGTACTGTTTTATTTTTCTCTAATCATCATTTCAAGTTTCCAAACTGGATACTTTGTGTCAACAAACGGAAGAAAATGAAACAACAATCACTTCACAGCATGGAAAATATTGCCCCATTTTTAAAGCAAAGAAAAACTCATGAAAAGTACATAATTTATACAATAGTAAAGCCTTTGTTATAACATTAATGCTATCAAAACATGATGGATCTTGTATGTTCCTTTTATAAATTTGTTTTAATCAATTTCGGTGAATTTCCTGTCTTTAACAGAAAAGACGTTCAATTATGCTGATTCCCAAAGAATAAATATTGCTGACATATCAAATACCTTTCGTAAACAATCATTATCAACACCGGCCTACTTTGTGTTTCATCATCTATTGTTCAGACTGAGTGGATTTGCAATCTTACTGTTTCAAATATGAGGTCTTTTTAGCTGAGTAAAAATTTCTGAAAATGTTTATTTGTGTATAATACGCACACCCCTTTTTCGCCTTTGATTTTTTTATCAAAATTTCTCGTATTATGCGCAAGAAAATAGGTATGTGTATAATGGAAATGCATTACTAATGCTTTTACTATAAAAAAAAAATGCATTGTAAATCAAGAAGAAATGGATTGTCTGTGGTCAGCTGTTAAAGCAAGTATTACTGAGAGCTATTATTTGCATAATGGAAATGTATTGCTCATGATTGTATAAAAATGCATTGTAAATCAGGAAGAAAGGATTTGTCTGTGGCCAGGAATAGAGAATATTGCTATTATTTGTATAATGGAAATGCATTACTAATGATTTTATTATAAAAATGCATTGTATATCAAGAAGGGATTGTCTGTGGTCAGGAATTAAAGTAAGAATTACAGACAGAATAGAGTTATTATTTATATCATGGAAATACATTACTAATGATATTACTATAAAAATGTATTGTAAATCAGGAAGAAAAGGATTGTCTGTGGTCAGCTATTGAAGCAAGTATTACTGACAGCTATTGTTTGCATAATGGAAATGTATTGTTAATGCATTTTATTATAAAAATGCATTGTAAATCAGGAAGAAAGGGATTGTCTGTGGTTGGGCAAGCATTATTTATGAAGTAATGTTATAATGTGTAATTTTTTTTTTTTTTTTTTTTTTTTTTCAATGTATAATTTTTAAAAAAAAAATTGTATTATGTTCATTTATTACATATTTTTCTTTCGTGTTAAATCTTCCTGCATAATGTCTTTTTGATTTTAATTTTTTCCACAGATAAGATAACTTATCAATTACTCTATTGTCATTTGATAACTGAGAGCATTTATTCTTCTACAGCCTATAAAGGAAAGGTAGTAGATTTTATTGTTTGCCAAAGCTTTCACCTCCAACACAAGAAATCCCACCCAGGTTCCCTCCTGTAGGTATGCACCTAATGAACTCTTCTATTCCAAACTGAAATGCAAAAATTTATCTAAAATCTAGCTATCAGTTTTCTTAATAAAACTGTCAACATTAAGAAACTTTGTAAAGTAAGAGTGCTTGAGTTTTTGTAAGGAAAGTCATTCGTATTTGTCCCGGTTATTCTACGTAAATGTCTCCAAGGCATGAACCCAAAAATTTTAATTATTACAAATTATGTCCACCCATGCTTTTGTGCCTATTATGCTTTTTTTCTTTCTTTCTTTTTCTTTTTTTTTTTTTTTTAATTTATTTGTTTTAATAAAATTATTATTTATATTCATTTAACAATGATATGGTAAACATTGGGAAGGTCAGCCATATTTTTTATATTTTTTTTATTAACTGTTTATTCAAAGAAAAAATTCTTTGTGAATGTACATGGTATTAATGAAATGTAGTGGGAATGAATAAATTGGATAAAGATATGTAAAAGTACATTTGGGTGTTTGATAAATCAGTAATACCACTGAACAACAAAAATAAACTGATCTGATACTTTGAGTACAAAATAGTGAAAATAATGTAAAATCATTGTTTTTTTTCATTTGTTATAATCTTGTAACCATCTGTCGAAAAAGACATCTTTTTTTTTTTTGTCATTTCCTTACTATTATTACATTTATTTCTTGTAATGATACTTCAAGAGGGGTTTTGTTTCTTTTGTACTATTTATTAAAACTAGTTTCACTCATGATGTCAAAAATGACAGCATATTTTGTCATGTCCTTACTATTATTAGTTTTCACATGTGAGCCTTTAAATGTATTTTCCCCAATTATTCTTGTATTCAGCTCTTTCATGAGTCTGTCTTTCCAATGTTGTTAGCATTTTTGAGCAGGCTGCCATTGTTCTAAAAAAAGGGGTGATAACTATATACAGCAAAAAGTTATAGAGATTGTGGAAAATATTTCACAAATATATTTGACATGTTATTTATTAAAATATTGCTAATCATGATTTTTGAGCTTGTTATTTGTTGGCAAAATTATATGGAGTGAAAAAAAATATACTGTTGAGAAATTGTTAGCTGGTGTGTGTGTGTGTGTGTTGACCATAAACTGCTGCAGAAATTTCCATCATTTACATTTAATGAAGGGATATTTTAAGGTGTCCAGGTCAAAAAAAAAAAAATGGTACTGTATCGTACACTAAATGTTTTTTCTTATATCTTCCTTTATTTTTATAATTATCTCCCTTGCACTGTCGATGACAAGTAGCAGTGTCTTTGTTATAACAATGGCAGACTGTTACAAGATGTTTACAAAGCCGAGAAGAGATCAACTCTAGGAAAGAGTGGATTAGAACAATAATAATATCTTTATAATGACCATCAAAAAATTATGGCATTTTAAACTAGATAGTTTATAATTGTAAAATATTTAGTTGGTGATGTGAGAATAAGTCACTGCACAAAATGTCATATGTTCTCGAGCAGTTTTCAATCTTTCTTTGGCCAATGATTTTACAATATAGAAAAATACAAACCTATTTTCTTTAGTCTGGATTGAGATGTCTGGCTTGATTCAAACCCATAATGAAGATAGAGATCAAGCAATGAATGAAGATTCTTAAACCAAACCAGGGATCTATCTAACTTTCCCATCTCTGACTGCCCAAAGATATTTGCTGTTTCCTTATAAGGAAACACTCAGCATTCATTGACTGAACAGCCAGTGCTACTTGTTACACTTTTTTTCACTCTCTGGCCATCAGAATTTGTAGTATTTGGTTTCCTCACTTCTAATGGTAATGTTAGCCATTTCCTTATAAGGAAACACTCAGCATTCATTGACCAAGAAGTCAGTGCTCCTGTTGGTTTCAATTTATAAAATTTTTCCATTGAAACAATTTTTCAGAAAAGTAGATTTCTCAAGTTCACTGTTATTGCTCTTACCTGTATTGGTGGGGGTTTCCTTCCTAACCTTTTGTTTGAAGCACTGTGGAATGTTAGCATCTTGATTATTTTCTCTTTGAGTTACATGTGCTATCCATTTTAGTTGTTTTTGTTGTTGGATGTCTTCATATGGTGCAGTTCTTGTTATTTGGTCCAGTTTTCTGTTTGTGATTCTGTAGTGCCAGTCTACAAGGTTCAGAGAAGATTGGTCCTCCCTAAAGCTGGCAAGCTTCATTCACTGGAAGCCATTTTTAATTATTGATCTGAGAAAGCGCTTGTATACAGCTGGCGGGCTTTATATCAAGCATGCACAAAATATGGCTCACAGGCCTCATGTCCTGCAGGAGGTTTTCAAAATACTGTATTTGCTAAGGACACAGTTGGGTTTTTTTTTTTTTTTTAAATTTGCATAACATCAGGAATTCTGACTTAAATAACCTTCTTCTGGGGTTAGTATGGGCCTGTGAAAACCCTAACCTTTGTCCTAAAAGACGTGGCAAATTTTTGAAACTTATTTCAGGAAAAAAAAAATTTGTTCTTGATGCTGGCAAATATGATAGTCAATTTTTTTGTGTTCATCAGGATAAATTCAGTGACTGACCACGTATGAAAAATTAAGTTTTGTGGAAGCATCACTTTATTCAATTAATATTTCACTGTCTTTATATCTGATTTTTTTTTTTTTTAATCCTCTGTATAAGACAAATTATTTTCACCCTCCCTCAGTTTATATTTTTCTTACTCAGTAATTTACTCTAAATTCTCTATTGTGACTCATGGCTAATTTTCTGCAATCAATGTGGCCCTTCATATTTTTATATTTAATTTGCAGCCCTTGCAGTATTTCTGAACAAGTTTAACCTCCATTGTCTTGATCTGACAAGGTTATTTAAGAACATGACTGGTTCTTAGGTTGAAAAACAGAACAATAATATATATGGAAATATTTTAATACACATAACTGTGGTTTACCAGTCATTTTAGGTGTTCAAAGCAATATCATCATGATATTTATTTCAGCCACATAACTACATGGTTTACCAGTCATTTTAGGTGTTCAAGGCAATATCATCATGATATTTATTTCAGCCACATAACTACATGAGTTACCCTCATGCAAACTAACCATAAGTATTAATATTGTTAAGCTACATTGATTTCAGGGCCAAAGAATTTATCTCCGGATATCTTTCATGATTTTCTTTCTTCTCCATTCCATCTTGGCATCTAATTATAAAAATGGTAAAAAATTAAGTAATTGTAAAGACAAGTTGATGCTAACCTCCAGTAGAGTAACTCCTTGAGCCTTTTCAGTCTCATGTTTTCCAATGACATGATGTCAAACAGTTATATTGAATCAACTGTTAAGCCTGCTGCAAGAAAAGTTTCTTTACGCTGTTGTGCCAGGCAATTTTTCTCACCGATATCCATATTGCACATTTATAAATCTGGCATTCATCCATGCATTGAATATTACTGCCAGATCTGGTCTGGCATTACTGATATATATCTAGAGATTCTTGACAAAATCCTAAGAAGAATCTATGAAGTTATTGGTCCTGACATCTCGGCTTCGGTCACTTTTCAACTGGTATAATATAGCTTCCCTGCGCCCTTTCTATAAATATTTTCATGGCAATTATTCTAATGAGCTTTCCTCTTTGTGACCTCAGCCTCATGAATTCAAGCATAGTACTGGATTTGCAATTAAGTCTCGCAATCTTACTGTTAAAATAGCTAGATGTAATTTTGAGTTCTATTCTAGTAATTTTAGTATTTTCTTCACCTGTACGTCTTGCCTGAGGAACTCTCCTCCAGGTTCATTCATTCCGGTCAATTACAATCTTCAAAAATTTAAATCCAACACCAATCACCATCTTCTGTCTTTCTGAATCCTGTTCTTTTATTTTCCTTTCTCCGAACAGTTTCTCATTTTCTTTCACTCTCAGTAAACTCCTTGTGTCTTAGTGGCTTTATCACCTTGCTTGGAGTGAAATAATTAAAAAAATGAAAAAAAAACATTGGAATTTTGTGTTTATGGAAACATTTTTAATAACCGGTGAAATATCTGTATTTATGTTCAGATATTTATTGTAAAGTAATGAAATTTTGGCAGCAACAAAAAGGAGTAGAAATAAATTCATTTAAATATATCTTTATCAGAGAGAAGGCTGGGAAAAATGAGCTTCAACATATGGCACAAGATTGCTAATCCATTGTATGATTCCCTTTTTGTGAAAAAGCTTACAGCCTCATCATGTTGAAGTACTGGTTCTCATACAATCCTTAAAACTACCTGATTCAGCAGGAAATGACCTGTGGGGTTGGTGTGCCAGTAAAATAACCTAACTAAATATGATCACCAAAGTTAAGCAATGTTGAATCTGGTCAGTACTTAGGTGGGTGACCACTTGGGAATACCAACTGCTGTAAGCTTGGATGTTCAGCTAGTGTAATGGATAATTGCTCAGAACTGTGAATTGGAGAGCCAAGTTCCAATTCCCATTGGGTTTGTTATATATTCATTTAGGTGCAAATACCCTTGGGAAAGGTATGAATCCAAATCTTCTTCCCCCAGTTAGGGGTTAATTAGTAAGATTTATATCACTAAATCATTATTACTCAAAAATAGATATTCTTACAATCTAAAAATATTTTCTGGCTTTAAATAACTTGCAATGGGCTGATAAGCCATAGAAAAGTCTTTTTGTGAAAAGGGAAAGTCTGAAATAAAACTCATGCAAAATAGCAAATTTTATATATGTAAAATTTGATAATGTAGAATAATAATGTGCATATTGTGATTTACTAAGTGCAGCTTTGATGTGGTGCAAGGCCAAGATTAAGGAGCCCTAAGTGAGAATTGTACTTGCTACTCAGCAAGAGCAAGACAAGCTTTCTAACAGTTATACCACATCAATGTATCCATAATGTGTATAATTTAAATCTTTTTCAAATTATATATAAGTTTCCATTTCTGTTTTTCTTACTGTCTATACATGATAATTGGAAACTCTTTTTTATTTGGATATACAAAAAAAAATGTTTTAAATATTAACGGTGCTGAATGTTATATAATGATTTTTTTTTTTTTTTAATTCTATTTATTTTTGAGGTGACACAATTCTCTGGTAATTTTTAAAATAAAAAAAAAAAAAAACGGATAAACCTCGCTAACAACTTGACCAATCTTTGAATTGTCTGAAAAATTTGTTGATCACTGCACAGGTGTAAGATGTTTGCAAATTATGGAGAACATTTAAAACAAAAGTAGGACAATAGATTGTCAGAATGAAGCATTGGACATCTCGCAATCTGCTTCTCACTTCTTACCAGACATGAAGACTTTTGTGGAAGATTTTCACTTGAGAGGAATTACAATAATCCAGTGTTAAAAAATATCTCATTCCAGAACAGCCTGCAGCATCAGCCACAGCACAAAAAAGCTATCACTCTATATTTGGTATAAGTGAACTTTGTTATAAATTGCAGAAGACTTGTGAAACTGTTATTGCAGGGCAATAAAGTCCTCAGCAAGCTCAGTAAGAAAAGAAAAAAGCTGCAGTGAATGCAGTCAAGCCTGACAGTGTCCACAGCAGGTAGAGTAGGTTTAAGACACCAAGTTCTAGACACCTGACTGTCCCACAGGACAATAGCATAGTAGATTAAAGCATTAGTTTGTGAATTTGACATAGTTCAATCCCTGATCTTGATAGTGCAGACCCAATGGAAATAAAGTGAACAATAGGATATCCATAGACATGGACAATGTATCACCTGAAGATCAAATAATGGGTTCAGTTTGAAATTCACTTGCCAAGCACAACAGCCAAAAATGCTATGATAATAATGACAATCATATTTACACATTAGTTTGTGTGTAAATAATTAAAGTCATTAAAGTTTGTGTCCTGGAACTGAAGGGAAAAAAAAGGCTATTTTACAGGAGAGGGAAACCAGCAAGCCATACTGGTACATAATGACACTCCTCCACATGTTGCTTTGTCAACCAACCAAAAGCCATAATGAAGTTGGGAGAGGAATTTCATCCTCATGTACCATATTTACCAGACCTAGTGTCATATAGGTACCATTTGTTTCAATCAACACAGCATTCCTTTTTATTATCATAATTAAAGATGTCTTCAATGTTCAAAATTTCATTGACAACTTTGTTACACTAAAGTTGCAAATGTTTCATCACGATGGAATCTGAAAATGTTAGTTTATGGTTATAGAACATATGGAGAACATTATTGAGCTGTGGGCCATATGAGGCACAGTTCATCATAAGGCTGGCTGCACAAATAAAAAAAAACAAAGTAATTTTTCATTAAAGATGCTGCAGCCATTTTCTCAATAAAAGGTCATGTGCATAAACATTTGCTTTAGAAATGGAGAAAAATCTCTTTTTTTGTTTTTTTTTTGTTTTTTTTGTTTTTTGCTGATGACAGTAATTAACACACATTGCTGCGTATGATTTGATTCTAATTTATTCATTTGACGATGCAAGAATATTTTTTAAAAGAAGCATATTTACTCTTTAGAGAAAACTAATTATCATTAACATGTCCTGTTTCTGAAACAAAAGTTGTTTTACACTTACATAGTGGAGTAATGGATAGTGGCTTGGATTGAGGAATCGGAGAGCAGAGTTCAAATTCCAGTTGAATCCATTACATAAACTTATGTGCTAATACCCTTGGAAAAAGGTATGAATCCTCTTCTCTTCTCCCCCAGCTATGGATAAATAGCAGAACAGACTGGCTTCTGTATCTTTGAATAGCAACTGGTCTACCACAGAAAGAAATTGCAACCTACTGTGGGAAAAAATCTGCCGCATTAGTCATGATTGCCTCAGCGTGTATCACGCATGGCACATAACTGACTGATCTTCCTTGGTGAAAATTGCGAATGGTTTAAAATGCTGACAATGTTATCTTAAACAAAAGTTACAAAATTCAAGAAACATTATACTTAATCTATGTTTATGTATGCAGCTATTCATGAGACTGAGTAAATGAGCACAAAAGGAAACAAACATTTTAATAACGTTATTTTCCTCATGAAATTAAACGTGCCATTCAGAATGCCAATTGGGATAAATATAGTCCATGGGGTTCTAGTTTACCCATGACTTATAGAACATCAGATGTTGATGAATTATAAATATATGCACTTATTATTTTTTATTATTGGAACTTTTACACACACTTCAGTATTTATTTAAAACCTTGTTTTTGCATTTGTTCGTTATTTTAAGACCAGCTCATTTAAGTGCAGAGTCTCCAAACATTTCATGCTTGACTCTGTTTCATCCAGTGATGTCAGTGTATTAAAAGCCAAAAACGTTTTTTTTTTTTTTTTTCATCTCAAATCTAAATCAGATTTAAAAATAAGTTCCTCCTCCTCTTATATTTTGCAAAATAACTCCTACTCTTATAAAGAAAAGCTTATGTAGATTGTTTGTTTTTCTTTTCTTTTCTTTTTTTTTAAATAGTAAGGTTCACCCTGTACAAGGTCTGGGAGCCACTTGAGATAGAGGGTTACATTAGGAGGCAGTTTGTATGGATAGGAGGGGAAAATACTGCAGACCTAGACTTGAAGAGATTAAGATTGTAGCGATTGGGAAAACATCCTCTTGGCTGTATGTTTATTATTATCATTATTATGAGTTTTTCCTTAATGTCCTTTGCTCATTCATGAAGCTGAGTCCATCCCTTGGATTTGGAGCTACCATGAGGGTGTGATGGATAGAATCCTCATTAATATGTGAGCAGTTGAAAATCATTAAAAATGGCCTTGTCAAAATTACTTAGTTTATCTGATATCTTGGTTAAGTCAGAGATCTCGATTTGAAAAACTTATAATAATACCAAAGAGAGAATTCTGAAATTTGCCCTGATATCCTATATGGAACCATCATTTAGCTTGACATGCCTTTACCAATTTGACCACAGAAGCATGTTCGGTTAGCAAGGTCAAATTTACTGTATTTGAACTTCAATCTTCTATGAATCTCTCATGTACATTCATATCTGCTCATGGCATATCAAATGTAAACAAATGACGTCACACATTATAAAATGGACAAAGTCCAACAATTAATTTAAGCACACTATTTACATAGTTTGTCTTCTTATTAAAAATAAAATCTTGTCAAGACTTTATTTCCATTCCATGCTTTTTATTGATTTTTTATTGATGGCTGTAGACTGACGGTCTAAATAGTTATGACAGGGTTAGAGGATGATAACACATCCTTGAACAGCTTCTTTCCTCATTATGTGTTCTGGAAATCTTTCTTTCTCTAAATAAGTATGAAATATTTTCTTTAGAACCTTGTTACTTACGTGTTCTGTTCATAGTATTCTCAGTATCCATCTGTAAAATACCTCAAGTCTCTTCTTCAATTGTAAAGAAATTGTCCAGAATTCACTCTGAAGCTTCATAAACAAGTCCATGGCACATTTCTCTAATGTCTGCTTTAAAATATGTAGAGATCTCTTTGTAGCTGAGTTAGTCATTTCACATAGATGCCAATGGTTGACATTTGAGATGAACTTAAAAAAGAAATTTAAACCCAGGATTTCAAATGCTGATTTTTTTTTTTTTTTCAAGGTTGCTGATCCCCCACTTGAAAACTGCTACAACATAATGTCTCATCTCTGTTTCTGAATTAGCTAAGGTTAATTAATATCTACTGTATTAGGAAGTATACATCGTATTCTGACCATGAAACTCGAATTCAAATTATACCATAGTTGATTTGTCAAGAAGGTGACCTCTTGATGATATCTACCTGGTGAAACCATCTCAGCATGTGGCTGAAAAACCATACCACAGGTTGACCATAGCCTTGTGAGTGAAATTGAGTAGGAAAAACTGTTTGAAAGATAAATTATGGTTGTGCTAGCACAAAATCATAAGTCATCGTGACTGAGGGTTTGAGCATATTGAATCTCATGTCAGTTCAGTATAAATCAGTTTGCAGCCATATCATGTTGAAACACCAGTTCTCATACAATTACCAAAGTTAAGCAATGTCAAGCCTGGTTGGTACCTTGATGGGTGACCACTTGAGAATATCGTGTTCAGTGCCGCATTTACCATTATGCTTAGGTGTGCTTAAGCACAGACCCCATTTAGCTACCCCCCACATCTTCTTTCCATTCCTGTGAAGTAAGGGGCCTCATAACTTTACTAACACAGGGCATCATTTGTCCTAAATCCAGCAATGCATGTGCTGTAAGCTTGTGTGTGTGGGTGGTGCAAGGGATAACTGCTCAGGCTTGTGTCAGTAAATCATTACTATCACCCCAAAAAATTCTTACAATCTAAAAATGTTTTCTGCAAAATGTTAATAAATATAAAAACAAACCAATCTGTATTAAATCACAGGTGTGCTCTGCAGGTGTTAAATAAGCAGAAATGTGCCTGAGCAGGTCATACTCAGAAATGAGCAGTCAGCTATTATATGGGGTGTATGCCCCCTCTCCCCAACAGATTTGGACATCTACAGTTCATATCTATTGAATTACCACATTTGATAGCATAGATGAATCGATTTCTCCCAGTTTCCCCACAAAAATGTACTGGTCCCTACCTATCCTCTACATCTTAGGTGAATCTGAAATAACTGATCCATTAATGTTTACCCAAGCATTGTACTTGTACCTCACCTAACTCGTTAATATTCTAATAGTATTTAGTCAAATATTGTTATTATTAATAATAACAATGTACCCCAGTGTACAAAATAAAGAGTTCAGTTCGAAATTCCAATCACCCAAAGAAGGCTGGAGTATGCAATGACCGAAACGTGAATATGGCAACAAAGATGAAGACAACAGTTCAAACAATGTAAATAGTATACATTATTATTAATAGATTAATTTGTAATGGTAATATTAGCCATTTCTCTGCAAGGAAACATTTGGTATTCACTGACTGAACAACTAGTACTGTTTTCAGTGGAAATTTATAAAATCTTAAAACAATTTTTCAGAAAAACAGGTTTCTCGAGTCCAGTAGTTATCACTCTTTCCAGTATTGATGGAAGTTTCCTTCCTAACCTTTTATTTGAAGTAGTGTGGAATGTCAACATCTTGATTATGTCATTATTTTCTCTTCAAGTTACATGTGCTATGTATTTCAATTGCTGTTGGTAGTCCTCAAGTGATGTGGTTGCTGTTTGTGCTGTCAAAAAAGATAACAATATTTAAGCAATTGCATTGTCTCAGGAGGTGTGTGATTATAGCTCTCTCCAATTTCCTGTCCTTTGTAAATTTTGTCTTTTTACTATCTTTCCTAATTCTTGTTATGTCAACCATTTACACAAACCCATTCTTCTTCATCATGCTGTGTCCCGTCAGGAGGTGAGCGATACTGGCACTCCACAATTTTTCAGTTCTGAGTAAAGTTTTCCTCCTTGCTACCTCTTCTGATCTCCATTCTGCCAAGCTCCTTAGGTAGGTTATGCTCTGACCCTTCTGCCTTTAATATGCCCTGTGGGTATCAAATTTTCCAAGCCCTTTTTCTTCATTGTTTGCTTTTGAAAATTCAACTCTTTCTGATGCTAAGTATAAAGTTCCTTTTTGTTTCTATTTTCCCTAAAACTTTGTTATTGCTCACATGTTTTGTCGATGGTATTTTTTAGCATCCTTCTGTAGAATCACGTTTCTGGTCAGTCAGTCAGTTATGTGCCATACGTGATACATGCTTAGGCAATCATGTATCTTTTGATACATGACTGATGAGGCAGATTTTTTTCCTGTGGTAGGTTGCCATTTCTTTCTGCGGTAGACCAGTTGCCATCCAAGACCACAGAACACAGTATGTCCTGCTATTTACCTATGGCTGGGGGGAGAAGAAGAGGAGTCATACCTTTACCAAGGGTATTAGCATGTAAGTGAATGTAATGGATTCAACTGGAATTGGAACTCTGCTCTCCGATTCCTCAATCCAAGACGCTATCCATTACTCCACTGTGCCTCCCGCCATTTCTGGTACTTTCTCTTTTTCATTTGCATTGATTATGTTTTTTGATATGAACGATCTCAGTTTTTATCAATACAATTAATTTTATTATTTCATGTTAGAAAGAATTTTTATTTTTTAAAAGTAAAAATATCTGAATAAGTGGAACAAAAAGAAAAAAAAAATGTCTTGGAAGTCTGATCAGTCCTACTTATTAATGAGGTGTTCTGTTACTATGGTAACACAAGGCATGCTTGTGTTCAGAAATGCTTGTTACATTACTATAAGTAAATCTCATTACTAAAAGGAGATTAGGCTGTGTGACTGATAAATATATAAAGTCACATTGTTTTATATTCTAGAATAGATTATTAATAATAATAGTAATTTAATTTAAAAGAAAAACAAAATTATCATAAAAATTAAAGCTGAAGTTTCAGAGATAAAGAGCTTATTTTTACTTAACATCAGAAAGAGGCAGCTAAAGTTTTTGGAACACATAATGAGGAAGGAGGGCCTGGAGAATCTGATCGAATAGAGGGAAAGAAAGATGAGGAAAAGCAGTGCGTAATATACCTGGTAAGCTTGAGCAGGTAGATGACAGAACATGGTCTGGGGGAGGAAGCAGAGGGAAGGAACTTGCTGAGAACTGCAAGGGATAGAGGGGGGTGGAGAGCCATAATCGCCTACATCCTGAAAGGACATGGCATATAAAAAGAAAGAAAGACTGTGAGAGTTGAAATGCTTTTTGTTTCTCCTGTAATCTTACCTGACCTTTAAGTTAGGATCAAAGTGCAGTAACTGTTCTCCTCTTTAAACTATGAGGGAAGTCTGGTTCTAGAGATTCCAACCTTACAGTAACACCTGTCTTGTTGCATTAAAGAGTGGGGGTTTGGTGGATATAGCTGCTAGCATTTCAGTGTGTTATTGCACCTATTATCCTCATATTTTCCTTACACACAGTTTTGCCTCTCATTCCAGCCTGAAGAAGCTGAATTTAACACATTACATTGTTAAAAGGCATTGTATAAAAGCTTTTCCACTTTCTTTCATTATCTCTCTCTCTCTATATATATATATATATATATATATATATATATATATATATATAATCTTTTCAGTTAGACGTCCACTCTTATATTACAAAGACAACTTGAAATGTCTCAAATTTGATCTGAAAACTTAGGGAGCCCAAGCATCAAACCAAAAGGAGTGGCATAAGACGTTTCTTTAAGTTAAAGGGTTTTGAAGACAGTAGACTGAAGCACCGTGATCAGCTTCGTCAAGCTCAGAAACAAAGACACCATCAAAATCCTGCTTTAACAAATTTCATCTGTCAGTGTGGCTTTGTTGCCTGCAGCAAGGTTGGGCTAGTATCACACTTAGGAAAACACAAATGAAGTATGTCTTTCCCTTAAAATAGCCCCTGCTAGCATACATAAGTATAAAATGAAAGGCAACATCCACTTCTGACCCTCATTTATTGTTCATGATAGGGGAGTCCACTAATATATATATATATATATATATATATATTTGGGGGAAAGAAATATTCATACACCATAAATTTTTTTTATTCAACATAGATTTTATAAAAGAATTTTATAATCTATACAATATTTGTATACCATGGCATAATGATTCAATATGCAAAAAAAACTTTAGAAAAATTTGGTATATTAATAAAATTAAAAAATTTGGAGATGAAAAAAAGTATTCGTACAACATTATAATACCTATTTAATACTTTGTAGCATATCCCTTACCAAATTCAACAAGAGTCTCTTTCTGTAGCTTTTAGTCAATGATTCGCAAGTTTCTGTTGGTATTTTACTGCATTATTTTTTGCATATTCTCTTTAGGTCCAGGATGTTTTTCGGAGCTCTTTTATTATCTTGAATTTTTAATAAACACCACAAATTCTCTATTGGACTCAAGTCTGGAGACTGTGATGGCCATTCAAGTGTATTTACATTATTTTCAATAAACCATTTTTTTGTAAATTTAGCTGCATATCTAGGGTTATTATCTTGTTGCAAAACCCATTCCAGCTTTAATACTGACCCAAAGAGTCCAAAATATCTTGGTATATATTTTTTAATTCATTCTACCATCTATTATCTCTAAATTACCTGTACCATTAGCAGAAAAATATTCCACAAACCATGATATTGCTGTAACCAAATTTCATCATTAGGATTTTGTTTTTCAGTGCAAAGGCTGTGCCATCTTCAAATGCGAGTTCTTGGATTAGACCCAAATATTTCAATTTTTGCTTCATCTGTTCATAAAACACTTTCCCAAAATGTTTCAGGTTTATTCTTATGGTCATGAATAAATTTTAACTAAGCATCCCTGTTTCTTCAGTAGTAGTGAAGTTTTTCGTGGAGAACATGACCTTAGTTGATTTTCATAGTTAACAATAATGCAACTAATGGTAGTAAATGGTATATTCAGGATATCTGCTATTCTCCTATAGCTTTTGCCTTCCTACCAATGTTTGATGATCAATTCTTTTTGTGAATTTGATAGTTCCTTGCCTTTCCCCCATGATGATAATTATTGTGTATGATTTGTGTGTGGAGAGAAATTAATTGCAGAATGTTCTAGACTGTTCCAGTAATAAGATAATTGGAAGAATCTCACAAAATCTTACTAAGAATTATGTAATAAAGGTAATTTAAGCCATTTGAGATTAAAGACATATTCTGTACAAATACTTTTTTGCCTCAAAATCTTATAAATAAAACAAGTTTTTTTTCATAAGTTATAACTATGTTAATTAAAAAATTTCATGATGAAAAAAGCAAAAATAGAAATTAACAAAAAAAATGACCAACATTAACAGTTGTGTATTTCCCACAAATCACAAAGTTGGTGTTCAAGTCCAGATAAAAAGTGATGATGTTGAACACTGATTTTTTGACAAGCATACCCTCCCCAGTTGAGTGACTTGTATCACATGATCTTCCTTCTTTTAGCTACAGTTTCCCACTTTCATCTTTTGTCAAGCTTTGTAAATAGTTATATGATCTTAGATTTGGTACCTAATATGGCACAATGATTAGCATTCTAGTTTCATACAAGAATTTGCCAATATTGTGGATTTGATTTTTGCGAGTTCAATTTTATTATAATCTTGTGCCAGACTAAGCCCTGTTTTGTAAATATCAAAAATAAAAATAATAGAGAGAAATCTAAAAAGTGTTATAAACACATTTGTGTCAGAGATACAGTTTATGGGATTTGTTTTCCAGTGAAAGAAATGTAAACACTGTATCCAAAAATTTGCTGTTATTTTTTTTTATTTTTTTTGTCGCCATTTTTGTTTTACTTCCTTTCTTTCCCAGTTTCTATTTTTTACTGATAAAATGTCAAACTGTTTCTTATTCTTGGTGACTCATTAGTATTTCAAAAGTTAACCAATTAAAATAGGACTGTCTTTTGTTACTGGAAATAACTAAAAGTTTTTGTGGATAGTCCTTCATCAGAATATAAGTACATAAAAAGAAAAGATACAGAATTGCAACTACATTGAAAATTTAAAAGTTAGCTAAGCAACCGATAAAAGGCAAAATGTAGAAATGAATCTGACAAGTGAGAGAAGAGACTTCCATTAATGTGCAATCTGTTTCTCCTTTGAAGCATTTGTTGACCAGCTGATATGTTCTCCACAAGAGTTGTCCGCTTTCATAATCGGCTCTTTGGAGAAGCTAGTGAAACAGTGCAGGTGGCACCACATTTACCAAAATTGTGGTACCGATTTGCATGGAAACAATAATACTTGGTTGTTGGCTAATCACAGACAATCTGCGTTTGGAGGCCAAGCATATTTAAAACAGACATTTTTTTTTTTTTTTTTTTTTTTTGTGAGCATATCAGGATTCTCCCAGCTCTGTTGTCAGTGTGAAGAACGGAAGCTTGGTTGTTGATATTGTCCATGAATTCAATTTCTCCTGTTTTTTGCTTACACAAAATTAAAAAAATTCTCTTTTATTTAACCATAATGTCATAAATTTTTCTTCTTTTTTTTTTTCTCTTTATTTTTAATGAATATGAAAGGGATGCTCATCTTTGTACAACACCAAATAATGATTTTAGAAATTGTTGATTAGTTTCTTTACAAATCATTCAATGAAAGTGGCCTTGTTCCTAAGTTACTTTGTTCATCTGATATTTCAAATAAGTCGGAGATCTTTATTCAAAAAATGTATTATAATATTCAGAATAGAATTCTGATATTTGCCTTGAGATATAGAATTTTAAAATGTTGTAAACTTTTAATTCAGGCATAGGCACCTTTTCCAATCAGTGGGCAGCATGACATATGACTCGTGTATAAGGCGGGCTGCACTACTATTCAAGGTAATTTTTTTTTAAAGTGCCTCAGCCATTTTCACTACAGAAGATCATATACACAAGAAATTGGAAAAAGTTGATCTTTTTTATTTCTTTACAGAAAAGATTTTTTCTATAATTTAAAAAAATTAATGTTTTGATATGTTAACACAGACGACAGTGTGATTAGCACATGCCACTTTTTATGATTAATTTGTAATTTTATTCACCTGAAAATACAAAAAAAATTTTAAACAAAAAAATATATATATTTCTTCTCCAGAGAAAAAATTATGAACATTTTCTGTTTCTAAAGCAAAAGATATATACACGTCTGATCTTCCACAGTGAAAATCACCAATAGTTTAAAATGATGATAATGTTACCTTCGACAAAAGTTTAAAAGTTCAAGAAACATTGCACTTAATCATTGTTTGTTTGTGGCTATGCATGAGAGAATGTGTGAGTGAACAAGTGAAAGCAAAATTAATCCAACCAAATTTTAAGAAATGTTATTTTCCTCTTGAAATTAAGCATGCTATTTAGAAAGCCAAACAGGCTGTATGTGGCTTGAGAGCCAGTTTGCACATGACTGCTTTAATTAATAAGGTTTGGTTTTGTACGCTTCTTATTTTAGGGTGGCTTTAATTTTGCCAGCAGTTTTAATTAATGCTCATCAAAAATTTAAATTTAATATGGTTTTCAAAAAGAGTAATGTATGCCAAAAGAAACTAATAAAGTTTATGACTAATGAATTATTTGGGTTACTGTGTTTGTGTGTAATGAAGTATTGTGTCTAAGGCTGTGCTATTTCTGTCCATAAAAGTCTTGAAAATTTAACTCCCACTTTACTAAAAAAAAAAAAAAAAATCTTTTCCACTAAAGATACCACTACAGAAAAGACAAAACAACCATGTCACTAGCTTTAGCATTTTTATTTTCTTGTCCTTTTACTAAATATATTTTAGAAGTCAATATACTCTGGACTTTCTACTCCTTGGTCATTTAATTTTGTTAAGTGTCCCTGTTCAATGACAATTTGAGTCAAACCTAAGCATTTACATGTACCTGTTGGCTATTTATAAAAGAGGCTACATGCATAGCTGCTGATATAAGTAAATGAAATTGTCAAAACCTGACTTGGGGATAATGCATTAGTTTCTCTCAATTCTTTTAATTCTGATAAAAAAAAAAATTCATTGTATTATACACAAATAAGTACAGATTTCATTATTACTAAATTTATCATGGTTCAAATTAACATCAATCGGAAGTCTACTTCATATATGAAGTGGGTACTGAAAAGTTCTCAGCTTGACCCGATTCCCAAAATATAATCAAAGATCATTTAAAAAAAAAAAAATTCTCTTTTTTTAGTTGAGAACTTTTCAGTATGTATGTGTGTATATATAATATATATATATATATATATATATATATATATATATATATATATATATATATATATATATATATACACACACACACACACACACACACACACACACACAAGTTTGATTAAAAAGAACCAACAAGACCTGTCTGTCTAATTTTTTTATTATATTTTTCTAAATTTCAGATAAAAACTTGAGTCTTATGCTCAGAGTTGTAGGTAAACTGTTCAAAGTTCATATTTTGTTATTTTTGTACTTGAACAAAATATGAACCTTGTAGAGTTTATCCAAAAAATTATCTGATCCGTATTGTCTAATATATAATTGTCATCCACTCTGCTTCATACTAAATGTAAATTTTAGTAGTCAATATACTCTGGACTGATTAAATGCAATCTCTGAAGAATCTATTGAAGTGTTATGTGACTCAACACCTTATCCAAAATTTAGACAAATATAATAAAAAAATTAAACACACTGATCTTGTTTGGATGAATACTTGATACCTAAATAAATAAAATATATATATATATTTAATAAAAGTGGACATTGAAGGTGGAGACGATACTGCTTCATGCTAAATGTAATTTTAGTAGTCAATATACTCTGGACTTTTTACTTTCAGGACTATTGTGTTTAGCATGAAACACTGTCACCTACAGGTGTTGACTTCAATGTCCACTTTCATATTTCCATACACTCTGTCCCTGAAATTGAGAACTTTAACCCATAAATATATCATACCTTAAAACTATATTTTATCATATATATATATATATATATGGATCAGTATTGCATGTTAACTGTCAGTTTCAGATTGAATACAATCTCTGAATAATCTATTGAAGTGTGAAATTGATAGTTACCATGCAATGTTGATTCCTATGTCCACATTGTCTAAGTTTGTAAACACTCTATCTTTGATATTGATCATTCTGTCCCTATAAATGCACCAAAATTAAAAGCTAATATATAATTGTCATCCACAGACAGTTTCAGTGTGGCTCAATGTCTGATTGCTTCAAGCCTGGATCAAAACCCAACCAATTTGACATCAGTCAGAGATCCTACCCCTAGGCTATCATTGCACAGCAGAGAGGAAGGGAGATTTTAACATTTCTCTATGTGAAATATGCCAGTGGCTCAGAACTTAATTTGTACTTGAAGATTAATAGATTAATAGCAGTAGGAGCCACTGTTTTTAAAACCCCCTTTTTCTCGAGAGGTCAACTGGATTTCACGGAGCATATATATTGTCATCCACAAAGAGACTGTTTCACTGTATCACAGCTCTTCAGTGTGGCTAGATGTCTGATTGCTTCAAGCGAATTGAAACACGACTAATTTGACATCAGTCAGAGATCATATATATATATATATATATATATATATATATATATATATATATATATGACTGACAAAGCTTTTTTGTTATATTTTTCTTGCATTCATACAAGTGATTTCCTTTCTCGACATAGTCTGGAAGAAATGTACAGAAAAGAAATCATTTGTACAAATGCAAGAAAGAGATAAGCTTAATGCAGTATACTGTACATCATCTTCAATGAAACCTTTGTGTGTGTGCACACACACACACACATATATATATATATATCTGAAAAATTTCTCAGAGTTGACTTGTAGAAAAAGACAATATCTATAAATGTAAAAAATAATAGGAAAACTGTAATAGTTGCCGACGCGTTTTGTCCACTGTGGACTTTCTCAAGGCAAAAAATGAAATGAAGTAACTAATAACAAAACAAAATGTCCTTAGCAACTAAAAGAATTATGTGACAGTGACATAATTTTCAGTTAATAGTATGAAAATTGTCTTCTCTGAATTTTTCCAATTGCTAAGGACATTTTGTTTTTGTTATTATTGGTTACTTTGTTTAATAAATTCATTTCATTTTTTGCCTTGAGAAAGTCCACATTGGACGAAATGCATCGGCAACTATTACAGTTTTCCTATTGTCTTT
The DNA here is from genome assembly GCA_903632075.3 of Acanthosepion pharaonis. Classification (NCBI taxonomy): domain Eukaryota; kingdom Metazoa; phylum Mollusca; class Cephalopoda; order Sepiida; family Sepiidae; genus Acanthosepion; species Acanthosepion pharaonis. The sequence goes on from CAHIKZ030003216.1 coordinate 732,621, forward strand.
TACATTTTTATATATATATATATATATATATATATATCACTGCATGGTGTTTGGTAGTTTTACATTTTAAGTGATCATCAGACCATATTACTGTTATTTGTGTAAACTCTATATAGAGACGATGGGGGACTTATGGAAAGGGTGGGGCATCTGGTTTTTGCCAGTTCTTTAGTTTCAGGCTAATGTTTTTTATATTATTTATAGTCCTGATCTTCAGATTGATTATTATATTTTTTTTTATTTTGTTTTATTTTATTTTTATTTACTTTCTTTGGTATTTGCTTTCAAAAAAGTTGATTAGTTTTGTTTTGGATTTGGGATGTCCACATGTTTTTATTCCTACCTACGGTCTATCTCTCCATGTTGAGCACTCTGCTTCCTGGAAATATGACCAATTTTATACAGATATATAACTGCATTGATCAGTTATAATGGTACGAAAATTATTGTTAAAAGTTCCACTATGACCTTTATTTTTATATCTTTCTGTTTTTTTAAATTCTGTTGAGAACATGTGACTTGATTCAATTCCTGTTAGCACAAAAAGCCAAATATGCAAAATGCATTCAAATTTTGTCTAAGGTCACAGACTCTGCTGAGAAGTATTGGGACACAGCTCTAAAACTGTCCTTCTCCTAGACTGGTTGCCAACCAAGGTTGAAGAACCAATACCCTACTATTTAACCCATAGCTTGGGAGAAAATAGATGGATTCATATCTTTCTTGGGGCTATTTACACAAAAGAGAATGTAACACACTTGATTAGAATTTGAACTCGGCTCACCAATTTCTTGTTACAAACTGCTAACCATTGCACCATCTGCACATCCAAGCATCATAAATATTAATCTTAGGGTCCCTAAAATCTGTTCATTTTGCTTTTAGCTTACAGTGAAGACAATAATTTTTAATATTTGTACATTTTCATAATCTATCATTTGGATAAACTATTTTTTTGTCCCTCTTGATTTACTTTTTTACTTACTGCTATAGTATATACTAATGTACTTATTGCCATATACCATATACTAATGAACACAAACCTGAACAGATAACAAAAAAAAATTATGATAATCCATAAAAAATAGCTAAAGTGAACATGACAAATGTGTCTAGAATTTGCACTTGATTTGTTCATTTCTCCTTCCAAGCTGCAGCTGCATATTCTTTATAGCCACTAAGTTTACTTAAGCATTAATAATTCTAGGAAAGGATTGAATCCAATCTTGCCTGTATCCTTCCCTCTAACTAGTCATCTTAACCAAAATTTTCTCATATTATGTCTTGATGATTGATGAAAAGAGAATGTGAGGGTAATGTTGTGTAAGTTTCCTTCCTTCCTCAAAATATACAGGATGTGCAAGTGGTGTATTGAATAGGTATTCAAAATGAGTAATCAGAGGCCTAAGTTTCAATTCCAGTCAGGTTTGTTACATTCATTTACACACAAATACCCTTGGGAAAAGTATGAAACTATTTCTTAAATAGTAGGACTTGTATCTGGAAAAATTATTTTTATTCTCAAAAAATTGTTACTGCAATATTTATGTGCAAAAAGTAAAGAATTATTCTTACAATCCAAAATTTTTAGGCTTTAAATAACCCCCAAAGGGTTGATAAACCATAAAAGAAACAAATCAGTCAAGCAATCTCAAAATGTGTAAAAACAAAAATAATGGTGACTGATGCTGCATTCAGAAATAAGTGATGTTTGACTGTTTTTATTTCTTTGGAAATTAGAATTTATTTTTTTAAGAACAAGTGAAAATTGAATCTGATTAGGTGTTTAGTGGCATAGAGGTTATTCACATGGAAAAGAGAATTGACAAACCAACTCTCAACTGAGGCTCTGTTGAAAAAGGCATTTCTATTTCATCCCAACCCCTCCTTGCTGATTTTAAAGGTTTATGGCCATATCATGTTGAAACATTGGTTTTTGTACAATAACCAAAGTTAAGCAACATCAAACCTGGTCAGTACCTACATGGGTGACCACTTAGGAATACAAGGTACTGTAAGCATGTATGTATGTATGGATGGTGCAATGGATAACAACTTGGAATTGGAAATCTGAGAGTTGAGTTCCAATTCCAGTCAGGTTCATTATATTCACTTACATGCAAATATCCTTGGGAAAGGTATGAATCTACCTCTTCCCCTCCCAATTATGGGTTAAATAGTAGGACTTGTATCTATAAATCATTATCTTCCCCCAAAAATCTTACAATCTAAAAATGTTTTCTGGCTTTAAAATAACCTGAAAAAGGTTGATAAGCCATAAAAAAATAAATCTGTCAATCAATCCTGATGCCTATGGGTAAATGGCAAGTTTTCTTTTTTTTTTTTAATTAAAAAGATCCTACAGCTTTGCAATTATCGTACCTGGGTCAAAGCCTGACAGAGAAATTTGGAGGGTTGGGTGTTAGATCAGCCATGCAGGCTCTGTAAAAGCCTATAATTGTTATTGAAAAAATAAATCTCCAATGAACAAATCCCATATTTTGAATTGTAAGAATACTTCATTATTTTTTTATTTTTTTGCAAGCAAATCTCATATCATTAAAAACATGGAGATAAATATTACCCAATATGTAGTTTTTTTTTTTTTTTTTTTTTCACGTAAAAAAAAATCGTAATTGATCTCTGACTATGATTGAGACTTTTATTTATTGATTTTTTTTTTTTTATCCCAAATTGAATATAATGATTACATGTGATGTTCTTCATTTTGGCCTTTTAAAAGTTAAATTTTGTTAGTGTTATGTCAAGTTTCAAATAAATTGATGCATCAAGGAAAACTGCTCTGACAAGCTTTTTTCCTTGGTGCTTCGACTTCTATAAATTTAAGCATGCTACTAGATTGATATCTGGGTCCCACTCTTTTACTGTTGAAATAGCTAAATGCAACTGCCACTTCTACTCCAACAGTTTCTTTTCTTGCACTTCCTACCTGTGGAACTTTCTTCCCTTTACTTACTTCCCTGATAAATACAATTTTCAAAAATTTAAATGCAACATCAATCGCCATCTTCTATCTTCTAGAATTTCTCCTTTTTTTTTTTTCCTTTCATTCTCCTTGGTACTCGTGACACTACTGACTTGCTTGGGGTGAAATGATAAAAAAAAATACTTATGTAATAACATCAATTGCCATTTTCTGTCTTTCTGATACCTGTTCATTTTTTTTGTCCTTTCTTCAATCCTCCCTATTCTCAGTCTTCTCTTTCACCCTCTTTAACCCCATGCGTACTAGTGGCATTCTCGCCTCGAGTAGGGTGAAATGATTTAAAAAAAGAAAAAATGGTGTGCTTTAAAGCATATATATCAGCCATGTTTGTAGGATACAAACATGGCTGAGCAAAGTTATTAAATGAATTTTTTTCTCAATAAGATTTTTGTTTCTTTCAGTGTTAGAACTTGTAAAGAAATTGTATTTGCTACGCATGTCCATAGTTTCTTTGTGATCAGAAGTTAATCAATAAGTCCTGATGACAATTGAGTCTTATTTGGTGAGCAATGAAATTTAACAATTCACAGTGATTCTTCCATTTTTTAATTTAAAAAAAATTTTTTTTTTTTTGCTGTCACCCTTCTCTTTATACGATTGTTTTTTACATTTGGATTTTTTAAGTTTGTTTTCCATAATATGATTGTGGCTGACTACTCATTTTTGAGTAACACCTATCTGCTAGCCAATCCCTTATTGCAGACGCCTGCTCAGGCAATTGTCCACATGTGGTTTATACTGCAACTGTGTTGATTGAACCTTAGTTACAGTTTCTGGGAGAGAACACATAGTCTGGTGTGATCAACACTTTGAACATGGCAAGTATGCTCAAACCCTTGGTCACAATGACTTTGCTGCTATCTCCCAGACACTCTAACGGTTGCTGCTATCTCCCAGACACTCTAACGGTTGCTACTATCTCCCAGACACTCTAACGGTTGCTGCTATCTCCAGCTATCTCTCCCAGACACTCTAACGGTTGCTGCTATCTCCCTAACGGTTGCTGCTATCTCCCAGACTAACGGTTGCTGCTATCTCCCAGACACTCTAACGGTTCCCAGACACTCTAACGTTGCTGCTATCTCCCAGACACTCTAACGGTTGCTGCTATCTCCCAGACACTCTAATCTCCCAGACACTCTAAGACACTCTAACGGTTTGCTATCTGACACTCTAATCTATCCCAGACACTAACTCTCCCAGACACTCTAACGGTTGCTGCTATCTCCCAGACACTCTAACGGTTGCTGCTATCTCCCAGACACTCTAACGGTTGCTGCTATCTCCCAGACACTCTAACGGTTTGCTATCTATCTCCCAGACACTCTAACGGTTGCTGCTATCTCCCAGACACTCTAACGGTTTGCTCCTATCTCCCAGACACTCTAACACTCTCCCAGACACTCTAACGGTTGCTGCTATCTCCCAGACACTCTAACGGTTGCTGCTATCTCCCAGACACTCTGCTATCTCCCAGACACTCTAACGGGTTGCTGCTATCTCCCCAGACACTCTAACGGTTGCTCTATCTCCCAGACACTCTAACGGTTGCTGCTATCTCCCAGACACTCTAACGGTTGCTGCTATCTCCCAGACACTCTAACGGGTTGCTGCTATCTCCCAGACACTCTAACCTGCTATCTCCCAGACACTCTAACGGTTGCTGCTATCTCCAGACACTCTAACGGTTGTTGCTTTATCTCCCAGACACTCTAACGGTTGCTGCTATCTCCCAGACACTCTAACGGTTGCTGCTATCTCGGTTGCTGCTATCTCCCAGACACTCTAACGGTTGCTGCTATCTCCCAGACACTCTAACTATCTCCCAGACACTCTAACGGTTGCTGCTATCTCCCAGACACTCTAACGGTTGCTGCTATCTCCCAGACACTAACGTTTGCTGCTATCTCCCAGACACTAACGGTTTGCTGCTATCTCCCAGACACTCTAACGGTTTGCTGCTATCTCCCAGACACTCTAACGGTTGCTGCTATCTCCCAGACACTCTAACGGTTGCTGCTATCTCCCAGACACTCTAACGGTTGCTGCTATCTCCCAGACACTCTAACGGTTGCTGCTATCTCCCAGACACTCTATCTCCCAGAACTAACAGTTGTTGCTATCTCCCAGCTAATGCTATCTCCCAGACACTCTAACGGTTTGCTATCTCCCAGACACTCTAACGGTTGCTGCTATCTCCCAGACACTCTAACGGTTGCTGCTATCTCCCAGACCCTAACGGTTGCTGCTATCTCCCAGACACTCTAACGGTTGCTGCTATCTCCCAGACACTCTAACGGTTGCTGCTATCTCCCAGACACTCTAACGGTTTGCTATCTCCCAGACACTCTAATCTCCCTAACGGTTGCTGCTATCTCCTCTAACGGTTGCTGCTATCTCCCAGACACTCTAACGGTTGCTGCTATCTCCCAGACACTCTAACGGTTGCTGCTATCTCCCAGACATCTCCCAGAACGGTTGCTGCTATCTCCCAGACACTCTAACGGTTGCTGCTATCTCCCAGACACTCTAACGGTTGCTGCTATCTCCCAGACACTCTAACGGTTGCTGCTATCTCCCAGACACTCTAACGGTTGCTGCTATCTCCCAGACACCTAACGGTTGCTGATCTCCCAGACACTCTAACGGTTGCTGCTATCTCCCAGACACTCTAACGGTTGCTGCTATCTCCCAGACACTCTAACTGCTATCTCCCAGACACTAACGGTTGCTATCTCCCAGACACTCTAACGGTTGCTGCTATCTCCCAGACACTCTAACGGTTGCTGCTATCTCCCAGACACTCTAACGGTTGCTGCTATCTCCCAGACACTAACGGTTGCTGCTATCTCCCAGACACTCTAACGGTTGCTGCTATCTCCCAGACACTCTAACGGTTGCTGCTATCTCCCAGACACTCTAACGGTTGCTGCTATCTCCCAGACACTCTAACGGTTGCTGCTATCTCCTAGACACTCTAACGGTTGCTGCTACAGACACTCTAACGGTTGCTGCTATCTCCCAGACACTCTAACGGTTGCTGCTATCTCCCAGACACTCTAATTTGCTGTTATCTCCCAGACACTCTAACGGTTGCTGCTATCTCCCAGACACTAACGGTTGCTGCTATCTCCCAGACACTCTAACGGTTGCTGCTATCTCCCCAGACACTCCTAACGGTTGCTGCTATCTCCCAGACACTCTAACGGTTGCTGCTATCTCCCAGACACTCTAACGGTTGCTGCTATCTCCCAGACACTCTAACGGTTGCTGCTATCTCCCAGACACTGCTAATCTCCCAGACACTCTAACGGGTTGCTGCTATCTCCCAGACACTTAACGGTTGCTGCTATCTCCCAGACACTCTAACGGGTTGCTGCTATCTCCCAGACACTCCTAACGGGTTGCTGCTATCTCCCAGACACTCTAACGGTTGCTGCTATCTCCCAGACACTCTAACGGTTGCTGCTATCTCCCAGACACTCTAACGGTTGCTGCTATCTCCCAGACACTCTAACGGTTGCTGCTATCTCCCAGACACTCTAACGGTTGCTGCTATCTCCCAGACACTCTAACGGTTGCTGCTATCTCCCAGACAACTCTAACGGTTGTTGCTATCTGCTATCTCCCAGACACTCTAACGGTTGCTGCTATCTCCCAGACACTCTAACGGTTGCTGCTATCTCCCAGACACTCTAACGGTTGGTTGCTGCTATCTCCCAGACACTCTAACTAACGGTTGCTGCTATCTCCCAGACACTCTAACGGTTGCTGCTATCTCCCAGACACTCTAACGGTTGCTGCTATCTCCCAGACACTCTAACGGTTGCTGCTATCTCCCAGACACTCTAGCATTTCCTACTTATTGTCACAACCAGTAGTGAATAAAAATTAAAGAAAAACTTTTATTCCTGTTATATTTGTCTGTACATATTTACTTTTTTCTTCTATTGGCTGTCTCTCTTCAGAACATGGACAATCATGGCTCTCCATGGCTTCCTATCCTTTGAATCTTTTCACTATATCTCTCAATTCCTTGTTCTGTCATCCATTTACACAATCTAGTTAGGTAGGTTAATCACAGTTTCCCTCCGATTCTTTTGCCCTGTAAGTAACAAATTCTCTACACCCTCTTTCCTAGAAATTTCAGGTATCTCTTTCTGATTCTAAGTATAAGTGTTCTTTTTGTTTCCATGCTTTTCCTTAAGACTTCCATGTTACTCACATGTTCAGTCTATGGTATTCTCAGCATTATTCTGTGTAAACACATTTTAGCTGCCTCAGAGCAAAATATGGATTTTATTTTACTTTTTTTTTTTCTTAATGCGATATCCGCACATTTTCCATGATAGGTATTTTTTGTTTTTTCACTACACACAATCTAAGGCCCAAATATTTCTCAAGGTAGAGGGATACTGAATGAAATGTGTGATAAGAATGTAAGAGGTGGAAGTAGGAAGTGAAGATAATGATGATATGGGGGATATATAATGATTGATCCTAGACTTGAAGAGGTTAAATTATAGTGTTCGGGGAAGCAACCCCACAGGAGAAGGAAAACCCCAAATTCAAACCTGAGGAGAACTGTTTGGAGACAGCATGCACCATTTCTTTGTGTTGTTCTGAGTACACTGGTTGGTTTCACACAACAAATCATCTGTTCAGGTTGTTCAGCAATTCAATTCTAAAAATATGTCAAAATTGTCTACTTTATTATATAATGTGTGTGTGTGTGTGTGTGTGTGTGCTTTTAATACATAACTCTGTTCTATCCTCCAATGAGTTCACCTCCTTCAACATATCTTTGTTGAGGGATTCTTCTGATGGCAGAGTGAAATTAAATTTGTCTAAATTCATAAGTACCATTAATTTTCAAAGTGAATCTGAAAACTTTTTTTCTCTTTTTTTTTTTTTCCCCCCCCAGCTTTTTTTCTACTTTGTTTCTTTTTCTTTCTTTCTTTCTTTCTTTCTTTCTTTTTCTTCTTTCTTTCTTTCTTTTTCTTAAAGCTTGTACAATTTTTATATAAGTCTTATCTGTGGAAAAAATCTATAGGTCTCATTCTAGTCAATAAATTCATGTGAAATGCAAAAGAACATTTACAGTTGAATACTAAGTTTAGAAACATTCATTTTATGAGAGGATAAGTTAAAAAGTAGGGATTTAAGGATCTTTTAAATTTCTGATTTAGGCTTTTTACTTTCAACATTTGATCTAGGCCCCCCCATTTTTAACGTCTGATTTATCCCTCACCATTTTTAACATCTGACCCCGCTCTGCAAAAAAAAAAAAAAAAACAACAAAAATTTTTTTTTATTTTGTGGTGTTGTGCCTGATTAGCAGCCCAAATTAACTCAGCTTTTTTTTCCAAAGTAGTCTCCAAAAATTGCAAGAAACAAAATTCATGATTTAGTAGTAATGGATATACAAAAGTAGCTCAAACTCGCAACCCAGGAACTATCAGAAATATCTGACTTGCTGTATTTTAAATATGTTATATAAAAACCGCTATTTTTAGAAATTGTTCTTTCTAATGATTTTAAAAAACGTTAATATCCAACATGATTCCAAAAATTTGCTTATCTAATTTTAATTCTTGTTTTTATTTTTAATTATTGTTTCTGACAACTGAAGCCTGAACGTTCTCATATTTGTAAAACAATATTTTTAATCAGAAATTATTGATGATGATGGTGGTTTTGGTTTGGAGCTTGACAATTGTTGAATGTTCATTTTTCTTTAACAATTTATAATTTATTTGTTAATTCCAATCAGTGGCTTAATTTTCTTTTTATGATTAATAAAAATTGCAGCTGGTTCAGCTTTTAATAGTATCAATACAAATACACTTGTCAAAGTGGGTGAAGTTAAAATTTCAGTTGGTTTCATTAGATTCACTTACCTGCAAATAACTGGGAAAAGGTATGAATCCATCTCCTCTTCCCAGCTATGGGCTAAATAGTAGGACTTGTATCTGGAAAAAAAGTCTTTGTTATTCTAAAAAGAAAATTGTTAAAGAAAAATTCATCCAATCATGATGTGTATGAAATATACAGCAAGCATAAAGTAGAACATTTGTATATGATTCTTGGGATCATAAATATTTTTTACTTGATGTCTCATGCACCAAGATAACTTTTTTTTTATACTATCATTCACCCAATACAAGGTTTAAGAGCCACTCAAGGTAGAGAGTTACTGGATGAGGTTGATGTAAGCGTGCAAAGGGAAAAAATAAGTGTGTATTATGAGGATATGCAGGATAGATAACAGTTGCCTCTACATTTGAAGAAATTAAAATCATAGTGATTGGGGAAACATCCTCTGAGGAGTCTGTTCCACAAAGTAACAGTTCTGGAGGAAGAAGCTGTCTGAGTGAAACTTCCTTCTTACCAATGGAATACAAAGGGAATGTGGATGAGTTGATGCTGTGTACATGGCATGGCAGGTCCTAGCTGTGAAAGTCTGAACTGGAACATTGCTCATCTGAACATTTGTCATGGTATGGTAGAAAATAATTCATCACCCAGAAGGCTGCATAAACACTTTTGATCACTGTCAAGGCTACTAATAAAAAAAAAAAAAAAAAAAAAATGGAATCCTTGACAAGAGAACTTCGGATGAAAAGACTATTTTGGGTTTTTGATTATTTATCTAAAAAAATTGAAAATACGTCCTTTAGTTCTTTTATTTATCAAATGTTTATCTTGTAGAAAAATAATGAATAGAACAAAAAAAAATGTGCGAGATACATGTATGTAAATATGTATGTACACATACACACCAAGGTACAATACATTTTATGTAATATGTGTATAGAAATATATATGTACATACACATACATACTTGCTTGGATTTGTGGCAGGAAGGGCATCTGGCAGTAAAAAAAAAAAAAAATAATGCTTCATAAAAAGTCTATATTTCTGAAAACTAGAAGCTGGCCCTAAAACCTCATAATGGCCTCCAATGTACATTATTTCTTTTTAAATGTTAAGATTTTAGTCTCTGATGCCTACAAAAAAAATGAGGACTACTTGTATAATATATATATATATATATATATATATATATATATATATATATATATATATATATATATATATATATATATATATATATATATATATATATATAAAACCTATAATTTATATAAATGTATCTGTGTATATATTGTTTGTATGTATATATAATGTGTGCTTTTTCTTTTGTCCTTGTCTTCTTGAGACCATTATTTTTTTGTCATTGTCAATTGTGTTGATCAATTGGTTCTGTATGAAAACCTATTAATTGCTAGCAAACAAATTCATAATAAAAATCAGATTCTGTCGCCTTTTGTTGTTCTTGTTCCTCTTTGAGAATTGAGACTGTCATTTAATTTCTTGAACATTCAAAGAGAGGGGAAAAAAAATGAATTTTTCTTTTTAATAGAAGCCTGAGAAAAATAATTTGGAAACACTTGATTGTTATATTTTTTTCTGGACTTTTGAGATGAGGAATTACCATTATTCTGTACTGACATACTTGGACAAGTGTCCTCATATCAGTTTTTATCATTGCAATATTTCAACCATTGTATCCTCTGAACTTTTTCAGGAGTCTGTCGTAGTGAGTAAACCTAGGAATTATCATTATTATACACTGATATAATTCGACGAATGGCATCAACCTGATTGTGACATTCATAACATTTAGATCATCCTCCTCTTCAGTCATTTTCAGGTGTTTGTCATCATTGCTCAACTTCTGAAACTTTCACCTCTTAGTCAGTCTACTTTAGAGAGCTTGGTCCTTATTTGGTTTGTCTTCAAGTTCACTGGCCTTGTGCCATACTAGTTAAACTGTTTAAAGATTTCTGATTCTACATCGATTTGAGAGTGACTAAAAAGAAATGTCAATTTGATATTAGAGACAGTCATTTCTTTTAAAATGAATAAAAAAATATTTTGAAATGAAAGAATTTATCACATTTCTGAAAATTCTCTCCTGTTTCATTTAAGTGTAACATAAACATTTTCATTTTTTATCAGGGAAATCTTCTTGAAGGCCACCTACCCCATGTATAATATGCCTTCATCCATAATACACACCCATAAAATTGTGCTGAAAGTGTCAGAAAACACTTCTACTCATGCATAATACGCACCCCTTGTTTGATAATCAAACCCTATAACATGTACCTCTCCAATTTCATTACGACCAGCGTTTCCTACTCTTATTAAAAAAAAATGGTTTTAAACATAGAATAATATTATTCTAATTTAGTTTTATTGATAATTTTTATTTTATTTTACATTTGTAAGTATTGTTAGGTACATATGATTGTATTTGACATCCTTATGGGGTTGCAAATGCTGAATGTTAGCGTCAAATTGTCATGTTTGTGGTGAGTAGTCATTTTGCAACTGAAATCGACCTATGAAGGCAATTTTTTAAAGATTTTTTGTAGCTGTGCATAATACGCATCCCTAATTTTGCTTATAAATTTTTAGAAAAAAGAGCGTATTATACATGGGGAATTATGGTATTTGCTTTGTGAAAATTATGCAATACCCTACATACCTGGGAAATCTTCTTGGAATAGAATTCTTTTTTTTTTTTTTTTTTTTTTTTTTTTTTGATCTTTTCACCCCAAGCAATATGACAATGCCATTAAGATGCAAGGGGTTACTGAGAGTGAAAATAAATATGACTATAGGAGAGCAAGTGGGAAACCTAATCCAAAACAGGAAACAAGGGATAAACCTCTATTCCTGTTTAAAAGATGGGGGGGAAGGAGTGTGAACTGGGTGATAGATATCCTATCTACTCTTGAAAAAAAATTTTTTTAAATTAGTAAATAAAATATATAATAATGGCATCTCAAATTTCCAAGAACTGGAAATAAAGGCAGGTAATGTTTAGCTATTCAGCTTATTTCTTTTCGATCTGAGAATAAAAACATTTCATTTTATAATATCAAAAAGAATTAAAACATCTTGATAATTTTATAGAAAACATTTATTTATTATTTTCTTTGTAACCTCCTGCATACTAATCACATTCCTGCTTTACTTGGAGTGAAATGATTTAAAATGAAAAAAAAAAAGGAAGATATTTCTATATTGAAATTTTGTTCTCATCATATTTCTGTTCAGAAGTTTGATGTTTTTTTGACTCTAGTGTCATCAGCTGTGTTATGGTTTCTTAGCAACATTCGAACTGAATCGCTGCAGTCCCAAAGATCCAATGGAAGGCCTATCAAATTTATCACTAGAAGATTTGCCACATTTTTAAATGCAAGTTGATTTCTTTTGTCAGAATAAATTGTTCGTCACAAAAACCCCTCTTTCAGCCTCTGCAGAACTTATAGCAATGGTATCAATTATATTTTTAGCTATTATGAATCGGCTATTAATATGTTAGATTATTTTCAGTTAATCCAACAAGAAGTTTGCTAAACTTTTATAAGTGTAACAATTGGTTCACACGAAGTGGTGCAAACCAGTAGGATGCCGCCACTGTTTGTGTGTGTATATATATATAATTATAGAGAAAGAGAGAGAGGCCTGAACATTCAAAGTTTAACTGGAAGTTCTCTGTGGCTGAATGGTTATAGCACACCAGACTTAATGGTGGTTCCACATATGACACAAGTTCAATTCCTGCCGGAGAACACATATTTTCTACAAAATTTTCTCGAACATTCAGGCCAGTAAATGTTATTTATACTGTTTAATTAAAAAACAGACCATATATATATATATATATATATATATAAACTACAAAAAATTATATTAAACAAATAAATAATGAAGCAAAAAAGTAAAGAGGAAAAATAATTATCCAAACATTCACAAACCTTTTGGATAAAAGTTTTGATTTTTGGTAAGTTGGCACCTATTAAGAAGTAGAATTATTATCCTGATTATGTCCTATTAACCATCCAAGTCTATAGCCAGTTGAGGTGGAGAGCTCAAACAGAGAGAGAGGATTTGCCTATTCACATAAACATATCAAAACCAATTTTAAAATCTTTTCTTCAACTCGCATATTTGAAATCTAAATCTAAAATGTGCATAAAGCTCTTTTGATACATATGTGTGTGTGTTTGCATATAAAAGAAATTTGAAAGATAATAATATTTATTGTATATTATTTAAGCCTTTATGCCAAATAGAAGCATGATAAGAAAAGACAGTGAAAAATTTTAACATCATCAGCTTGACTGATGGCAAATGTGCCCCCTTGTATCAAATAAAAATACAATTAAGAAACAAACAACTGTTTTAGTAATAAAAAGGAATAAGAACTTTATAAAGTCATTTGCACACTATCAGTTACTCAAGTCCAATGTGAGAGGACATTTTCAAAGCTAAATATAATGACATGGTTAAGAAATTCACTGTCTGAGGAGAATTTGGATTCATACATGTTGCTATCCATTGAAAATGAATTGTTAGATGAATTGGATGCAGAAACAATTATTGGCAGATTCAAACAATCATCAAGTGAACACAAATGATTGTTCTTAATATAGTGAACTGCATACAATGCTCTGTTGTGCTTTTGAACTGCTTATGTCATTATGAAACTTACATTGCCTGATGTCAACATATTTGTTTTCCAAACACCTTAAAATATTGGTCTCTAGTGCTATTTTCAAATCCAGCATAGAGAGTAGCAGACTGACCATAATGTCAACTTACCCAATGGTAAGCCCCCACTCCCAATTCAAATAAAAATGCAATAAGTATAAAGTCATCTGCATTTACATTTGGTATCAAATGTCAGTAATATGTACAGTACATTGTAATTACTCAGAAATACATAATTTTTTTTCCACAAAAATTTTAATTGTATCCTTTTTTTCTCAATATATTTTTAAAAATTTTATTTATTCATATATGAAAATTAAATAATAGCATTGTATGCCCTCTTTGTCTCTTGGTAGCCAATATTTTTAAACCCAGACTGTCACTAAACATACATACATATATATATATATGTGAAAATATATAGAAAATAGGAAAGAACTCTTTAGGTAAATAATCCAAAGTTCTTTAGTATTTTTGTTATTATTTTTAAAAAATAGTGCTCGAGACAAAAGTAGAGCATAAATATAATTATTTATTTAAAAATATGATTCCAACACGCTACATAAGAGGTCTCATATTTCAAAACAAGAGCCGAAAACTTCAATATGATTATTTGAATTAAATTGAATTAAAGTAAGCTCTGTTCCATCTTCAAGCGAAATTTTTTTTTGAATAACTTATTTCTGAAATTTACGTGTTTTAATAGCATATTCATTAGTAATTACTAACTCTATACTGATACAAATTAACACCCAACACCCCTTCCTATTTAAACAATCGCTCTGGCTGTTACCATGGAAATTTTGATTTCAATAATGAATATGCTATTAAAACACGTAAATTTCAGAAATAAGTTATTTCCCAAAGAATTTCGCTTGAAGATGGAACAGAGCTTACTTTAATTCAATTTAATTCAAATAATTGAAGTTTTCGGCTCTTGTTTTGAAACATGAGACCTCTTATGTAGCATGTTGGAATCATATTTTTTTAAATAATATATATATATATATATATATATATATATATATATATATATATATATATACTCACTTTTGTTAATTAGGATGCAAGTTATATCACTTAATCCATAATTTACTTTGATAATCAGTTAGCCTGATAAATATTTATAAATGTTTCTTAAATCTAATAATTTTAAAAAACTAACAACATTTTTACTTTTGTTTATAAATATTTGTTGCAAAATAAAATTCTTACATTTGCTTTAATAACATCCATCAGATGACAAAATGCGTCAACTAAGATAAGTTTTCCTTTTGTCTTTATTCATGCTCTCCTTTTACAGGTATATTTTTATATCTGAAATTTTGCACACACACATACTCACGCACACATATATAAATTACATGAATTTTTATACACACCCACACACATATAAATTATGTGAATTTTTATACACACACACACACATATATATATATAATGTAAATTTTATGCATACACATACACACATAAATTATATGAATTTTTATACACACACACACACACACATAAATTATATGAATTTTTATACACACACACACACACACACACACACATAAATTATGTGAATTTTATGCACACGCACATACATATAAATCATGTGAATTTTATGTACATACACACACATAAATAATGTAAATTTTTGCACATGCACACACACACACACAAGAGGAAGTATTACTAAGAATTTTTTTTGAATTTCAGTGGTTTCAATATGTGAACTGAATGCAGTATGGATTTTTGCCACTAAACTTGATGAGGAGGCAATTTTACAGAAAGGGTAATTATTATTTTTTTCCATTATCAAATTCCTTTCACTTCAAAAACGCATACATACAAACCGGGGAGGTGGGGTGATGACAAGAAACACCTCTCTCTCTTTTTTTGTAGGAGCTCAGTGCAAGTTGTGTAACGGAAAGAGAAATCAACGACCTGAGTTTGAATTCTGAGTTTGTGACGTTCACTTTCACACAAATACCTTTAAGAAAAGGTATGAATTCATCTCTTCTCACCCCAGTTATGGGTTAAATAGCAGGGCAAGCTTGGCACTTTTATTCTTGAGGTGGCAGTCAGTCTAGAAAGAAAATTCTGAATTCAAAAACCAACCTCAAGAGAGATAGGCACCATCTTGCCATAGACACACCACTGCAGCTATGGCTGCGGCACATGTGGTGCTCCAATGATTCTAATGGGACTCATAATGTGATGAGAAGCTTAGGACAAGGCTAACTGAGGATGGGGGGTTGGAAGACTGATCATGGCTCTCTATAGTTTCCTTATATTTCAATATCTGAAACCATTGTCATGATTGTTCTTGGGAAAATAGTGAAGTTGTTTCCTGTTGCATTCTCAACAATTTTGAATTTTCCTTCTTCTGGATTAGTTGACAACCTTGCTCCTTTATTGCTATTTAATAAGAAGTAAGTTCCATTCAAGCAGCTTCTTCCCACAAACTGCTACTTTGTGGAACTGGCTCCCAAGAGTATGCTTTCCCAATCACTAGAATCTTAACCTGTTAACTGTTATCTTTCCCACAAATCCTGATAAACTGTGCCTCTTAACTTTTACTCTACAACCATCTTCAGTAACCCTCTACTTTGAAGGGGATCTTGGACCTTGCATAGAGTGAATATTAGTAAAAAATAAAAAATAATTATGAGAGCAAAATCTACCGTATTGGTTCAATTGTAGCTGCAGGGAAAGGAGATCAGATTTATTCCTTTTTCCAGGGGTAAAGTAAAGACATCATTGGCTGGAATTTGAACTTGGTCTGCCAGTTCCATTTTCCTTCTCAATAACCATCTAGACATCAGTATTGAAAATACTGTCATAGCTTTTACCTGTGTTTAACCATCAGAAATAGACAGGTGTGTCAATAGTAAATTTGGCCAGACAGGTGTCTTTTTTTCTTTTTTTTATTTTGTCTAAAAGAAAAAAAAACTCTTGACAGTTGTTTTTTTTTTTTTTCAAATGTAATTTAAAATTTAATTCTAATTAATTTGATTTTAATTTAATTTAAATTTTATTTTTTTCATTTTACATTTTTTTAAATTTTGTTTAATTTTTTTAAAAATTTCTTTTTCAGGGATTATCAGCAACTAAAACAAAAAATATGTGAAAAAATTGAAATCATGATAAAAAGTAAAAACTACCATGATTTTGGCCTCACTCTTTATATATTGTTGGCTTAGCAAGTACATGTCAGGAGGTCTTGGTAGTATCTGCAGTTGGAAAAGATAATTACACAAACATTTAGAATAAAAAAAATAATGAGAGTCAAAGAATGGAAATGTAGATTTTATTTTCTAGAAAAAAGATGCTTAGGAAATCTTGAAATGTATTACACCTTCACTTTGGCACTAAAATCCTTGTTTGCTGAGAGAATGAGGCATTGCATAGACTCTAAAAACTTTGGCTCTCATGATTACTGGTGGCCCTGTAATAGGGTATTAATTAAGTGCAAGGTATTTATTCCCACATTTTCAATTGATTTGAGGTGTTATCATCTGCTGATAAAGCTGAATGCTTTGCCCATAAATTCTCCTCAGACTCTACCCTATATCATCTGGCATATCTCTGCCTAACTTTTTGCTTAGAACTGAATCACTGTTAAGTGATATGCATATAACCCCTTCCATGGTTCCTGCTATCATCTCTAACCTAGATCCCCACAAAGCATGCGGATCCAGTGGTATGCCTGTAATAGTCATTAAGAAGTATGCTCCTGAACTGGTTTCTCTTCTCTCTAAAATGTGTAATAAATGCGTCACTGCTGACTGCTTTCCCACCTGCTGGAAGTCATCATTTGTTGTTCTAGTTTTTGATCTTTTTTGACATCTTTAATCTCCTAATTAAAAATTGTGCCACTGAAGTTTCTTCCTGGCTCAAAACTGGCATGGATACTTTCATCCCTTCTCGGAAGTACCAGGTGAGATTGTAATCATCTCCATGGTTTACACTAACATCCTTGGCCACTATAACACACAGAAACCACTATTTTCGGCTATACCAGCATAACAGCTCATGTCTCAACAGAATCCTCAAAGGAGCTAAATCCCTGTTTGCTGAGAGAATGTGACACCACATAGCCTCTAAAAACTTTGGCTCTCATTATTACTAGTGGCTCTGTATTAGGATATTAAGTGCAAGGTATCTATTCCCCCCTTTTCAATTGATTTGAGGTGTTATTATCTGCTGATAAATCTGAATGCTTTGTCTGTAAATTCTCCTCAGACTCTACTCTTGAATCATCTGGAGTATCCTGACATTTACCTTAAAAACCCACTGCGTTAGGTTGCGACAGAAGATCGGTTTTTAATATGGGGACCCAAGAACAGATACTACATCTGCAGCATCTATCCTGATGGGAAAAACCCACTTCTCCTCCTCTGCTAATCCCTCCAAAATAATCCAGAAGGAAAGCTCCTCATCTGGAGTATCGTTGCATAACATCCCACTTAGAACTGA
This sequence comes from Acanthosepion pharaonis, assembly GCA_903632075.3. NCBI lineage: Eukaryota > Metazoa > Mollusca > Cephalopoda > Sepiida > Sepiidae > Acanthosepion > Acanthosepion pharaonis. Next base: position 750,668 of record CAHIKZ030003216.1, read on the forward strand.
GTTTCTGTTGAGTGATATTGCATATAACCCTTTACATGGTTTCTACTATCATTTCTAACATGGATCAACATAAAGCATGTGAACCTGATGGCATTCCTGTTATAATCATAAAGCAGTGTGCTCCTGATCTGGCTCCTGTTCTCTCTAAACTGTATAATAAATGCCTCGTTTCTTCCTGTTTTCCTGCCTGCTGGAAGTCATCATCACTTGTTCCAGTTTTTAAGAAGATCTTTGGTGAACCATCCAACTATCAGCCTATTAACATTCTACCTCTTTTTGGGAGGCTCCTAGAAGCTCTAATCAATGCTGAATTGGTTCATCATCTCTCATCACAGGGTCTTTTCTCAAACAAGCAATACAGCTTTTGTTTTTCCAGGTCAACTGCTGATGTGCTAACGATAATTGCGGAAAGAGTCTATCATGCTCTAGATAAATATGGTGAAGCACTGGACATATCAAAAGCCTTTGACAGGGTCGGCATTTAGGTCATCTCCACAAGCAGAAAAGTTACAGTCTCTCCAGGCAAATTTTTGAACTGATCCAGTCATATCCTATCAAATCGTGAAACGAAAGTTCTTCTGAATGGCCATTCATCTACATCCTTTTGTACTAATGCAAGTGTCTCCTAGGGCTTCATCCTTGTTATATACTCAAACACATATATTTAAAAAAAAAAAAAATGATATTTAAATGTTTAAAATTTCAGCATCTCCTCTCCTTCATGCACATGTATAGTCATATCAATGTGAATATCATTTTAATCCAATAAAGTCCTAAAGGACAAAATGCATCACACAAAAAATATTTTCCACTTTTCATTGTTTTCCCTAACATTGATCTGGTATCTGTTTATATTTTTGAGATGAGGTATTGTAGCTATTTACACTGTTTACATCATTTTCACTGCTGTTGTCCTCATCTTTATTGCCATATTCAACATTTTGGCTGTTGTATGCTCCAGCCTTCTTCAGGATCTGACTCCAGAAGTGACTTAACACAGAGTTGTGAGTTGAATCCCTGGCCACAGCATAGAGAACAAAATCTTGGAGATTTGAGTTGCCAAGGGGAATTAACCATAACTGAGGTATCCAAAGACAAGGTACGTGGAATTAGGACAATCTACCACTATGGACTGAATGAAGGGTTTGATTCAAAATTTCAACTAAAGAAGGCTGGAGCGTACAATAACCAAAACATTGTGAATATGATAATGAAGATGAGTACAACAGTTTCAACAAAGTAAATAGTGTAAACTGTTCTGCTATATAAAAATTTATATATCTTTTTCCGTGTAAAAATTGAACACAATATCAATATGTCATTTTTGACAACAAATTTGATATAGACTGTCATTTTTGAGAACAAAGGTAAATTAGTAACAAAGTCATGATACTAATGAAGAGCGTTTAAACCATGTGAAGTAAAATAATAAGTAGTCAAATCCTTGTGTTATGAACATTTCTCTTAATAATAATTTAAATATAATTCAGCAGATGATGTAACTGGATTTTTGGCATTTGTCTTGGTTTCCATCATTCAATACTGTGCATATGAAAAATGGTGCATTTATCTCAGTCATCAATGCTTCTTGGCCTTTTGGCTAAGATCAAAGGCTAGTATCTGACCTTCAGCAGATAAACTACATTTCATCTCTCAGTTGTGTCTCTGTCTGCGAAGAGAACTCAACTGAAAATATTATTGAAAGGTGCCTGATCTCAGGAAAGAGCTGTCTGTGGCAGTATCACCATCATTGCACTTAATACCAATGCTAGCATAATTGACAGTTGCAGGGGCTGGGCTATTTTGGGGCCTGGCCTGTGTGTATGCGCTTGGACTCCTTACATTAAACTGACTTTGTGTCACATCATGCTAGTGTGATAACAACAAGTGAATACAATCGCTTTTTGGCCTAAGGTCAAAGTGTAGTATCTGTTCTTATCAGCTTAATGTAATTCTCTCTCCACTTCTATCTTTCCTTCTTTGTTTCATTTTCTCACTGAAACCAAGTAGTGTCTTTCTCCACTTTCCACATGATCAAATCAGAATACACCATTATTTATGAGCTACAAGGGGCAATCAAAAAGTTCTATGCCTCACCCAGTAGGATTTGGAGAAACAAGACAGTTTTTCAATATTTATCAATATAGTCATCCTTGACATCAATGCACTTGATCCAATAATGCTTAAGCATTGCAGTCTCATTACGGAAGATGATGTTATCCTGATCCTCCAAAAACTTCTTCACAGCATATATGATCTCATCATTGTTTCCAAGATGGCAACCAGGTAGGTGGAATTTGAGTTTAGGAAACAGGAAGAAGTCAGATGGAGCTAAGTCTGGTGAGTAAGGGGGGGGGTGAGGTAGCAATTCAAAGCCACAGTTCTCCTTCAGCTACTGTGACCTGAGCTGTGTAATGTGTGTGTTATTCTTGAGCAAGAACACATGCCTTTCAGCTTCTGTTTGTATTTCAACTTGATTGCTTCCTTCAGTTACCTTAATTTTGGTGCATAGTACTGTCCATTAATAGTTTTTCCTTTTTCAAGTCAGTCTATCATGATTACACCTTCAAAATTCCAAAAAACAAGCTATCATCTTGCCAACAGATGCTGCCTGCTTGAACTTCTTTGGAGGAGTGAAGAACCAAAGTATTTCCACTGTTTGCTTTGAATCTTTGATTTATGTTTGAAGTGGTTAATCCAGGTTTCATCTTAAGTTACTAATCTATGGGGGAAATTCTCAAGGTGAGCCTGGAATCAAGTCAGAAGTGTCCTGGAAATGTCGACTCTTTTCAGCTTCTGCTTTGGTGTCAGCATTCTTGGCACCCATCTTGCAGACAGCTTGCTTATTTCTAAGATCTGAGCTAAAACAGTATTGATGGAACCAGAACTAATGCCTATGGACTTAGCTATCTAATGGATGGTAAGATGTCTGTCATCCAAAACTATATAGTGTATGGCATCAAATTGTTCATCAGTGGTAGAGGATTTTGGATGACCTCACTGAGGGTCATTTTCTGTGCTGTCTCTGCTTGACTTGAATTCTGCCTCCCACTTTTTCAAAGTTGCATAGGAAGGGGGATCCTCAGTAAGTGTCCGTACCATGGATTTCCTTGGGGGTCATACCTTTCTTTTGTGAATACTTTATAACTGCTTGAGTCTCTGTTTTGTCAATTTTTTAGATTTGTTGCACACCTCTCACCTTTGTATGGGCCTCACCTGCACAGAAATCAAAAGAGAAATCTGAATTAGTTTTTCAAGTTTTACAGGAACCAAGGAGGAGGCTCATATTTAACATCAGGAAGAGGCAGCTGATGTTTCTGGGACACATAATGAGAAAGGAGGGCCTGGAGAATCTGATACTCACAGCTTGAATAGAGGGAAAGAGAGACAGAGGAAAACAATGCATGACATACCTGGCGGACTTAAGCAAGTGGATGTCAGAATGTGGTCTGGGGGAGGAAGCAGAGGGAAGGAACTTGTTGAGAGTTGCAAGGGATAGAGGGAGGTGGAGAGCCATGATTTTGGTAGTTTAAAAGTGGTAGTGTGTTGCCACAACAAAAATGTTCAGCTATGGATCTTCTTTCTGGGTGAGGCTTAGAACTTTTTAAATGATACATGTATTGGCAGGGCATAACGGTGGTGAAAACTAACAAAGAGAGTGGATAAGCACAATAATAATAGAATAATAATGAATAGTGTATTGACTCAGAATGTGGATATAAAAAGAAGCAATGTAATATGGAGAAAAACTAGGAATAAAATAATAGTAATAATGAAGAGATTTTTGTTTTTTTTTAATTGAGTTCACCCCATGCAAAGCTGTACAGCAACAGGGACACAAGGGGTTACTGCATGGGGAAGATTTAGAAACAGAAACATTGTTAAGAAGTGAAAACAAAAGAAGCGAGTAATCAGGAGAACAGTAGATAGTGATTGACATTGCATTTAAATTTTGGGCTGGGAAGCATGGAACCAGAAGGGATTTTCCACAAGCAAGAAGTGCGAGAAAAGAAACTATTAGCATAGATTCATGGTTACATCTAGCCAACTCAATTGTAAATTAAAGAGACCTCGTCACAAGTCTAGTAATCTGCTTAAATTCAAAGAATCTAGACACCATCATGAAGAGCTCATCCAAACAACTGCCATGAAAGTATTTATAGAAAAGGCAAAGGGAGACAACCTTACATTGGTGGGGAAAATGACTGAAGCCAAGACTGATAATATTGCTGATTATTATTCTTCAGATTTTATCAAAGAGCTCTGGATAAATAGCAGTGGCACCGGACCATATGTGACAGCAATATTTAAAGCATGGACGAATGGTAGACTTAGAGTGATGTAATAAAAAGCAATAATGATAACATAGAGTAAAATTTATAATAAAATAATAGTAATAATGAAGTGTGAATTAACTCAGGATATTGTCCTAAAAAAGGAATAATTACAAAATGGAGTAAAACTGATAATAAAAGAATTCTAATATTGACACATACTTAATTTGATTCACATGAAGTATACCTCATATTACCATAACAGAGTTTTATCATTTTAAAAATTTTTAATTCTTACAATTTGGTAGTATTTTAATTATTTAAATTCATTTGTTATAGTAATATGAGACTTGTTCACTTTTAAATGGTATCAAGCATGTTTTGTGTTATGATAACAATGGATTTACTTAAAAAGAAAAAAATTTGCTAAATATTAATAAATAGGTGATTCTGTTATTATGAAAACAAAAGAATCAGAAAATAAATTAAACTGTTTATCCTGCAGATAAAGCTATTAATAAAATCTATCTAATCAGTGGTGTTTTTACAAAAATTTTATCACACTCTATGTCACCGCTCGCCACATTATTACTGTAAGGTACCTCCACTGATTCGCTTAGAAATAGCATACCATGATAAAAAAAATGCTCTAAACTTAATAAAAACACAGTTTTATCAAGATCTTTTATTATTTTTAAGAAGAAAGAACAAAGGATTTTTATTATAAAATTATATTTTTTGATCCTTTCTAGCACATTTTTGGTTAAAATTTTTTCTTGTGTCAGTGTAGGTGGTGGGTAAAGATTGTAGGGAAATTTTAACGTTTTTTTTTTGTGGTGAAAAACGCAATGATTTGGAAATTCTTGCAAAAATCAAATAATTGTCAGATTTTAATGAAACTTTCACTACTTATTCAAAAATTAATGAAATTATTTTTGAAAGTTTTTAGCACAATGTAACTGTACATAGTGTACTAGCTCCCTACTTTCAAATGCTCCAAAAGAAAAAATATGAAAAATTCACTCACTTTTTAAAAGTTAAAACAAAAGCAGTAAAGAAAAAATAAAAATAAACTCAAAACAGCAACAAAATGTCTGTTTATTTACTTAATCTGTGATGATCACAAATTTAGAGTACCACGTCTAGATAAAATTTACTTCACAGTAGTAAGTCTCATAGATTACCTTCCAAAACAATATCCTACAAGCAAACATTGTCAGGGTTTGAACATCAGTCCCCATTCTCCTTCGTGCGCATCTGTAGTCACATAAGCATCACTTTTTTAGTCCAATAAAAAGACGAAACGCCTAAGACAAAAAATTTTCTCCACTTTCTTTGTCATATCCAGTTTTTACTGTGAGGTTTTCAAGTCTTTCTTTATTTATATATCAGATCAGTTCCAGGAAACCGACAGCCCGACAACAGCACATATGATTTGATTCTAGTGGTGAAGGCTTCGTGCAGGACCATCCACACTTTTTAAAGGGCCGAATATAGAGACCTGGTGCACTACGTGCCACAAGGTCCCCAAACGACCCTCCGCAGGTTTTGAATTCAGAGTTGTCCTTCTCCTAGACCAGTTGCCATCCAAGGCTATAGAACCCAGTCTGTCCTGCTATTTACCCATAGCTGGATTGAGGAATCGGAGAGCCGAGTTCGAATTCCAGTCGAATCCATTACAATTACATTCACTTACATGCTAATACCCTTGGGAAGGTATGAATCCTATATATATATATATATATATATATATATATGTATATATATATATACGGTTTATTTTTTTATTGTATATTGATCTTTCATGGAACTGTATTTTTCATTTCTCAAGTACTATAACGCGGAACTTAATCATTGCTATTTCGCACCTTCAATACAAGGGAGACAACCCTAGTAGATAAACATTTGGGAAAATATGTAAACGAACAAATCCATATAGCATATTATATATTTTCAGCACGTACGCATATTATTTTAATTTATATGATATATTATAAAGATGTGTTGACTTCGTACTCTGTCCGACTCACTTTGCTAAATTCTGAAAAAATGATAACTATCAATATTTTTTAAAATACATTTCAATTTTCTGTAAAACTTTGACATATCTATGGTAAGGGAATTAACTAAAGAATATTTTTTCAAAGTTATCTCCCTTGAGAATATTTCACCATCTAAAAATTAATAAGTAAATAAATTATTATATTTAATAATTTTTAGTGTTCCATTAAGTATAGAATTTTGAAAATCAAGTTTTTAATTTAGAAAATAATTTTTGCAGTTTATTTCATTTTAATAGGAACAGAGAAAATACTTATTGTATTGCTGTTAACATTAAAATTAGTAATTTGATAGTGTTTTTTCTTTTTGGCTTTCATACTACTGACGAAAAAAGGCCATCTCTTTTCATATAGATGGCAAAACTGAAGTCGGCCGTATAATATATTAGTCAAAATGTGGGAACTACAAAAATCATACACACAAAAGAAATGCGCTCAAGTGTCCGAAAATCTATTTGAATCTCATAAATAGACAAGATTTTGTAAGCCTCTCGCTGCTCTATCGCTACTTCCATGGAAAATGGTCAGACAAACTACATTTCTTTCTTCCATCAGTTTTAACATTTACAGATAGGACCTCTCATGCTATACAAATTGTGACAAATCCTAACCCTTTCCTTCTCTATTCCACTGATGAGAAGTAAGCTCCACTCGAGTAGCTTCTTCTTGCAAACCACTGCTCTATTGAACCGATTCCCAAGAAGATGTTTTCTTGATCACAACAATCTTAGCCTGTTCAAGTCTAGTGTTAACCATTATTTTCACCACATATCCACATAAACTGTACTCTTACTCTGTAGCCCTCTACCTCAAGTGGCTCCTGGGCCTAGTACAAGGTGAACCTCACTGTAAAAAAAAAAAAAAAAAATTATAAGATTCAAATAGATTTTTGGACAATTTATGATAAATGTCTGATATTTGTGGCCCAGAGAAATAAGTTTCTGAATCACTGGATTAGCAAATTTATCTCATAAAAATCTACAACACTAAACAGACTGGGCCACTTATTAAAAAAAACAAGAAATTTGGCTTTTTTTAAATAATTTTTGCAGATTAACATTACTTAGACCTTCTTCCGTGCGCAATAATTGTCAGAATAGAAAAATATTGATTCTTTAATCGATTCAGAAGGGAGGGTCCTATTCATAATATAAATACAGTGTAAAATCGATATTCTGACATTCTACAGAGTTATCTAGACTTAGTTGTTCTGCATATGAAGACAGACTTCTTTCTTTTTCTTTCTACAAAAAGGTTTCCTTTCTATAGTGAACAAACAGGTATATTTTTAATTAAAGAACAAAAGTTTACATAAATTAATAAAAGTAGATGTCAGTTTTTTTTTTTTTCATTTAATATCAATGATTATTATCCCTCAATAAATGTGCATGTGTAGAAATAAAGTAAAATTTAAAATTCTTTTAAAAACGTTAACACCTGAAAATGATATTAAACTTTACATTTTTTGATTCTTCAAAATTTTACAATTAATAGCAACAGGATGAAGTTGAAAAATTCCAAGTAAATTTTTAAAGAATAAATATTCAGCTTAGATTTTTCTCCTGTCCAATTTGAAAGAAAATAACTTATTTTATTAAATTATGCAAACAGCAACTCTAAAAACAATATTTTTTTGAATTTTATTGAATTATTTTGGGGAAGATTTGTGATAAATTTTCAGTATGTTCCCAATTGAGATTCCATTAATTTTTGCTGAAATAATATTTTCAGGGATTTTTCATTATATAACTGTAAAAAATTCGTGAATATCCCCCAAATTAAAAAGTACACTTAAAATATTGAAAGGGAGTGAAACTGCTCCTCCCTATTATTTTTGCAAAGTTTTCTTATAAAATAACCTATTCAATATATATATATATATATATATATATATATATATATATATAAAATTATTATTATATATATATTATAATATAACATAATAATGAATAAGTGCTGATTTTGGCAAATTTTTAAAACTGGTGCATTTTTGCTTATTTTTGTTTTTTTTTGCTTTCATTTAAAAAACAAATCTATTTTTTTTGGTACCTATATTTTTCTAATTTTCCAATATTTTATTTTTTTTTTTACATCAGAAACAAAATTTTGAATAAATTGTCAAAATTTTTCTTTTTTTGTTCTGCTTTTGTCCAAATACTTTCAGCTGTCTCATTCATTATCAAGAACTGAATTTTTTTCAGTATGGCAGAAGAGATTTTAATGACTAGATGTTCTGTGTATATTGAACAAAGACAACTTGTGCCTGACTGAGCCATATATATATATATATATATATATATATATATATATATATATATATAAGGTGTATTTCAGTAGCAAAATTTATTTCAAACAAGATTTGTTGAAAATAATATTGACAAGTTCTGTTTATCCAATTTTTTATTAACTTTTCATATTTCCAAATTAGTTGTTTTATATAATCAGTAAATTTACCAAAGTTCATATTTATTTATATTTTATTTAATTTTTTTCCCCAAGTACTTTCAAATGTTGCTACATTCATTTTCAAGGATTATGTTTATGTAATTGTTTTGTATTATATAAAACAACTAATTCGGAAATTTGTAAAAGTTAATAAAAAAATTTTTGATAGAACTTGTCAATATTTTTCAATTGTCAGAATCTGATAAGCCAGGTTTTTGTTATGTGAGTGTCAGTATTCCAAACATTTAACAACAACAATGGCAACAGCAGTAACAACAACAACAACATATTTTAAATGAAACATAAAGAAAGGTTATTCTCTGAATGAAAAGTAGATGCAGAATGTAAGTTGAAATAGCATTAATACATTCTTCTTAGAAATATGCAATAGCAACAAAGAGGGAAAAGAAAATGTTCAATTTTCCTTGCAGTGAAGAAAATAAGTTTGTTTTATAAAGTAATTAATAAGTGTTCATAGTGCGGTGTGAGATGTGTGGACAGGCTTACTTTATGACAGTCAGCATGATGTGTCTGTGTGTGCATAGACAAAGCCTTAGTTGACTTGCGGAAGCAAGTTGTTAGAGAAGAAAAAGAGTGGACGCTATATTAGCTGTGTCTTATGCTGTCTTTTGTCTTCTGTTGTGTGCATGTGTTTGTGTATGAGCCTGTAGATCAGATTGGCCTTTGAAATTGTTTTGAATCCTGAGAAGCAATATGCTTATATTTTTATATCCATAACAGTGATACAAAATCTAACTTCATATAGAGGTGCAATCTTTTGTGAATACAAGGTTTTCATTTTCTGTGCTGGCTAACAAAAGCCTTTTTCTCAAATTTATAGGGGAGTGGGGAAGGAAGTTATTATTTTCTAAATGGTCCAAAAATAACATGTGGTAGGTCTACAATAAGAGTATTTGGCCTAATAATTATTGTTCATCAAACAAACCTGGTTTGTTCATGGGATTTTATTAGTTGAAATATATAGGATTTAATTCCAATACAAATATATATATATATATATATATATATATATATATATATATATATTTGCTTAAACCCAGCTATCAGTGGTCATTAAATTTGTAGGTAAAATCACTTTATATTTGTAGAATTTATTATAAAATTATAATATTTATAATACATATTATTATATATGTTGTTTATTATAAAATTATAATTATAGCTCACGTTTTATATTTAGAGTTTCTTGATAAAATCCAAAGAAGAATCTGCAATATTATTGGTCCTGACCTGGCATCTCAGTTTCAGTCCTGTTTCCACCACCACAATGCAGCTTCTGTATGCTGTTTCTATTTTCTTTCATGATGATTGTTCTGATGAACTTTCTGTTATGGTACCTAAACTTTATTAATTTAAGTGCAGTACTCGATTGGCAGCAAGGTTTCATCATTTTACAGTTGAACTGCCTAGATATAACCTTAAGTTCCATGATAAGTTTCTTCTCTTGGATTTCTCACTTGTGGAACTCTCTTCTGGCATTTTGCTTCCCAGTCAAATTTGATCTTCAAAAAAGTAAATGCAATGTCAATCGTTGTTTTCTATCTTCTTAATTCTTATTCTCTTTTTGTCCTCTCTCCTTGATAGTAATTTTTCTCATATTCTCTAACACCCAGTAATCTTTTGCGTCCTAATATCTTTACTGCCTTACTGAAATGATTAAAAAAAAAAAAAGAAAAAGTTAATGGATAAAGGAATTTACTTGATTAAATGCATTTCATATACCTTGAGTTATTCCCCTTGAAAAATCGGTTCATTCTAGGTGAATGTTGACTGTCCCTAACCGAAAAAAAATTAAGTTTGCTTCGAGTTATCTCCCTTAGAGTAGACGACCTAAAGTTGAGAAACATGGAAATGAATACAATTTCAAGTGTAGGTTTATCGGTCGATATGGGAACCTCTTAAATATTTCGAATGAAGTGTTAATAAATATATGAAGCTGATAAGAGGTAAAAAATCAATCACTTCCTCTCCGTTAATTATGCCGTCGAATAAAATTTTTCACTAAAACGTAAAATTCAGTGGTTTTCACTAGTTTTGTAAAAAAAACTAAAGCCAAGGTAAAGTCATGATTTATTTTTTTGAAGACTGATTTTTTTTTTTAAGTGAGACGGATCTTTCAAGTTTAAAAGATTCGCTCAACACTATGTTATTTGACCTTGTGCCAGACTAAGCTAAACATATTTGTTTAAATGTTATTTAAAATGGATACTCATATGTGAGTAGATGCCCTGTTTTTATTTATTTTAAACAGTATGTTTATTTATTTACATATACCGGCCTGAATATTCGAGAAATCATGTTAGAAAAATATGCACCCTTTGGCAGGATTCAAACCTGCATCCCCTAGAAGTAAATATCATAAGATCTGACGTGTCTAAGGCTGCTTGGCCATGTAGGACCTCCTGATCAAATAAACCCTGAATAGTGTTTTTGAACACATATCTATCTGATACTCAAAATTTTGTTTCATATCCTAACAGAAAAGTCAGGCTGGTAGACAAAAATAAATAAATATACTATTTAATAAATAAAAACAGAACATCTAATCAAATATGAGTATCCATTTAAAATAAGGTTTAAAGAAAAAAATTATATATATATATATATATATATCTGTGTGTGTGTGTATGGGCACGTGACCATGTGGTTAGAGTGTTCGCATTCTGACCTTGCGACACGGGTTTGAATCTCACCATGGTTGATTTGTCAGGAAGAAGACTTCCTCATGTTATCAGACTGGAGGGGTCGATCCCAGCATGTAGCACCTTTGGAAAGTGCCTGAAGACCATGCCACGAGTTGACCCAAGCTTTGTGAATGAAATTGGATAGATGGAACCTTTGGATGTTGTCGATAGCTGTGCTAGCAGGGTCACAAGTCATCATGGCCAAAGGCTTGAGCATGCTGGCTTTGTTCAAATTGTTGATCATGCTAGATAACATGCTCTTTCCCAGAAACTGTAACTAAGGTCTGCTCAGCATAGTTGCAGTATAAACCACAGGTAGGCTCTGTGGATGTTGAATAAACACATGCACCTGAGCAAGCATCTGCAATAGGGATTGGCTAGTTGCCCTAGTAGACGGGTATCCTCAAATACGAGTGGCCAGCTATACATATAAGTACAACTATTATCATAATTACCATTGTCATTATTATCACATTTTTTTTTACTATTATACTTTCATTTCCATCAACATTAGGGCTAAATTTACCATTAACACATCAATAACTATTATTACTAATTATAATACCAACTATTAGCACTATCAACATAATCACAATCATCAATAATACACAAGCAGTCAGTGTTGAAAATTCAATACATCATCATCATCATATCCACAAACAGAACACACTTAACCAATGTGCTGATGTAAGCCCCAGACAAATAGGAATATATGTGTATGTCTACATGCATGTATGTATGTGTGTGTGTGAAGAAGTGTAAATTCATTTGACAATACAGACGGCCAATCTGAAAAGAGTCAAGAACACCCCAACCTGCCCCACACATGAGCCATCCTCAGAGTGGTCATACAGACATGAAACAAAGATATCCACCATCAAAGATGTTATTTTGACATAGAAAATTGGTTTGTGACGATGACACATGTGAGCCAAAAGCTTAGGACCAACTTAATAAAAATAACATCCAAATGTTGGACAGTTTTTGTCTTTATTTTCATCAGGAAATAAAGCAAACATTCAAACATTAGAATGGCTCATGATCAGACATGATAGACATTCATTGTTTGTTATATTTAACAATATATGCTTAAATATTTAACAATATATGCTTAAATATTTAACAATATATGCTTAAATATTTAACAATATATGCTTAAATATTTAACAATATATGCTTAAATATTTAACAATATATGCTTAAATAATGATCTTCTGCCCCAATACACTGTATACATATTATAGTTGTTGGTGTCTGTTGGAGTTAAAAAATAATTTAATAGCCCACCAAAACCAGAAAATAATTCATATTTATCTGTATCTTACTCATTTAAACCGTTATTTAACTCCTCTTTTTAAAACTTCTCTCTGTTAAATTTTAATCCCCACCTTCACCTTTAGGCCTTCCTGTTCTTCTTTCTTCTGTTACCCCTCTCTAGAATTTTCATACATTTCCCTCTCACACTTGTTTCCCACTCCCACACATACACTTTCACTAAAATTTTATTTTTTATACCCAGAGTTATATTTTCCGATTTTTTTTTTAATTTGTAGGTCTGATGAATTAGATTGTGATTATGATTTCAATGTAATAAATTATAACCATCAAATATTAGTGTTTGAGCCATTTTTATTATATATATATATATATATATCTTACTTATTATAAAATGCAGATTTTGTGTGTGTGTGTGTGTGTGTGTGTGTGTGTCTGTACGTTTATATATTAGATTGGATTTCCTACATTTTTCAACCGATTTCAACAAAACTTCACAGGACTACGTAAAATTACATTGCAGTGGTTCTGACAGCGCCAAAAATTGGAAAAACATAATTGTTTTTGCAAGAAATCAATTTGAAAACACAATAAAACATGATTCTGTCGCCAGAATGAAAGGGACAACTCATATCGAGTTATACTTATTATAAAACTCAGGTTGTTTGTTTGTGTGTGTGTGTGTGTTCATTTATATATGGGATCGGATTTCCTACATTTTTCAACCGATTTCAACAAAATTTCACTTTTTTTGGCAGGTAGTGTTTCTTATTGTCTTGCACACTTTTTTCTTTATTTTTACATTCAGAATGCTTTAAAAATTCCATTTACAAGACAATTGTTTATAATAAAATTCTATTCAATCAATAGACTCATGATGATTAAAAACAATGTTTTTGTTTGAGTTTGGGTTTGACTAATTCGTAAAAAAAAAAAAAAAAAAAAATAAAACTAATTAAGACATGCATGTCCGTCAACCTTAAACAATAATGTTTGTCAATTTTATTTTTCAGTCTTTATGATGGTTGATACTTGATCTATCTCTTACTGTTACATCCCTGGGCAATGCCGGGCTCTACTGCTAGTATATATATATATATATATATATATATATATATATATATATATAAAAGACAAAAAACTTTTCTTAGTTGGTATGTTTCATCCTCTGATCAAGGCAAATGTAAGGATTTTATTTTGTAACAAGTATTTATATATATATATATATATATAGGAGTAAAATATCATGAGCGTTTCAGGATTTTTAAATATAAGAATCCTCAAACATACATTTTGGGTGAAGTAAAAGTGAAGGTAAATTATGAGGGATGCTTATTGATGTAATTTAATGTCTAATAAATGAAAGTAAGTAAATAGTGATATTGTTGTTGTTGAATTATCTTTTTTATAATGTGATATGTCCTGGAAAAGGATATATTTGTTCGAAATAGCAAAGTGATTGTTGACTACTGTAACCGGATAGGACAATCTAGCAGGTAGCCGTAATGGACTGGTCCTCGTTGTAGTGGTAGGCAATAGGTGAAGACAATAGGCGTAGTCCATGTACCTCCACATCAGTCTGTATTTATGGCTGACACCAGCCAATCATATTACTGTGAGGGGAACCCAGGTGTATGCATATTCATTACATCATAATGCAATTGTAGTGGGATTGGCAAATAGGATTTTACTTATTTGCATATGTTTTCAGAATTTCAGAAGTAATAAAAAGAAATTTACAACCTAAACAAAAATCTTTTTGTAACAGAAAGAACCAAATTTCTGTCCCTTAAACGGAAACAAAATGAATCACAGATTAAGAGAAGCTAGCAGATTCTGTGAATTTGAGAAACAGAGAACTCAAGGTATTGATTAAAGAGGATAAATTGATTCAATTAAAGTTTATTGAAGATATGGCTGATATGTTTCATAAATAAAAAATAGAACTTGTTAAATAAGTTAAAAAATACTGGCATGACAATAAACACAAAAATGAAATGTGAATTTGATTGCAATACAATATCATATTTAGGGTACCAGATTTCAAAAAATGATATTGCTCCAGCAAAGATAATTAAAAAAATTCAGAGGTCTCTATACCTATTAATAAAAAAGAATTAGAATCCTTTTTAGGATTGGTTAATTTTTATAATACCAAAATACAACAACTTAACCATTTGCTGAACTACATAAAAAGTAAAAATGGACTCAAAGACAAAACTTAGCATTTTGAGGATTTAAAAAAGATACTTGCAGAAAAATCCATTGTAAAAATCTTTCATTCCCAAAGAGGAGGTTACATTAACTACAGATGCAAATGAGCAAGCTGTGTCAGGAATTTTATCACAAGTAGGTCATCCAATAAAGTACCTTTCCAGAAGATTGATGGCAGCAGAAATAAATAATTCAAATATTGAAAAAGAGGCATTGGCCATTGTTTGGAGCAAAGATAAAGCTTGACAATTTTTATTAGGTAAGAAGTTCCTGTTAAAGTTGGGGCATAAACCTCTCGGGTTTATTTTTAACCTTAGAAAGGAGCTACCAAAAGTTACTTCTTCCAGAATTCTAAGGTGGGCAATACAATTAATGGCATATGATTTTGACATTGACTATGCAAAAGGAAATACAATACCGCATGTCGATGTGCTGTCAAAGTTACAATTTAATTAGGATCAAAAACTAAAAATGGAAATCCCAGATGAACTTACATTAGGCTGAAACTGATATATTATCTCTACAAAGATTGGCATCAGAAACTCTACATGATCTGATATTAAGCATGATTGCTGAGAGAATAAGAAGAAACAGGAGGAGTAATTGTTCCAAAGCTGAAAGACCTTATAAAGAAATAAGGCATAAATTAATGATAGAAATGCAATAGAAATGTGATATTGTTATATTCTGTGCTAAGGGAATAAATACTTAACACTAGGTGGATAATAGAAGAAAGGTTTATTGTACACAACCAGTACAATATGAAATAAGGTAAAGTTATACACACAGGTTAATCTAGTAGTGAGTGCCACTAATTGGAAGGTTGGAGGGTTTTCATCTTCTCTATCTCACTCTTCCCCAAATCTCTTGTGGACAGTTGACTTTATAGGGACTTAATACTTATAGGGAAATCATTCATGGGAGGGGTGACTGGTTATTCCATTACATTAGATATTATCACCAGAAACAGTAAGAAAAGATATTTTAAAAAGTGTATATGATGATGTGCATTGTGGAATAATGGCTACATAGAGCAGATTAAAATTGGAGGCATGGTGGTGAGGGTATTAGTGCGATATAGAAAGATATGTACATAAATGTTCAAAATGTGAAGAAATAAAGAATTTTTGACAAAGGAGAATACATAGCCTAAAGAAATGGAACTGTGGTGTCATGTTTATATGGATGACACACTCATTAATAGCAAGGGACTATTTCTAATTTTAGTAGACTTCTTTTCTGGATGGTCTGAAGTCATTAAAGGTAGAAAAACAAATACAATAAAGAAAATATTAAGAGTGAAATGAGGTTTCTGAAACATTGGTATAAAACAACACACCAGAATTTTGTGATGTAGATTTATGTAATTGGTTGAGGTGGATTGGCTGTCTCCCTTACAAAACATCACTATATCATCTAAAATCTAATGGGATTGTGGAAAAAATGGTGCAGACAGGAAAAATGGGATTGAAGGCACTGTCCCCAAGTAGAGATGCTATAGAAAGTTACTTACCAAAATTACTGCTTAGTTATAGGATGATTCCACATGCAGACAGATTGCAAAGCCCATCTGCATTAACAGGAAGACAAGATCTCCATTAATAATGCCTTACTCAACAAATGAAGAGACGTGGTATAAAAAGACAAAGTAGCAATTCCAAAGAAAGCTAATTTTATCACGCAAATGGAACATAACATAGCCCTTATATTAAAGAAAGTAAAAGGCCAAATGGCTCATTCTGACTAATTAAGACCCTGAATTGAAGAGGAAGATATTGTGATGGAAGAAGATCTTGACAAAGAAGAAAGGGTGAGTTCTTTAGACCAGGATAATGTAATAGAAGACAAGTCTATAGATGATAGCAGGAGTGATTCAGACATGAAAGAAGATGAAATTAGACCAAGATCTCCATTAAAAAGAACAGGGCATAAACCTCAAGGAGGGGACAAGGAAAGAGGTTGTAGAAGAAGTTCAAGAATAGGATTTTATCTATTTGCATATGTTGGTTATAGGAGAAATAATGTGTAGAGTAAAGAGTCAGATGAGAAGAAGCTAACTACTGATCATATGTCATAGAGCAACACTATACAACAGCAGTCATTATATTGTTTAGTCTGAGAAAGTTATGTATTATATAATTAAAATAGTAAAAGGTTTTAAGTTTAACCGTTTTCTTTTAAGTTAAAATTTTTAGCCATATACGTTAGCTTAAAAAAGGAGATATCTGAAAAAAAATTGAGGGTGTAGATATATATTTTGCTTAGATCTGATGGCAGTTAGTAAGTTACTTTTTCTGTTTTATAAGTGTGGCATTCTTTATATATGTATATTATATATTGTTTTACCTTTATTTATATTATATATATATATATATATATATATATATATATATAAAGGTAAAACAATATATAATTTTTATATATCAATAGTTCTAGAAAAATCTATGACAAAGTGGAAAATCTTTTTGTGTGACACATTTTGTCCTTTAGGACTTCATCAGACTAAAGTAATGTTTACATTGATGTGATTACACATATGCATGAAGGAGAGGGGACACAGATATTTTAAATATAAATTTAATTTTTTTTTCTTAAACATCACTTTAGTTCAATGAATTCCTAAGGAAAGAAACATATTACACAAAAAGATTTTCCAATTTGCTATATATTTATATATATGTAAAATTATAACTTTCACATGAACATAGCAATTTTGTCTTTGGAAATAATGAACACTACATTTTTGTCTTAAAAAGACATCCTGAGGATGACATTGTGTTATTATCAAAAGTACTCAGAATAAAACAATATGTATCAACACAGTAATTTCCTCTCTTCTTTCAATACTGATACCAGAAAGCTCATCTGAGAATATGAACAGATCCTGTTGAAAATAAGCAGACAAAACTTGTCTAAACTATTCAACAAAACTTGCCCAAATATATAATATATATATATATATATATATATATATATATATATATATATATATGGCCACTCATATTCGAGGATACCTGTCTACTAGGGCACCTAGCCAATCCCTATTGCAGATGCTTGCTCAGGGGCATGTGTTTATTCAACACCCACAGAGCTCACCTGTGGTTTATACTGCAACTATGTTGAGCAGACCTTAGTTACAGTTTCTGGGAAAGAACCTGTTATCTAGTATGATCAACAGTTTGAACAGGGCCAGCACGCTCAATCCCTCGGTCACGATGACTTGTGACTTCGTGCTAGCACAGCTATTGACAGCACCCAATGGTTCCATCTACCCAATTTCACTCACAAGGCTTAAGGTCAACCTGTGGAGTGGTTTTCAGGCATTTTCAAAAGGCATCACACACTGGGACCAACCAACCCCCACTCCAGACCGATAACATCAAGAAGTCTCCTTCCTGACAAATCAACCATGGTGAGATTTGAACCTGGGTCTCATGGTCAGAATATGAATGTTCTAACCACTGGGCCATGATGACCGTATGTATGTATGTATGTATGTATGTATGTATGTATGTATGTATGTATGTATGTATGTGTGTGTGTGTGTGTGTGTGTGTGTGTGTGTGTGTTGATGTAAGGAAATAGGAAAGAACAGTTAGATTGATGATCCAAAGTTCTTTAGTATTTTTGTTTTTATTTTTAAAAAACAGTGCTCGATACAGAAATAGAAAAAAACTTTTTAAAAATCCCACAATACCATATCTAAATAATTAAACAATACCATATAAAATCTATTAGCAAATTCAATTAAAACTATAGGTTTAAAAATACACCCCACTCATAATCTTAGCACCCCTTTAAGAAATCATCAACAAAAAAACAAATAAACACCAAAAAGACTGTAACTAGAACATCAATTAGTGTGAGTTTTAGTAGATAGTAATAAAAACAGAGCCTGATAGAAATGGCCATTGTAACCAGACAAAAATACCCCAACCCAACCATACACGACTTCAAAAACTTGATATATAATAAACATTCCTACTTTCATCAAAGCAAAGACCCCTTGATAATGAAAAACAAACCCCAGATTACCCCTCCATTTCCAAACTCTAAATGAGTAAAACATTTCTTCAGTTAGTTATTCCAAACATTGCTTGAGAATGAAACAGTCAAGGTTTAATATTGAAATTAAACTCTAACGCTTGTAGACCAGTTTCAAAACAGTAATTTCTGTGTTGTGATGGAATCATATTTTTTAAAAATAATTATTATTATATATATATATATATATATATATATATATATAGATGTTTGGAAGCTGTCAATGGTTGTGCTTGCATAAATTCACAAGTTGTTGTGACTGAGAGTTTGGGCTGTTGTTTATTCCCAGTAACTATAATTAAGATCTGTTTTCAAAATAGTTACAATATAAACCACTTGTTAGCTCTGTAAGTTTTGAACAAACACAAATGTACATGAGCTGGTATCTAAAACAGGAATTGGTTGTTGTATGAACAGAAAGAGCAAGAGACACTGTTTTTGAGGATATGTGGGAAAGATAACGGTTAACTCTAGAAATGAACAGCTTAAGATTATAGTGGTTGGGAAAGCATTCTCTAGGGAGTCAGTTCTACAAAGTAGCAGTTTGTGGGAAGTAAGTTGCTTGAATAGAGCTTTCTTCTTATGAAGGAAATGTGGGTAGTTCACCTCAATTTACATGGCATATTAGGTGTAAGTTAGAATTGGTGGAACAAAGGAATGTCGTTCATCTAAATGCTTTCAATGTTTCATCTATGAGTAAGGGTTTTTAATGTGGAAAATAATTCATCACCCACAAGGCTGCATAAATGTTTTTGAACTCTCTTAAAACTAAAAAGTGAAGAATAGACAACTCCTGTGCATATATGGCAACAGTATTCCATTTTTGACTCTTGCAGGAGGAGTCAGGTACTTACTGGTGCAGTACAGAGAATTGACTATTTTTCCAGTATTCTTAGTGATGAATCATATATACTTGAGGCCTTGGGTGTCCAAAGCCTGTTTACCATTGCTGGTGACCCATGATAATTGACTGTCCTGATGGTATGTTGCCTTGACATGATAGGACGGCTTGCATGCTTCAATGACCCCCCAGAGCTATGTGGGTGGGAGCTTTGGCTCTCAGCAGGTCCAAACAAGCTCAACAGGTCTGTGGGGTAGGAGCCAGATGAAAGACACACACTGATCCTCCAGGTTAGGGGTTGTGCAGTAGGCTAACAACCTAATCGCTTAAAAACTGGTTTGTTACAGAAACCACAAAAAGCGACTCTATGTTCCCCAAGGAATCACGAGGCATAATATATATATATATATATATATATATATATATATATATATGATAATTGAGGATGGGATCCTGGTAGTTGAGCAATCCATGACTTAGCTGAACAGTCATATGAACTGTAACACTTCAATTTGGTCCCTACTTGGGCTAGACAGGTGGTCAGAGAAGTACCCCCCAATGGCATTCACCTGAGGTGGGTTGAACTGGCTCCAATATTAGAGTTTCATGAGAATTTGGAATTCACAAGCGGCCCCCAACCCGCATGTATAGCACATGAGATTTGATCATAGTGGTGAAAGTTTCGTGCAGGACCATCCACACTTTTTGAAGGGCCGATTACAGAGACCAGGTGCACTACATGCCACAAGGTCCCCAAATGACCCTCCACAGGTTTTGAATTTAGAGTTGTCCTTCTTCTAGACCAGTTGTCATCCAAGGCTATAGAACCCAGTCTGTTCTGCTATTTACCCATAGCTGGAGGGAAAAGAAGAGGATTCATATCTTTCCCAAGGTTATTAGCACGTAAGTGAATGTAATGGATTTGACTGGAATTCGAACTTGGCTCTCCAATTCCTCAATCCAAGCCGCTATCCATTACTCCACTGAAGTCTGATCTGATTAGTTGGTTAGTCCTGACAAGCCCTAATATTTGTGTATACACTGGAACGAAAATACATATACCACTCTGAGAGACCCTTTTCTGCTTTCCATCAGCACGGCCGATGCTCACTTCCAGGAGGGTGACTTGTTGCACGTTCTTGGGCTAATGTTTTTAGCTGACACAAAGTAGAAAGATTATATTGAATCTCTTGCTAGGTCAGCTGCTAAGAAAGTTAATTCCCTGTGTTGTGTCAGACAATTTTTCTCTCCTGAATTAATCCTGCATACCTATAAGTATACCATTTGTTCATGCTTTTAATATTTGCTGTAACATATAATCCTGAGCTCCTGCTATATATCTAGAGATCCTTGATAAAATCCAAAGAAGAATCTGTAGTATGCACTCAACTGCCTCATGGGTAATAGATGTAGCTATTTATAGTCTTTCTGGTTTCCTATGTAGATGAGTTACCTTATCTCCTTGTAGTAAAAAGGTTTTATCCCCTTATTTTCTTTGGTATTTTTTCTGGGAGCTTTTGTCTCCTCACTATCTTCGTCTTTCTCCATAAGACATTGTCTAGATATGGAAGATCTCAACCTTCTTCTATTTTCATATGACTGTTCCTCCAATGTTTGTCCTTATTCACCTTCAGAGTCTTTATTACTTTCAAGTTTACTGTCTAGTTTATTTTGCCTTCACATGACACTTTTGCCTTCATTACTTTTAAGCTAACTATACATTTCTTCATTGCTATCATGTTGCAATCTAACTTGGTCTCCATGTGTTAATATTCCATTTCCATTATTTTTATTATCATAGTGTCCTGTCCACTTTGCATTATAGATCTTGCCTCTTGTAGATTAGATTCACTATTCTGTTGGTAGCATAGGACATGGTCAATGAGGCTCTAATTTATCTGCCCTTGAGGGTGGATGGACTTTTCGATCTTCCAGCATGTGGTATTGTCCTATAACTTAGCAACAATCTTGGAAGCAATGTTTCTAGGGGCTTTACGGTCTTGCTTGGGGTGAACTTGCTTAAAAAAGTACACATACTAAAAAGTACACAAACTAACAAATAACCAACTTAGAAATATAAGTATTAGAAGTTGGGAGTAAAATCAAATCAGTCAGTGAACAAAAGAAGAAACATGAACTTCTGACGGTCCATACATCTGGGGAGGGTGAACCAAAGAACCTACAATTGAATGCAACTAATCAGATGGCTGGGTGAAAAGATTCCCCTCCTCCAGACCTTTTTCATGTAAGTGGGAAGCAAGGACGACAAAAAACATCCCTATAGTACAAATAAAACCCCCCAAAGCATCCCTTATTGAGTCCAGTTTTGAGAGTGAACATGAACTGAATGAAACTTTCACCAATTCATAATATTAGAATCACTTGAAGAAGCACCAATAAAAAAATTACCATCCTTTCTTGTCAAAAAGACAATATTGTAAAAAATATTAAACAGACATTAAAAAAAAGAAACAGCAAGTGAAACAATAATAGCACAGGCATCTAAAAGAGCTGATGTAAAAAAAACTCCTGAAATGGAAAAAGCATTTGATGAACTCAAAATCATCACCTAATTCTAGAAATCTTTAAATACAACTAGAGAAGTGATTAGAAGCCTCAATCTCGCTCAGTAGAGGAAATAAATATAAATCTAAAAAACAAAATTTAATCAGCATAAAAAGAATAGCTATTAAAAAAAGATGGACAGAACACAAACACCTCCATTATTACTTCCAATATCACAAAAAAACACTCCAAAATAATAATAGGATATACTATTGACAAGGTAGACACATAAGATGACTCAACCATTCAGATGACTCAACTGCCAAAGATTTGAGCACCGTAAAGATAGATGTACTATGGCCTCAGTGTACAAAAGATGTGGAAATACTGACCATGAAGAAATCAAATGGCAAAATTGAATCCAATGTATCAACTCTTCAGTCTGAATAACCAATCCTCTACATCTCCCCAGTTTGAATAACCGATCCCCTACATCTCCAGGGTTTGAATAACCAATCCCCTATGCCTCCCCAGTTTGAATAACTGATCCTCTACATCTCCCCAGTTTGAATAACCAATCCCCTATGCCTTCCCAGTTTGAATAACTGATCCTCTACATCTCCCCAGTTTGAATAACCAATCCCCTATGTCTCCCCAGTTTGAATAACCAATCCCCTATGTCTCCCCAGTTTGAATAACCATTCCCTTTAGAATAACTAATCTCTCTCCAATTCAAATAAGTGATCCTCTGCATCTCATAGATTGACACCAGTACAATTCAACTGTTTTGTATATTGTATAATAATTTTTTTGGAAAACTATAGATAACCAGGAAAAACACAATGATGCCTTATAGCTACAACAACTGTATTTTGTGTTTCCATGGTGATGTTAAACAGCTATCATAATGCCATTCAATGGTTTGGCATTTGAAATTGTGAACTGCTGCAATATTCAAACTTTGAATTTTTTGTATCTCTGAAATTCATAACTTGACCCTTTGTACATTGAGGTTCATTTAAACATGAATTTCAAATTATTTTTTAGAATTTATTATTAAATATTTTTTTTTATTATGAGAGCGTTTCAGCAACTTTCAGTTTTCAATTTTGATGGAAGAAATCTTGATAAAGTGAAACACAAGATAAAGTTCCCCATTCCACACCGACTTTGATGATTGATTGCAGAGCTTATGTTTGTTCCTTGGAAAATTAAGTATGAATTTCAATTATTTATATTAATTACATTTGGATTAATGGCCTCATCTTTGTTGTGATTACCACAATATTTCAACTGTGGTGTCCTCTGACCTTCTTCAGGTGTTTGTTATTTTGGGCAATCTTCAGGGAATTTTGAACATAAATAGTTGAGTCAAAATGTGACACACATAGCCTGAAAATTGCGTTTAGTTGACCAATATTGGCTGGGTCAACATGGAGAGTGGGGATATAATATTGAAAACCCCGAAGCCCTTATTGAACCTCAGCAAAAAAATGATGAATTTTGCCAAATCATCAAACAGATGCATTTCACTGAATATGTGTGTGTGTTTGTGTGTGTGTGTGTGTGTGTGTGTGTGTGTGTGTGTGTGTGTGTGTGTATATAAACAATAAAATAAAATAATAATGCTACCTATTGATATACATAAAATTATATAATTGAACATATATCAAGCACAGAATTAATACCAATAAAGTGCTCAATATTTGACTAAAGCAATAAGTTTTGAATCAGAAATAATAAAGCTTATCAGAATCAACTCTAAGTTTCATAATTTTTCACTTGTTTATATTTTAGATAAGAATAATTTTCAATGAAATTCCTGATGAATGAGAAATTATAAAATACAGTGTTGATCTTGATAAATATTGAACTTTATTATTTCTGTTGGGTTTTGATCCCAGCTTGAGGCAATCGGATGTCTAACTACACTGATGAGCCATAAAACAGCAAAACAGTCTATCGTTGGATAACAATATATACATGCTCCTGAAAAAAATTATTTCAGTTGAGCTCTCAGGGAGAAAAGTGAATTTGTAAACAGGGACTATTACTGCTGCTGATGCAAGACTCTTCATCAAGACAGATCAAATTCTCCAGTCACTGGCGTGTTTACCTAAAAATAAATACGTCTAAATTCACCTTCATCTCTGTCATGCACCAATGGCTTAGGGGTAGAGTCTCCAAATGAAACCAAATAAGTCAGGTTTCAATCCTGGTTTGAGGCAATTGGATGTCTAGCCACACCAATGAGCTGTGAAACAGTGAGACAGTCTGTCTGTGGATGACAATATATATATATATATATATATATATATATATATATATATAATTGCATTCAGAATATAGAATAATTTGAAATGCAACCATTAACGCCCACCAAATTAAGCATTAGAATAATACAACAGACTACCCACAATGCATCACTGACCTATATATATAAATAGTTCAGCAAAACACAATACCTGACGATTGTGCTTAGCATGAAATATACTGTCCCCTCTGGATGCTGACCTCAATGTCCACTTTATATTTAGATACGCTCTATTCTTGATATTGAACTCTTTAACCTATAAATATAGCATACCTCAAAACTATATATATATATATATATATATATATATATATATATATATATATATATATATATACTCAGGTCATGATAACATATGCATTATGTTTTATTGATGGCCTGAAGATTGTGTTCAAGCATAAAACAGACTGTCACCACTTTATATTAACCTCAGTGTCCACTTTTATATGTATATAGGCTCTATCCATGATATTGAGAAATTTTACCCATAAATGTAGCATACCTTAAAACTACATTTTTTTTTTATATATATATATATATATATATATATATATATATATATATATATATATATATAAAACAAAACAAAAATTGGTAAAACTTACAAATGCAACTTCACCAACACAAAGCTTGCCAACTGAAAAACAAAACTTGAAATGCCAAAAGAAAGAACAGAAACAGATAAAAAAAATAATGAAAATGAAAGGCAACATAAATGAAAAAGAAAAAAACAACCCAGCAAAAACAGATATCTACGCATGGAATAATCGAAAGTGCTCAATTCCTATAGCAAAGAGACAGTAACGCTAACCAACAACACAATGCAACATGACACTGACATTGCATACACTCAGATCTTAGGCAGAAGTTGTGATCTATTTGTGAATAATCACTTCATTTTAGACAGGTATATGCTGAGAATACCATGGACCGAACATGTAAGCAACGACAAAATTCTAGAGACAATGGAAACAAAAAGGACACAGATACTTAACATCAGGAAGAGACAGTTGAGGTTTCTAGGGTACATAATGAGGAAAGAGGACTTGGAAAACTACCTATCACAGGGATTGAATGCTGAAATTTTATGATAACAATATCAAAGATGAGGAAAATAGTCTGAATGTAAATAGTATAAATAATGATAGCCCCTCATGCCACAAATTCAGACAGAAATCATTGAACCATGTCATATATTGTCAGTCCTCCAGGGGTAAATTAATGATATTGCAAGCCCAGGGGTGTCTGGTGTTAAGTTGTTAACAGGAGCACTATGGTGGGTTTTCAGCTCCTAAATACTGTGAAAGGTAAAAAATGTTGATCTGACCTCCTGGATTGGATGTGGATAGGATTTGAGCCAATCTCACTTGTCTGTTATTGCAGAAAATTCTAGCAAGACTCCTTTGATCACAGTCATTAAGAATCCATTTTTGCTGTTGGTCTATCCACAGTGGATGTTAATGCCTTCCATCAGTTATTCCCAGTACACATGTGACACCATAGATCAAGGGATGTTAAATCTCATCGCAATTTCAGAAATGGAATGTCCCATCTGTTTGTTAACTACTATTATGCTCTGCTTGGATTCTGATGTAATTACGCTTTGCTGTAAGTAGTCTAACTGGTGTTCACACTAGCTCACTAAAGGCCAGCACACGACCGATATATGTCTGGGCATTTCCATCACATTAAGGTTTGGTTGGTTTGGTTTGTTTTGTTTTACGGTATATCAACCTCAATTTATTATTTAATGTCGACAAAATTTTTATTTCTGGTAATATTTTGTTTTGTCAAAAATCTATTTCTGGTAATATTTTTCCTTCAAAAATGTATTGCTGGTAAAAATTGTTTTTTTTTTCAAAAATGTGTTGCTGGTAATAATTTTTTTCAAAAACTATTTTATTTTATTTTATTTTTTTTTCAAAAATTTATTGCTGGAAATAATTTTTTACAAAGTATTTCTGGTATTAAAAATATTTTTACACTTTCATAGTGTTTTTACCCCAGTTTGGGGGTTGACTATTTGCCCATAGTTGTGACCCTAACAAGTGCTACCACCCCGGGTCACAGTGGACATGGGAACACCAGCAATTAAGAGGTGGTTCCACACTCCTCAAAACCTCCTGATCAGGGGCCTTGTCGTCTTACCCAGGATGCGGAAGTAGTTTATCGTCATACCCAGGATAGGCCATCACATTAAGGCTGTGTTTCTCAACCAGTGCACCAGGTACACTAATGCACCCTGAAAGGTAGTCAAGCATATTCCTAGTTAATGGAAAAGTAATTTATGAATTATTTTTATATTTAAAAAATCTTTCAGTATCTGTCTATATTTTTGAGATGAGGTATTATGTACACTATTTACATTATTTGGACTATTGTCCTCATCTTTGTCGCCATATTTGTTACAATGTTTCGGCCGTTGTATGCTCCAGCCTTCTTCAGGTGGTTGGAATGTCAAACTGAACCTTTTATTTCACTCACTGGGGTAGACTGTTCTAGTTCCACGTGCCATGTTTAATGGATGTCAGTTATCAGTTATCTCCTGTTAATTCCCCTCTCCAAGTTCTCCACTGCCTTAACGTGGAACTAGAACAGTCTACCCCAGTGAGTGAAATAAAGGGTTCAATTCAATATTCCAACCACCTAAAGAAGGCTGGAGTGTACAATGGCTGAAACGTTGTAATAAATATGGCGACAAAGATGAGGACAGTAGTCCAAATAATGTAAATAGTGTTAAAAATCTTTATTTTTAAAATGCTACAGACATAAAGCATATGGTTTCCATGCATATGACTAAGTCAAATCTTTGTCATTTGATATTTTAAATGGGATGCTAAATTCCTTAATTTTTAAGAAGAAGTGGGTAATCCTTTCCCTTTTTCAACAGATTTAAATTTTAAAATTGGTCATTATTGACCTCTCAAAAAAAAAAAAAAAGAGAAAAAACAAAAACAGGTTTTTTTTTATGAATCTCTTTAAATGAAATCTGTACTGCTAATCATCTTTGGGAATGCTAAACCAAAATTTCATATTTTCAAATTTTATAAGTAAATTTCCTTATTAAAGTTTAAAGTGTGCCTCAGAGATTTACTTATTCAACAAGTGCTCCATGAAGTAAAAATGGTTGAGAAACACTGCGTTAAATTATAGTAGTGTCATTTCCCATTATTTCTACATACTACAATCTCATAGCATTTGAGAGATTAATGTACAGGGATAAGGAGAGAATGAGAAGATACAGATGAAGTTTGAAAGAAGAGCAGAGGCATACGATAATGGATAATAAGGGTTGTAATGGAAGGGATAAGGGGAAGAATAAGAAGATACAGATGAAGAATAAGAGATTACAGAAGTATGGGATAAGGGATAATTTTAGTTAACAGCACCCAAGAAATTTCCACAGTCAGAATAATTAATTTGCTTTTGGGACTTCAGAAAGTATTATGAGCGATGGTGATGATAACAGTGACCTGAACAAGGATGAGGATTCTCAATTGAATAATTCATGGAATAATGAAAATACTTCAGTTAAGAACTTGAGACAGTATTCTAAATCATATAGAATTTTATCTATCTATCTCAGTCTCTTCTTCTGAGATAGATCAATAGATATCAATCTATCTCAGTTTATTCCTATCTCTCTCAGTCTCTTCATATTTATCTAAGTATTTTTTGTGATGTCAACAAACACTCTTTTGACACTTTTGTGGTGCCAATGAATACTTGTTGTCACTTTTGTAATGCTTGTTGTAGTAGAGTCTTTGTAATTGCATATACAACAATAGTCACGCCATTAAACAATACTGGTGTCAGATGCCTTCGAATATCAATTGCATTAATAGTATTTGCTCGAATAATCCATATAGAGAAATAGTATTGTGAATAGAGTAAAGAATAGCGGTCTGTATAGTATAGAGGATAGAATAGAAATAGTGATCAATTAGACATCATGCTACTTTCTATATATGTGTTTCCTCTATGGTCATGTGGTCTACTTAATTCAATAATGGGATTGCCTGTATTTGCTCACTGGCGTTCTATGTTCAAACTCAAGTGTCAGCAGTAACACTTTATTCCTATATAACAGTATTCATTATCTATCTCAGTCTTTTCATATTTATCTGTCTTAGCATTCATTATCTATCTCACTCTGTCCATATCTGTCTCTGTATTCATTATCTATCAATCTGTTCATATCTGTCTCTATTCATTATCTGTCTCAATCTCTTAATATCTATCTATCAATATATCTCAGTTTATTCATATCTATCTCAGTCTGTTCATATTTATCTAAGTATTCATTATCTATCTATCTCAGTCTGTTCATATCTATCTGTCTCAGTAATCATTATCTATGTATGTCTATTCACATCTGTTCACCTCAATCTAGCTGTGTTCATATCTATTTCTTTACTTATTCTGATCTCTTTATGAAGATTTTTTTCCTCTTTATATGGAAATAAAAATACAAATGATAAAACTAAAAACCAGAAAGACATGACTGTTTTTTTGTCCAAATATTCATGATCAGTTGTCTTGATCTTTTATTTGAAAGAGTTTCAATTTTCATGTCTTTTTTTAGACCAAGTGGAATTGAAGCTCTATCCAGAATTCCTCTCATGGCAATAAATCTGGGAAGAATTTTCTAAGGAATCTCAGATTATTTTTCAGGTCCAATTTTGCATAGTTCCTATCCACTCTCCTTTTCTTGTTACCTACCTTGGTATTTGTTCAAACTTTATTTTATTTTATTTCAGGTATATATTTCTTTACATAAGTTTATATTCAGGTATATACAGGGCGTCCATAAAGTTCGTGTGCACTTTAAAAAATTTATAACTTTATTTGTATTTGCGATAGAAATAATTTGTAAAAAGGATTAGAAAGAAGTAAATCTATATTTTTTAGAGTTTCATTGAAATTTTATTTAAGTTTCCACATGTCCTCCATCATTAGCAATACAAAGTGTAATATGATTTTGTAGTTCACGGAAAACATTTGCCAACTGATTTACAGTAATGCCTGAAATCACATTAGTTATTTTAGCTATACTTAAAACTAGGTACATTAAACTTTATAACATTTTTTACAGATTATTTCTATCGCAAATACAAATAAGGTTATAAATTTTTTAAAGTGCACATGAACATTATGGACACCCTGTATTTCTTTACATGAGTTTATATAAATGATACTATTTTTTTTGTTTGAATTTTGTTTGACAAGGTGTTTTTAGTCATTTCTTCAGACTAATTGCAAACTTCTGCAATTTTATGGAGAATTATTGGTTTTCTGAAAGTCGCACAATCAGTCATTTATGTGCCATGCGTGATACACACTTAGGCGATCATGTATCTTTCGATACATGACTGATGAGGTAGATTTTTTTTCCCGCGGTAGATCAGTTGCCATCCAGGGCTATAGAACCCGGCCTGTCCTGCTATTTACCCATAGCTAGGGGCAGAAGAAGAGGTTTCATACCTTTCCCACGAGTATTAGCACATAAGTGAATGTAATGGATTCGACTGGAATTTGAACTCAGCTCTCTGATTCCTCAATCTGAGCCGCTATCCATTACTCCTCCTGTTGAATTTATTGAGGTTAGTGAATTCCTTTCTTCATTTTTTTAAATTGTAAAACATTAACAAAATAAGAAGCATTTTTGTTTTATAAATCTCACAGGACCAATTTGAATTATCATGAATTAATTAAATATTTAACTTCATTAAAGGTTCACTTATTTAACATTTCTAGTATTATTATATTCATGTTAGCAACAGTGCTAAAGATTATGTTTCAAAAAAAAAAAAAGAGAGAAAACAATGTTTAGCCAGAGTATTTCTGGAAGTTAATATTTCTAAGACAAGGCAGTTTTTCTAATTATAGTGCTCTATATAAAGAGATAGCCATAAAATTAAATGTTCACTTATCTTGCTTCTACTCTGACTTTTGTGGAGATCACATCCACTTTTCAAGAGATATAATTGTAAAATTCAAATTTTAAAATCAAGTCTCCTGAAGAGTGGATGCAATTTCCATGAAACTCAGAGTTAAGACATGATAAGTGAACATTTAATTTTATTTATTACTAATAACATTTAACATATATTTATTATGATATTTATAATATACTTAATATAATTATGCTATTAATTATATTATTTTATTACATTCTCATTTAATATCAATTTATTATAGTATTTATATTATATTTAATATTTAAAAAAAAAAATTCACCCCAAGCAAGGATATAAAGCCACTAACATGTAAGGGGGTTACCAAGTGTGAGAGAATATGAGAAAAAACATTAAGGAGAGAATAATAAAAGAACAGGAATTAAGAAAAAAGAATATAATCATTAACATTACATTTAAATTTTTGAATATATATATATATATATATATATATGATAACTGTTTCACTGTACCTTTTCTGTAAATATTTTGGCCATTTTGAACCTTCATGCTCACAAAAAATGGAGTGTCAAAAGTACAGTTTTTCCCTTAACACTACTATTATTTTAACTACCTTCACTCCTCAGCAATGTTTCTGGTTTTAAAAAGTGATGATTAGAATTGTAATAAAACCTAAACATATGAAAGTGAATTTATACATTTTTTGTTCTTGAGAATTAACAACAAAAATAATAAACACTATTTATTTATTAGATTGTTTATTTACAAGAATAATTTTATATTTACAACATTCTAAACACTAATACACTTGTATAAAAACTAATACAATGCAATATTTATAATTTACCAATTTATAAAGAAATAAATATGAAAAAAATTTTTATTCATAAATTTATAAACATTTACTAAATTATTAAAATATATCAACCAACTATCAGGAAATCCTTATTATTTACCATTTTATAAAGTTTGAATCAATTGGCAATTAGCTGATGTTTTGTCAACCGTTTTAATAAACAATATTATAAATAAATAGTGTAAATAAACAAGCTAATAAAATAATGGTGTTTATTAATTTTGTTATAAATCCTCAAGAACAAAGAAAATGTATAAATTCACTTTCATTATGTTAGGTTTTATTATAATTCTAATTATTGCTTTTAATAATAATAAACATCGCTGAGGAGTGATGGTAGTTAAAATAATAGTGATGTTAAGGGAAAAACTGTCCTTTTGACACACCATTTTTTGTCACGCATGAAGGTTAAAGATTGCTAATATTTTCATGGTAATAGCTCTAACGAGCTTTCCTTTTTGGTACCTCAACTATATGAATTTTAGTGTGGTACTAGATTGGCAGCTCGGTCACATCATTTTACTGTTGAAATTACTAACTGTGATAATAAGTTCTATTCTAATAGTTTCTTTACTCACACTTCTCGCCTGTGGAACCCTCTAACATTTTTTTTTTGTCAACTACAATCTTCAGAAATTTCAATGCAATGTCAGTCGTCATTTGTTTCCTTGAATCCTGTTCATTTATTATCCCTTCTTTTCATTAATGTTTTCACAGCTTCTTTCACTGTCAGTAACCCTTTACACTTTAGTGGCTTCATCACCTTATTTGGGGGTGAAATGATTAAAAAATTATTATGTATTTATTATGATATTTATATTATAATATTTAATATTATAATATTATGTTATTTCTATTTAATATCTATTAGGATATTATGATATTTAATATAATTAGAATATAATAATTATCATTACATTATATTATCTATATATTATGATATGATATTTAATAACACTTAATATTAATGATAATATTTATTATTCAGATATATTATTTTTATTATGTTATTTACATAAAATTAAATATAATTATATATATAAAACAGAGGATGTCTGTCTGTGTGTGTGATACCTTTTCACTCGAGATCCATCCAACAGATTTTGACCAAACTTGGTATATACATTGTACAATGTAAGAGATAGGTTCTTAACATAAAAAATCGATAATTCTTTCAAAAATCAATAATCGATAAAGTCGATCAAAAATTGATAAATTCAACTTTTTCCTTTGATTTCATTCAAACTCAGTATGTAGGTTACTTACATCATGACAAGCTCAACGATACCTCATTTTTATTTCTATGCCACTGCATTTAGCAAAAAATGTGTGAAAAATGAAAAATCAATTTCAACACAAATCAATTTCAACACAAATTTTAAACTAAAAACTCCCTCAATTTTCAAATCTAGTACAAACTTCACTCAATTGTATCCAACAATAAGTTGATTGTTTAACAGTCATTTAACTGGATAATTGAGTCCACCCATATAGAGAAAACCTGCGTAAATAACGAAAAATGGCGATTTTTACTGGTTTCTTTCTTATTTTTCGTTGATCTTTCAACCAATTTTCATCAAAATTAACAATTGCTTTATAAATGTATCCTCTTTTACATCCCTGGTAACACACTGACAAAATGAATTTCAAAAACTTTAAAATAATTGTGATCTGAAGTGGGTCTTCATGTTACCCGTTTTACCCCTTCATGTCCTCAGCTAACTTCGACTGAATAAATACAGACTACATCTGTTATATCAGTAACTGCATTAATTCAAAATGTTTTTTAATGAAAGTAATTGTAGAAGATAGACTCTGTTACATCTAAACTAAACATAATGCTGTTTTTGCTCCATTCTAATTGAACACTTATTCTGATCGACCAGCTGGGTATGGCTGCCAGTATATAATTACAATATTTATTATTACTATTATGATTTATGATTTTATTAAACATGAACTTATTTAATTTCATTAAATTAATTTTATATTTCATGAGAATTCTAATTAATTAATGAAACAGGAATTAATGCTGAGAATTTATTTTATTATTGAAATATATAAAAAATATTTGTTTTTTAATCTTTTGGGATCTCCTGTATATTTTATGAAGCTTATATACTGCTCTACTTAAGGTATCTTCTAATAATCACAGCTCTTCTGGAAGTTTCCAAGTGCTGATGGTTGTGCTCTCCTCTGCCTTCTGATTTGATTTAAATCATCACAATGGACAGCTGATAGCTTTCTCTTTTTCAGTTTTATTTCAAGAGATAGCTCCCAACACTTAAACCGTTTTCAGCCAGTTTTAGGCAGTAAGGTCAGCCACTCTTCCATTTCCTGAATTCTGCAAGCAGTTTTATTAGTTTCGAGGCCCAGTTTAATATAACAGTACCTCAAAACTGCCAAAATCACACGCTATTTGTATCATTTGAAATAGAAAGTATAAATAAATACTATAAATAATTATATGTGACATAGTCTTTTAGATGTGTACATAAGCTTTGTTGTGTAACAAAAAGAAAAAAAAAACGAAAATACTTTTATGTACTCAAAAAATAATTTTCCTCTCTTATTTGTCTATTTTTATCGTCTAATGGACAAAAATATTCTATAAAAACAAAACTGACTTTGGCACAAGCACCTAGTGAGAATTGAACTCATGCACAGTAGGTTTGGAGACTGGCACTTCTATGATCAATCACTTTATGACCAGTGCTCAATATACCTATGGTGTACGCATGAAAATAGCCATATATCATAAAGCAACACGTTCTGCTACTGTTGGTAGATCGGTAGTAGGAATGGGGTTGGGTTCTGTGCTATACCACTGAGACAGAAAAAAAGCCTTTAAGTTAACAGCATCAGGATTATTATTATTATCATCAGCAGCAGCTGCCGTCATCGACCCTTACCAGCCACAGACAAATCTTGCAAAACAGAAATAATGCGGCTATGGCGGAGGCCTTCTTTGAGTCTTTGATACCCAGCGGACTGGCTACAAATTCCTTGGATTGTTCCTACCTCAACTCAGATTCCAAGTCCGACCTTGGCGACACGTCCTCTCAGGGCACTAACGATGAGCGTTTGGACAAAGATCTGGGAGGTCTCTCAGAGGACAGGTTCCGTGTCGATCGAAGAAAATTGGAACGAATGTTACAAGGTAAGGTCGTTTCTCTTTTCTTTTTAAAGGGTAGGGGGGGACTTCTTCGAGTTTAGGTTTGTTTCTGTTAGAACCCCACCACTCCGTGGCGACGATTCGTTTTTGTGACTCTTTTACTAAGTTTCATTTTTTTTTTTTTTTGTACTTTTTTTTTTTATCCACCACGTTTACCACACACAATTCTTTAAAAAAAATGTAAATGTCGTTAATCCAGCAAGTTAAATTCCATCACACTGGTTTTATTTTTAATGTTGTAAAATTAAAAAGAAAATAAAAATAAATTATCGTGAAAAGAAAATACAAGTTTTACAAGTCTTTTAATTTAAGATTGGGTGGTGTTGACATTTAAAACTCACACTAGGTTAAAAAATAATTATTTAAAAAAAAGAAAGAAAAGCTAACTAACAAAAACCAAACTTTTTCCGGACTTAGTTGGTTGTGTTTAGAAAGCGAAAAAACTTTGAAAAGTTTCGTAACTTGGGAGAAGACTCGCAGAGAATGGAGAACTCTTCTTCCCTCCTTGTTTCTTGAAAGCTTGTTCCAAACTGGTCTTCTAGACTTTCTTCATCTTCCATCGTCACATCATCATCTCGATTCCAGTTTCAAATTTAGTTTGTTTGACAATTTGCAATGAAAATAATAATTGACAGCACCGTGCCAACTTTTTATTTGAACTTTGAAGCAATTCTTTATTAGTTTGTCTTTGAGAAGTGAAAGACTTTTTTGTTTGCTTACTTGTATTAAAAACAAAAAAGAAAAACAACACACGCACACATTGACAAATTTAAAAAAGTTGACATTTCTGAATTTTTCCCTTATAAAAATAACCCATTTCGAAAAATAAAAATATTGTATTTTTAAGAAGTTGTAAGAATTTTAATTTAAATTTTGTTCAGTTCTGTCTTTTACAAGGAAAGTTAACTTTTGGTTTTCTTTGAGAACATCAACAGTTTTTCTGTTTTTAAATGTGCCTTGTATGAGTAAGTGTCCCACATAATAATACAATACATCATTAAATTACTCGAGTATTATTCAAGAAAAATAGACTTGTTAGTTAACAATACAAGAGAATCGTACTTCTGTTTTTATTGGTATTTTTTTTTTTTTTTTTTTTTATACTGAAGAATTTTTTAAATTTAAATAATTTTACACCCTATTTCTGTCCATGTGTCTTGTGTGAGATAAAAAAAAACAATTATACTTTTACACATACTGATTTAACTGCTTATTATTTTATTTAACTGCTTTGAGATTTAAAATAAGTTACTACTACATTCAGGATATTTTTTTAATAAAAAAAAACATTTTGTCCGTTTTTCTACTAAAAGTCAAGTTAAAAAAAAAACTTCAAGTCTGTTCAACCAAACATTTTATTTTTAAAATTGTTTATTTTGCGGATAAGAAACTAAAACTAAGTAATAAACTTCTAAAAAGTTATTTACAAAAAAAGTACTTTTTAGTCTTTTGTCTTTCGTATATTGTTTTTAATTTTAAACTAATTATCTTTTTTTACTGTCAAATTCCTTTTTTTTTTTTTTTTTTTTTTTAAATGCACTTATTAAAAAATGTTAAAGTTTAAAAAGTTATCTGAAAATTCACAAAAAAAAAAACAAAACAAACTGAGAAACTTCTTAATTTATTAAAAAAACAGTTTCAAATGTATTATTTACAATTGTTGGTCTGCAAATTTTGAGTTTAAAATCAAAACCTGGGCAATAAATAAAAAAGAATCTTAAATAAAAAGAAAAATGCAAGAAGCGTCATTCATTCAATTTTGGTCACAATGTATATTTCTTATCTTTTTAACCTATGAAAGTTTGTTTTTTTTTTTTTTTATTTATTTTTGCAGATACCTGTCTTAGTAGCCTTTTTTTGTGTAACTCATTAGCTTTTTACGACTACTAAATTTAGAGACATTCAAATTAATTCTGTTTTAATAAGCTGCAACTGGGAGGTAAGAGAAGTGTCATTAAAAGTGTACTGTAAAAAACTAAAGTAAAAAAAGAAAAGTATCAAGTAATTAAAAAAGAAAAAAGGTAATTAAACTCTAAACTAAACATCAGGTTCGAACTTTAGGAATTGGCATCTTGATTTGGGCCAATTTTAAATATTGATTCAGTGACTGTAAAAAGTAAAACAACCTTAAGTTTTCAATGTCCAACAAACAGCGAAAAAAAAAAAAAAAATCTTTCCTGACTCGGTTGTGTGTGTGTATATATCACTCCCTCGTGTGTTAGTGTATGTATCGTTTTTTTTTTTTTACTTTTGAATATATATATTTTTTTTTTTAACTCCCGCAATCCTGGTTATCGTTGATATCCAAAGTAATTTACTTTTTACTTAAAAAAAAAAAAAAAATGTTGAATTAATTACTCACTCGTAATCACTTGAATTTTTGTTTTTAATTAAATAAAAAAAAAAAAAACATTCAGAAACTTTTAAACTAAAAAGTGTCTCACTAACATTTCATTGAAAAAGTAAGTCTTTTTTTTGTTTAAAAATGCCTTAACTACTTGGCTTGGCACTTGTTCAAATAAAAAATTGATGCTGATATTGTCACTATTGTTATTTTTTGCATAGAAATGTTTATTTTTGTCTGTTTCAAACAGTACATTAAAATAAAATCTAAAGTTACTCTTTTTGAAAAATGCGACTATTTAAAAGAAAATTATTTCTATTTAATTTAGAAGACCAGTGTTGAATATGGGCTTTTTCTTTTTAGTTTAAAAAAAAAAAAATTCTAAAAGTTCTTTTTGGGGATTAAAATGCCAATGGTATTTTTTTAAAATTATCTTTAAAAGAAAAAGAATTCTTTTTCTTTTTCTTTTCTCTTACTTAGATAAAAAAATGTTTCATTTTATTTTTAAATTATTTACATTCACAAAATTTTGGCGGTAATTAGTGTCGAAAGCCTGGACTAAAATATATGTTTTATTTTTTATTTTAATGTTTTGGACCTTTAAATATAAAATAATAACTTTGTCGTGAGTATTAATCTTTTCCTCGTCTATAAAATGAAAATGATATTCAAATCTGTTTCTATCTGTCTATCTTTTTCCTTTCTTTCTCAGTCTATCTATCTATCTAGCTATCGCAGTTGATTACTAAATTTTTGCGATTTTTTTTTTAAAGAGTCGAGCGACTCTAAAAAAAAAAAACAACAAAAAATCTACCCCGAAACTTTGGTTCTTCTTAACTAACAAATTGCATTTATTTTATGATTATGAATTATAGGAAGGAATCAAATAAAATATTTTGTTGATAAAATCTGAAAAAAATTTTTTTTTTCTTTTTAAATATAGAATTTTTTTTTTTGTTTTTAATGATTTTTACTTTTTTTTTTTTTTTTTTTTTTTTTTTGTTGTTGTGAAATATACCCTCACGGGTAAACTTTGCTGAAAGAAGGGAGGCGGGAGGTGACTCTTACTTAGTCTTCTTACCTACTTCCTTTTATTTATTTTATTATGTAACCAAATATTTTTTTTATTCAAAACTTGAACAGTCTCTTTTTAATTATATATTCGTATTTTCGTAATCCTTATTTTTAGCAAATAATTTAAGTTTTGGTTTTGAATTGTTTTCTATGCCGTCGTTGTTTGGATTTTAATTGGTAGTGTTACTTACACTAACTTACTAAAACACATACATTCTTACTTAAAATAAAGTACAGTACTTTTTCAAGGTCCTTAGAAAAGTTCGTCTCTGCAATTTTTTGTACTTATCCTTCTGGAATTAGAAAAAAAAAGCTTAAACGTTGCGGAAACTTTTGGAAGTTTATTTTTTTCGTTTCTTTTTATTGATCATCATCATCATGGTCTACATAAACACGTGAGAAAACGAAAGTTTCTTTTTAACGCAATTGAATCTTTTTTTTTTTTTTTAACGACCTACAAGTACTCACGAAACAAAAGCAAGAAAATGATCGCTAGTGTAAATGTTAATAATAATGGAAATGACTTCTTAAAATGCCCTTTTTTGTTTTACTTATTAATCTTTTAAGTTTTTTTTTTAATTTGTACTTTGACAAACTGAGACAACTACTAATTAGTGGTGACTTTTGGCGGCTTTTAAAGAAACTCCTTGCAAAAATTTTATTAAAAAGAGAGAATAAAACAAAAAATCGCTTGTTTCATTCATAAATAAAATAAATACACTGTTCTTTTTTTTTTTTTTTTTTTTTCTTTAACCATCGGCACCAACAAAATCATTGATTACCGTCACACTCATGTTTAGTTTACTATGTACACAAACCGTGAAAGGTTTTTTTTTTTTTTACACAGTCACACTTTGTGATAATGGTAATTAGCCGCTTCCTTAAGGAAACATTCGGCATGGATTGACCAAAAATGTCAGTGTCAGTTGATAAATTTAAAATATTTCTCTTAAGAAAAATTTTCAGGAAAATGGGTTCCTCAAGTCCCGTAGCTTTTTTTTTTTTTTTTTTTTTACTGTTATCTCTCTTTCGTGTTTTTTTTTTTTTTTTTCAGTATTGATGAGGTGGGGGGGTCTCCCTCCTTTAACCTTTCATTTGAAGTAGTGTAGAACGTCAACATCTCGATCGGATTATCAAATGATTATCATTATTTTCTCTTCGAGTTACAAACATGTTTTACATTTTAATTGCTGCATATCCTTACAAGTGATGTGGTTTCTCTGGTAACGATACACTTCTTTTGTTTGTAAATTTCAAGGTTACGTTCAAAGGATGGTCCTCACTCCTTACTGACATCTCGGTTTTTAAAATTCACTCAAAAAATTTTTTTTTTTTTTTAACCATTGATCGTCTTAGAAACTGGCTAAGTTGGATTATAGCTGACAGTTTATTTCTGACCAAGTTTAAGAAGCGTCATGCATGACATCCAGATGAAAGCCTGGATCTGACGAGACTAAGAAGAACATGACTTTAGTTTAGTTGTTTTTTTTTTTTTTTTTTTTTTTTTTTAAGGTTATTACCTTATTAATCACAGATCCGTTAATGATTCTGTGAAGGTAATGGATAACTATTTCCATTAAATCCAGTTTTTGTTTAAATAAGATAATTGCCACACAAACCAACAAAAGCTTTTTTTTTCGCACACTAACAGCCAAGTTCGGGAACAGCATGGCTAAAAAAAATGTTTTTCACTCTTTGACAGAAGAATTTTGATTTGTACAGTTCTTGTGAATTAAGATTAAGAATTATCTATCATGAGGAAAGAAGGCTTCGAAAATTTGACATTTACAGGGCGTAAAAAAAGCAAGATTTAAATAGCAAATAATCTACTTGCTCACATTTTGATAAGCCCTGGAATGCATAAGATAAAAATAAAATAAATTTATAAATGAATATAATCTGCTAAAAACTTTGAAATGATTATTTTTTATTTTTTTATTTTTTATTTTTGTATTATTAAAATATGACAGTTGTTCTTTTACTAATGATATTGAAGGTTTATAGCCATATTGCAAAACACCAGTTTTTGTTTGATCACTGAAGTTAAGCAACATTGAGCCTGGTCAGTACTTAGATGGGTCACTGTTTTGGAATCCCAGGTGCTGTCAGCTTGGATGTGAAGGAGGTGGGATGAGAAATTGGAAAGCAAATTGAATTTCAGTTATTTGTTACATTCACTTATGCACAAAAAAACCCTGGGAAAGGTATGAATCCACATTTCCTCCTCACCAGCTATGTAATAAATAGCAGTGCAGACTTGGTCCTATAGCCTTGGTTGACAACCAGTCTACCACAGAAAGTAACCACAGCTGCAAAGTCAGTCATGAATCAAGAGACATGATTACCCAAATGTGCATCCTGCATGGCATCTAAGGAAGCGTATAAATGTGTAGTAATTGTGAGGTGATCACTTCAGTATTTAATGACAATAGGAAACCGAACCCTCACTTTACATCCAGTAGAATCATATATGAATAATTTAATCTGGAATCAAAAAGAGACCTGATCGCCCAAGCATGCATTATGCATGGCGATTAAGGAAGGAAGAAATGATACTGATGCTTTGTGAAAAAATGCATGTCTTGCAAGTTAGCTGAATAGACCTGAAATGAATAAAGGGGTCCTATTTGTAATGCAGAGAAAAATCCTTTAATTAATCCTTCACAATCAGTTTACAATTTTGCTGACTGAAGAGATACAGGTGTTAAAAATTCTAAGTCCTATTTAGCTGAAACTATATATATAGTATTTACATTAGTCGGACTATTGTCCTCATCTTTGTCGCCATATTTGTCACAACGTTTTGGCTGTTGTATGCTCCGGCCTTCTTCAGGTGGTTGGAATTTCGAACTGAACCCTTTATTTCGATCACTGGGGTAGACTGTTCTAGTTCCACATGCAGCACTGGGGTAGACTGTGAGTTCAATCTCTGGGTCAGGCATGGTGTATTTGCTCTCAATGGAAATGGGTGAGCAATAACTGAACAGTATGCAGTACTAAAAAAAATAAAATAAAAACTGAAAAAAACTAGACAATATTACTAGATATGAGCAGTAGAATAAGAACAGTCTACACCTATAGATTAATTAGTGTTTAGTTTGGAATTCCCTGTAGGTTACCCAGATCAATCTTCACCTGGGGAAGGCCTGAGGGCACAATGGCCAAAACAATGTGGTAGCAACAACAATGATGAGGACAATAGTCTGAATATGAACTGTGTAAATGTTTCTACCGCTCATTATATTATTTAAGAATGGAAATTAATACTTCAACCAATACTTGTAAAATATTGGTATTTGATTAGTAAGAAAAAGTTGTTGCTTTAATTGGTATTTTAATGTTTATCTACATCAGTGGTTCCCAAAGGGTGTGGCATGCCTCATAGCTTCCTATGGAAGAGGATAGTAGGTGATAGGGAATGATTGAAAGATTTAGAAACAGTTTCAAAAAATTCATATGCCCAAAATAAATATTTGAAAATTTAAAATATCATTATTGATTACTTTTAATTGCGTGCATGTGTTCCATTATAAATAGTTATAAATAATTGTTGACCAATTTTATTGTGATATTTTTGCATTATATCAAATATTAAGAATGTAGCAACGAGGGTCTGCAAATTGGAGGAGAGAGTTATCAATAATAATGTTCTGACTTCAAATCCGTGGTTATCTCCCTTTAATTCTCTTTCTTTCTCTTATTTTTAAATGTACTTTTTATTATGTAAAATTTGTGTCGTGAGCAAATTTTCATTTTGAAAATGCGTCCCAGAGGGAAAAAAGTTTAGGAACAACTGATCTACATCATGTATGTGAAGATAACATAACGGTCATCAGCAGAGCATTGGTTAGATGAGTTTAAGTTCCCACCCATTCTATATTTATATTCAGGATTTTAGGGATGCTTAGGTGGGGCTTGGTTCAAAAATGGGTGGGGACAACTGCTTTAACTTTAACTGTACATCTTGTTATATTTTAACTCCCAAAGAATAATCAAACATTCGTATTAGTCATGTGAGTTGTTTATAATAATTTTTAATTTTGTAAAAATTTAATTGTGCTACAAGCAGTGCTTGACTTTTCCCTCCTATCAAAGGAATTTTTTTGGAATGCTTTCAAATCGCTGCATTTTAAATAATCTGTGCATTACTGCAAAAAGCAATTTTGCTAAATGCTTAGTTTGGCTTTTTTTTCTTGTGTAATATTCTTGTTTAAAAACTGAACTTTTGCTACAAAATATTATATATATGAATTTAAATGATAACTTAAAATTAATTATTGTTCTTGTATTATCACTTCAATGTCCTTAAAGAAATTAAGTTGAAATTGTTGGCAATCAAAGTAAATAATTTACAATTTTTTTTTTTTTTTTGGTCGATTCTTTTAAGTTTAAATATCATCTCTTCTGTGACCTTTCAGCAACCTTCAATTGCATTTGCCCTCCCCCACCTTTTTTTTTTTAATCCTACAATTTTGTTGGAGGAAATTGTTAGAACCATTAACATGGTTGTTAATTGCCACATATTTTATGTTAATTGATCATTAATTAACATTAAAATTGATGTCAGCAATCATAATTTGATTCATAACTTTGACAAAAAAATTTTTTTTTTTTTTTTTTTTTTTTTAAACCTTTATTTACATTAGCAAAGTTAACTTAAAACTTGAATGGCTTTTCCAGGAATGATAATATTAGCTGTTTCTTTATAAGGAAACATTCAGTATTCATTGACTGAACAGCTAATGCCACTTTTGGTTGAAATTTATAAAATCTTTCTATTAAACAATTTCTCAGGAAAATAGGTTTCTCAAGTTTGCTAATTGTTATTGCTCTATCCAGCATTGATGGGAATTTCCTTCCTAACTTTTTGTTTGAAGTAGTGTGGAATATGTACATGTTGATTGCCATTAGTTTCTCTGAGTTACATGTGCTATCCATTTCAGTTGTTGTTGGTGTTAAAACTCCTTGAATGATGTGGTTTCTGTTATAAACATGCTAAAACCTGTCTGTATATATATGTCTGTCGTTTCAGGATTTTCATACACACAACTCTCTCATATATATATATATATATAGATATATATATATATATATATATATATATATATATATATATATATATAGATATATATATATAGAGAGAGAGAGAAAATCATGTCAGAAGTCATGAAACACATTCTTGGCATTTTGTAGAATTTCTTCTCAGCTGATGGGGTGCATTGATTCCATTCATAGTTGGAAGACCGAAGATATTGAACAATGTTGTTTTGAAAATTACCCACAACTGCTTAATATTTGTAGCTGTAGATTTAAAAAATACTGAAACCTAATTTTCCCAAAATTTATACACAGTTTAATAGAAAGTAGACCGGAAGTATTGGTGAGGGTTTCCTTCCTAACCTTTTGTTTGAAGTCGTGTGGAATGTCAACATCTTGTTAGTTTCTCTTTATTATAGAGGAGTTGATGTAACATAAAACCATTTCATTCACTTGTTTCTTGTTAAGTTTTAAAAAATTCTCCCTCCTTATTATTATTATATTCAGATTTCTGAGCTCAACCATTTTTAACCATTGTCTTTCTAACTTACTTTGAAGCAAAAACGGAAATGGACATACCTAAGAGTTTTTGTATACTTCTGTCTTTGTCTACATATTGAACATGCACCTTCACCTAAAATACACACAACCTTGTTAACTTCCATACTCACTAACATATTTTCCATTGTTAATATTGATAAGCAGACTAAATTTTTTCCACCATTATCATGAAAACATCACCAAAAACCAACTTCAATCATTCTGAAATCAAATTTTTGGCAAACATGGCCAAACATGCTTGCAATAAGATGTAGTATTAAATTTTTTTTTTTTTTTTTTTTTTGACTCCCTTCACTCTTTGACAATGTTTATTGTTTTAAAAAGTGACGATTAGAATTGGAATAAAGCTTAAATGCGACTTATTTACAAGAATAATTTTTTACAAATATTTACAAGTTTCCTAAAAACCAACACAATTAGAATTAATGCAATATTTATCGTTTACCAATTTATAAAGAGAAAATCCTTATTTACCATTTTATAAAGTTCAAATCATTTGGCAATTATCTGATGTTTTGCCAGTCATTCCAGTAGATAATATAATAGTTGTAATGTTGTCAATTCTCAAGAACAAAGAAAATGTATAAATTCACTTTGATATATTTTAGGTTTTATTATAATTCTAATCGTCGCTTTTTAAAACAATAAACGTTGCCAAAAAAGTAAAAAAAAAAAAAAAAAAAAAAAAATAGTATCATGGGGTGGGGGAACTGTCCTTTTGACACTAAATCTTATTACAGGCATGGTTGTCCACGTTTGCCAAATTTTTTTTTTTTTTTTTTTTTTTTTTTTCCTAACATTATAGTTGTTAGTGGTGTCATAAAAAACACCATCATCCTAATTATGCTTGTCCCTCCTTTTGTTAGTGCACATGACCGTTATGTCCTGCCAATACTTTATTAATAATGGCCTATTCCATTTTGATCATGTGGAAAGAGGGGAAAGACACTAATTTGTTTCAGTGAGAAAATAAATGAAAGAAAAAGTAGGGGAGATAGAAGTGTTTACTGGCTGTTTCAGTGAAATGGAAAAAGTTATCAAACTTTTCATTTGTACCCACTTCTTAAAATAATGAGC
Source organism: Acanthosepion pharaonis (assembly GCA_903632075.3). Lineage (NCBI taxonomy): Eukaryota > Metazoa > Mollusca > Cephalopoda > Sepiida > Sepiidae > Acanthosepion > Acanthosepion pharaonis. Next base: position 795,387 of record CAHIKZ030003216.1, read on the forward strand.
AGCAGTCATATCTATGATTACTATTGCAATAGTTTGTTAAAGTTAAGCTCAAATATTTAACAATGACACGGGAATTTCTATGGATGTTAACTTAATTCTCATCAGAGAATTCAAATAGGAAAACCGTGAACCAGGTTAGAACTATTCTAGCTATTTAGTGGTGTTATAAAAACATCATAAATTGTTCATGAAATGAATATTTATTTCATTCTTTAAAATATGGCCTCTGTGCCCCTACCTGCAGGCATTACTGCACCACTTCGTCATGGCTTTCTTTGGTGTTTGTTGTTTTTTTTTTTTATAGTTGAGAAAAGAAGGCCATGAATAGATTTACTGGAGGCAGTTGAGCATTTCAAATTAGTTTATAAGCAGAAAACAACAATTACATGGTTTGTTATTGGTTCATTCAAGCTTTTAACTAAAAGTTGAGAGAAAAAAATAATTTTCTTGTTTTAATCTTTTTTGTTTCCATCAAAGTAAAATTATTTCTTACAATTAAATTCTCCTGTTTTTCACATTTACAGTTAAATTTAGACATCAATATTTAAGTCCTTCAACTTTTTTATTTTTCATTCAAGTTTTATTCACCACTTTAAAAAGAAGTAATTAAGTTTTGGTTATTTATTATTTTTGTGTGTGTGTACATGCATGTTTCGTTTATCAAATGCCCAACACTATTGATGAGAGGTAAGAAATTAGTTGCTTTCATAATTAATGATTTTAATTAAAAATATTGTATCATCCAAAAGAAAGCTAACCAGTTGTCCCAAACTGATATCATTACTGGAGTGATGGGGGCAACATTAATTGTGACCCCTATTGATCACTAGTTGTAACTGAGCAACCAATTGCAGAGAACCTTACTGTGCAGGTAGGAATGCTCTCCTGCAGGTTTACTTTGATAGCAGTGAGTTGCTGTTGATTGAGTGAGCTTGTATACTTGGTGACTGTTTCATACTGTGGCAATAAACCTGACCATTATCCACATCTTGTTTAAATTTTTTTTATTTTTTTTTTTTTAATTTTATTTTGGCAGTACCAATATCTGTTAGCATCCCCACAATCCATATTTTGACTACTTGCAACTGCTGGCTTTTCCTGAAAGGAAAATTGCCATTGTAAACTATATTAAAGAACTTGATGTTGATCCCAAAAGAGAACTTTGCAGATCGTTTCAAAAAGTAGAAGTGGTAAGTCTCATAGGGAGTACTTTGAAGTGGACTATGGTGCTATTGCACTCTGGTGTTTGTTTCTATTTTTTTTTTTTTTTTCTTTTCTTAAAAAATCTCTATCATTATATAGCTGGATGCTTTCTCTCTTTTTTTTTTTTTTTTTTTTTTTTTTTTGTGTGTGTGTACATTACATGCATGCCTATGTATATGTAACACACACACACACAGTTGAAATATGGGTTAAATCCAACAATTATAGAATAAGGGTTATAAAGAATAATTTATTTGTAAAGTTGTCCTGATTGTTCTTTATTTGTTATTGTGTGCATGTTGTATATGGTGCAGTAACAGTAACACCTTTTTCATTTATTACCTTTTTATTGAACAAAAATTAATTATGGTAGTTTTATAATGCTGCAGGGAATCCTGACCCCTGCACTACATGCCAATGCTAACCTGTCGGCGATCAAATCCTGTGGCTCACTGTGAAGTTGGTGATTTCAACCCAAGCTTCTCCCTGTCCCACATGTTTGTTTGATTACAAGGCAAAAAAGGATCGAATCATCACCAGATATCATTGGATTGGTGTCATTCAAGCAGGACAATGTTATATGACAAAAGAAAGTTGTTAGATCAACAAGGTTTATATAACTGAGGTTTATACAAGAACACTTTTCATATAAGAATCTACAAGCATTTCATCATATTCTAAATTTGTGACACTTTGTTCTTAGTTTCCAAATCAGAGGCAAGGTTTCAAACGTTAAGTCAGATTTCTTCAGGCAGCAACTTACGGAATGCTGACGAAGCACTTGTCTCCCTCTTTCTCTCTCTGTCATTATATAAAGGCTTTCACTTCTTCGACTTTGCAATTTCATCAGGGCACTCTGCTCAATTTTTCTAATAGTCTGGAACAAGGCATGAGTTTGAGAGTTCTTTGTGGCAGCAAATCACATGGCATAATAAAGTTTGTCTCTGCCTCAACTGCAGCTGTCTTCTCTATTCTCGTTCATGGGATCTCTGCATGGCTATTATAGAGTCCAACCTCCAAAAACCAGGTTGGGGTTGGCTTGTTTTGGGATTCCTTTGAATCTCCTGTCATCCAATCAAATCTCTCCACAGGAGCTGCTGAGTAGCCCTTGTATATCCAAATATATCAAGCTCCCCCTGCGGGAGTGGTGGTACATTGTCCCTAATTTTCTCTCTTTTTTTTTCCCACTTGATCAAAATTTTCCAGCCTAAGAAAATTTTGTTCCTTTAGCAACACTGGTATCCTCCACCCCTATCAACAAGTGACATAGAATCATTTCTTTAACCTTTTTCTCGCCCACCCATAACCATAAAATTATTATCTGTAACTAGCTTGGTGGTCTCTGTCCAAAATCGCACCCCCCTCACCTCGTTCCCTGGGTGCCACTTTAACCAGATGCCGAAATGGATTTTCAGCGCTAGAGGTCCTTATTCACAAAATGAGAAAACAAGATAAGAGTATATTTTCTCTTGTTTTTGGTATGTCCTTCAGTCTATTTACTATCTTCATCTTTCTGTTTACTTTTGATTTAATTTAAGCCATTTTTTCTCTTCAAATTATCAGCATTCTTACAGTGTCACAATTTAAGAAAACTTATAAGTATTGTCACATGAAAACAATATTATTTGTTATGATTAACAAGCTATTTAACATGTTGAAAATGCTCCCCTTCATGTTCAATGCAATGCTGCACCCTATCAGCAACATTTCTACAAACCATTTGACACATTTCTGTATTAATTTCAGAAAATTTATCAGAAATTGCTTGTTTTAATTCAGGAATTGTTCTCAGTTTGAGCGTGTAAAGATTCTTCAGTACACCCCCATAAAAGGTTTGGTGGTGGTGATGATCACTCAGTTACTCTACTCTTCTTATTGACCTCTCAGCTTGAAGAAAAAAAAAAAAAAAAAAAAAAGAAAATGGTGTTACTTTTGCTGCAAATTGTGTGTGTGTGTATATATATATATATATATATATATATATATATATATATATATATATATATATATATATATATATATATATATATAATGTGTGTGTGTTAAATTTAGCATGTTGCCTCGGACTTTCAGAAACAAAAACCCTTTTGTAATTGCTTGGTCCACTTGTCAAGGTTTCAGCCATTGAATGTGGTTTTTATCATTTTCATTATTTTTATATTAAGTTAAAAAAACTTCTGTGCCAGTCATTGGTGTAAGGTTGATTGATTTTTTTTTTTTTTATTTTATTTTTATTTTTATTTTTATTTTTTTTTTTTTTTTTTTAAATGTGTTAAATGTTGTAGTTACTTCTTTTCATTATTTTCTTGTCCCCTTATACTCTGTTCCTATTCCCTCCCACCCTTTTTTTTTCTCTCTTTCGGATCATTCATATATATATATATATATATATATATATACATACATACACACACACACTAGTAACAGTTCATGTATTTAAATTTGTACTCTTGATCATTAATTTTTCTCGCATCCATTCCTTGGTAATTTTTTTTTTTTTATGATCTAAGTTTATTTACAGACTGTATTTCCTTTTCTCTAAAGAAAAAAAAAAAAACAGAACTTATGATGTCAGTTGTTTAAAATAATTCAGTTAATGATGTAAAATTTTGAATTTGTTTAGTTATAATTAAAGTGCATATTAAACAAAATTTAACTTTTATTGGAATTGTAATCTTTTTTTTTTTTTTTTTCTTTCTCTCTTTGAGTTTTGTTATTAAATTTTAGCATTAAATTCACGTCCAACCCAATTGTCAACACAACCTTTGGGTTGACTTGCGTAGCAAAAATTACTGTTCAAAACAGGAATTTGTGCAAATAGTCAATCAAGTGAACGGCTCCAGTAATTGATAACTTTTTTTTTTTTTTTTTTTTGTTATTAATATTTGTTAGTGATTTCAGTTACACTTATTGCAAATTAATAAAATTGCAACATTTGAACACCTGGTTTATTTGATTTAAATATAATTACAGTTCATATGTGGATACCCATTTTGATATATGAATCAATTACAATTTCTTTTTAATTTTACACATACAAACCCACACAATTTTAAAAAGAACTGACAATGTCTGTCTGTCTTGAATTTTTTTTTTTTTTTTATTATATTTCTCCAATTTTCGGATAAGGTGTTGAGCATTGTGCTCTGAGATGTGGATAAACTGTCCAAAGTTTGTATTTTGAAGTACATTTGACTATTGCAGTCATTATCAAGAATCAGTGTAGGGTAGTTAAAATTCCTTTGTCGACATCCTGGTATTATATTTGAAATAGTGTAATGTGGCATCTTGTCTAATGGCTCTTTGTAATTAGGCTGCACAAATATATATGACTGCTGCAATAACAGCTTTGCCTCCAACCAAGTCCAAATCAAATGATGACTGGCTTTGGGCTCATATATTACACTGTGGGATCCTTCTAACCTAGAGTGCTCTAGCAGTACTTCATGATATCACCAGGTTTTGTTACATTGCAGGGATACCAGGTACAAGTAAATTCAATCTCTGCTTAAACCATGACTGTCGTCTCCTTTGATAGCAGCCTGAGACATACATATGAAGAGTTTTTGGCATGGAATTGTCAGGACAAGTTCAAATTTTACTTTACACTAATGCCTCTGGGATTTTTTGTTCTCCCTGAAAGCCATAAGTACTTTATTCTTCATTATTGTTCGACCGTAGTCGGGATCATTGAGCCAATGCGAACAATCCTTACTTTGGCTGTATAGTATGTGCTGTGCTAGGGCTACATAGTTTTGAACTCGTTACTTTCTCTTAGGTCGGTTGCCATGCAAGGCTATAGAACACAGTCTGTTATTTACCCATAAATTGGGGAGGGGGAGAAGAGTAGGATTCACACCTTTCCCAAGAGTATTAGCATGTAAGTGAATATAATGGATCTGACTGGAATTTGAACTCGGATCTTCAATTCCTCAATCCGAACTGTTATCCATTACTCCACTGTGCCTCCTCTACTTTATTATTGAGGGGAGCAACTAGACAAGAAGGATAATGGCTAGATTATCATCAGCTACTATGGTAGATTACTCTTTATTCTTAAATTATTTCTTCCATACCTCCACCCCTTGGCCAGTTATGGTGCTTATTTCATATGATATACTTTTTTTTTTTTTTTTAAAAACCTTTCTTGACTTCTGTCTATATTTTTCCATCCAATCCAAGGCCAAAGAGCCACTCAAGATAGAGGGTTACTAAATGAGGCTGTTGTCCATGAATCAAAGCAGCAGAAATTCTACTCTAGTTGGAAACGTCGTGCCTGAGTGGGTGGGGAGGTGGAAATTTGCTTGTTTGGAAAGGCTAAAGATCTCATTTTTGGGTCTTTATAACCTTGGTTAGCAGTCTACCGCAGAAAGAAACAGCAGCCTACTGCGGAAGGGAATTCTTCTGCCAAGTCAGAGAGAAATTATTGCCCAAGTGTGCATCACACATAGCACCTAAGGAAGGAAGTAATTTTTTATTGAAATAAATTACTTATGGCTACCCAGAGGATATCTGAAGAGAGAAACATAATCCTTCAACATTGCAGTTCAAAACAAGTCTACAAATTAAGTAAAAGCAATGATTGTTACCCCCCCCCCCCAATAAAAAGCAGATGCCACCTCTGGGTGAAAGATATAATAAGCTTCATAAAGTTATAACAAAAAGAGTACAGAAGATAAGAAAATTAATCACTGGGTAGGTTGTGGCAAGAGCTACCTTTTTGTCCACTATTTACATTATTTGGACTGTTGTCCTCATCTTTGTCGCCATATTTATTACGTTTCGGCCGTTGTATGCTCTGGCCTTCTTCAGGTGGTTGGAATGTTGAACTTAACCCTTTATTTCGCTCACTGGGGTAGACTGTTCTAGTGCCATGTTTAATGGATATCAATTATCTCCTGTTAATTCCCTTCTGAAAGTTCCCCACTGCCAGGTATTGAACTCACACTCTTTGGGTCCTGTCACTGGATCTGACTAACACCTTTATCCACTGTGCCATGTGTCCTTGAGGATAATTGATAACTGACATCCATTAAACATGGCACGTGGAATTAGAGCAAGAATACAACCCTTCATCAGGCCCTACAAGACTGGTCCTACAAAATCACAAAAAAGGAACTTTAGCAAGTAACAAAAACCATATCACTTGAACAACTACAACATTAGTAAAAATATATATATTGTGCAATATATTGTTGTAGAGGTTTATATATGATAATAAAATTGGTTATTTATAGAAATGGAAATATTTGAGTTTTTACAGTAAATTGTTAGGAGATACATTGGGTGGTGCTATAAAGCTACAAGTGAAGAGTTTTACCAAATAGCAAAAAACCCCATTACTTGGATACTTCTAAAACATCAGCAATGATGGCAAAAATGAGTAGTACATGTAACTCAAGAGAAAATAATTATATAATCAGTCAGTTAGCTTTCCACACTACCAAAAACAAAAGATTTGGAAGGAAACTCCCATTGATAACAGTGGACTTGAGAAATGCTAATTTCTTGAAATACTGTTTTAAGATAGAAACTTTGAATTTTAAAAAAATTTTATCACATATATTCGCTTGTAAAACTCACTTCTGGCTTCTTGCTTTCCAATCAACTTTGATATTCAAAAATTTAAATGCAATGTCAATTGTTATCTTCTGTTTTCAGAATTCCTGTTCTTTTATTGTTACCTCTCCTTAATGATTTTTTTCTCATATTCTCTCACACTCGGGACCCCCCCCCTTTGCGTCGCAGTGGTGTTGTTGCGATGCTAGGAGTGAAATGGTTAAAAAGAAAAATGACCATACAATGCCTGATATAATGATTACTAATACTAAAAATAAATAAATATTTAAGGAAAATTATGCGGGAGGAGGAGGGAACACATACTCCCCCCACTTCTTTAGTCCTCGTCATTATCATTGTGAAGCTTACATCCAGCAAAGCAAAGTTTTTTTTTTTTTTTTTTGAGCTCACGTGGAGAACAGAATTCTTCCATTTCGGCACCATGACCTGTCATTTAAAAGCTGTTGGCCTTTTTACATAAATGTCAGTAACTTAAGTTAATATCACACATTTACAACCCATTTTTTTGCCTACAGTAACTCCTAAATTTGTTTGTTTTTTGTTTTAGTATATAGTTCAGTTGCTGTCTAGTGTTTAAATGAACATTAAATACTTTGAAAACTTTAAAAACAATTGTAAAAAAAAAACGTTTAAAAATGTAGCCTATATTATAGTTCTTAAAAGAAAAGGTACTACCAAAATAGATGCTTTTTTGCGAAATGAAAACAAAAAAAATCATTACCCCGTTTGAAAATATTTGCAAAAAATCAGAATTATCAGATTCAAATGGAATTTTAATTTTCAGTATTTATTTTTATGAATGAATTTTTTTTTTTATGAATGAATATTTTTGTTTGGAGTGTTTCAACTCCTCTTTTTCAATAAGTCGTGTTTTAACTTTTATTGGGGGAGGGTGTTCGTCATTTGTTTTTTTTTTTTTTTTTTTTTTTTTGTTTTTTATAGTTAAAGAAAATTCCTGCCGAAACAAATTATTATGCAATATCATGTGTAACTGTGAACATACGAACAATTCGTCTCGAATCTTAAAAATAATTCAATGGAACTCAAAGAAATCCATTTTTCTTTTGAGAGTTAGTGCTTGCTTCATTTTCTTCGTTTTAAGATTTATACAGAAAAAAAGAATCTGCATCATTTCTTTAAAAATGACTTGTAATTTTTCGGCACGATTTTGAAATTCATCCCGTTGCTCTTCGTCAGACTTTATTTTAATAACTAGAAACCTGATTGAAGAATCGAAAAATAAAGTTTGTTTTATAATTCCATTTTTGGATGTGAATCTTTCCTAAAATTTTTTCATTTTTCTTTTAGCAACTGTTAGATTTAGAATTTTTTTTTTTTTTTTTTTTTTTGGGTATATGTTCAAAAGCGATAATTCCGAATTATCGCTTTTGAATACTTTTTTCCGGTTTCCCTATCGAAAGAAAGAGTATGGAATTTTAAATTTAAACTAATTACACACACATTGGGTCTATAAATATGGTGTCAAACAGTTAAAAATAAAATAAAAGCAATAAACCCAAAAAGTATAACTTTACTAAAAAAATTACAAATATTGACAGTATTGTAATATCAAAAATAAAATTATTTAATTCTGTGTTTCATAAAATCGGAAATAATATATATATATATATATATATATATATATATATATTGGTTATAAGATAATTTATTTTTAGACATAAATGCCAATGTCTTGATTATCGCACTGCTATTGTTTCCTATTTCTTCAAGTTTTATTTTTCGCGCGAGTTTTAAGTTAGGGGTAGGTAGGGTTATGCATTTTTGTTACTTTTAAACCCCACACGCTATCTATCGTACATAAATAAACCGAAACGTTATTTTCATTAAGTTTTAAGTAAAAAAAGTAAACAGTACTTTTAGAAAAAAGTTAATTAATCCTTTTAAATTTATTAAATGACTTCGAAACTTATCTCGATGAAAATAATGGACTTTTAAAGATTTTTAAATTTGTTGTTTACATTTTTCGTCTATAACGATGAGTGTCGAGAAAACGTGCCATTTTTTAAAAAAATGCCCACTAAAACTTTATTTATACACTGAAATAGATATTGCTTTTAATTGGGATTAGTAGCGTTAGTCTCAACACTAATCCGAATTAAACACTAGGCTATTTATTTATTATTATGATTCTTTCAAATAAAATCGAGATTTAAGTTCATAGAAGGCATTTTTTAAAATTATTTAAAATACGTTTTTCGTTTTGTTGGCGTTACCTAATTTTTTATTTTAGAGATTTTAAGTTTTGACAACTTTAAGAAAAAGAAATTTTTATTAACGATGAAATTAGAAAATTGTTTGTTTCATCATTGTAATTAAAATTTAAAAATTAATATTTTTACAAGACGAGCATTATGCTACGTATTACGTTTAAGTTTATATATTTTAAATAAATCCATTCGGGTGTCTTATCAAAGTAAAAAAATCATTTTCAAAAAATAATAAACACATAATTGTATGTTGTTTTTTCTTCTGTTTTTTTTTACTTTCTTTTTCTTTCATTCTAAAAATATTCCACTTTTAGAGCCAGCTATTTATAATGTGTAATCAATTATTTCTTTCTTTTCTGACCCAATGTCATTCAGCCCCCTCACTTTTTGCCGGAACTGAAAACTAAACACAAGCCTGATTTTGTCTTCTTGGTCTCAGTCTATATTACACTACAGAGCCAAGCTTTTAAAATCATTCATTACTGCCATTAATTTTCAAAATAAATTGGAACATTTCATTTTCAACCGGAATGAAAAAAGAAATTCTCTGTCTCACCCTTTCTGTCTCACCCTTTCTGTCTCACCCTTTCTGTCTCACCCTTTTGTCTCACCCTTTCTGTCTCACCCTTTCTGTCTCACCCTTTCTGTCTCACCTTTCTGAATGTCTCACCTTTCTGTCTCAAACCCTTTCTGTCTCACCCTTTTCTGTCTCACCCTTTCTGTCTCACCCTTTCTGTCTCACCCTTTCTGTCTCCCCCTTTCTGTCTCCTCCTTTCTGTCTCACCCTTTCTGTCTCCCCTTTCTGTCTCACACCCTTTCTGTCTCACCCCTTTCTGTCTCACCCTTTCTGTCTCACCCTTTCTGTCTCACCCTTTCTGTCTCACCCTTTCTGTCTCACCCTTTCTGTCTCACCCTTTCTGTCTCACCCTTTCTGTCTCACCCTTTCTGTCTCACCCTTTCTGTCTCAATTTTCTGTCTCACCCTTTCTGTCTCACCCTTTCTGTCTCACCCTTTCTTTCTGTCTCACCCTTTCTGTCTCACCCTTTCTGTCTCACCCTTTCTGTCTCACCCTTTCTGTCTCTTTAAGTAGGTACTTTCACAGAAATCATTTTAGTGCCTTTTTTCACGATTTATCATCACAATGTAATTCACCTTATTAAAATATCGCATTATTGCATTTTTCAACACAGACATAGATGTTTATTTAACGTGTTTACTGACAGATGGAAGTTTATCTAATTTTTTTTTCTACAGTGGTCATATCAGTAAAAATTTACTTGATGGATGTAATGTGAGTGCCTGTTTTATATAATTTTTAACTCTTCAGTAATCTTAAATTTAGGAAAATATTCTGTTTTGAATTTTAGCTACTTTGGTTTTAAATTTATTATATTATTGCTCTTATTTTCTGATAATGTGTCTGTATTTAAAAAAATCTGTACATTTATACACAAAAAAAAACCCTAAAATTTTCTTTTAAATATTGGGATCAGCTGAATTGTAAACTTTTCTATTTACAATTACTAAATATAGTAGGTACCTCCACTTTTTCACTGAAAAAAAAAAAAAAAAGACCTCATAACATGATGAAAAAAGGCCCCAAATTTAATAAAAAAACAAAAGTTTTATCATCAAAGTTTTGTTGTTGTTATTAAGAGGAAAGACCAACATATTTTAAGTTTTTTAATCCTTTTTAGCATGTTCAGACTTTTGGTTCAAAAAAAAAAATTACATTCTCCAAGGAGTCCTACTTTTAACTAAAAAAAAAAAAAAAATATTGGGGATGAAAATTTATTTTCTCAAAATGTCATGAAATTAAGTATGTTGAAAAAAAATAAATAAATAAATTCATTCATTTGTGAGTCCTGATTGTTTCATTAAAATCCAACAATTATTTTACTTTTTTGCAAGAATTATGAAATCAATGTGTTTTTCACCAGAAAAAATGCACTAATATATAAAAATATGTAATGTATGTATATTTTTTTTTTAAGCGGCTGACATAACATTTATGATTAGTGTTTTAGTGCCTTTTTTTTTTTTTTTTTTTTTCCCCAGTGAAAAACATATTCATTAAGTAATTCTTGCAAAAAAAATCAAATAAATGAAATTATTCTTATTTTTTTATTTATTTTTTTATTTATTTTTTTTTTATTTATTTTTTTTTTCACATATATTACCATCCACTTACTTAATTTCATGACATTTCAAGAAATTAAATTTTCATCCCAATTTTTTTTTTATTGGTTAAAAGCAGGACTCTTTGGAGAATGCAAATCTTGTTTTGTGTGTGTTTTTCTTCATTGTTTTTCCAAGCTGCTACTCATTTCCTGAAAATCAGCTCCATATCTTAACATAAAAATGCAATAAAACTGATATTATTTAAAAATTAAAAAACTTAATTGCTTTTATAAATAAGATTTATTAAGTGAAAACTATATTTACTAATCAAAAATTGAAATGCTTAATACAAATCATTTTGCACCAAGATTTTTTAAATTTATTTTATTTTTTTATTTTTTATTTTTATTTATTTATTTATTTTTTTTTATGCACATAAAATATGTAACATGCCCATTTTTGAAAGTATGGTCAACCATACAAGACATTATCAGAAAATAAGAGCATTGACTAAAGTAAATTTAAAGTCAACATTCCTAAAATTAGATTACACAGAATATTTTTAACATTAAGATTACTGAGTACATAAAAATTACATAAAAAGGTATCCGCATCATTTTCTTAAATTGATAAAGTCCCTGTAGAATAACAATCATTATGTTATGACCTATCATCGCTTTGTCAATTACATAAAACATGGTGATGTTAGTTAAAAACACAGCTACTATTTTATTTTAAAAATACATTTCTGTTATTTTAAACATAAAATAAATATTTGTTTCAAATCAGTTTAATTATACTTTAAATCGGCTAATATTCTTGAAATAAAGTTTCAGGAAGTATTTTATTTTTTCGAAGATTTTCTTTTTAATGCAAAGAATTACATTGCGATAAAAGGGTGCTAATCAGCTATTTAGAAAAAAAATCTATTCCAATCAATATAATTTCTGTTTGAAATACACTAGAGTATTCTACTTACTGGAAATAGTAAATTTATCTTTCAGCTTTCAATTAAATCTACAATTAAAGCTTCAGTTGAAGAAAGTTTTTTTTCTTTCCTTTTTTTTCTTTTTTTTTTTTTTTTTTTTTTTTTCTTTTTTTTTTTTTTTCTTTTTTTTTTTTTTTTTTTCTTTTTTCTTTTTTTTTTTTTTTTTTTTTTTTTTTTTTTTTTTTTTTTTTCTTTTTTTTTTTGTCTTTTTTTTTTCTTTTCTTTTGTCTTTTTTTTTCTCTTGTTTTTTTTTTTCTCCTTTTTTTTCTTTTTTTTTTTCTTCATTTATAAAAATTCATTTTAAATATTGCGAATTACTGGAGGTACCTAAAATATAGTTCTTGTTTAATAACTTTGTACCAGTTAGGTGATATTGTTAAGATTTAAAACTTTATAAATTATTCTAATTAGGAAAAAAATATGAAGATGATTCTTGTAAAATCTTATTCATTGAAAATTTCTTTTTTCTTAACACTTTAAATATATAAATAAATGAATCTAAATAATAAAAACAAAAAAATATGCATTAAAGATAAAAAAAAGGGGTTATATTAGACTAAGAAAATATTTATTTTGTGAGGATCAGATAAAAAAAAAAAATTAAGGATTTTTAAAACTTAACATTAGATTTAGCCTTCCCAAATTCTTATCTTTATGGTTCCTTCTGTGAATGAAATCGATTTAAAACTGACTATATGAATTTAAGTGTTGTGCTTAATTAGTATCTAGATCCTACCCATTTACTTTGAAATAGCTAAATACAAATACTGCTTCTACTCCAACAATTCTTCATACCTGAGGAACTCTCTTCCGTTTCCTTGCTTCCCCAATAACTACAACCTTCAAAAATTTAATTGCAACATCAATCGCCATCTTCTGTCTTCTTCTTGAATCCCGTTCATCTTTTGTCCTTTCCTCAATCGTCTCTATTCTCAATCCTCTCTTAACTTTCACCCCCTGTAACACCCTGTGTACTAGTGGGACTACTACCTTGCTTGGGGGTGAGATAATTAAACGAAACACAAAAAAAAACAAAGAAAAAACTGACTTTTATATAAATAAATACAAATGTCAGTGTGTCACACTTTTTCAACTTCACTCCTAGAAGCTTTAGCCCAATATATACCATTTTGGAATCGGGCTTACTCTGTGAGCAAATTAAAAGCATTCTGGGTTGAAATTTTGGATTCCCAAGTTTTCATTACTCCAATTGTTTTCAGTTTATATATATATATAATATATATATATATATATATATATATATATATATATATATATATATATATATATATATATAATCACACATAGAATCAATCAGAAGTATTAATGTGATTATTGGCGACATCCATCGCTAGAAACATAATGTATGCATTAAAATACTTTTAATCCATAGTGTGAAGTGATCCTCATCGATAAACTTGATGTCTGTAGTTTTCAGTTTATTTGATGTTAAAATGCTAGTACTTACGAATAGTCCTCTATTCATCATCAGGCATGTGTTTTTTTCCTTATAAAATCAAAAACTTGGAGACGAAATACTTGTATGTCGACTGAAAGATGTTTTTTGAATATCTACTATTATTGACGGTTGTGTAAGATCTCGGAACGTGCAAAGACACAACGCTAAGTTTTTCAAAATTTTAAGTGAGAATTTTATTTAAATATTTCTTGTGATGTGTTAAATCCACGTATTCTATTTTTACAAGTGTATTCAGTTTCTATGTCATGAACTAAGTATATAGTTCAATAATATAGTGTAATATCTTAGTAGTTTTTTTTATAGGAATTTTTATGTACTGCGGATCGATAGTTTTTTTATAAACATAAAACATTAGGCAGCATATGATTTACATACAAAGAATTGATTGATTCTATGTGTGATTATTTCTTTAACATCAAATAAACTGAGAACTACAGACATCAAGTTTATCGACGAGGATCACTTCACACTATGGATTAACAGTATTTTAATGCATATATTATATTTCTAGCGATGGATGTCGCCAATAATCGCATTAATACTTCTGATTGATTCTATCAATTTTGAGTTCTTCTGTGGTTTATTGTTGCCTATTGCATACGGCAGCAGTATGCCTCGTAAAATGAAATCTTTGCCAAGAGAGGACCAGATTGCAATTGAGAGAGAAAGTCCTGTGCAAATGAAAACCCAGATCAAACTGCTGCCAGTGATGAGATTATGCAAAGACTTAGGGACTCTGAAGGTCCAATGAAGATCCCGCTGCAGGAGCTAGTTTAATTGCCATCTGATAAGACAGTTTTTAAGCTAGTATGCAACATACAGAATGGTCTGTGAAAGCTGTTTTTTTTTTTAGAAAACAAATATTTAAAAAAAATCTTAATTATTTGGGTGATTTTGCCAGAGTAACACTCGGTTAACCTTATTAACAACTAGCAGTAGAACCCGGCATTGCCCGGGGATGTAACAGTAAGAGATAGATCAAGTATCGACCATCATAAAGACTCAAAATAAAATTGACAAAGATTATTGTTTAAAGTTGACGGACACGCATGTCTTAATTAGTTTGCTTTTTTTTTTTTTTTTATGAATTGGTCAAACCCAAACTCAAACAAAAACATTGTTTTCAATCATTATGAGTCTACTGATTGAATAGAATTTTATTATAAACAATTGTTATGTAAATGAAATTTTTAAAGCATTCTGAATGTAAAAATAAAGAAAAAAAGTGTGCAAGACAATAAGAAACACTACCTGCTAAAAAAAGGTGAAGTTTTGTTGAAATCGGTTGAAAAATGTAGGAAATCTGATCCCATATATAAAGGAACACGCACACAAACAACCTTGGTTTTATAATAAGTATAACTCGATATGAGTTGTCCCCTTTCATTCTCGTGATGCCTCTTAATCGTGTTTGCAAATTGATTTCATGCAAAAACAATTGTGTTTTTCCAATTTTTGGCGCTGTTAGAACCACCGCAAGGTAATTTTACGTAGTCCTGTGAAGTTTTGTTGAAATCGGTTGAAAAATGTAGGAAATCCGATCCAATATATAAACGTACATGCACACACACACACACACACACACACACAATCTGCATTTTATAATAAGTAAGATGTTAGAATAATCATGATCTGTTCACATTTCTCAGTCTTTTTGTATCTGTGCAAAACTTAAGGGGATCTTTTCTGTTAGTGTGAATTAATTCACCCGGGAATAAAAAGAATTTATATTTACTAAAATTCACACCCAAATTCTCCCAGAGCAAGGCCCTTCCATTGCATTCCAGTTGACCTTTGTGATTGCTATTTCTAAGTGTGGGTTTGCATTCATGCTCACCTTGATAAACAAAGGAAAAATAGATTTTTTTTTTTTTTTTTTTTAAATTGTAAAAAAATTCCTTGAAAGTACCTTGAATGTCATCCACACTGAATATGAATAACTTGTTTTTGGTAATTTTTCATTGTGGGGATTGGAGTTGTAAGGCAAGCTAAACAAATTTTGATTTCAAATTTATAATTGCAAGAGATTGCCAAAAAAAACAAAACTTTCACTTACAATTTCTTGGAGTGAATTAATATTTGCAATAAGAACTTTTGGGGCTGAATTAACAGAAAAGATCCTTTTTAAGGCGTTTTCAGCTAAAAAAAGAAAAAATTTCTGTATAAATAAATATTTACTCTGTTTAGCCTCGTTTGGTGCAGGGTCACAATAATAGAGGCATAACCAGAAAGTTAAAGGAAAAAAAATTCTTTACAAGCAAGAAAAATTCCTATTGTTTCAAACTACAGGATTCATTTAAAAGAATTGTCATATTTTCAAAACGTTTTCACCTTTCAGTGTATTTAACTTGCTGGCTCTGTGGCAATTCCAAAGCAAAGGTGTTGACAACCACAGCATAACCCTCTGTTGGGAACCAATTTGGAGAATAAAATTAATAAAAAGCAAAGACAAAAAAAAAAGAAAATTATTTTTACCATTCCAACTAATGTTCAGGTTTTGTTTCTGTTTAACTTAACAAAATTACAACTACATTGTCAGATAAATAAAAAAAAAAACAAAAAAAAAACAATGCTGAAAAAATAAGTGATAAAGAGTAGAATGTCGTGACATATTTTGTTCTGAGAAGAATTTTTCTTTTCAGTAGCCTTGTTCATCATGATAATAGTTCTGATAATTTCGAAATCAAAATTGCAGGAATGTGTTGAAAGTACACTAATTTCAGAATCCGCTACAGCAAATTTATAGCCAGGCATTTATGTCTACTTTCTCTCTCTCTCTCTCTCACTATATATATATATATATATATATATTATTATATATTTTTTTTTTTTTTTTTTTTTTTTTTTAGGAAGATTTTTAAAACCAGTAATTTTGTTTTGTTACAAATTTCTAAAAATTAATCAAATGCCAGCTTTAAGAAAATTTTATGAAATATGCCAGTATATTTTACTAACTGGAAATAGTAAATTTAATTATTTAGCTTTCAATTAAAACTAAAATGAAATCTTCAAGAATGCTTTTTCATTTTTAAAAATTAATTTTAAACCTTAGGTATCAAAAATTTATACCGAATTAGTGGAAGTACCTACCCTTCCATATAGAATTTACTAAGTTTTACTACTAAATACAATGTGGAATAATTAAGCTAAGCAGTAATGATAAAAAAAAAATCAATGTAAAAAGAAGATAGACTCAAAAAAGTTTAACATCTTGATACATCGGACATTTTAAAGTTTTACTTAAGTTTAAAAGCTAAGATTTTCTTTGAACCCATGATGGCCCATGTTTGTTGGATTTCTTACCCTATATTTTATTTTGGTGGGGAAGGTAGTTTTTCGATTACCATTTGTTAAAAGTTGGCAACTTATTTAAAGTCTGTCACAGACTTCTTATGGGCCCCCAATCCTACCACCTTGGAAAAAGAATAAATAATTTAAATGCCTTTTTTTTCTTTTTTTCTTTTCTTTTTTTTTTTTCTTTTTTTTAATTAATTTAAATTTCGGTTTTTTAAAAGATAGTGGCCTAATACTAAATCTGAATTAAAAGAAAATAATTTCCGTATGTATATATAAAGTTTTTAGGGCATATATATTTTTTTTTTTTTTTTTTTTTAATCCTTCACACATTCATTCATTGAATTTCCATTGATAAATGTCAACTGCAAGTTTTAAATTCTCTTAAAAACCCAATATTTATCATCAAGATACATCATTTAATAATTTTTTTTTATTATTAATTAACTGGATTTTGTAAAAGGAATTTTTTTTTTTCTTACCATAAACTTAGTGAAAATAAAATTTATTTACATATGGTAGCCTGTGTGGTCAAAAAATAAAGAAATACGGAACACCAGCATTGTAATAATCAAGAAATTGGTATTTATGATTAAAAATATATATATATATATATATATATATATATATATATATATATATATATATATATAACCTTTGCCTGTGGTGCCAATAAAGTCACTATACAGTTGCTTACAATAACAATTAAGACAAAGCAATTAATCAACAGTCCAGAAATTTATTATTAAAATGGTTCTGCTTCATAGCAATAAAATGTTATGGTAAACATTAGAAAATTAACGATACTATCCGAACTGCAAGCCACCTGCTTCAATGCTTTGCTTTTTATATTATAAGTAACTATATAGTGACTTTATTGCCACCATGTGTGTGTGTATAAATGGAACCTCCACTTACAAAAAAACTCACCATACAAAGTGCACATTATATTACAATATATTTTATATACAGTACTGTATTATATTATTATACATTACAGATTTCTATATGATTCTATCACATTAGATTGTAGTGTGATGCTACAAGCATTGAATCATCTTGATCAGTTTTCTTTGTTGCCTCGTAGAATAAACACTTGTGATTATATTAGTGTAAGCGTAAAAAAAAAATAATGTACAAAAAGTTTTGTACAGTAATGAATACAGTACATGTACACTACTGTAACATGTAAATTTTATTAAAAATAACAGTAACATATAAATTTTATTAAAATTTATTGAATTAAAAGTAGGTAAAATGTGACAATGCTGAGTTTGTTTTGTTTAATCTCTATGTAAAGTGCATTTTAGTCTAATATGCATTGTATAATCATTGAATTTCTAATTGATATCAATACAGTATAGTAGAAAAATTTAAAAGTTTAATCAGAGTAAAATAAAATGCAGGTAGAGCACATAAACTACACAGTAAAATAAACTATTCATCCAGTTCAGGTTGATTTGTACGGTACATTTCATCACTGCAGTTTATTTCTTTACATTTTTCTATAGTTCCTGTACTATAGTTTAATGTGTTACTGTAAATATTACTATACTTGTACAATAAATTTTAGTGGGTAATTTTTTGATAATTTTCGTAGCTCACGTCACCTAAGAACCTGGTTGCTACTATGAAGAGGGGGAAAAAATATCCATGCAAATGAAGGAGATTATTCAGAAGTTGGAAGAAGATACCCATGTTTCTGAGCTTGCCAATCCATATGGACGTTCAGCATCAACAATTTGCACCATCTTAAAGAACAAGATAGAAATAAAAAAGCTTGATGTAGCCAAAGGAGTTAGCATAATTATCAAATATCATCCAAAAGCCCTGGAAGCTGTTGAGAAGCTGTTGTTGATTTGGACAATTGAGAGGCAGCTACAAGGGGATTCTGTGTTTGAAGATATTACATGCGCAAAGGCGATCTTATCACAAAAATGCCTGAAGATGCATTTAAAGCAAGTTGAGGATGGTTTGAAATATTTAAAAAGAAAACTGGCATCCACAGGGTGGTGAGACATGGAGAGTCTGTGAGCTCTGATAAAGCTGCCTTGTTTTAAAGTGATCCGAAAATATAAACTTGATCCTAAGAGAATTTTGGAAGGATCGCTTCAATATCCTAAATTGCTTAAATGTCATTGATAAAGCCTGGAAAGGAGTCACAGTGATATATATTTATTTACATTATTTGTGTGTAATATTTAAAAAAGTACTTTAATTTTACATAAAATAGACTTTTTATTGATTTTTGTATTAATATTTTGGGGGCTTTGGAACAAATTTAATTTCTATCATTTTAAATGGGAAAATTGTTTCAACATACAGAATTTCCAGTTACGAATCCACTCCTGGAATTGATTAAATTCATAGGTTGAGGTTGCAATATATATATATATATATATATATATATATATATATATATATATATATATATATATATATTATTACTTTTTAGTGGATACTTGTATTTGAATAGGTGCTCTGTTTAATTATTAAACATCATATTTATTTTTGTCTACCAGCCTGAATATTCGAGTAAATCCTACGAGAGAAAAACATGCACTCTCTGAGGAAGACCACATGTTTAATAAATAAATGGACCGTCTACTCATTTCTTTATGTATATTCTTTTATATACACAAGTAAAGTTTTCCATTTTGTCATACAATTTCCACACACAAGTTATTTTTATTCTATTAAATTAATATTCAAAATGAAATTAATCACTTCTTGCAAAAAAACAAAAAAAGGTGGTGACAGATTTTAAAGTTTAAAGCAAAAACAATTAAAATGTAATTCAAATTAAATTTACTTCTTGTTGATTTTTAAATAGGTTTAATGAATGCATCAATTAAAAAGGAAATTAAATATAAGTGACTAATTCAAGTAATTACAAGAATAAAAAATCTCATCTGTAAATTAACTACATCTTATATTCAGACAGTAGAATGGTGGACGATTAGACGTGTCTTTTTTGCCATCAAATCTCCATGTAAGACACTTATATGTCATGGCAGGATTTCTTTAATGTTGATATTCCCAAAATGGATAGTCCAAGTGCTGTGTAAGATTCAAGTCGGATGTGAGAAAAAAGGGTGACATCTGGGGGTGGTTTGGAAAAAAAGTAAGTCGTGGTAGAGATGAAACAAGTTGGCATCAGAAGCAAGTAATAATCTTTCTTTTCTGAATTTCTTATATACAGTGGTGGAAATAAGTATAAGACACCCCATGAAATTGTTAATAATTTTCTTATTACTGCACAAATTCCTCTGAAAATTTGTGTGTGGTACCTAGATCCGATGGTATTAGTATACATATTTGATTTTATAACAACTTTCCACCAAAAACAGTTATTAAGAAAGTTATTAAGAAAAATATGTTTTCGAGGGTGGAAATAAGCATAAGACAGTTTTGAAAATTTGTATTTAACAGCAAAATTGTAGAAAATTCAATATTTACATTTATTCCCTTTCAACACACCTGTTTTGTATTGAATCAATAATTTTTGTGAGAGTTTCATATGGAATTTAATTCCAATACTGATTAATACCAGATTTTAAAGTTTCTCTATCTTCAAATTGACATTTATTTTTGTATACTCTTCTTGACAAAATTCCCCACAAATTTTCTATTTGGTTTAATTCTGTAGACTTAGTGGGCCAGTCGGAAACTTCAATATTTTTTGTTTTTAAACCAGTCTTTCATGTGTATGGCTGCGTTGTCTTGTTGAAAAATGGCATTATTTTTGTCTAGATGATTCATAAATGTGACAAGACTTTTTTCCAACACATTGATATATTGAACCGAGTTTTGTTTCCCTTTCATAATTACTAAATCAGCCTTTCTAGATGCAGAAAAAGCTTCCCAAACCATGACAGATCCTCCTCCAAATGGTCTTTTTGAAAGTGTGTGGTACCTAGATCCAATTGGTATTAGTATACATATTCAATTTCATAACAACTTTCTAAAGTTTTCAAGGGTGGAAATAATTATAAGAAAGTTTTGAAAATTTGCATATCTGGTTTACTTCAGAATGCCAAAGGAAGAATAAGTGAATGCACAGATTAGAAAAAGACTTATCATGATTTTAAGCCACGTGAGTCCTATTTAAACATTTCATTAATTGAATACAGTTACTGCAAAATGCCTAGGAAGTCCCCACTTAATGAAAAAGGGCAAATTTCTGGAAGAAAAATCTACAATTTTCATTGCAAGAGGACTGTCAAGGTCCCGAACAGTTGTGAGAAATTATCTAAAGGACCCTGAACCATATGGCACCAGAAAACGTCCAGGTCATCCAACTAAAATTACAAATGCAGCCAGACATCGACTTTTTTTGAGAAGCTTCTAAAGGACAATCAAGCTCAAGAGATCTGCAAAAATCTCAGAATTTACCCATCACTCAGAAAAGAGTTTGTCAATGAATCGCCAAATCTCATGTATCGAAACAGGAAGACAGCCTCTGTTTTAACTGCTAAACACAAGATGATGTGCGTAGATTGGGTAAAGAAAAAAATTAACGTGGACAAAGGAGAAAAAGGAAACCATGGTGTTTTCTAATGAGAAAAAGTTTAATTTGTATGGTTCCGAGACAGCTAACTGTTATTGGCCCTGATTTAAGAAAGGAGAAGCAACTGTTTTCAAAAAGACCATTTGGAGGAGGATCTGTCATGGTTTGGGAAGCTTTTTCTGCACCTGGAAAGGCTGATTTAGTAATTATGAAAGGGAAACGAAACCGTTCATTATATCAAAGTGTTGGAAACAAGTTTTGTCCCATTTATGAATCATCTAGACACTAATAATGCCATTTTTCAACAGGACAACACAGCCGTACCCACTTCTAAGCTCATGAAAGACTGGTTTAAAACAAAAAATATTGAAGCTTTGGACTGGCCCACTAAGTCTCTAGATTTAAACCAAATAGAAAATTTGTGGGGAATCTTGTCAAGAAGAGTATACAAAAATAAACGTCAATTTGAAGATAGAGAAACTTTAAAATCTTGCATAAAACAGTATTGGAATGAAATTCCATCTGAAACTCTCAGAAAACTTATTGATTCAATACAAAACAGGTTTGTTGAAGAATTACAATTGAAAGGGAATAAATGAAAATATTGAATTTTGTACAATTTTGCTGTTAAATACAAATTTTCAAACCTGTCTTATGCTTATTTCCACCCTCGAAAACGTACTTTTCTTAATAACTTTCTTTTGGTGGAAAGTTGTTATAAAATCGAATATGTATACTAATACCATCGGATCTAGGTATCACACCAATTTGTGTAGTAATAAGAAAATTATTAACAGGTTCATGGGGTATCTTATACTTATTTCCACCAATGTGTGTGTGTGTGTATATATATATATATATATATATATATATATATATATATAATGTGTGTGTGAAAATAAATTTTCAAACCTGTACTCGCCTTCAAAGTAGGACCCAAAGATATCAATGCACTTTTTGTAGTGCTTTAGCTATTTCATGAATATGTCCAGTAGCCTTGTCACAGCCTTCATCTTTTCAATGTCTTCAAAATGACTTCCCCTTAGGTTTTCCTTCAGTTATAATCATGCTTTAGTTTTCTCTTCATTTCTCACATTGTGGGAATACTTACTATTCCATATAAGCCCATGTTGGTCAATATTATATTGGCTTAGTTGTGAAAATGATTGTGTTGTGTTAGTGGTTTTTGTGGTTACAAATTGATTTACTTTTTTTCATGGCTTAAAGTTGGTTAACTTTTGATCGGACAAGAACTGTGTTTCATCATGATAGGGCCATAAGTCTTTAGTCACAGGAAAAAATATTTGCTTGAAGCCATCCATATTTTTTTTTTTTTTTTTTTTTCTATGCTATGTCTTCCAAGATGTGTTCTTTCTCTTCAGTGAATGACTGGCGCCATTCTTCAAAATATTTTTTTTTTTTTTCCACTCACCATAAAATTGCACTTTAGGATTTGAAGGTGAGAATCAAAGATTTTTTTTTTTTTCTGGAATTCATTTTGCCAAGAATATTTTTTTTTTTTTTTTTTTTTCTGCTTCTCTAATCAACTTCAGTCTAAGGGCATTTTTCTTTTCCTTAGTTTCACATTTAGAAAAAAAAAATTTGTACTCACCAGCAATCCTGGAAACATTTTTGACTGTCATACTCATCATGAAAAAAAATAATTATTTCAGGGTCAGGTAGCACATCTTTCTTATGCAGTTTCTCACCCAATTATACATCACAAGAAATAAATTTGTGCTATGCATTTTATTTATTTTTAAAAACATCTACTATGGAACAGAAGATCATACCCCCCTAAAAAAAAAAAAAAAACACATAATCGCACTACCACCAATTTGTCTGGGTAGACATTAGTCTAATTTGGCATAACATTCAAAATCATCTTTTTTTTTTTTTTTTTTTTTTTTTTTTTTTTTAAATGAGAAATGGATGTATGTGCTCATCAAATATGGATCTATTTTTTTTTATTTATATATTTTTTTTATATTTATTTTATTTAATTTTTTGAGACCTCAGTTTTATTAGACTCGTCGAGGTACTGGTGTTGCTCGGGTGTACATGGCTGCAATTATATAACTACACTCCCCCAACTTGTCTAGAAATGTCTGCCTGCATCCCTAACTGCATGCATCATCTGTTGATATACTAAGCTAACTCCCCCCAACCTCCTCTTTTTCCCAATATGTCCTTCACAAGTGTTTGATCGTTCTTAATAAAGGAATTCCATCGATAAAAACTTCTTGTGTAGTCATTGCTTGGGGTTAAATTGTTTCAGTGTTTTAGATATTCAGTAAATTTCCTATGGTCATAATAACTTTCAAATAGTATGGATTTGTTCATGAATCTAATAATCAAGCAAAAACAGGGATGAAGTGTCAGAACTTGATTCAACTGCAAATGCATGAAGCCCCTCCCCATTCTTCACACATTTACTGTAAAGTTGGGGTTAATAAGAGATTCTTTGGGAATTTTTCCCTTTTAACACTTCAGTAATCCTTCTTAAACAATCTTTGCATCAAAGGTTGTTCAAATGCCAATTTATGATGGAATCATATGAAGAAACTATTGGCTAAATGACAAAACCCAATTTTGAACCTATTTTGTCGCAGATTTTGTCCACTTAACTGAAATAATCTAAACCAAACATTCACGCAAGACAAGTTGTGTATGTAATTTACATGGCAAATTTGGAAAGCATCAGAAACCAGGAAGTTATGGCTGAAAAATGGGCTTTTTGAACAGTTTTTTGTGGTTTTTCGTTATACACGGGGAAGCAAGTAGGACTAAAACCACACTATCTTGTTTCTTGCAGGATGGATAATTTTTTATATATTTGAAGAAAATTTGATAAAAAAAATTAAGTTATTCAAGTTTTTATTTTAAGTAGTACAAAAAACTTTTTTTTTGTGTGAAACTAATGTTGCAGGAAAACTATGAAGCGCTCTACATAAACCTTAGCTATGTTTAGCATTAAGTGCAAATAACTTCAGCTCATCCAATAAAAATTTTGTTTGCATGTAACTTTGCCTTGGTTTTTGCAAAAAATTGTACCCACCTTCAGTTTTATCACTTTTTCTGCCAAGCACAGGGGACCTGGAGGTTGAAAAGTTGGTTAGTAAATTTGACACACACAGACAGGCATTTTCTGATTTATAGATATAGACTAGCAACATGGCCTGGCATTGCTGGTGCTTGATTCAAAAATCGTACAACTCATACAGCAATCGCTATCACTTAAAATATCTTTGCCCTTCCTTGCCTTTAAAGGAGTTCCCTTTGTCGTGCTGATGTTGCTACATGCCTTACTTCTTGCCTATCTCACACTGAATTTTTTCTAAGCTCTATACTAAACATTAAATCTGTTACAAAAAAAGAACTAAACAAAATGAACACAAAACGGTCAGCTTTAAAAAAGGATTCGTAACTGGAAAAAACAAATGAAAAAAGAATGTTAACAATAAATACTTTTTCACAACCAACCCAGTTCTTCAAAATCAACGTTGAGTTTAATCAAGTAAATGAGCCAGTTGGAGTAAAGTGCCATGCAGATTTAAATTTTTCCCACTTGTGACGAATGCAGCTATCAATTTCTTTTTTTTTTTTTTTTTGCATGCTAGTTAACATTCATGTCAGCCAGCTGTTGGCTCTCTCCTGGCCAATAGAATCTTCCTGCCTATTTGTGGCAGCCAGCTATAGGCTCTCACTCTGGCCAGTACAAAATGGCCACAAACTACATGAAAACTGCCATAGAAGCATGAAAAAATCTATTATTTCCACTATCAATGGGAGTTGGGAAATGCAAAGTCAGTCTTGGCCTTCTCACTAAGTTGGAGCTTGTGCATGTAAATTTTGGTGCAAATCTGTCAAATTGTGGCCATGCATTTGTTACACACACATTCTGCCTTTTATAGATAGATAATATTACAATTTTATTATAGAACTTTTATTTATTTATTTTTTTTTTAAAACCTCCTTTTATTACCAATGATATTACAATTTTACACAGTGTGCTCCTGAGTAAACATTTGACATTTTCAGAACTGGTCTAACTTTAACTTCAATTATTTATCAAGTTATGATCATTTGAAGTTATTCAAAACTCTCATATTTGATCCTTCATATGATCAGTTGTGAATAGTTTTTCTGCCACTTATTGTTTGGAAAATCATTGAAATCTTGTTGAAATGGAATATTTAAAAAAAACAAAAAAAAAAAATTTTTTTTAATCATTTCCCCCCAAGCAACGCAATAAAGTCACTAAGATGCAAGGGCGTCTAACAGAATATGAAGAAAGAGAAAACACTATTAAGGAGAGAGAGAGAGAGAGAGAGAACAGGAATTAAGAAGACAGAAGATAACAGTTGACATTGCTGTTAAATCTTTGAAGATCAAAGTTGACTGGGAAGGAAGAAGTCAACAGTTTCACAAACAAGAGGTGCTATAGAACAATTAGCATTGAACTTATGTCTATATCTAGTCATTTCAACTGTAAAATGATCAGACCTAGCTGCCAATCTGTTACTATGCTTTAATTCATAAAGTCTAGGTACCATAGATGAAAATAATATTTATTATAAAAATACAAAAATGTGGTACAAGGCCATTAGGGGTGATGGGAGAAGGTTAGTTTCAATCTCTTATCTTAAACTTAGCTAGTCACAATTACTGGCCCAAATATACCACCATATTCCTTACACCAAAACAACACATTCTTACTACACCCAACGTAATACCTCAAAGTCTCTATGAAGTCCTAACTAGTTACCATATGTACAATTTGTCTGGGTTGGGAATAAAAAATAATTATCGAGAAAAGTTCATCAGAACAATTACCATAAAAGTATTTATAGAAAAGGCACATGGAAGCTAGCTTTTGTTGATACAGTTTTTCAAAAATTACCTATATCATGGGGATTTGGGAACCGTACGCCACAAAATTCCGGTAGCTTTTACACCATTTTTTTTTTTTTTTTTTTTTTTTTTCTATATTTGGACTGTTTTTATGTTTCTGAACCATCAACTTCAAATAACACAAATAAAAAAAAAATGTCTTAGACAGTTTTGCTTTTTACATCATTGGATCCAAGATTTGGATCAGAGAATGTCATCCTCATTGCTTTCACTATTGTTTTTCACTTGCACCATATTTTAAAAAGTAGATAAAAATTGTGAGCCTTCAAGACTGGATGAAGCTGTTTGTGATGTCTTGCTAAGGCACATAATTCTTTAAAGAGATCAGTTTACATGTCGCTTCTGTAGTGCCAAATTCACTTGTCTATAATTTTTTTCAACCACTGAAATATGTCTTCATGATTTGTTTTAACTTTTTACTTATTTTTTTTTTTCTGTTGATTCATAAGAATCAACCAATGGAAGAAAAATAGTTTTCAGTATTTCCTCATGGCTGCTCACTGTGACTGTATTTGATGGCATGTAAGAGTTTGCTTTTCTTTTTTTTTCTCCTCAAATGACGAAGAAATATCTCAGGAGTTGTGGGGTCTAGTAGGTTAATGTTGATTCAGACAATATAGACTACAAGTACTTGTATCTAACCTAAATCTATAATACTGTAATATTAACTTTCCCTTTTACTTTTATCTTGTGTAATATGGTGTTCATTAAATTATTAAATGACGTTGATAAAGTCTGTTACAGTTTAGAAGTTTTAAATATATTATTTCAAGGAAGATATATTGGTGTTTTTGTTATTAATTTTTAAGGGTCATATAATTCGGGATTTAATTTAAAAAATTTTCCCATAGCAAACAACTATGAGAAAATTTTGAAAAATACAAGGGTACTCCAGTAAGTCCACAACCTCACACATTGTTATTGGGGAGAATTTTGATGCGAGGAAAGGATCAAGTGCAATTTTGATCTGAGAATGGGATCAAGAGTAATTTTGATTTGTTAGCAATAAAAATTTAACTGATTAATAAAAGAAACTTTTCACTCTTCTAAACCTGCAAGAGTTTGCTTGCATTCAAACTCTGATGCCAAGAATTTTATCTGATTTCTTAGGTTGCAATAATGTTTTTTGGCACTTTGAAGACATTTCAAAAAATAATTCCATATTCTCTTTGATGCTCTTTTTCTCTTTCTCTTTTTTTTCTCTTTCTCCCAAGAGATGTGCATTAATTACACTTTTTCCCCTTTTTCTTATCTTTTCTGTTTTTTTTGCTTTTCATTTTATTTTTCAAGTGTTAAATACAGCTATTCATCACCAGGCACTTTTGAGAAAATCAGCTAATTCTAGTGTGCAAACTGCAGTTGGCAGAAATAGTTTTTTTTTTTTTTTTTTAAATAGATACCAATTGACCCTCTGTCTTTTTTCACATTGTTATAAATAAAAATAATAAACTAATTTTTAATATACATATAGATTTGAACTTGGCTTACTTTAAATGTTTACTTGCTGTTAAAGCCAGTAGTTTAAGTCTCCCCTTAAAACAGCATTTCTAATATGAACAGGTTTCTAACTTTTAAATAAAAATAACTTAGAATTTTCTGGCTATTTTTACTTTGTCATCAGAAGTGTTCATTGTATAGAGATGAATGAATTGCCAGAAAAGCCCACTACTTGCAGATGGGAAATTTCCCCATCTCTGTTGAATAGGCACTTCTGGTAACTTCAAGAAATGTTACACATACACAGAAAAAAATGTTAGCAGATATGGGCTTTGAAAGATCTTAACAAGACATGTGCATTATTGAAAAGGGTAATTGAGCTATGCTTTGCCATGAAAGTCCTTTGTGGATGCCTTCTTGAAAAGGGTAATTTGAGCCTTGCTTTGCCATGAACGTCTTTGTTGATGCCCTTTTCCTTGAAAGGGTAATTGAGCTATGCTTTGCCATGAAAGTCCTTTGTGGATGCCTTTTTCTTGAAAAGGGTAATTTGAGCCTTGCTTTGCCATGAAGTATTTGGTTGCTGAACAGCCTAAAAATATTCTAGACTATATGGGGGTTTCCCCTATATAAGGGAGACACATGTTTGAACACAGGCTAGTAGATGTCAATTAGTCTATTAAAAAAAAATCAATGTTGCCTGCTCAAAAATTTGTATCCTCTGAATATCACATTTACAATAATAATTATATACAAATCATAATTTCCTAGTGCAGGTCTGACAGACTACGACTGTTGGTTTCCTGTGTGATAGTCATGCATTCATTTTATTCTTACCTCAAGTAAGGTAAGATGTCATAAGTGTAGTTATCTCTCTCTCTCTATAATATGACTCGGCAATCAAAACCAGTGCAGAAGGAATATCCAAATGGCTGAGAACGGAATAGCTATAAAATAACTGAAATTTGTGAAAAATTAAACATTAAAGAAAAAGCAGAATAAATTTAACAGTGTGTCAAAAAATACTTGCTGACAAAAAGAAAATAACAAATTTTAATATATGCAAATGCATATATTAAAATACAAGTGACTCTTGGGTTTTTGCACATATATATGCATCTTTCATTGAAAATGGCCAACAAGGAAGATTTAATTAATTTTATAGTAATCTAACATTTTTCCGTTTTTCAGGGGTTAAAGAATATAGGAATTGTCCATAGGGATAATTGTTCTGAGCATTTTTGGCTACTTTTCTAGCCATTATCAAGGGTGTGTTTTTGGATGGTGAAATTGTCTGTGGCTGCTACATAGTAATTTTACAGTGTGGAGTTTGAGTGGTTTGTGTGCTTCTAGGTGATCATATGCTATTTGTGGCCAGTTGACTGAGGTAAGACTTATTTTTAGAACACTTTTAACACACCATCTCCTCTGCAAAATAGTGTGAGATTGATAGAGGGAGAATAAAGTTTAATAAGCAGAGCCCCTCCAATGATGAGCTGTGCACGACTATGTGACCCGAAAAGGATCCTTGTATTATCAACTAGAATTTTCCTTTAAAGTTAATAAATGTTTATTAATCACACTCTGCTGTGACAGGTGGCATGTAAGATGTCTACTCAGGGAGGTAGTGGTGTGTCTGATATAGGTAATTGGTACACTATATTGGTCACTACTAGTTTAGATTTGATGAGGTTATTTCTGTTTGTGACGGCAAGGTTTGTGGTTTTCCATTTTCTATAATATATTATGAACTTTATGTTTTCTGGGAGTTACTGCAGAAATATGATTTTTCTTATATCAAATTCATCTTGCTTATAGTTATTGTGCATCTGGTTGCAATAAAATATATTAATATTTTGCACTGTTGTATTTTTGTTACGCGTGTTGTGTATTTTTTGTAAGAATAATTTTATTTGCTTATCGATGATGTTATATATATTTCTTATTACTATAAACATTATTTTTAGTGTTTGAGTTGCTACTCATGCTTTTTATTTTTCTTAAACGGTGGCCTAGATTGAGATGTTTGACTGGAGAAAAACTGCTTCTCCTAACTGACTGACAAATGTTTCTGGTTTCATGCTTGAAAGTATTCTCCTTGATTAACCCCAAATACTACTGGTCATTACAGTGGTCTCATGATTACACACAGGATGTATATGAAATTATAGTTGTGGCTGACAATTGGCTTAACCTTTGCCACGCTAGTTTCTTTCTAGAATTGTTCCCCCTGACACTGCATTTTTTTTTTTTTAATTTTTTTTTTTTTATTTTATTTTAAATTTTTTGAGGGTGCAAAGACATGAACACTTGTTTTAAAATTGTTATAACTTTCTTTGTATTGTGCGTATAGATTTTATTTGTTGTATACTAATAAAAGAATGGACGAATTATATTTTGATGTAATGCATTACGTTTTGCATCCATGTTTTGACGTTGAAAAAAAAAAAATTGAAACCTGAAATAAAAAAAAAAACAACTCTTGAATAAAAGCTTCACTTGATATTGACATTGCCATTTATGTTTACAAAAAATCGCAAAAAAAATTAACGTGGGTTTAATCGGTTTTATGCTACATGGAGTGCCTAGAATTCAAAATGGCGTTGGAAAACAGAAATTTAACCTTATTCCAAAGCAGTAGTAGGTGATTTCCAGCTTAAAATACCGGAAATAATGGTTAAGTGTTTATTTATAGAGATTGTCATCTCAAGGTGACAGAATGCATCTAGAGTAGCAAAAGGAAAGAATTCTATGGCGACAATTGTCGCCTGCAGTGTGATAAAGTTTTAAACCATGTTTTTGGTAATATCCAATTTCTGCCATTCTTCTTCTATATGCTGTGTCTCTTCAGGATGTTGGTGATTATGGCTTTCCACAATTTCTTGCCCTTTGCAGCTCTTAAGATATTATCTCTTTGTTATCTCTCCTAAACCTTGTTCTACCATCCCTTTACTCAAGCTCACTAAATAGGTTATGTGTTGTTTTCCTCTGACCCTCCATATCTGACCTGTGAGCATAAAATTTTTCAAACTTTTTTCCTAATTATGTACCCCAGAAATTTCCCAATTAGTATAAGTGAGTTTTTTGTTTCCATTTTCTCAAAAACTTTGTTCACATGTTCAGTTCATGGTATTCTCAGCATCTTTCTGTAGAACCACATTTCTGTTGCCTCAAGATTCTTTTCCATCTGAGATTATTCAGCATTCACTGTCATATAGGAGAACTGATACTACATAACAGTTCAGTACCCTGTTTCTTAATACTTTGCTTAGCTTTTGGAAGACATCTTTCACTATCCCAATGCACCTTTGGATTTTAGTGTTGCACTTCCTGTTCTCTGTTAAAACACTTCCCAGATATTTAAATGGTTGTATTTGTTTGGTTTTTGTATCCCTAATTTGTAATTTGCATCATTTTGCTAGCAACCATACATTCTATCATTTTACAATTGATGCTTTATATAATTCAGAAAAATTAATAAATACACGTCTACTTCTATGCAAAAAAAATGAATATCAGATGTTGAATTTAGAGTTATTTGATTCATGCTCAAACTGGTGTTAGGTTTTTACACATTTTATTTTATGTGATGGTTTATAAACCACCAACTTACAGTTCAAACAATGGTTTGAAACTGAATCTAGGATCTGCAAACTAAAGTCAGCAAACCTAAATCATGTCAGACTTTTCTGTAGCTACTGGATTACGGAGAACTGAATGTTAATCTCTCTTCTCTCTCTTCTCTCTCTTCTATCTCTTCTCTCTCTTCTATCTCTCTTCTATCTCTCTCTTCCATCTCTTTTCTATCTTTTTTCTCTCTCTTCTCTCTCCTTAAGTGTGAAAGAAAATGTGAATGGTTTCTTCAATTCTAAATGTAGATGTTACTTTGCAGATTAATTTAACCACAGCACCTGTTGTTGGCTTTGTCAGATATTTATTTCTCGGCACTCAGCCATATTTGTCATAAATTCTATACATACACAGATGGGTGGGTGTTGGTGCACATGTATATATCTCTATCTTTTTCTCTCTTATTATGCATTTATGCATGAGTTATGTGTAAAAGTTCAACTGAAGAAAACTTATTGGATAATATATGTGTGTGGATGAGTTTAGCCTAAGATAGGGAAAGGCAAAAATTGCTTGAGTGGGCCCCTTAAAAATGAGGGCAGGGCGGCAATTTTTTTTTTTTTTTTTTTTTTTTTTTTAGAATTTACAAAATTTATGATTCTTATTTGTAAAAAGTAATATTAACATAAAATCTTTCAAAAATTATAAAAATAACCAAAAAGCTTTTAAAATCAAATATTTTTATTGACAAAATCTGATTATGTTGTCGATAGTTACTAGCAATGATGCATTGCAGTGGAACATTTTTGAAAAAGTAATCAAACCTCGCAACATTATTAGCTTAGAATATGTTGTGGAAAGAATGAGATTGTTGTATTAATGTACAGTGTAACCTGGATATAAGAGATTTTCTCTGGTCCCAAATTAGAGCCTGTGTTAATGTATATAAAATAGACCAAACTCGGATACAAGAGAAACCCGGATATAAGAGACTTCTTCTCCGGCCCCGACAACTCTCTTATATCCGGGTTACACTATAAAAATATAAAGCTTTTTCAGCATAAAATCAAAATAACTATTGAAAAAAAATGTACAGTAAATGTTAAAACAATCTTTTACTTTCTGACATGAATATTAATCAGTAATTTCTTGTAGATAAAAATATTTTCATGACTAGTTTTTGTTGCCTAGTATTGAGAAGAACTTCCTTTATTAAAGTAATTTGTCAGAATCGAAAAACATTTTAATTTTCTATTTAGATGAGGGTGGGGTCCTGTTTACAATATAAATACAACATCAAACTGATCCCTGACTTTTTGATATGCATGCAGTTTTCATTCCTTTTTTTTTTTTAAAAACGAAATGTATTATTACTATGTGTACATATGATGTTCATTTAATTTCCTGTAGACACAAATGTTGCAAGATTGAAATGAATTTTTAACATTTTGTTGAAATTCCTTTCATCTCCCTCTTTTTCTTTGAAAATATATCTGCATATAGCTCGTGCCAGTTTTTTTTTCTTGGAAAATTCCCATGACCACCTTAAGAAAAACGTAACATTTTTCATTATTAATTTTAAAAAAAGTTTTATTTTCTTTTAAGTTGAAGACAAAAAAAATTGTCACGGATATGGCTTTTTTTTTTTTTTTTTTTTTTTTTTTTAGGGCATCCTGGCATAAATTCATCCATCCATCCATATATATATATATATATATATATATATATATGAGAGATCTCTGAAAGCCTGTATCTATGAGCATAAGAGAGATACATTTGGACAGCTCTTTAAATTCTCTCATAATACAACAGAACAAAACTGGCCATAACTTTGATTTTACAAATGCCATGCTAATTAAAAAAAAAAAAAAGAAAAGTGTAATTCTTTGTCAAATGTTCTTTGAGGGATTACTAATAGATATTTTACTGAATATAAACTTGTCAAAAACGCCGTATTTCATCACCAATATTTATTGAATCTATTCTTAAAAAATGTGACATATGTTTCTTTAAAACAAATGGTGTTTACGCAAACATGCTCCCAAATCAACATGCAAACAACCACCAAACATAATATCTACTAGACACACACATAAATGTACATTAGCATCTGAATCCCACAGACAAACTAGAATTATCATACATTTACATACATGAAGCAATATTTATGATTTTTCAGTTATGCTTGGGATCTGTTTAGTATAATTTATGGTGTTCTAAATAATAATGTTTAACAAGTCAAATGCACATGAATCCTGATTAACCAATGAAAATCAAACCATACAAAAATACTAGAATTTTTTCTTCTTTTTCTTCCATATCTTGTTCTCTGATGAAGCTTTAATAAAAGTGAAACATGTTAGATTGATAAATGTTTCCAATTTGTTCTTTATCCTATCATTCTGTTGGATTTTGACCCATATTTGATCTCAATTCATTCATTCATATATATATATATATATATATATTCATTTAAACATAATTAACATTAGAACATATAAAAATTTAACACAAAAGACGATGGACATAAGAACCCAACTAATCCAAACAGATAACTGAAATTTTTATATAAGATCAGCGTTCCGTTTAAATATGATCACGTCACGTGGGTGATGTTGTTAAAACGTATTCAAAGATGATTTCCAAATATTAAAAAGTCGATTGAGTGATTGTTTTTTAGAACTGTTCCATCGTTTTTGAAATCATTTTTTGATTTGCTTTGTAACGGGAAGGACTTCAAGCTTGTATGAAGATATTGATCGCTACATATTCCGACATCAACGGAAGAGATTTCTTGAACTGTTTATACAAGATTGTTCTATCAACTTTTTAATGTTTTAATATTTGGAAATCATCTTCGAATACCTTTTAACAACATCGCCCACGTGACGACTACGTGATCATATTTAAACGGAACGCTGATCTTATATAAAAATTTCAGTTATCTGTTTGGATTAGTTGGGCTCTTATGTCCATCGTCTTTTGTGTTAAATTTTTATATGTTCTAATGTTAATTATGTTTAAATGTAAATGTCCATGAAGATGGTCTTAAATAGACCGAAACGTCAGACGTCGACTTTATATTAACATTAATACTACATAATTGCATATTAAGATTTTTGTTTGTTTTTTTTCTGTATTTTTCTTCATGCTATCTGATCTATATCCATATATTTGCTTACACACACACACACATACATATATATATATATATATATATATATATATATATATATATATCTATGCCTGGTGTATAGAAACGATTATGAAGCTAATCTCCGTTTATCTTGCTAACCAATCGAAGCAAGTTCAATCCGTTTGCAGAGCCCCATTGTTTCTAATCTTGTATTAGATTAAACTTGCTAAATATCTGCATGTATAGCAATCGATGAGGCACATATATTTTTGGGGCATTGAAAACCTTATCTTGTATCTTTTGAGGCTGCCTATTAAATTGTTTAAAGAGCTAAACCTTAAATCGCTTATTTCCTTCGAATTGACCGAATAACCATCATGCTGTCCACATATCCTAACCGAATTTCAGCAATCCTAGCACTAATTTATTTCCCCCAAGCCTATTTGTTTGCAGCTGAAGTCTGCAGGAATATCCTTCTTGTATTGTTGGTGTCCTTCTGACAAACAATATGAATTCTTTACCTCAACTTTCTTACTGCTTCTGATGGACCTCCCTGTTGTCCTGGGTAGAACAATAAACTACATCTGCATCCTGGGTAAGATGATAAACTACGTCTGACAACAAGCCTCTGGTCAGGAGGTTTTGAGGAGCGTGGAACCACCTCTTAATTGCTGGTTACTGTGAAAGTGTAAAATAGGTTTCAATACCAGATATTCGTGTTTTTGTAAAAATTATTATCGGCAATAAATGTTTGTAGGAAAAAAATCATTACCAGCAATACATTTTTGGAAAAAAAAAAATATTACCAGCAATAAAAATTGTTGGCATTAAATAACCTATTGAGGTTGATATTCCATAAACCAAACCAAATCAAACCCAGACAGCTGTTGACAATCCTGAGTTTTCCTGCTGATTGGTCATTTTTCCAGTGACATGTCCATTCAAAAAATAATCAGTGTGTCAAAAACTATAAGCCAAAAGTTTTTGTTTTTTGGCTTAAAGAAAGCCCCTGTAGCCTGCAAGGAGCTAGTAAATTTATCTATCTATAATATACATTTTTGTGACTTCTGTTAGTCTGTGCATCCGTCCATCATATCGGTCACACACTCCAAAATAGCTATACATTGATTGACTGAAACCAAATTTTTGGAGAAGTGCAAACAAGAGGATACAAATAAACTTTATTCCTAAACCATCTGAATATCCTTTCGAATGGACAAGAATCCAGTCTCTGGCATGCCCTGCATTTGCAAGAATTATAAACCAATCACAATGCCAAATGCTTCAAAAAGTTGGAATTTGGTTCCAGAAATAAATATTTTTGCATGGCCTGTTGGACGCTCAAAAGAATTTTTCTTCTCTGTTAAAAAGGAAAAGAAATTTTCTTAAATATTGTTTACCATAAATTATTAAACTGTGAAGTAGGGTTTTTGTCAAAGTATTTATCCAAATCAGCTTATTCAAATTTCATCAATTGGTTTGTGAAATTGAAACGTTGAGTTTGTAAATTTCAACAAAAAATGTTAGCGATAATCTCAACAATACTAAATACTGTAAAGATTTCAAGACCTGTCAGAAAAAAAATTCTAGTCTATATATAAAATTCAGTGACTTCTGTCAGTCCATCCATCTGCCCATCACACTCTCTAAAATAGCCATACATTGACTGATTGAAACCAAATTTTGGTGAGAAGTACAAACAGTTAAGATGGTACAAAGTACAGTTGGTTTTTCTGGGGTGCATAGATTAGTACAATAAGTTTTCATGAATTTTTTTTTTAAGCTAAAAGTTTTATTATTTAACATACAAAATACTCCCACAGTTTTAAAAAACAATTTAATGATTAAAATAACAATACTTATCTATCTTATCTAACAATACTTATCTTCACAAAAAAATGTTAGCAATAACTTCAACTGTACTAAATACTATGAGGATTTCAATGCGCATCTGTATATTCAAAAAATTTTTTTGAAAAAAGCATGAAACATTCAATTTCTAGGGTATTCTTTGGAATCAAAAAGAATAACCCCAACTTTTGGCCTATAGCCTGAGGCACTTTTTATTTTTTTTTTTTTTTTTTTTTTTTTTTTTTTTTTTTTTTTTTTTTTTTTTTCTTTTTCTTCCCTGCATGTAATAAAAACTATGCTTGCATTTGATACTGAAAATATTTTGGCAAATAACAATATCCAAGAAATTTCAAGCATCAAGCCCAGAAACGAAAGCATCTTCCATAATTTACCTTGACTTTCACAGCTTTGAGTATTTTTGAGTTTTTAAAAATTTTGAAAACTGAACATTTTTACTGTTGTTTATAAATAATTGTTGCAAAATAAAATCTTCACCTTTTTATATTGATAGTCCTTCAAAAGACAAAATGCATTGGTAAAGAAAAGTTTTCCTTTTGTCTTTTTATTTATTATATATATATATATATGGTTCCATCGCGACAAATTTGAGTTTCAAAATTCGCTTGAAAATGAAACAGAACTAGGGCCTTTAATTTAATTATAGAATTGAATTTGAAGTTTTTAGTTTCTGTTTTTGAAACCTGGTAATTCCTGTGTAGTGATGGAACCATATTTTTAAATAAGTTAATTTATAATATTTATGCTCTGTAAATTTACATTGAGCACTGTTTTATAAAAATATTAGTAAGAACACTGGATTATATATCTTACTGTTCTTTTTTTTATAATATATATATATATATATATATATAATGAGTTGTGAATCATTTATTAAATATGATGAAACTTCATCAGAAATTCAAATGAGGAAAAGCAAATTTTATTTTTTTAATGCTGTGGCCTTTCAGGATGTAGGCAATCATGACTCTCCACAGATTCTTTTACTTTATCTGTGAATTGCCAGGCTTTCTTTTGAAAATATAGTGGAGTGGTGTTTCCATTGTTTTTTCATAATTTTGAATTTGGTGCCTTCTTTCTCTTTGGTTGCCATTCAAGGCTAGAGAACACATTTAACCCATAGCTGTGAGGAGAAGAAATTGATCCTTGCCTTTCTGAATCTATATTGGTGATTGTTATGATGCTCACACATCAGTTTCATTTTTTTTATATTAGTTTAAAAAAGACTAAAAAAAAAAATTTACAAGTACTTGTTATATTTGTTATGGTACTTCGTACTCAGCAGTCAATTGCTGAAACCTGACAAGCAGACTAAACAATTACAAAAAGATTTGTCTATGAATCTCTAGAGTTAGGGTGCTGAATATAGCATGAATCAGCTAAGTGAGAAAAAAAAAAAAAGAGATATATATATATATATCCATCCATCCCCAATGTGTCTTAACTGACTTGGCCATGAAGAAGCTTTGCTGATCAAGCAAGGTCCAAACAGTGCCTTTAGGCAAAATCCTTCTTGTATGGACTGAAGAGTCTGTTCAAGCATGAAACACTGTTGCTGTTTGATATTGATCCCAATGTCCACTTTTATATTTACATACACTCTATCTCTGATATTGACCACTTATAAATATAGTATACTTATATATATATATATATATATATATATATATATATGAGTACTTGTAATAGGTGAGTGATTATCTCTTGATAATGAAAAGATAAAAATATTACATAAATGACCTTTTTCCCATTATGCATGCGTGTGTGTGCATATTTTCATACTGACTAAGTGGATTTTTTTTTTTACTCTTGAAAGTAAAATGATGCCATGTGTTAAGAAATTTGCATAAAATGACCCTGATTGCAAGAATATATTAAAATATGGGATTAAAATAACTCAGTTCATGGAGGGAAGCATTAAGAACATTGCTCAGTTTTTTTTTTTTTTTTTTTGCATACTTTAAAAATCTCTCAGGTAAGCCATTAGGGACTCTGAAGGGGTCCTCCCCTACATTCACAGACCAGAGGACCCATCAACCTCCAACAGGAAAAGAGGGAAGATAAGATTAAACAGATACAAATTAAGAAAAGAAAAGATACATCAGAAATGAAAGAACAGAAATCTCTTGTGTGTATAAATGAATAACACTCCACAGGAAGTACAAAAAAAAAAAATGGAGACAAGATAGATGATGGCAAACTGTAAGATAAAGTTATGACTCATAAGAACTCAGTGTGTTAAAGTCTCCAGGGTTGCAGACAGTCATAGAATTGGTATCAGCAGCAGCAGGTATGATTTTATTTGGTGAATCAGAAGAGCAATCAGCGTCCAATTCGCAAGACACGCCTTTTAATATCTGAAGTGATGCTTTATAAAAGGCAAGGAGATTATACAGAAAAATATGCTGACCAAAATTTAATAAAATCCCTCCAGATTTCTATACAAACAACATAAGCAGTTGCTTTTGCAAATTAGCTGTTCTCAAATTGTCCATGAATCTCTCTCTCTCTATTTTCACTATTTACATTTGGAATACGAAGTAGGAATTTGGATATAGACATGATCATCCATGTCCTGAAGGGATGCAGCATATAGAAGAAGTTGAAAGTTTGGCCATAAAATGGTATCCAGCAATATATACACAGCACAGCCTTTTATGAAAAGTAAATTAATTTTACAAGTGATTCTAGTAGTTGCTTACCCAGGTTGTTCATAGAAGATGCTATTTTTTTTTTTTTTTTTTTTTTTTAGTGGGATCATTGTACATGGTTGTTATTTCATTGATAAAAGTAAACAAAAACTGTCAAAATATTACACTTGTATATCCACACTTTGATTTTGTGTTGGCTAATTACATGAAGACCACTCTCACTGATAGTGTGATTACATATTCTGCCATTCCTATTTGTGTCCTGGGTAAGACGATAAACTACATCCAACAACAAGGCCTCTCATCAGGTTTTGAAGAGCATGGAACCACCTCTTAATTGCTGGTGTACCCAGGTCCACCCTGACCTGAGGTGGTAGCAACAGTTAGGGTCCCAACTATGGGCAAATAGTCAACCCCCAAACTGGGATCAAAACATTATGAAAGTGTAAAAATAG
The DNA here is from genome assembly GCA_903632075.3 of Acanthosepion pharaonis. NCBI lineage: Eukaryota > Metazoa > Mollusca > Cephalopoda > Sepiida > Sepiidae > Acanthosepion > Acanthosepion pharaonis. The sequence goes on from CAHIKZ030003216.1 coordinate 834,820, forward strand.
GTTTTAATACCAGCAATATATTTTTGTAAAACATTATTACCAGCAATACATTTTTGAAGAAAAAAAAAAAAAAAAATTAGTAGTAATACATTTTTGAAAAGATATTACCAGCAATAAAACATCTTGTTGGCATTAAATAACCCATTGAGGTTGATAAGCCATAAACCAAAGCTACCAAAAATTATAAACCGAATGAAAATGTCAAAATCGATTTCTCTACAAACTGTGTATCTGAAAAGAATACATCAATGTAACTGGACTCTCGATAACAACCATCTTTACAAAAGTATATCAACAGAATTGGATCTACAAAATATTTCCTTACACAGAATATATATTCTATCAATATGAATCTATTGTAAAATCTTGTCGGCATTAAGAAACCCACTGCGGTTGATATGCTGTAAAGCAAAATAAACCAAACAAATTTCTGTTTGGTTCAGGGCCAGTGTGTATAAATGGCCAGCAGATGAATGATGTCGGGAATTTTTGATTCAGTCGGTCACTGTGAGTTAAAACACTGATAAGAGTTATAGCTCAAGTAAAAAGTTTTTGTTATACTACAGTATGGATATGCATACATTCAGGAGAATATTGATTGTTTAGGTAAAATATTTTGAAAAGGAGCAAATTTATGAAATTCTAAATTCAAAACAAAGAAAAACTAACAACGCCAAAAACAAAACCCCCTTGAAAATGGCTAAAGAAATGTCCGAAAGTATTTGGAACAAGAAAAATTATGGAAAATTTTTGTACCTCCTTACTCCTACCAAACATAAGAACACTAGAAAAACTAAAAATCAAATTAACTAAATTCTCCTTGTCTGCCATATTTAACAAAATATATATACTGTTTATTATAAACAGAGCATTTACTTAAATATTTGTATCTATAAAAATAACTTATAATATTAAAATATATTAAAATAATTGTCAGACTTTGTCCATTTCATAGTGTGTGACGTCTTCTGTTTATGTTTAGATGCACTTTGATCAGATATGAACGTTTGAGGGAAATCATTGAATGTTGTAGTTTAAAAACAGTAAAATCAACCTTGCTAACCAGATGCTCCTCTGTAGCACGTCAGGCTATATGATAGTTCTGTGTAGGATACAAGTTTGATTCCTGTTGAAGGACGCACATTTTCTATGAAAATTTTTTGGATGTTCAGGCTGGTAAATGTTGTTAATATTGTTTATTATAAACAGACCATTTGCTTAAATATTTGTATCTATAAAAATAACATGAAACATTAAAATACACACACACACACACACACACACACACACACACACACTACAGGCTATACACTTGAAGTATATAAAAAAAAATATGCATAATATTTAATGCAATTTTTTTTTCCTGTATGGTCTTGCTCGTCACAAATGATATAACTTTGAATATATTTAAACTTTCAGCTCTCTATGAAATGATAGGATGTATTCAGCACCTTGTTTGCTTCCACATTTACAGCACCTTGTTTGCTTCCACATTTACAGCACATTGTTCTTAATAATGACTGAGATAGTCAAACATACTAGAACAAAAACAACAAAACAATTTTGATCCTGACATACATTTTATTTGAAAATCAATAAAACGGGCAGAGGTTATAAGGCCTAGTACTGAGAAGTATAAATGTGAGAAAGGAAGACATTTTAAATATGTAAACATAGATGAAACCTGAAATAAAAACTTTATTCAAATTCAATCTAAACTAAATTTTTTATTTCACTCTTTGATTGGATGCCCTCCCAATATGGATGCCTGGGACTGTTGCATCTTCCCCCACCCCTCTACATGCAACTGGTTGTTGTCCGGCAAATAGTGACATCATTTATTGACCCTGCCATTTTGTTAGAAATGGCGTCATTTGGCATGTTGTGCTCTTTCATGACCTGGTGATATTAAATGATTTCTGGGGTTAACATCACATAGCTTCTTCACAATTACATATTTTTTGTGAGTCTTCATGCAAAACATCAGTGTATCTTGTCGTTTCAGTGTGAATGTAGTATGGACTTGAGTATTAGTACATGCACATGCTATTGTGTGCATAGAAATATCTGCACATATATATATGCACACTTACATAGTATGTGGGTCATGCTAGGGAATACCAGATAGCTTGAATTGAATTTAATATCAAAGAATTTTTGTTCTAAGAGTTGATCTGTGGTGACCCAATAAAGCCACTAAGATATAAGGGGTTACTGAGTGTGAGAGAATATGAGAAAAAAATTAAGGAGGGAGAAAAATAAAATGGGAATTAAAAAGAAAGAAGATTATGACTGAAATTGCATTTAAATTTTTGAAGATGAAAGTTGACAAGGAAGCAAGGTGACGAAAGTGTTCCACAAGCGAGAAGTGTGTGAGAAGAAACTGCTAGCCATTTCAACTGTGAGATGATGAGACCTTGCATCAGTGGGTTGACCTGGGAGGTGACTTTCTAGGCACCATGTGTAGATTTGCATCTTACAGAGTGTCAGTGGCTCTTCTATCACTCTATAACCATTATAGAAATTAATATGCCATAAAGTAATATTCATTTATTCATTCCTCTTGGTTTGAACAAATTGTAATGAGTTATATGAATAGCATTTACTGAAAACTTGAAGGAACATATTGAATTAGGTTGGAACAAAGGTTAATAATGATATGATAGTAATCACTTTAAAGTGAATTTTGAAGACAATATTTAAATCTCACTTTCCCATTGCCGTAATATAGCTTCTGCAGGCCTTTTCTATAAATGTTTTCATCATAATTATTTTGATGAACTCTTCTTTTTTGGTAACTTGAATTTTTCAATTTAAATGCAGTACTAGATTGGCATCATTTTACATGCTCACTTATTGCTTGCCCGGTTTCCATGGAGTTCAAGTACACACTTTTCTGTCCAGGGATTGAAGTCACAATTATGTCAAATTCATGAACCAATGCTATAACTGAACAAAAACTAAGAACTAGATGTGATATCCCTAGACATGGGCAATGGAATGAAAACAGCCCATAGATTAAATAAAGGGTGCAAAAGAATTGTCGTAATGGATGTTACCTGTCTTACCCTTAATTATAATGGATGGTAAAAAAAAAAAAAAATGGAATTGTGGGTAGAAAAATGGCTATATGAGTCAATGAGAAATCAGTTGGTGGGAAGCTTGATCAAGCCTGAGCCTGCAGGTTCAAATCGCCCCCACATAAGTCGGCATTGTTCCACATCCTGCCTCATGGGGAGGTCGGGTAAATGCAGGCTTGATCAAGCATCAAGTCTTATTGTTGAACTCTGCTTTCAGGCAGAGAGGAACCCAGATAAAGCTGTGCCAAAGGACAGTCTCATCTGGGGAGGTAGACAAACCCAACCCAATATATGCAGGGTCTGTGGGGAATTTTTGCCTGAACATGCAGGCTTGGATTGCCTCCCCACATAAAAATCGGCCTTGTGGGGAGGTCATGTAAATACCGGTTTGATCAATTATGAAGGCTGACTTTTTGAACTTTCTACCTTTGAGCCGAGTCTTGTCTGGAGAGGTAGACAAACCCGACCCCATGTATACAAGGTCTATGGGGAATTTTTGCCCGAGCATACTGGCTCAGATTGCTCCACATAAAAATCAACCTTGTGCCACCTCCTGCTTTGTGGGGAGGTTGGGTAAATACCAGCTTCATCAAGTATCCAGCAGCTTCAGAGACTGACAAATGAACAAATGAGGCACAGTGAAAGAGGAAGAATGAAGGAAAGCAAGAAGCATGTGGAAAAGGAAAGAACAAAGAGTTCAATTCAGAATTCCCTGTAGGTTACCCAGATCAGTATCCACCTGATGACTGTTCGAGGGCACAATGGCCAAAATGTTCTGATGACAACAATAAAGATAATAGGATGTAAATAGGGTTTTTATATATTTGCTTAATAAACCTTACTCTAACTTTATTTTTTTATAGCAGAATAATTTGCAGTGTGTTTCTGTATAGTATTTGATGCATTAGAATGAATTAAAGTTTTGATACATTGTCCAATTAATATTATGCATGATAACATGGGGAACTTAAAACAGTGACTTACAAACATAAAACTTGAAAAACTTTTCTCTTATAGTTCTTATGTAAGATATTAGATCTTAAAATAGTAATTTCAAATGTTATTTAAAGATTTCTGTATTTAGTAGCATGTATCAATACAGTTTTTTAGCCATTTTTGTTTGGGAGAGGGGGGATTAATCTCCTGGGTCTTATGAGAAATCTGGGTGGTTCATGTTTATCCAAATACCATTTCCTATTGGTACTTGTCTGCAGCTTAACCTTTTAGTATTAAAAGTAAATCAGAAAGCTCTTGTTTACCATCAAATATGAAATCTGACCATTATATAGGCATCAATGTGTCAGAATCAGTTACACTATTTTGGTAATTATTGTAACTGCTTTTGCACTTATTATCAACAAGGCAATAGTAATTTGAAGTTATCTTTTAGTTTCCACCATGTTGCTTTTGGTTGGAAAAGAAGCTGCTTGCTTCATGTGAGTCAATGGGAAATGAATTCTTTGAAAGGCATTTGAGATTTTTTTTTTTTTTTTTATTATCTGGTGTATCCATGCAAACATATACATATATCTATATATGCATATACATTTTATATACATTCATTAACACATAGGGAAATACTTTAGATCTTCTTTAAACCTAGGTGTATAAAATTTAAAAACTAATTTTAATTGCTAAGGCGTTCTCATATGAAACGATATGCGATAAGTTTATTTCTACCAAAAAAAAATAAGTCATCTTTGAACATATTTCTAGATTTAGTAAAATGCTCCTTTTATGTGTTGTATCCCTTCAGGACATGCTTGATCATGGCTCTCCACAACTTCCTGTCAATTGTAGCTGTAAGCAACATTTGACTTTTCACCATCCTTCTTTGTCACTGACTTTGCCAATCTATCTGCACAAACTCACTAGGTTAATCATTTGATATTTTCTTCTGACTGACCCCCTCCCATTCATGCTTTTCCCAAGGGCGTTAGTATAAAAGCAAATGCAAAATGTTTCTTTTCATGCTGATAAGTTATGCTACTTGCACACCCAAGTTTTATAAATGTGTTGTTTGTTTCATGCAATGTCAGTTTTTATAAAAAAAAAAACAAAAAAACTGTTGCTTACATTTGAATAGATATAATACTGTTTATGCTGTATGTGATATCTCAGGTAGGATTTGTTGATAATTTAATTAACTTTATTCATTACATTCATAGTGAAACGCCAAATTCTGTACAGTGGAAATAAACAATAAAATTCATCTGTTGGTGCATTTAAGCTTGATTAGTGTGTGTGTGTTTCATTAAATTCTAGTTGAAAACACTAGAATTCTACATAGATCATATCAGAAACATCTCTCTATTAGAGAGGCCCTGTATATCAAACATTTCTCTCCTGTCAACCTTACATTATTTAATAGTGAAAATGGAGTGTTTAAAAGGTTTTTAAAAATAGAAAGATGCTCATATATATTCCAGCCATGCACAACACGAAAACTCCTATTCAAAACAATACAGAAATAAATCACAATCTAATAGTCTGGGTAATGACAGCAAGTTTTCAACTACAACAGCTTAATCAGCAGTGGTAGCAAAATCAACAGTGATGGTTAGGTTTAAATTTCTAAGTTTACTTCAGCCAATTGTCCTATGGGACAATGGCCTAGTGGGTAAAAGCATTGGTTTGTGAATTTGGTGACAGTGGTTGTGAGTTTAATCTCTGTGCCAGGCAGTGTATACTTGCACTCGGTGGAAACAGGCGAGCAATAACTGAACAGTACTAAATAAGAACTAGATGATATCCCTAGACATGAGAACAGTCTACTCCTGTAGATTAAATAAAGGGTTTAGTTTGGAGTTACCCAGAAATGTTGTGATAAAAACAACAAAGATGAGGACAATAGTCTGAATATAAATAGTGTAAGTGATAACTCCTCATCCCAGAAATTCGGACAAAATATTTTTATACATCGAGAACAATTTTATGAGAATCTGACAAAGTTGAAAAATTATTTTGTGATGTTTCATCCTTTAAGAGTTCATCAGATTAAAATGAAACTAAATGTAATCAGCTAGACTATATACCCAAAACACATATTTAAAAATAAAAGGTAAGAAAAAAAATTTTACATTTTAAATTGAAAATTTTAGCATTCCCTCTCCTTCCTGCACATGTGTATTCACATTAATGTAATCATTTTAGTACAGTGAAGTTCTAAAGAATGAAACATTGCATGAAAATTTTTTCTACTTTGTTGTAGATTTTCCCAAACAGGACTATTCATTTTCTGTTTGTCGAATAAGCTGTTTTATACCATAACCCCTTATATAGACGTGTGTGTATATATATATATATATATATATATATATATATATATATATATATTTACCGAAAATGTCTTTTTCAGACACAGACAAATAAACATGTTCAAAATCTGACATTCATAAACTAGCTACAGATGTGTTTATATGTCGATCTTGATTCTTTTATGTTCTTCTGAGCTTGAAAGAGTCCAATTATCAATTTGTATATCTGGTAGAAGTGTTAGCCACTGCTTGGCTACTTCAAGGTGCTTCAATTTCTTTGTCTTTCCAAACAAATGAAAAAAAATGTCTGAAAATGAAATGTTTTTCCAAAATAATTGTCAGGGAAGGGGGTTAAGTTCTCCACACTTCAGAATCTGACCTTGTATTTCAGACACTTTCAGATTACTTGCTTATTTGACCAGATCAAAACAAAAAAAAAACAATGAAATGAAAAAAACTTCTAAACTACTTTTTTATTGTCTCTTTTTCAGGTAAGTGAAAACTGAGCTTCTGTGGATTTTACCAAAATGATTCTTGGAACAAGGAATTTGAGATTTGGTATTAAATGATATGATATGGGTTAGGTCAGAAGTAAGTGTCTTTTTTTTTTTTTTTTTTCACCCCACCACCACCCTACTTTCGAGTCACTGGAAGGTTGTTTGATAATGATTGTCAAAATAGGATTAGTGAACTGAATTCTTGACTGTATTTGTGTGTTGTTGTTGTTTGTTTGTTTTTTTTTGTTTTTTGTTTTTTTCAAAGTTTATTACATCTACTTATCTAAAGACTATATGACTCCACCATATTATATATTAGGATATATCAAGTTTTTTTTTTTTGTTTTTTTTACAGGGCTTTTACTCTAAAGCTTATTTCACGTACTTGTAATGGGTGTTCTGGTGATGTTTGCTTTGTCTAAATGTAATATTTCCTGTATGTATTTTTGGGGATTAAAAGTGCATCATCAATCCAAAATGGGATTATGAGATTCAACAAAATAAGCATAAACAAAAATGATAAAATGCTCTAGTATACCTTTCAGAGAAATGATTGTATATTTTAGAGAACATTTATGTATACAGAAATAAAGAAGTTTTGCTTATCTGTTGGTGGCAACCTGTTTCTATCAGAACTGTTCAGGACATCTTCCTCTTGTGGCCATTGAAAAACTAAGAAAGTTTTGATTTTTGTTTCATTTGGCAATGAAACACTTCTTCTGATGCATCATGGGAGTATTCTGTATTTAACTACTTTTTTTATAATTTAACTTTTTTTCTTTCTTGTTAATTACCATTCTTATCTGCATTTTAAAGTATTTTATTGCTTAATGTTTAATTTTTCTCTTATTCTTAATTATTTTGGTTCCAGGCTACTACATAGTCGAGAAATAAGGGTTATTTAGTAATTTATTTGTTGCTATCACTGTATACTTATCTAAAGACAATATGTCTTTATGGTATATTAAGAATATGGTTATTATATATTAGGATGTATCAAAAATATTTTTTACAGGTGTTTACTGAAAAGCTTTATTTCATGTACTTATCTAAAGACAGTCTATGACTTGACCTCATTATAATTATTATTATTATAATAGTAATAATAATAATTTAAATCAAAAGTATTTTTGTTTTTTACAGACCTTTTATTCCAAAACCTTATTTCATGTACACATCAAAAGACAATATATCTCAACAGCATATTATTATATATTAGGATGTATCATATGTATTTTCATTTCTTTTTCATCCTTTACTCCAAATCTTATTTCATATATTTATCTAAAGACTATGACTTTACTATATTATTGATTAGGATGTATCAAAATGTTTTTTTTTTTTTTTACAAGCTCTTTAAACCATTAATTCCAACATCTTATTTTTAGGGCAGTGAGCGTTGAGTTAAAGGCTTCTAAAAAAAATCCAGCCTTATAGGTTTCTATCTATAATTAATATTGATATTTATTTTTATATTTTTAATGGTGGTCAATCAAGCTCATATAATGCTCTAAAAGTTATTTTGAAGCATCCTATTTGACAGCTGATGGTTGTTCACTTTGGGACTTTATATCAAAGGACAAGTTACCACAATTAAAACCATTAAACTTGTTTTGGGCAGGGCGATCAGATATTGTTTCGTTTGCTTCCATTTGTCAAATTTATGCCAGCAACTTTGAAGCACATTGTAAAACAATTTTTCCAAAGCAGCCACAATCTTAAGACTTGTACTCACCATTTTATCATCTGGACAATACAATTGAATAGTATTGATAATATATTATGATATCTATATAAAGATGGTGATATATCATTATATAGATATCATCATCATTGTATAGATATATATCTCATCATTATCGATATATCTATTATGATGATGATATATCATCATCATCATAATAATAGATATATCTATGATGATGATAGTAATGTAAGTGATGTCTTGTTTAACACAATTATAGGATAATTATTTTTATCATTGTTAATATTATTAATAATTATTTTAAATATTTCTTTAACTTCTTATATAATACAAATTGAATATTGTTGTAGTCATTTAATTTTAGCCACACACACTAATTTAATCAAATTAACCTAGTTTGGCACAAGGCCAAATATTGGGATGTGAATCTGGTTTTCCTTTCTTATAAGTTGGCCTTTTGAAATTCTTGCTTTTACCTAGACCCAACCATTGGTGCTGGTGTAATATATGCAACTGTCCCAACCATCAGTATGACCACCCTCATACCTTTCAGTTCTTTTTAAATCATTGCTTATTGCCACGATCACTTGTGTTGTTTTGCTGATATATTACCAGAAAATTAAGATTTGTTAATGATAATATTTGCTTTTTACTTTAAAACTTTGAGTTGATAAAAACATAGATGTAAATGCAAGGCAGACCCCAAGCATATCAATGAAATAAGCAACAATAGTATGTCAACTCTAGAAACGCATTTCCAATGTTCTTGCATTGTGCTAACTTGTTTTGCAACAAACTGTCTGTGGCATACATATCTTAATTAGTCTGACTGTTTTAAGGATGTCTTTTGGTTGTTTTTTTGGTTTGCTTTTTGCTTTCTCTTCTTGGCTTGTCTCCATCCATTGGTTGTGATACCTCAGGATAAGCATTTAGTTCAACTGCATAAAGTATGAATTTAAGAGCCCAAGAAATGCACACATCTGTTTTGGGAGCTTCTCTTTTATTTATTTATTGTTTTATATGTAAAGAAGTTGTTATTTACCTACCCTTTCTCTAATTTGGATCACCAAGTTGGCAGGGGGAGATTAAATTTCTTCTCAACCCGTCAAAAAAAATAACATTAACATGCATAATAAATAATTGAATAAAAAACAGCCCCTCTCCTTTTTGAAAGAGCAAAAACATCCATAGGAACAAAAAAAAAAAAAAGTTCAGCTCTTTTGGACTAAAAACTTAATATTATATGACAGCACCTTGGGCACTTTGATGTGGTGTAATGGTTAGTAAACTTGTCTTGCTAGATCAATTATGATGCAGTAGTTGACAACACACACACACATACACATATATATATATATATATAAGTATATTTTGTATGTGTGTGAACACTGTCCTTCGGTTTCAAAAAAGATTTTGTTTTGTAATTCATTATTGGATCTGGGGTGGTTCCATAAACCAAGTTTGGATGCACAGTCTGCAGCAGTGGGAACACTGGAAATTGGTGGTTGTTACCAATGCCAAAGTTGCACAATGGCGTAATTTTCTTTGAATATTGATTTGATTTTTTTTTTTTTATTTATTTATTTATTTGTTTTTTTAAATACCTTGCTTCTTCAAGCTTTGTAGAGGGTCTGGTGGACAATGACACATCAATTCAATCCATCAGCAGTACACTCCTCTGGCTCCCTTGGTCTGATCTTGCACCAGTGAACGTCAGATTTGATTGCATCTTTGTACAATTTCCTTAGTTGGCCTTGATGTCTTTTATTACATAGCAATTCTCTATACAGTAATGATAATATTAACTGTTTCCCTATAAGGAAACATTTCAAATTCATTGACCAAGCAGACAGTACTGCTTTTGGTTGAAATTTATAAAATCTTTTTCTTAAAACAATTTTTCAGGAAAATAGATTTCTTAAGCCCAGTCGTTATTATTACACTTTCAAGTACTGATGAGATTTTTCTTCTTAACCTTTTATTTGAAGTAATTCAGAACCTTAATATCTTGATTATGCCATTATTTTCTCTTTGAGTTACATGTGTTATCCATTTTAGTTGTTGTTGGTAAACCTCAACTGATGTGGTTTCTGTTATTTGCTACAGTTCTTTCTTTGTGTTTATGTAGTGTCAGTCCATATTGTTCAAAGGATGGCCTTTGCCAAGAGTCTCAAGATTCACTTGTTCAAAGCCATTTTTAACCATTGATCTTTAAAAGCATTTGTATACAGCTGATAGTTTAGATATTTTTTTAATGTTTGATATTCATGACATCCATATGAAAGTTTTGATTTGATGAAACTATTTAAGAACATGATTAGTTAGTTTTTAGGTTGATATTTTTGTTTTGTAACATTTTGAAGTGTTGTGTGAAGCTATATCTGGTGCAGCCTATTCTATCTGGGAATGCAATGTTGCTCAATGTGGATGACATGACATTTCAATTGAACTTGTGTCATTGCTATAAACATATGTACACAAAACTATAAGCGTGATGAATCTTCCCCTAGAAATATTTATAAAGAAATATACAACTCCAGTATCTGTCTATATTTCTGACATGACGTGTTATGTACACTATTTACATTATTCAGACTATCATCCTCTTTTTTGTTGCCATATTTATCACAACGTTTCGTCCGTTGTACGCTCCGGCCTTCTTCAGGTGGTTGGAATGTAGAACTGAACCTTTTATTTTGCTTGCTGGGGGTAGACTGTTCTAGTTCCACGTGCCATGTCTAATGGATGTCAGTTATCTGTTATCCCCTGTTAATTCACCTCCAAGTTCTCCACTGCCTTAACCAGGTATTGAACTCACACTGTCACTGAATCTAACCAACAACAAGGACACATGGCACAGTGGATAAAGGCGTTAGTTAGGTCCAGTGACAGGACCCAAAGAGTTTATAATGTTTGAATAAGGATTGGCTTCCCCAGAATCCACAGGTTCCCTCATTCAAAGCCTTTTTTAACCATTGGTCTTAGAAAGCAGCTGAGAGTTTAGATATTTTTGAATGGGTTTGGTGCCATGCATGACATCCATATGAAAGTCTCGATCTGACGAGGATATTTAAGAACAAGACTTGAGTTTTCTGTTTGATGTTTTGGTTTTGTAACATTTTGAAGTGTTGGGTGAAGCTACATCTGGTGCAGTCTATTCTATCTGGGAATGTTGCTTGATCTGGATGATGTGCTCCCTTCCATTGAACTTGTGTCATTGCTATAAACATATGTACACAAGACTATAAGCAGGATGAATTTTCCCTTAGAAATATTATAAAGAAATATACAACTCCAGTCAACAAAAACAAAATTATCTGCTACAAAATCTTTAAAACTGCTAACTTCATCAACAAGAACTCCTCTGCAAGAATTAAATTACAGAGAACCAATATTATTTATGAATTCACATGTCCTTTAAGGAACTATTTCTCTGATTAAATTGAATTCATAAATTATATTGGACATACTACAACATGTCTAACAAGAAGACTTGTGTTACATCTCTCTAACCATAGCTCAATTAGGTTTCATTTAAATAAACACACAGACCTGCTAAACTCTAGCCATAACATACAAATATAATAGGCTCATCCATATGTAAGGTAAGGCTAAAAATAATGGGAGCATTATTAATAAAAAAAGAAAAAGCCAACATTCAATAATCTCAACTATGAATATAGCCACAATGTGCTGACCATGTTTGAAAAATAAAACATTCCTATAACTCAAGTAAGATACATAAAAAAAAAATCCATACATTCACTTAAAAGTAAAAATAAAATTATCCTTGATAATGACTAAAAGAATAGCCAAAATTGCTGAAACATACAGAACATTTGGACAATTTCTACAACATTTGGACAATTTCTACAACATTTGGACAATTTCTACAGAATTTATGTCCAGAAAAGAAAAAGTGATAAGAACACAAGAAAAATTATATATATAAAAAAAAAAAAAAAACTTAACTGCAGTACCTTGTCGGTCGTTTTAACAAAATTTGTATAAATGAGGGAAAGCTGCCCAAATACACAACTTTATATAAGACTACATATGGTAGGCTTCTATATATGTAGATATGCAGCATATTTTTGTGTGTATGCCTTTCTTGGCATTATCTGTGTAATTTAGTGTACAGATGTATACCTATATGTCTGTATGTATACAAGATGGTATTCGATAGTTCTCAGATTGACCCACTTCCCAACATGTGACCAAATACTGAGACATTAGAGGTTTTTTTTTGTTTTTTTTTTCCCCTTCTTAGTTGCAAAAGCAGAATGATTTACAAGAAAAAAGAAAATATAATTTTCAAGCCTACTTCATGGCCAACCTAGTTGGCCTCACCAGTGCCAGTGGTTGATATTCAAATCTAAATAAAATTCAGTATTTTGAATACTGATGTTCCAGGCAGGCAGCCAAGAACTCATTTGATTGAGAAGTTTTGTTTTGTTTTCTTTTATGGCATATCGACCTCAATGGGTTATTTAATGCCAACAATTTCTTTTTGCTGGTAATATTTTGTTTTGTCAAAAAGCTATTTCTGCTAATATTTTTCCTTCAAAAAAGTATTGCTGATAATATTTTCAAAAATGTATAGCTGGTAATAATTTTTTTTACAAAGTATTTTTGGTATTAAAACCTATTTTTACACTTTCATAATGTTTCGGGGTTAACAATTTGCCCATACCTGGGACCCTAACAGGTGCTACCACCCTGGGTCAGGGTGGACCTGGGAACACCAACAATTAAGAGGTGGTTCTACACTCCTCAAAACATCCTTATCAGAGGCCTTGCTGTTGGACGTAGTTTATCATCTTACCCTGGATGCAGATGTAGTTTATCGTCATACCCATGACATGAGAAGTACTGTAATAAAGGACAGACCTAAAGAAGTACCTTGATGAAGGCTTTAATAAACAGTAACTTATGATGGGGTTAAGAGCAAATAAGAATAAAAGTAAGTACAGCAAAAAGGTGGATAATTCTGGAAGTGTCCAAATTAATATTTGATATTCTCCCCACCTTTTTTTTTTTTTTTTTTTTTTTTAATGTTCTGGATATCATAAGTTTCCTTCGGTTGTCTTAGCATCATTGAATCTTCAGGAATCAGTTGAATGTTGATCCTTGGAGGGTACTGGCAAATGTATTTCAGGCTTACTCAATGATTTAGATTGGATAACAGACTCTGGTTCTTCCACAGTGCACTTTTCCACAAGAATATCTTGTTCTTTAATTTTTGGTTCTCCCTTGATCATACTTGTTCCCAACTGGAGCCAAAATCATTCACAGATGCAGTAGACTCACATCCATAATTAAATTTTACATAGGCATGTTGGGGATTGGCTTCTGACAGCTGAACCTAGTCGTCTAAAGGTTCGTACTTATCAGCACGGACATTATTATGTAAGAGAGCTGGACCAGGGTCTGCTAGCCAAGTAGGCGAGGAATAACCACTAGGTGACTGGTGTTGATATGAAAATATTCTTTCATGGGGTGTAGTGTTTGTCATGGTACAGAGTAGTGATCTTATGGCATGCAGTACTGCAGTAGGTTAACTTTCCACTGAGATTCCCGTAGATTTTTTGAAACCAAGCCAGTGTGACATGCTTCCAGATAATTCCATTTTATCGTTCACATTGATCATTCCTTTGGGGTTTGTAAGGAGTTTTTTGACTCGTAGCTATACCCAAATCAGTGAAGTATTCGTGCAGTTCCTTTGATAGAAATGAGAAACACTGGTCAGAGTGGATGTAGGAAGGAATATCAAACACAGTGAAAATCCGAGTTAAGCATTTAATTACTATACTAGTTGTCATATTGGGGCAAGCAAAAGGAAACCAAGAGTACTTGTCTATTACCATTAGTATATAACAGTTTTGTGAGTTAGAAGGAAGAGGTCCTTTAAAATCTATATTGATTTTTTTTCATTGGTTGTGTAGCTTTTATCAGGTAAACTTTTCAGGTTTGTAGAAATGCTGTTTCAATTTTGAACAAACCGGACAGTCAGCATCTACTTTCTTTTTACAGCTTCTATAGAGTAAGGTAGATTCCTGACTTTGACAAAGTGAACTAATCTGGTTATACGAGGGCAACAAAGACTATTGTGGAGCTCTTATAAATTTTCTTTGTGTAGGGTAGCACCACAATGAACCCATGATCAGGTATATTATCCTTCCCTGGTTTATAAGGAATTTAGTTCCCCAGTTCCAATCTCCATCTCTGGAGCTTATCATTTTTAATTTTATCAGGTCTCTCAGTTTTAAACCTGATCACCACTTGCTGATGGTAAAGTGTCAACCTTTTTATAGCTTCTATTATAACTGAAGCCTCCTTTTCTATTGAAACGTACTTTCATTTGATTGGCATTAGTGATAAGGAGAAGAAAGCCACTGGATGGCTGGCCTGATTCAAAGCAGCAGCAATTTCTTTATCAGAAGCAACTGTCTCAACTATTTGGGGAACGTTTTCTTCAATAGCATGAAAGCATTTTTGGTTTCTTTAAGGTTTCACAATGATTCCACACACTTGCAATTTAAAGGGAATGAGTCAGCTATAATTAAGGGTTTGATCTTATCTAAAAACTTAGTTATCCATTGGTAATAATAAGAAAACAAACCAAGGACCTTGCAAAGGGCAGCTTTATCTTTAGGGATAGGTAATTCTTTAAGTGGACGTTGTTGGTCAGCATCGGGTTTAAATATCCCATGAGATATGGTGTAGCCAAGAAAATTAATAGAAGTGGCTGATAGGGGGGGGGTGACTTTTTTTTTTTTTTTTTTTTTTTTTCTTTTTTTTCTTTTTTTTTTTTTTTTTTTTTTTTTTTTTTTTTTTCTTTTTTTTTTTTTTTTCTTTTTTTTTTTTTTTTTTTTTTTCTTTTTTTTTTTTTTTTTTTTTTTTTTTTTTTTTTTTTTTTTTTTTTTTTTTTTTTTTTTTTTTTTTTTTTTTTTTTTTTTTTTTTTTTTTTTTTTTTTTTTTCTTTTTTTTTTTTTTTTTTTTTTTTTTTTTTTTTTTTTTTTTTTTTTTTTTTTTTTTTTTTCTTTTTTCTTTTTTTTTTTTTTTTTTTTTTTTTTTTTTCTTTTTTTTTTTTTTTTTTTTTTTTTTTTTTTTTTTTTTTTTTTTTTTTTTTTTTTCTTTTTTTTTTTTTTTTTTTTTTTTCTTTTCTTTTTTTTTTTTCTTTCTTTTTCTTTTGTTTTTTTTCAAGAAATTTCTTTTCTTTAGTTTTGCCAGCTACAATTTCTTTTCAATATTTTTTATATTCTGTGCAAGTTTTCCTTTTTGTTTTCTTTTAGTGACCCCCCAAATTACGACAAAACTGTGTTATAATTTGCCATTAGTTTCAAACACTGTGTATGGTTTGCCTTCTTGAATGTATACTTGATGATATGCACTCTTCAAATCTAAAGAATAAATTTTATATTTAGAGATTTCTGAAGATTGTTGATTTGTGGTAGGGGTAAGCATAGCGTGAAGTCAATCTATTAATAGTTCTCCTATAAACTGTTCTCTTTTTATGCTATTCATTATCAACAATTAAAATTTGAACTTACCGAGGAGACATGCTTTCGTCAATTATTCCATCTCTTAGCATTTTATTAACCTCAGTTTTAATAAAGTGTTTATCAGCAGTTCCAAATCACTTAGATTTCATAGAAATAGGTTTGCAGTTAGGATTGAGATTCAAAAATAATGGAGGGATATCTACCATTGCAGATAGGCCACAAGCATTTGATCTTTTAGCCTTTTTTAAGACTACTTTCTTAGAATATTTTTTTCTTGCCTTTTCACTTTGGGAATTTTAACATTCAATTTTCTTGATAAAATTTTCAGTTTTCTTTTTTTGTTAAAGGACAATTTAGACTTTCCCCACTAGGTTTTTTTTTTTCTTGTCTTTTTCTTTTCAGTGTCCTTTAGAACAGTCACCTTTTTTTTTCAATATGTACACTGTTTTTTTCTTTTCAATGTATAAGATTGAGTAAATTTTTGACTTTTCTTTTTTTTTTTCTGCATTTTTTGGCCTTTTTTTTTTTTTTTTTTCCACCACAAAAAAAATTTTCTTTTTGCATAAATACGACAAATGAATGATTTCTATAGTTTTTTGAATATGATTCAGTTTTTTTTTTTGCTCTTTTTTTTAGATCAAGGTTTTTTTTTAAAAGACACTGTTGAATAGATTAAAAAAGCACAAGCTTTTAATTCATCTCTAATGCAGTTGTTCGGTTTTGAACAGTGTTAACCATTTTGAAACTGCATTCTTTTTTTTTTTTTTTTCTTTGTTCACGTGTTTAGAACATGTCTGGCAAAGATTTTTTTTTTGGTTTTTAATTCTTTGAGGTGATTTACAGCAGATTCTTTTCGGCAATATGGTTGTGTAGACATTTTATTTCAATATGTCTTGTTCATCATGTACAGTATCATCTGTAGTTTTTATTCTGAAAGTCCAATACCAATCTTTTTCTTGTTTCAAAGTTTTCTTGTTTTTTAAATAAGAAACAAAACCAGTACCTTGACAGAGCTTTAATAAAAGAGAGTAGTCCACAATCTTATGAATACATAGAATATAAATTGTGTGTATATATATATATATATATATATATATATATTTTATATTATATACACACTTTTTTCTTCTTTTCAGGAACCAATAAAACTGTCAAAATGACCAAAGGAATTCAGAGTAGCATGAATCAATCCAGCTCTTATCTTAAATTTTTTTGACCAAAATTCCTGTTAAAAAAATAAAAAAAACAAATGAAAACTACAGACAAAAGTTCATTTTTCTCCATCAATCATTCATTTCTGTAGTTTGCTACCAGCAAGCAGAATTTTTTTTTCTCCTGATGATGGCCATGTTGGCCAAAACAGAATCTAAATGAAATAATAAAACGAAAGACTATTAATATACAACCCAGTGTGTTTGAAAATTAATTTTTAATATTTTTTATTGTTCAATATAATATATATATAAAATATGGATAACTCTGGAAGAGTTCTGTACAACACAATTTTTCTTCCATTCATGATGGACAAAGTTAGTCTTGTAGACATTATTATGTACAGTATTTACATTGGTCGGACTATTGCATGATACCCGGCCTTCTTCAGGTGGTTGGAATTTGAACTGAACCCTTTATTTCGATCGCTGGGTAGACTACTAAAATGGAATATGACATCCACAAAACGTGGAATTAGAACAGTCTTATAATTGAAATAAAGGGTTAGTTTTCCAACCACCTGAAGAAGGCCGGAGCGTAGTAAACTTGATGTGTATGGTTTGCCATAGGACAAATATATTGTATGGTTTGCTATGACAAATTTCATTAAATGTAGTATTCCATGAATAATAAGTTGATGGTGGAGGGAACCAATAATTTGGTGGGTAAAAAATGTCTTGTGAATTCTTAGTTTGGGTAGTGGATCAAAATAAGTTGGTATCTCTAGCATCTTTCTTTTTTCAGTATGAAAAAAAATAGTAACTTGCATGGGTTATAATAAGTGTATATCTTTATGTGCCATGTCCCTTCAAGAATCTAGAATTTCTTTTTTGTTGCTGAGTGTTTAACTCAACAATTGTTGATTTGCAGGTAGGCACAAAGAAATATTGCGCATCGAAGTCAATCTATTAATAGTTCTGATCTGAAACAGCAAAAACTGTTTTATACAGCTGTCTTTTATGCTAATCATTATCAACAATTAAAATTTGAACATTACGTGGGCCCGCCATTTTGGTTTTCTTTTTTACGTTGGAAGGACCAGAGTTTCATAATTATTCCATCGTTTCTTAGCATTTTATTAACCTCAGTTTGCTTTTAAAGTGTTTTTGTCTTTTCAAATCACTCCTAGATTTCCTGCTAGAAATTTAGGTTTGCTTGTTTAGGTTTTTGTAGTTTCCATCTTGCCAAAATAATGGAGGATATCTCCAAGTCCCATTTCAGATAGGCCACAAGAAATTTGATTCTATAAATAAGATCTTTTTCTTTTTTGTTAGTTTAGTCCATGGTATTCTTCACATCCTTTTGTATATTTATATAGTTTTTAGAAAAAAAATGACATCCAAATTTATTATAAAAATAATGTAAACATGATGACACTAGAATAAATTGGTTTGAATTTGAACTCTGTTCCTTCTAGTCTTTATTTTCCATCACTCCGTTTACAATTATCTTCACTTTTATATAGATAATGGGAATGATTTATGACCTGTATAACTATTCCATGAACGTTATCATTCACTTGATAAAATTAATCTTTGATGGTGAACATCTCTGTTGTAATGTCCATATTTTATTGAAGTAATATAAAAAAAAAAAATCCAAATGGACACTTTATTTTCTCCCAAAGCTAAAGCCACTATGCAAACATAATAAACATAAATTTGGTTATATTTATCAATATATGTTTGAATAGTGTGTGTAATATTATATATATATATATATATATATATATATATATATATATATATATATGCATGCTCTCTGTGACTAGCCATGGGAAAGGTTGGAGAATTTAAACAGTACAAACTAATTAAATGTAGTATAAACTTTTGTCTTCCAGAAATTCAAAGAAACATTTGCTGCTACATTTTGGAAACATTACTTTTTATATGACTTCTGTAAAATATGTATGCAAAGGGACTACTTTTATACAGAACTACAGAGGTAGTAAAAATTAGTATTAGGCTAAGAGATATATATTTTTCATGATTCAGAACCCTAAAACATTTAGGTAACACTGTGTGTGCACACATTTATAAGTAAAACTGTTTACATTATTTATACTGGGACTATTGTCCTCATCATTGTTATTATTATCCCAATGTTTCAGCTGTTGTGCCCTCTGCTCTTCAGGTGCTTCTCAATCTAGGTAAACTTTGAGGGATTTGAAACTGAATCCTTTATTGTTCTAGTTCTACTGAACATGTCTAGGAATTTAGTCTGGTTATTTTAGTAATGCACTTATTGCTGTTTCCACTGAGACTAAGTTTGTACTACAGACATTGAACTCAAATTGACAGATCAATGCTTAACTCACCTCCAGGCTATTTTCCAGTAGCTTAGTGGATTAAAGCATTTCTTTGTATATTCATTAATTACTTATATGATACAAATAAAAGGTTTGTCACCGAGCTTATATATATATATATATATATATAAAATAGGATATTACATTCAAACATATATAATTATCACTCTACTATTATATTGAACCCTATTTTTAAATTAATGTTGTGAATGTTTGAATTTTATTAATTCTCATTTCATATATATATGAAATCTCAGAATCAAAAGTTGTCAAATAACAGAAACTACATCATTTTTTGAACTAAAACAAAAGAGAAAATAATTACATAATATCAATGTCGATGTTCCATACTACTTCAAACAAAAGGTTAGGAAGGAAAACCTTCTCAGTACTGGGAGAAACCATAACAGCTACTGGATTTGAGAAACTTATTTTTCCCCAAAAATTGTTTTAAGGATTTTATAAATTTCAACCAAGAGGAGTTGCTTGTTAGGTGATCCATTTTTACAGCTTATCAACCCTTTTGCAGAACACTAACCATGGGTATATAGTACCCAGTGCAAATTTTCCTATTTTTAATTACAATTTTCAGTACCAGATTTTGTTACCTAAATAATGTTTTTCAGTTCCAATTAATGTTAACTCAAAGTACAAAGTTTGAAGTGCCAGCATGTAAAATGTTTCAAATAAAGATTTATATTTAATATTTTTTTGATATTTTCAAAATCAGGTATGATATACCCATGTTTAGTAGTGGTATAACTTTAATTGATGGTTAGTGTTAAGTCAGAAAATATTTTTAGATTGTGAGAATTATTACTCCTTTTTTTTTTTTTTTTTTTTTTTTTTTGTGTGTGTGTGGTTTAGTGATACAAGTCTTACTAATTAACCCATAGCTGAGGGGAGAAGAGGTGGATTCATACCTTTTACCAAGGGTATTTGAGCCTGTAAATATAATGAACCAAATGGGAGTTGGAACTCGATTCTCCAATTAACAATTCCGAGCTATTATCCATTGTACCACCCACAAATCCAAGCTTACAGCACTCATTTTGGTACTGATCAGGCTTGATGTTGCTTAATTTTGGGTTATCATATGGGAAATGATATATTCCAACATGAAGTGGCTGTAAGTCTACCAAAAATAGTTCAAACTGGTTGGTCAATGAATGCTGAATGCTTCAAGAAAAGAAAAGGTGGGTGGAAAGACACATTATAGTGGGTGATGGAAAGACACATAGATGAGAAAGAGAAATGATAAAGATACTGGCTGGATATCAAGAAAGAAAGAGTGGGTGATGGAAAGACACATAGATATAAAGTAAAAATTGTGATGCATTAAAATTCTCACTGGAGAGAAAGAAGGAAAAAAAAAGGATTCAATTTCAAAATACTTGTAAATTCCTTATTTCCTTTTTTATATTAAACTAATATATATTTGTATAAGATTTTGATAAAAATACACATGAGCAACAAAGATCAGAAAGGATCAGGGCAAAAATGAGAAGATACAGGCTTCACTTTCCCATCACTGTAACACAGCTTCCTCGAGCTGTTTTTTTTTTAAATATATATATATATATAATATATTTTTTTATGATAATTGTTCTGAGCTTTCCTTCCAGGTACTTTGATGAATTTAAGTGCAAGACTAAATTGGCAGATAGGTCTCCTCATTTTACAGTTGAAATTGCTTGATGTAACCATAAGAACTATGGTAAAAGTTTTTTTTCCTTTGCACATCTCATTTGTGGAACTCTCTTCTGGCTTCTTGCTTTCCAGTAAACTATGATATCTAAAAATTTAAATGCAATGTCAGTTGTTATCTTCTCTGTTTATGAATCCTGTTTTTTTTTTTTTATTGTTCTTTCTCCTCAGTAACATTTTCTCAGTTTCTTACACTCTCAATAATCACTTGTCTTAGTGGCTTTATCACCTTACTTGGGGTGAAATAATTAAAAAAAAAAAAAAAAAAAAAAAAAAAAAGACAATATATGAGAGTCAAGCAGGGATATGTAATAATGGATAACATTTGTTGTATTGGAAGGGATAAGGGAGAAAATGAGAAGATACTGGCAAATAGCGAGAGAAGAACATAGACATGAAATAATGGATAATCTTAGTTGTCAATTGTTATCTAACCTCCTTATCCTCATAATTGTTAATTCCTACCATCTTTCATTCATGTCACACACTTTATTCATCATTATCATTTTAACAGTAACCCTCTGCCTTTAGTGGGCCTCAAGTAGTAAATTGGGTGAACATTAGTATTAAAAAAATTCTTCATGGGTCCAGCTTTATCATAATTACTAAAACGGATTAATGCTATTTCACTGACTTTTTCTAGATTATTTAAGAATGGGTTAACAGTTACTCTTTTCCTTTTCAAGATTGAATTATAGTTTTTAAATAATTTAATTACATAACATTATAAAATTTGCTGTCATTAATTTTGTGGTGGTTTTCTGTGCTTTTTTTTTAAACTTTCACATCAGTCCATAAACAAAAAAATAAAATGGCTGCTCTCTTCACATCTTTACTCATTTAAATGATACACAATTGCTGTATGCCTTGGTTTAATGATTTTGGAGTCATTTATTATTAATTACTGGAAAATTTGTATGACATTTGTTAGTAGTTCATCTTTTTACTTTGACCAATAAATAATTGGAGTCTCCCTCCACTCCAAATGGAAGCATAACATCCATAGATATTGGATGAACAACTATGATGTTATATAGGAATAAAGTGTTGCTGCTGACACTAGAGTTTGAACGCAGATCACCAGAGAGCAAACACAGCCGATCCTATTTTGAATAAGTAGATCACATCATGGTAAAGGAAATATATATATGGGAACTAGCATTACCTATACTGATTACTATTCAGATCACTATTTGGTGGTTACTTTTCAAGTAAGTATTATTGAGCAAGAACTATTAGTGCAAGTGATATTTGAAGGCGTCTGACACCAGTGTTACTATAGTTGTATCTGCGATTACAAAGTCTCTACTACAATGAGCATTCATTGACATCACACAATATAGTATACACATTAAACAACAACATGAAAAGAACTATTAATAAAGTTCCATCGTGCTTTGTAAAAAATTTGAAGATACAGTAAGGATTATAGACTGATAAGTTATAAAGTTGTTGAAGATGAGAAAACACTGATTTGCAGTGTGCCTTCAAGTCAAAACTGCTCTGATGATGATTCATTCATTCATTAAAACCTTCTTCACATATATGTTTTGATTACTAAAAAAAAAAGTAAAGTATACATATATAAGTCATCGTCTTCACTGTTGATATTCAGAATTGTTTTTATAACTTCGAAATCTAATCTTTGAAAGGGAATTTTTTTTCACACAGAATGCATGAAAATTGCTTAGGGAATCATTTTAGTCACTGTTTCTGTGCTTCTCACTTCACTTTTCCATTTGATCTTAGTTTGGTCTTAAACTTCTTCATTCCACCATAGTAAATCTTTTCTCCAAGTTGGTCAGTTAGCTTTCACATCAATCCATAAACAAAAAATCAAAATGTCTGCTCTCTTCATGTCCTCACTCAAGTATATTAACAGAGAATGAAAAGTGTGACATAAAAATCTGAAGGAACATTGGGATTATAAAAGATGTCTTCCAAAAGCTGAACAAAGTATTAAGAAACAGAAAAATATCATGAGAAACAAAGAAAAGAGTACTGAACTGTTATGTAACATCAGTCCTCCTGTCTGGCAGAGTGTCACTAGACTCCTTAAATAAGTCATATTTTTAGTACACTTTTTTTTTTTTAAGGGAGTCTAGTATATGTGAAATACATGTACGCATGCTGTAATAGCTATTGGTGCGGGAAATGTGTTAATGTCTTGAAGAGGCATTTAATCCCACACACAGAGCTTGGAATTTGCCTTCAGAATTGTTTTTCACTTAGTTTTTTTGCATTTCATTTTTGTTTCATTTTTCTTCATTCCGCCATCACAAATCATTTCTCCAAGTCATTTGGTCACATGCAAATATTTCACAACTGGATAATTTAATATCAGATTTCTGGAGGGCAGTCTTCGGTTATTCTTTACATTTTTTTCCTCTTACTACTTGTTAATTCTTGTTTGGAACACAGAATTTGCTTTAGGGTTCTTTCTTCATTCGGTTAAAATTTCTTCTCCATCAAAATTGATTATGTTTGATTGCAGCTTCAATACACATTTAATTGGCATCTTCAAGAACTTGATTATTCCTGACATTGTTTGGGCTCAAAATTCTTCAGTTGCAAATGTTTTACACTTAGATAGGCAATAATGGCTCTCTACAATTTCCTCTCCAATGTTTGTCATTTTGCAATCTCACTTACTCTAACTCGGATTATTGATTGTTAGGTTATTTTCTGCTTTCTTCTGTTTCTCTTGCCCTCAATAAGTCTTGTGAGTGTCATTTTCTAAGCCTTCTTTCCTCATGTGCCCTATATATTTCTATTGTCTCCTTGTGATTCTGATTATAAATGTCCTTTTTATTTCCATTTTCTTTAAAACTTCCTTGTTGGTCACATGTTCAATCCATGGTATTCTTGGCATCCTTCTGTATAATTACAAGTCTCTTTCTGTAGCCTCAAGTCACTTTATCTGTGAGGAGATTGTTCAGCATTCACTATTGTATAGGAGGACTGATATTACCTAAGATTTAAGTACTTTTATTTCATTTTGCTTCTAATTAAATTTTCCTGTTTTTTTTTGTTTTTTTTGTTTTTTTGATACTTTGACTGTTCTTTTTATGTGCCATGTCCCTTCAGGACATGGGTGATCATAGTTCTCCACAACTTCCTGTCCTTTGTAGCCCTTAGTAAATTGTCATTTTAGTTTTTCTCTCTCTCTTTTTCTCTCTCTCTTTTTTCTCTCTCTTTTTTTTCTCTCTCTTTCTCTTTTCTCTCTCTTTTCTCTCTTTTTCTCTCTCTCTTTCTCTCTTTCTCTCTCTCTCTTTTCTCTCTCTCTCTTTTCTCTCTCTCTTTTTCTCTCTCTCTCTTTTTCTCTCTCTCTTTTTCTCTCTCTCTCTTTCTCTCTCTCTCTTTTCTCTCTCTCTCTCTCTTTCTCTCTCTCTCTCTCTCTTTCTCTCTCTCTTTTCTCTCTCTTTCTCTCTCTCTCTCTTTTTCTCTCTCTCTCTTTTCTCTCTCTCTCTCTTTTTCTCTCTCTCTCTCTCTCTCTCTCTCTCTCTCTCTCTCTCTCTCTCTCTCTTTTTTCTCTCTTCTCTCTTTCTCTCTCTCTCTCTCTTTTTTTCTGTGTTAGAGATTTCAATTTTTGTATTTGCTTGATTTTAGCATCTACAATTTGTAATTCATGTTTGTCTGTCCCTTTTGCTAACAAACATGCATTCAATCTTCTTGCAATTGATGCTTAGTCCTTTCTTCTCCATTTCCTTTCCTACATTCTGTAGGAGTTTTTGTAGTTTTCTTTCTATGCCTGTTATCAGCACTCTGTCTTTTACATATCTAATGGTGTTAAGATTGTGGCTACCAATAACAAACCCTGGTAGGAATTCTAATTCTCTTACAATCACATCTCTGTAAATGTTGAATAAGTCTGGTAAGAAGACCCATCCTCGTCTTACATCCACTTTCTATTTTCTGTCCATATGCAGATGGTTTGTTCCTGGTATATGTTGTACATTATTCTAATATCCTTCCCAAATATATCAAGCTTACCTAGCAATTCTTTCTTTTTGTCAGTTCATATTGAATTTCTGTTTTGAGTTGGAGCAAAAAATAGTGACAAGCTGATTTTAAACAGATCTGCTGTTGGGTTAAATACTGCTGAAATATAGCAGTGCCTTGTTGCTTTCATTCATAATTATCAATTAACTCAGTCCTTTTGTTTTTATTTTATTTTATTTTTTTAAATTTTATTTTATCAAAATATAAGCAACATTATTGCCATATGTGACAGATAAAGTTAGTGTGATTTATGCTATGGTGAAACCTAATATAAATGCCTTAATTTAACCTACCATATTTCTCACTATACAAACTTCCCCAGCAATCATCCTGTGCCTTTGTACGCACTCTCATGTCAGATGCCAGTGATTGGGTTACTAGTGCTAGACTAAAATCTAAATGTCCTTGTTTGACACACTCCCTGATAACCATACCCCCCCCCAAAATCCAATGATTATAAATTGTGAAATTATGAAAATGTTTTATTTGGAATTTTAACAATTCCATGCAAGTTTTATAATTAAATTTTTTTTTTTTTTTTTTTTTTTTAAATATTTTTTGCCAAATGGTGTTTACTGTACACAGAAGAATATAGTATACATGATTATAAATGGTTAAATTATGATAAAAATCCACAGAATAAACAGCAATGTTAGTGTTTCTGACCTGGCATCCCAGCTTCAATCACTTTCTTTATATTTATTGTATATAAATACAATTATGGCACAAGGCCGAAAAGGAGGAATGGGTTGAAGCTGGTCTTCACTATTTTATACCTAGCTAATCGGATTCACGACCCATTCACTCATTACAATTTGCGCATTCACCATAAAAACACATCTGTCACCAATCAATCCTCCATACACCATAATGCCGCATCCTCTCAGGGAGACCTACAAAACACACCTCATGACATAAAAATCGGATGATTATAAAAATTTATGGATGATTTACAATGAGAGGGGAAGGATGACAAACCAAACAAAGCAAAAACATAACTGATGTTAGTAGGACCCGACCAACTCTCAGAATAGAGAAGCCACTGTATTCCGCCCTTGAACAAAATCAAGAGGCTATCTTGCTAAGGTAGAGGGCAAAGGGAGAAAATATATATGTGGGCATGGGAAATAAATAATGCTGACCCAGTCGAGATGAAAAGGGACCAAAAACAAACTGGGAAGGTTGAGAATCTCAACTAGGATCATAACAAAAGATGTAGCCGGGAGCAGGCTGGGAACAACACTTCACTGCTGTAATGTAGCTTTCCTGTTTCTTTTCTATAAATACTTTCATGGTAACTGCTCGGATGAACTCTTTACAATGGTACTTAGATCTTATGAACTTAAGTGCTAGACTGGCAGATTGGTCTCATCAATTTACAGTTGAATTGACTAGATGTAGCCATTAGTGCTATGTTAATTTTTTTCCAGCCAATTTGGACTTAAACCCAACACTGAAGAATTATCAAACAAAAAAAAATTTCATCAAAATCAGAGGAAAACTGTAGCAATGCATAAACAACATCCAATCATATACACACACTCACACACATTTTGAGATTATATATATATATATATATATATATATATATATATATATATATATATATATATATATTGACCTATGATTTTTGGTATTTAGTAAGTTTAGCTGAGTAAGGAAAAAGGTCAGTGAGGTGAGAAAGATGATTATGTCATATCAATCTTAGGAGACTCAGCCTGCCTGTATGCCTTGGAGATCAGCATTCAAAATCCTGGACTTTAACCAAGCTTGAATACCAACTTTGGCACTGATGGGGAAATATATAATCATTTTTTTTTTTTTTTTTTTTTTTTTTTGAATTTGTAATTGAAAATCAACAATGTTTTATTCCATAAAATATTACTTATATTCTTCATAAAATCTGAAGACATCTCAGCTTCAGTCACTTTCCGCATCACCATGATGTAGCTTCCCTGTACCTTTTCTATAAATACTTTCATGGTAATTATTCTGATGAACCTTCCTCTATGGTACCTAGACTTTATGGATTTAAATGGATTTTAGATTGGCAACAAGGTTTCCTCAATTTATGGTCAATTTGGCTAGCGGTATCTGTAAGTCCTATGCTAACAGTTTCTTCTCTCACACTTATCACTTGTGGAACTCTCCCCTGATCTCTTGCTTTCCAGCCAACTTTGCATTTGAATTTTTGAAGATCAATGTCAATCGTTATCTCCTCTCTTCTTGATTACTCTTCTATTGTTTTCACTCTTTAATAATGCTTCCCTTTTTGTTTTCTTATTATTTCACACTTGGTAACCCCTTGTGTCTTAGTGGATTTACTGCCTTGCATGGGGTGATATGATGATAACTCTATATAACAGTAAAGATAAAATTAACTGTTTCCATACAGGAAACCTGTGTCATTCATTGATTCAACAGTTTGTGTTACTGTCGGTTGAAACTTGTAAAAACCTTGAGAAACTTAGTTTTTCAGGAAATCAGGCTTTTCAAGTCAACTCATGGTCACCAACCAGTAGTCTATGGACCACTGGTGGTTCGTGTAAAATTTTTGATGGTCTGGTTTCTACGGCAACAATTTTCACCTCCTGCATGGTAAAGGTTAAAGATTAGTTTCCAGGTGGCAGGGGCCCCCCAAAAAGGAAAAATGATCTCTCATATATGTGATTCTGTGTGGCACTTCTCAACAGTACCATTTTCGTCTTCACTCTCTATTGTCTTCATGATTATGGAATTGTAATGTTTGCCGAAATAGCTGAGATGATAGATAATATCCTCTTTAAGTATCTTTAAGCTAGCTTTCATGTTTGTGGTGACTTTAACATTTGCCACAAAGAGTTGTTAATCTGATCAAACAAAACCGATGAAGAAGGCAAATACTGCTGTGACTTCTCTGTCACCTGATATAGACCATTAAAAAGCCCACCCGTGTTTCTGATATAACAGAACCTCCTTGACCTCTTCCTCACTTCCTCCTCTGAAGTGTTTCACTAAAGTGTTAACTCCTGGGAACCTCAGACCATTCACTAGTTAATGTTAAAGTCGATACCAAACCAAAGGCACTCACTGGTGTGCCGTTCCAGAGAACTAGTTTTTTCATTACACAAAAGCCAACTGAAACAGCTTCAGTATCTGTCTATATTTCTGAGACATCTGTGTATAAAATACACAGATGTCCTCAAGGACACATGGCACAGTGGATAAAGGCGTTAGTTAGATCCAGTGACAGGACCCAAAGAGTGTGAGTTCAATATCTGATTAAGGCAGTGGAGAACTTTGAGAGGGGAATTAACAGTAGATAACTGACATCTATTATACATGACACATGGAACTAGGACAGTCTACACCAGTGAGTGAAATAAAGAGTTCAGTTTGACATTCCAACCACCGAACGGCCAAAATGTTGTGATAAACATGGAGACAAAGATGAGGACAATAGTCAGAATAATGTAAATATGAAACAGCTTCAGATCTTACATTCTCTCTTAGACTTCTTTGAACATACTGCATCCAAAACTGCTGCCTTCATCTTGGTATGGGTCTTTTCTGGAATGTAGAGTTTTATACCCCAGAAAAAATTCCACCAAAAACCAAACAGTGAGCCATTATCCTATAATCTTCTTCAGCCACAGATCACCATAACCACTACTACAACATCTATCACAGGAAATGGTATAATAAGACACTTGTATTCAGCACTGCTCACAATCATTGCAAGAGTTCTAGAAAATGTATAGTGTAGCTATGCACATGCAGTCCAAACCGAGATCTCAAACCAAATTTTGAATAGTATTCAGTGACACTTTTCCACTATCAAAAATAGCCCTGACGTCATCTTATCCTCAAAAGCAAAGCTCTTCACTACAATCTTTACTTCTAACTTCATGTTAGATGATAAAAGCCATCACCTTCCCAAGAGCTGATCTCTTCTCTGACCTACCTTTAACAGCTCAGTTGGAACTAGCTGGTAACATTTTTGACAAAA
Source organism: Acanthosepion pharaonis (assembly GCA_903632075.3). NCBI lineage: Eukaryota > Metazoa > Mollusca > Cephalopoda > Sepiida > Sepiidae > Acanthosepion > Acanthosepion pharaonis. The sequence goes on from CAHIKZ030003216.1 coordinate 864,081, forward strand.
TGTCTTGTTTCTGACATGCCATAATGATTGAAAAAGGGAAATGACTGGGTGAGAGAGTATTTCTGTAAACCACAGAGGTAGCAGCAAAAGTCTCTTAGACACATTGTCAACCTTGATACACACCAAATACCAAATTCAATTATGAAAGTAATAAGTTTCAGTATATTTCCCATTTGTGTAAAATGTACATTTTTAATCAAATTTATCCCCTTAAAAAAAAAAGTCCCTGCACATTATATGCATAGGGTATGCACTTTGTTACCATGGCAACAGCATTTTCTGAGGTAGAAGATAATCATGAGTTTTCAGAATTCAAAAACTCCAGTTGCTGTTCAATAAACCTGACATAAATTGTCTTATCTGTGATAATTATTCATGTATAATGCACACTCTTTTTTACTCAGATTTTTAAGCCTAAAATTTACAGGTGTGTATGATACACAATAACTAAATATTAACTGTTTTATAGACTATGCAAAGGTACAAAGATCTGTTAGAACTGCTCAGCAACCTTGACATATTCAGGAAAGACATCAGAATAGTCAAAAATCTCTACTGGCAGCAAACCGCCTGCATACGGATAAAAAAGGAGTTCAGCAGATATACAAAAATAGAAAGAACATGTAAGGCTAGGATGCGTCTTCTCACCGGACTTATTCAACCTATATAGCAATGCAATTCTGAGAGAACTGGAAGTCCTACCAGGATTTATTATTGGCAGTCAGAATCTTAAAAAGATAAGATATGCAGATGACACAGTGCTGATAGCAGACATGAAAAGGAAACTACAAAACTTCCTGCAGAAGATAGTCCCTTCTTCTTGCTCTTCTTTGCTAACTATAAACTATAAGACGGTGCATGGTTATCAGCAAAAAGATGAGCCCAAAATGCAATCTATGGGCCAGGGACTCTAAAATCAAGCAGGTACAGAATTTTAAATGTCTGTGTAGTGTTCTAACAGAGGACGGAAAGTGCAACATTGAGATCCAAAGACACATTGGGATGGTCAAAGATGCATTCCAAAAGCTAAGCAGGGTATTATGAGAAAGGAAAGTTTCTTTGGTAACAAAGAAGAGTACTGAGCTGTTATGTGATATATGACCTCCTGTATGGCAGTGAATGCTGGACAATCTCATCACAGATGTTGAAGAGACTCAAAGCAATAGGAATGTGGTTCTACAAAAGGATGCTAAGGATACCATGGACTGAACATGTGAGCAATAACATGGTTTTGGAGAGACTGGAAACAAAGAAGACACTTGTACTTAACATCAGGAAGAGTCAGCTGAAATTTCTGGAAGACGTAATGAGAAAGAAGAGCTTGGAAAATCTGATACTCACAGGATGGATAGAGGGACAGGGGAAAGCAACATGTGACATACTTAATGGGCTTGAGCAAGTAGATGACAGAACAGATTCTGGGAGAAATTACAAAAAGACAAAATTTATTAAGTCCTACAAGAGACAGGAGGAGTTGGAGGTCTGTGATCGCTTACATCCTGAGGGGACATGGCACATAAAAGATTACCATATTTGGGGGAATGGTATAACTGAGAGTATGTTATATCTTTGGTCCAAACTAATATGTAACAAAGAGTTTTAAATAACTCACCAAATTCTGCATTTGTTTTGAAAAAAAAACAAAAAAAAAAAAAACAAATCAAATTTTAGTCTGCATCATTGCAGTCCATGTCAAAGTTCAACTTCATGACAGTTTTTTTTTTTTTTTTTTTTTTTTTTTGTGTTAGTGTAGTAGATGTCTTCATCAACTTTAATGTCTTCATCAGAAAAAGACAGTAGTAATGTCCACTTCTGTTTTAGGACACTACAAAGAAATAGCCACTAGCCATTGGAATGTGTGTTTGTTTACAATTTTGTTTTTCGGGGGTTAAAGCTCATTTTTACTGTAAGCTTGTAGTATTTTCATATAATCCAGTCTGTGTATCTGCTTTAAATACCATGTCAATGTTTTTTCAATATACAATATAAACTACAACTGGTTTGTATTTGTTATGAACCAAATAAAAAGTTGAACAAATATTGAATTTAGCTGCTATAAATTCTAAAAAAGTCAATCTCTCGGGTTTGTGTGTAGTATAATAATAATATATAAATATATAGTGCACATGGAGTGCTGGTGCTAATAAAATGATGCTTCATGTATAATAAGAGCTATAATATTATATATATATATATATATATATATATATATATATATATATATATATATATATATATATATATATATGAAAATGGTGATAGCTCAACTTGCAGTAGAACAAATCGGTACTCAAGGAAAAATGGGGAATAAAAAAAAAAGAAAGAACAAAGAACATTAAAACAAGGCGAAAAGAATCGTCCAGTGTTTAAGCGCCAAGTCCAAAGAAAAAAAGACAACTACGTAAAGTGCTCAATATATTAAGTAGAGTAAAACCTAAGATAATATGGTGCGAGGGATAAATTGTCTTCTAAATTACACAAAAATGAAAATAACACTGAAATCTCATTATAACAGATATATTAACTAAAAATACACAAAAAATATTTCAAAATACTAAAGAGGAAATTTTTATTCAATAAAATCACCATTTGCTTCAATCACAGATTCCAGACATTTTCAGAATCTTCTACAACTTTTCTGGATGGTCTCCTTGTTGGTAAATGCTGCCATAATTCTTGCCTTCAATTCATTTTTGTCATTATAAGGAGATTTGTTGGTCTCACGCTCAATTGTGCCCCACACAATAATGAAGGTGGTTGCAATCTGGGGAGCTAAGTGGCCAGATGTAAGGGGTGATGTAGTCGCAGAAATTGTCTGACATCTATGACTGGATTCTGCTTGTGTGGCATGGTGCAGACTCTTGTTGCCAGACATAGGGTCTTCCAGCAGCCACCATCTTAACTCGAGACAGCACTACTTCAAGGGGCTTGATCTAGGCCCTTGTGTTGAGTCTGATACCCTGTGGGAAGATGAATGTGTGTATAATGTTGATATCACGAGTGATCGCTCCAAACATGATGTTGGGTGGATATATCATTCAACTCTTTCCGAATCCTCTGCACTGTCCTCGGATAGACACCTAAACACTCTCTCGAATTTGTCTTCGAACTTCTGGTGTGAATGCCAAGCAGTACAACATGCCGTTTCCAGATTTCTGGCCGAGTGAATTGTCATGGTGCTCTTTTTCACACACACATTGGCCAATTGTCCCTACTATACAGTAGAGTTGACAAAATAAATAATCAAGAAAAATGTGCATGTGTACAATTAAAAATGGCGACAATTTAGCTGTGTGTCTGTGTGTGCAATTTAAAATTTTTTTTTTTCTAGAATTTTGTAGCCCAAATTTGGAGTGAGTATATAATTTTATAATAATACAATATATATATATATATATATATATATATATATAATCTCATTATTTTATATATTATTTATAATGATAAATATTTAATTTTTTGTAATTTAAATTTTATTTTATCTTATGTTTTTAACCTTTTCATCTAAACCAAGGCAATAAAGCCACTATGATACAAGCTGTTACTGAACGTGAAAGAAACTGAGAAAAAAAAACATTTAGGAAAGAGGTCAATAAAAGAAGAGGAATTAAGGAGACAAAAGAAGAATAAATTTGACTGGAAAGCAAGAAGCTGGAAGTGAGTTCTACAAAGTGATAGAAGAAACTTAATGTAGAACTTATGGTTAGATCTTTCAATTGAAATGATGAGACCTAGCTGCCAATCTAGTACTGCACTTAAATTCATAAAGTCTCTATACCCAAGATTCATCAATAATTACCATGAAAATTTGTATTTTTTCTATATTTTCTGTCAGTTATGTACTTAGGTGATCATGTATCTTTCGATACATGACTGATGAGGCAGATATCTTTTTCCTGCAGTAGGTTGTCATTTCTTTCTGTGGTAGAGGTAGACCAGTTGCCATCCAAGGCTATAGAACCTGGTTTGTCCTGCTATTTACCCATAGCTGGGGGGAGAAAAGGATTCATACCCAAGGGTATTAGTACGTAAATGAATGTAATGGATTTGACTAGAATTCAAACTCTGCTCTCAGATTCCTCAAACCGAGCTGCTATCCATTACCCCACTGTGCCTCTATTTTACTTATATTTATTCCAGAATTCTAGCTTTAAAAATATTAGGGTGTCTGTTATGTAGCATGATATACATCATAGTTTTTGCTTTGCAAATAGGCATTCAGAAGAGGGAGGGACCCTCATACTGCTTGCAGGCTAACTAGTGATACAGACCCCACATGAGACTGACAGTATTTTTTTTTTTTTATTATTGCAGCAAGTGAGAATTGATGATTAGAAGAAGTGCCAACTTGATGGTACCACCTGCTTTTACTTTAAGCCTACAGACTGATTCATTGAGAGTGTGTGCCTGGAAATCTTGTAGCACCAAGAAGAACTTTTTGCAGTCTCCATTATACACACACACACAGGCACACCTTTTAAACAAGTTTTATTGGAATCTAAGGAGGAGGGGGGGGACATGTATTGGGCTAGAGTGACTTGGTTCTCATTTTGCAGCCTTGATAAAGTTCAAAATCATTTACACAGACTTGTGGGAGAAGATTTACTCGACAGTCTTTTTCCTGCCAGGCACAATGTCACAAGTCTATTTCTAATCTGTCACTTGTTTTCATGGCAAATGTTCAGAAGAGTTCCTCTCTTTAGTTCTGTCAGTTTAAACCTTAACTGCTAGGCCATGTCATGTTCCTTCCATGGAGTTGAATCACTCACTTTTCCTCTGTATTCCAAATGTAAGGAGGAAGTTCAACTCTGACAACTTTTTCTGCTACTTAGTGGAACAGGCTCTTGCATGGATGCTTCCATGAACACAACAATCCTGATCTAATCTATCCTCCTTATCCTCACTTCTTAACACCTTCTCTTTCATTTATATTGGGCACCTTTATTCATTGTTTTAACTAACCTTCTGCTTGAGTGGCTCTCCAGCCTTGTATTAAGTGAACTTTAGTCTATAAAAAAATGTAGCTAATATAAACTTTTCCCTACTGTAACTGATAACATCAATGTCCCTGATAAGAAGTCGAAAGTAATCAAACAAAAAACTGAACTTTGGACAGTTTCTCCATAAATTTTTATCCATATCAACAACAACTTCTACACGAACTAGAAAAATGTAATGTATGTTTAAATTTTTTTAAATTTTTTTTTATGAATGGCAGTGTGAGAATAGGGATGATAAAGAGTCAAATGTTGTTTAGAGACAAATTGATGATTTCCCACCTTATGAAGGGTCATCACATATTAAAAACAGCCACACATGCTTCTTTTTTTTTTTTTTTTTTAAATCAATTCACTCTGGGGAAGGCAATGATGCCACTAACACATAAGTATCATACACAGGACCATCACATAGTCTGTAGCTAAATGTTATATGATGGTTCTGTGTAGAATACAGGTTGCATATTTTCTATGAAATTTCCTGGACATTTCAGGCCGGTAAATGTAGTTAATACAGTTTATTATAAACAGATCATTTACTTAAATATTTGTGCCTAATAAACAACATATATATATGCGCAGTACTTATTGGGAAGCACTCAATATCTTACTTATTATAAAACGCAGATTGTGTGTGTCTGTAACGTTTATATATTGGATCGGATTTCCTACATTTTTCAACCGATTTTAACAAAACTTCACAGGACTAATTAAAATTACCTTGTGGTGGTTTTAACAGCACCAAAAATAAGAAAAATATAATTGTTTTGCACAAAATCAATTTGAAAACATGATTAAGAGACATCGTGAAAATGGAAGGTGGACAACTCACATCGGATTTCCTATATTTTTCAGCCGATAAAACTTCACTTTTTTTTTTTTTTTCTTTTTTTTTGGCAGGTAGTGTTTCTTATTCTCTTCCACACTTTTTTCTTTATTTTTAACATTCAGAATGCTTTAAAAATTCCATTTACAAGACAATTATTTATAATAAAATTCTATTCAATTGGGAGACTCATAACGATTGAAAACAATGTTTTTGAGTTTGACCAATTCGTAAAAAATAAAAAAAATAAAAACTAATTAGGACATGCGTGTCCATCAACCTTAAACAATAATCTAACGATCTCTACTGATTGTACGAATACAAACATCGGATAAATTCTTTATCTTTAGGGAAAGATAATGAAATCTACATACACAAGTCCTAACTAAAATAATAACGGGGGAAACTACTTTAAATACACATGGTGTCCAATTTTTTACTGTATTCAATAAGTAAAAATCATAAATTGTAAAAGATTATTATTACATAAAGGCTACTAAATGAATAAGATTTGTTAGATCATAATTAATAAACCCAAATAAAGTTAATATTTTTTTTGTATTAGAAACAATGAGTGGAAAATATATTCAAATCAGAATTCTAATTATGAATCACCACAAGCAAAATATGCAGCTTTTTTTTACTGTATTCAATAAGTAAAAATCATAAATTGTAAAACTAAAAGATTACAGAAAGGCTACCTACATTTTTCAACTGATTTCAACAAAACTTCACTTTTTTTTTTTTTTTTTGGCATGTAGTGTTTCTTATTGTCTTGCACACTTTTTTCTTTATTTTTACATTCAGAATGCTTTAAAATTTCCATTTACAAGACAATTGTTTATAATAAAATTCTATTCAATCGATAGAGACTCATAACGATTGAAAACAATGTTTTTGTTTGAGTTTGACCAATTCGTAAAAAAAAAAAAAAAAACTAATTAAGACATGCATGTCCGTCAACCTTAAACAATCTTTGTCAATTTTATTTTTCAGTCTTTATGATGGTGGATACTTGATCTATCTCTTACTGTTATATCCCCGGGCAATGCTGGGCTCTACTGCTAGTATGTTATAAAATCACTACAAAAATAGCCTTTTTGTTTAAACACCTCTGGTGTCTTATCAAGTGATGATGTTGAATGTAGATTGTTGAACCTACAATCTACATCATCACTTGATAAGACACCAGAGGTATTTAAACAAAATGGCTATTTTTGTAGTGATGAAGAAAAGAAGGGCTGCTGAAAAGTTCTTTGCTTAATACATTCTACAAAATCTGACCAAAATGACTCTTCTTTTTTTCTTTTTATTTTTTTTCTTGTCTAGGCTAAGAACTTTTTACAGCCCACTCATATATACAAAAAGTAAATTCCTCTAGAAACTATTGCTTATAAATGCATATTTACTAATAAATATATTCAACAACACTAATCATGTTAATCAAATTATATATTTATTTAGTTACATTAATATTAATTAGTAACATATACAGATAAGTTCAAGTGTTCCAATGGTACAGGGAATGTTATAAATTCCCAGTATTCTGACTGGGATAGTTTGTGTCTATGCCCTGCTCAGGCCCTTGGGAAAGACATGAATCTACTTCTCCCTTTAGCTATTGGTAAAGAGTAGGACACATGACACCCTTTAGCATTATAAAGCCAATCTATATTGGGTGTTTGTTGTAGAGTGGTTTCACAGTGGAGGCTTGTATTTGTACTAAGTCGGTCCTAAAATAGGTTCGACGTACAAAACGTTAGGAACTTGATATAATAGGTAATGATGCAGAAATCTAGTTGTGGTCGCTGATACTTTTAGCATTCGACTAACGGTCGTCCGACATCGACTGACTGACCAACTCCCTGAGCAACTCCTACTACTACTTATTATAGGTGGGAGAGTCTATTAACTATAGAATAGGTGTGTTCCACTATAAGTGTTTGATATTGGGTCAAAACTGTTTCTTCCTGCCCATACCATGTAACTCAATGCAATGTGTCACATGTTACATGCAGAGAAGATGGATGTTGCTAAGTAACCTTCATTGCCTTGAGAAATGATGCCATAAAGGAAAATTACTTGGCATGGCGCTACCACGATCTAATAAGTCATGGAAATTGAATGAGTGAAGATGTATTCTATTTGTTCCTCCATTAGTAAGTTAGCATGTGGGTTATGCTCTGCCATTACCTCAGATAAATAATGGACCATTCTGTTTTGACTGCATGGTGGTGCAAAGAGATGAAAGTAAATTGTATTTCAGAGCCACTGCTTGGTTTTAGTGAAAAAAAGAAATCATTTATAGTAAGAAAGGGAAGATAGAGATAATGCTCTTGGGAGTTTAACAGATGCTTCTGTGAAATGGAAAACCTTGTAAATATTGAATCTTTTCATTTGTACCCTCTTACTTCTTTTTAACCCATACATATTTTGTTCTTGACTGGGGAATTTTCAGTTAATGACTATATTAATTTTTCAGAATATATCAATGAATCATTGTTTGGTTTGTTTTACAGCCTATCAACTCCTTATGAATTATTTAATGCTGAGATTTAATTTTCTTGGGTGTTCTTTTATTTATTTATTTTTTTTTTTTTTATGTAGTTTTGGTCACTCAGTAAAGTCAATGTTAATGTGTTCTTTTTACTCCATGTCAGCTCATTTCAGGAAATAAACATGGGAAGAACATCTACACGAACATCATCAAACCAATGATTAGAATTTTGAACCAAATCCTTTATTTCATCCACTGTCTAGTTCTACGTGCCATGTCTCTTTAGGATATCTCAGATATTCCCCTTTAATTCAATGTGGTGCATGTGTAGGCAATGTAAGAATTTAATGTTTGTTAGTGTTGGTGATATAATCTCCCAAAGGGCAAGAAAATTCATAAATATTATTTTTACTTTCTATATAATATTTTTGATATCTTTTTGGTGATTGTATCTCCAACACTAACAAATATTAAATTCTTACATTGACCACACATGCACCAGAAGTCGACTTGTCATTTGTCAAAATGTAGACCAATTCATGCACATAGAGGTCAACATATCAAAATCACACACACACACATATATATATATATATATATATATATATATATATATATATATATAATATAATAATGTGTGTGTATGTATCCATCTATCTGTTGTTTTGATATGTATCTACTTATAGATACATATGAAAACAGTGGATGGATGGACGCACATTAATATTAGAAAAAGGACATATATACTATACACAATTTGGGCAGCAATCTTTCTCTTAAACATCTTTTTTATATATATATATATATATATATATATTTAATGAAAAACAGACCACTTAAGGTACCAATACAATAATTTATTTCACCAAAATCCTTTTTAAAGGATTTCGGATCATCAGGTAACATTTCCAACAATGAAATGAGAGCAAAAATGGGATTAGAAATTGATGGGTAGTGTAATTTTTGTAATTAAACAGGGAGGGTTAAAGTGGTGGTTAAAGAGACAATACAGAGTATAGGGAGGGTTAAATTTATATCTCTCTTAAATAAGCTTTATATTGGGGTAGGAGGAGTGACCTAAAGCTTATACAGGGTGCAATGGATAAATTGTCTTTTTAAATAAGAAAAAATGAAAATAATACTGACATCTCATTTTAACAGATATATTTACCAAAATTACACAAAAATATCTTGAAATACTAAAGAGTAAATTTCCGGCATGAATGCCAAGCAATACATAGTTCACTCTGCCAAAAATGTGAATGTCATGTTCTTTTTTCACTGTGCCCAACTTACCCCACTATACTGTGCAGCTGGCAAAATCAAACATCGTGCATACACAAAATTAAACATATAAAATGGCGACAATTTACCCATCGCAACCTCTCTCCCTCATATATATATATATATATATATATATATATATATATATAAATAAAAATAAAAGAAAGAGGTTATAGTGGTTCCAACAAAAGAAAAGTGTGTATATTAAAAAGAAAAGAGAGGTGCCACAAACGTTTTTGGTTGTAATGTGGATTTTTTTAATAAATATTATTCTTTATTTTCCATAATTTTACTACACAAGTTTCTGGTCTTGCGACCATCTTCAGGTAAAAGGCAGAGATTTCCATATATTATTAAAAATAATTAATTTTTTCCTCATGTTTTTCAATGTTAAATATTCTCGATATGAGACACTCTGTTTTTGTGTTAGTAATCCGAATGTCTTTCTTGAATTGGCAATGAAGAATTCTGCGCGAAGGGTCATAAAACAATTAAGGTTGGTCCAAGAGAAATGATGAATTACTTAACGGCATTTTATCTTTTAATGTTTTACTGACCCCTGTGCGTTCTTAGATCTGTTTCCATTTTTGTGTGTTTCTGTCACCATGCATGTATATATGCGTGCGTATATTTCCCCTCCATACATATACTGTCTTACTATGAGGAATTAGTAAACTCATTTGTACACACACACATACATACACATACGCACACACACATCGTCCCACCACAAGGAATCAGTACATACACACACATGCATACACACACATACTTCCCAAGTTATATGGAACCAGTATATATACACACACACACACACACACACACACACACACACATGTGTGATAAGCATCTTTCTTGGTGTATATTCAAAGATGGCTTTATTTTTCTGTCTGATGTAACAAAACAATACCCAGAACAATGACCTAAATTGTGTGAGAGTCAAAATAGGAGGTGAATACTTACAAGTATGGGATATGTTTCCAATGCTGTGGGAATCTCCTGTAATGATCCCAGGTTACTTCACCCTCACTGACTTCTGTTCACCTCTACTCTCCCTTGCCCTTACCCTGTCAATCCCCTCCCACATCTCCTCAGCTGGTGGGTCTTTCTGTAAGTATCAATTAATACAAGTCTCTTTGCTCCATTAAGTAGATAGCAAGAAATTCTTCTTAAACTGCAGGTCTTCCCAGGCACCTTTTTGAAAAATAGTTGTGTGTGAAAAATATATTAATATATTATAATATATAAATGTATTATATATATTTGGAGTCTTTAGCACGAAATCATAGGAAGATCTAGATGAAGAGGAAAATGAGACAAATGATAGCGAAAGTTGTAAAGAAAGAAAAATGAGAAAAATATAGAGAGGAGTAAAAAGAAGACAAAGAGGAGATAAATCAGATTAGACAGAAGATATAGAGAGAAAAGTGAAGAAAAATATGAGAAAATGTAAAGAGTTAGAAGTAGACAAAGAAGAGGAAAGTAAGACAAATAGATAATAAAAAAATGAGAATGATAGATTGGAAGAGATATGGATAGAAAAAACGATGGAAAAGCTAAGAGAAATGCAAAGTGATACAAGTGGACAGAAGATTTAAATAGAAAGGATGGAGAGAAAAAAATGAAGAAAATGCAAAGAGGAATAAGAAATAGTTAAAGAGGAGAGGGAGAGAAGTTAAAGAGGAGAGGGAGAGAAGTTAAAGAGGAGAGGGAGAGAAGTTAAAGAGGAAACAGAAATTACAAAAAAAAAAAAAAAACAAACAATTTTGTTTGTGTTTCTTAGAGATTATGGTTGGTGGGTAAATAATCATTTATGCCATGAGTGAGCCTTGTTGACCGGTTTTACTGATTTTTTTATTGTCACATAATCAAGTATTGCCTGTTTTCTTGTGTTTGACATTCTCAGAATATCATAAAAACACTTGGAAAAGAGAAAAAATAGATGTCCACATCACACCTTACTATCATTTTTCATATTTCAGTCCTGAATGCAGATCAATACTGCAGTTATTTGCTAAGCTTTGTCAGGCACAAGGACATTGTTTACAGTACGTGTTTGCTCTGAAGTGGCCATATAACTAAGTACTGAACAGTTTCATCGTTGCTTAACTTTGGGGATATGAAAAGAACTGGAGTTTTTAGAAGGACTTTACTATGAAAGTAAAATGGTCATTGCTGATTTGGACATTGGATACATGTAGTACAGCTTGTTCCATGATTTTTAACTTGGAGCTATTAGTTCCTTTCTTGGTTAAACAAAGGATTTGTGCTTGTATCTCTGTGAAACAATGAAAATCAAATCCAAATCCAGGACTTCCTGGTTGATCATGTCTTTAGGAGTGTAGTCATACTCATCATGCTTAACCAATTGCTGTTTAGTGAGGCTATTTCACCCATAGTTGGGGTGGATGACTGTTGACTCTGAGGAGTTGATTCACCTTTTAACAGCTGTTGTTTTTGGAGCTGCTGGAGTTACTTACCTTCCTCACCAGGCCCTACTCTGGTGGGGGAGCCGGTTTAGTTGACCACTCAGTCACTTAGATTTTTTTCTTTCTCCTCGACAAGTTGCCACCCAATGCTATAGGACCCAGAGAAGAGATAGATTCATACCTTTTCCCAAGGGTATTAGCATGTAAGTGAATGTAACAAACATGGCTCTCTAATTCCTCAATCCAAGCCAGTATCCATGACTCCACCATGTATTCATGAAAACTACCCACATGTAAAAAGTAGCTGAAAACATCTCCATGTTAAAACTTGTGCAACAAGCTATGCTGAATGCATTGTTGAAAACAGAATCTTATTTTCCAAGCATCATTTTTATTATTGTTATTTGGATGTGCAGGTGGTATAATGTTTAGTCAATGAGCCAAGTTAAAATTCAGGTAGAGTTCATTGCATCCACTTTCACATAAATATCCTCAGGAAATGTATGAATCCATGTCTTCTTGTTCCAGCTACATGGAACACTGGATTCTCTAGCCATGAGTGCCAACCAGTCTAGGAGAAGTATAACTCTGAATTCAAAACTTGCCCACTTGAAGCTGTACAATGATGGTTAGATATAGGGTACAGGAAACAAAAACCTGATATTTTTCAACAAAAATGGGTGATTCCATTGGAGTGATTCCCCCCCCCCACACCAAAAAAAAGAATGCTGTGTCAACGAGTAGGCATCAGACCCAGTGAAAGTGGTGATGGTGGTAGCTAATATTTAAATTTTCTATCCAATAAAAAGAATTTTCTTTGTTTTATGCTTATTGCAGAAAAGAGAACTTGGCATCTGAGTAGTAGCTGCAAAGAAGGTTGTACAAGGGATTCATTGAAGTATTGTGGGGGGTGGTGGAAGAAAAAGGTGAATTGTCTGAAAATCTCATTGATAAAATTTGTAGACTATAATTGAAAAACACTTGTATAGAATTAAGATTGAAGGGATCAGAAAGCGTGATTTTGTTCTTTCAATAATTTTAAGTTATTATTATTAAATGTTCTGAGGACTTGTTACAATTATGAGCAATTATTGTCAGATCGAGACTTACATATGAATATATGGCATCAAACTTGTTCAGAAATATCTAAACTGTCAGCTGTATATAACCGCTTTCTAAAATCAATGGTTAAAAATGGCTTCAACTGAATGAAGTCTGTAGGTCTTATTGAGGACCATACCTAATTGGATTTTGTAAACACTATAGAATCACAAAAAATAGCTTTATCAAATAACAGAAACCACATCACTTGAGGACTTTCAACAGTGGCAACAACTGAAATGGATAGCACATGTAACTTAAAGGAAAAATATGTTGACATTCCACATCTACTTCAAAAAAAAAAACGGTTAGAAAGGACCCCCCCCCCTTCCCTCAATACTGGAAAGAGTAATATCAGTTACTGGATTTGAGAAACCTATTTTACTGAAAAATTGTTTTAAGAGAACAATTTTCTAAATTTGAACTGAAAGTAGCAGTGGCTGCTTGGTCAATGGATGCCAAATGTTTCTATGTAAGGAAACAGTTAATATTACTATTACAAGTTAAACAAAGAACTGTACCAAATAACAAACCACATCACTTGATGTTTATCTACAGCAGTAACAACTGAAATGGATAGCATATGTAATTGGAAGAGAAAATAATGCCCTAATCAAGATGTTGATGTTCCACACTACTTCGAATAAAAGGTTAGGAAGGAAACCTCTATCAATACTGGAAAGAGCAATAATAGCTACTGGACTTGAGAAACCTGTTTTCCTGAAAAGAGAATTTTTTTTAAGAGAAAGATTTTATAAATTTAAACTAAAAGCAGTACTGGGTGTTTGTTCAATGAATGCCAGATATTTCCTTGTTACCATTAGAGATGTGGAGAACACTTACTATACATTAATTTCAGCCTAATGACTAAGGAATATAGAAAAGTGCAACTTACATAGCACTGGCTGCTCAGTCAATACATGCTGAATGTTTCTATACAAGGTAAAAGCTCATATTGCCATTATCATAGATATTTCATAAGATCAGTCCAGTTTGGCACAGGGTCATAGTTATGGGAAAGTGAATATAAAACTTCCTGAATTATCATGCTGAGTTCAGAAATAAAATTCCTGTTTTCCTATGGTCAGTATCCATTAAAATAGGTATTTGCATTGGTTAGATCCAGTGACAGGACCCAAAGAGTGTGAGTTCAATACCCGGTTAAGGCAGTGGAGAACTTGGAGAGGGGAATTAACAGGAGATAACTGACATCCATTAAACATGGCATGTGGAACTAGAACAGTCTACCCCAGTGAACGAAATAAAGAGTTGAGTTCAACATTCCAACCACCTGAAGAAGGCTGGAGTGTACAACGTCCGAAATGTTGTAATAAATATGGCAACAAAAATGAGGACAATAGTCCGAATAATGTAAATAGTGTACATAATACCTCATCTCAGAAATATAGACAGATACTGTAGGTATTTGCTTGTTTGTCACATATTAGCTGTTCAGCACACTTTCATATTTATGGATTCTGATTCTAATGGAGAAAATATTAGAGTTGTTTGTACAATAGGAACTACTAACAGAAATTATCACTTTTTAAAATTTTTTTTTTTTTTTTTAAAGTTATTGGTGGAGGGTCCAGTTTGCTATATAAATTCATTTTAAATTGATCACCCTATAGAAACCAAAACAAATATGCTCAATGTGATTTCTTAAAATATAAAAAAAAAGGAAAAAAAAACTTAAATCTGAAGTGCTTAATTGATAGTGATATATATATATAAAATACTCCAGTTCATGAATTTCAAATTACATTTTAAGAAATCACTTCATATGAGCATATTGTTTTGGCTTCTGTAGAGACAGAAGCCAAAACAATATTTTTTTTTTTTTTATTTTTTTTATTCCTGATCTGTAGTGTTTAATTGGTAGTCATATGAAAAAAAAAGACTGAGCAAAATGATTATTTTTGGTCACAGTGCTTATTATACAACTCCAACATTAGTGTTTACTGCAGTTTTTTATAGCTTCTGAAAAAAAAAAAAATAAAATCCAAACCTGATACTGACTTGACAATCGAGTTGTATTTTCTCATTATTTTGTTTAATTCTTGTTTTATTTTATTTCTGGGTGAGAAGCAATGAATTGAAGATATATTTTTTTCACACAGGCATGTACTAGTTTACTCATGTTATGAAAAATGATGGAATATTTCAGTAATTTTAATTGAACTTGCATAAAAAAGAAATGATAATCTGTATTTTCTTGTTTACATTCAATATTTCCCTGAATATTTAAACTAAAATTAAGTAAAGATAAATAATTCACTGCTCATGCTAGAAATGAAAACAATTTTAATCAATGAAAGTAATTGCTAATACTAATCCTCTTCAACCTCGGTTAACAAATATTGTTTAGTTACCATGTTCCATCTGCTAATTAAAAAAGAATCCAACCTTTTCCATACTAACCATTTGTTCAAAGAAGTAAAGATTCTGGAATCTATGCTGGACAATTACATAGCAGAGCATAGTCCAGTAAAAGAAAAATGGCTACCAATAATTTGTGCTAGGACATACTATTGCCAAGGTTATTGTGAAATACAGTATTGATCTTGAATAGTAATTTGGCAAACTTGTCCTCTCATGCCAGCGAAAAGGACATTTTTTTCCTTTGACACCATTATTTTTTTAACTACCTTCAATTCTTGGTAATGTTTATTGTTTTAAAAGAGTACAATTTTAATAAAACCCAAAACATATGAAAGTGAATTTATACATTTTCTTTGTTTTTGAGAATTGAGAACAAAAATAATAAGCACTATTTTATTTATTTCAATAGCATTAACAACTAAAATGGATAACACATGTAACTTGAAAAGTAAATGATACAATCTCATACTTCTAAAATAAAAAGTTGATGTAGCTGTGTACTTTTTTTTTTCTGTCTGTCTGTCTCTGTCTGTCTGTCTTTCCTTCCTTCCTTAATTGATTTACTTCACCAAGAGAGTCCTTGATATCGAGAGGAGTAAATTGCCTATCTCTATGCAGTGAACTCTTCTGGTGACATAATAAAAATGCAACCTTACCACGTTGCACTAAATGCAAATAGTTATGATAAACAAAACTAATTTTTTGTATATCAATCATGATCAGCCTTTGCTAGTCTACTGCAGGACAGTTTTTTTTCCCCCCAACTTCTTCCATGATAGCTATGACTATCATATTCTGTGCTTAGCAGTATAACTTTTATTTTATCTCTCTATGGTATTTTCATACTATGCTTGCTATACACTGGATACTAATCGAGCAATCTTCTGCTCCATCCATTATCCTTTTTTTTTTTTTTTTTTTTTGTTACATGTCCTGCCTAACTCCATTTTTGATATTTAATCACATCAATCATCTCTTATTTTGTTTGTTCTTTGATCCATGTGGACTTAGTTGTTATCTCTAACATTGATCTATCCAATTTTTTGTCTTTGTATATTTTTGTCTTTTTTCAAGCAATGTTTGTAATTTTTTTTTTTTTTTTTTTTTGGTAAATTTCTGATTCATATATAGCTGACATTCATTCTACATGTTGGTTTAAGCATATTGGTTAGATGCTTTTAATTTATTTCTATTTTTGCTGCATGCTTTCCACCCTATATATCATTTATTTATCACATTCTTTTGTTAAATGTTAACACCTGTCCTAAGTGTATGTATTCTTGGACCTATTCCAGTTCTTTATCTTTTATTCTCATGAGAATGTTACAATTGAACATTATTTTTGTTTGATTTTTGTTCATTTTTAAACTTAATTTACGATTCCTTGTATTGAGGTCATTTAACATTTTTTGTAATTCATCAGATGATTCTGAGATATATATATATATATAGGCATGTGGCCAAATGGTAAGAATATTTGCTTTCTGGTCATGTGACCTGTGTTCAAATCTCAGCGTGTTTGATTTGTCAAACTGGGGAAGTGATCCCAACATCAGTGTACAGCATCTTTAGAAAGTGACTGAAAACCAAACCATGTCTTAATGCAAGCCTTCTGAGTGAAATTTGGTAGACAGAACAGTTCAGAAGCCGTTGGTGGTTTTACTAGCACAGTCACAAGTCGTTGTGACTGATGGTTTGCTGGCTGTGTTCGAAAACATTGATTACCTGTGCTCTTTCCCAGAAACTGTAACTAAGATCTTCTCGGTATTGTCGTCTAAATGCAGAGTGACTTTGAGTTAACAAGTAGTAGCTGGCCATATGTTTCTGGTTGCCTGGCAATTATGGTAGTGATCTGAACTTTGTCTCTTTTGAGGTGTGACAGTGTGAAACACTATTCCTCTCTCTTAATAACCTAGAGTGCATAGAGCACTGTTCATTATTGTTTAGGTAGTTGTTTGCCTTTTAATCATGTTTTACACCTGAGTTTGTTTTTCTGTTCTTGTATAGGTTTTCTTATTTTTTTGTTATTAAATTTGCTTTTTGGTTACCTGGGCAGGCTTTCTGTTGTTGTTGTTGTTGTTGTTTTTTTTTTTTTTTTTTTAAATGTGTAATATATATAAGTTTGTGACCCTGGGTTTCACACTTTTGTGATTATCCAACAAACTGGTTTATTTTTTAAAATTGGATCTATTTATGCTTGTTTGACTATATTTCATGGTGGTAGGGGAAATTTACTTCTGTGTTTGTTTGGGGTGATACTCTCATACACATAGGCAACATACATACAGGTGTACACATTTTAATTCGCACAAACACAACCATATAAACAATCTGAGGCTAGGTGCAGATACATATCCATGCGTTCAGGCATACATACATACGCAGTCATAATTCTATTTTGGTGTCGAGACTATAGCTTTTATTATATATGTAGCGACGCTCCTTTCAATAAGGAACGGGTAGGGGTGTTCTTGATGCTTTTCAGATCTACTGCCTGTACCATGGATTATATATATAACACTTTTCATATATTAGTTGAGCTACTAATATGCAAGGGGATACTGAGTGTGAAACAATAAGAAAAAAAAAGGAAACCTTATTAAGGTACAGGAACAATAGAAGAGTAATCAAGATGACAGTAGATAATGATTGACATTGCATTTAAATTTTTGATGGTCAAAGTTGGTTGGGAAGCATGCAAGAAGTGTGAGGAAAGAAACGGTTAGCATAAAGCATTTAGTCTTGTAATGTGAATTGATGAAACCTTGCCAGCAATCTAGTCTAGTTCTTACATTCATAAAGTCTAGGTACCATAGCTAAGAGCTCATCTGAACAATTGTCATGAAAATATTTACAGGAAATACTCAAGGAAGATTCAGGAGAGGAAAATTGTCTAGCACGTCACAATGAACCAACTTTCTTAGCTGCAGACCCAACAATGGACAATACAATCTTTCTATTTCATGTCAGCAGAGAATGATAGCCCAAGAAAGTACAAGTCACTCTCATGGAGGTTAGTATCAGCCATACTGATGGAAATATATAATTTCAGAGAATTCTTTAATCCATTTTTTTTTTTTTTTTTATTAAAAAAACATAATCTGTGCTATGCATCTTATATTAATAAGATTAGCTGTTTCCTCATAAGGAAACATTTGGTATTCATTGATTGAAATGTTACAGCTATTTTCAGTTGAACTTTATCAAATCTTTCTCTTAAAACAATATTTCAGGAAAATAGGTTTCTCAAGTCCAGTAGCTGTTGTTGCTCTTTCTAGTATTGATTCTGTGGAATATCAACATCTTGATTATATCATTTTCTCAAGTTATATATGCTATCCATTTTAGTTGTTGCTGCTGTTGAAAGTCTTCATGTGATGTGTTTTTTATTTGGTAAATATCTTTGTGTGTGATTTTGTAATGCTGGATAATAAGATCTGATGAAGGGACCTAGAGGATTGCTTCATTTGAAGCAAATTTAAATCTAATTAAACCATTTCTTGAGAAGGAAATTTAGACCATTAGATGTTGTCTATTTGAAAGAATCCCAATATTGCCTAAGGCTAGATATTGAAAAGAATTATGTACAAATTACCGCAGACATCTGGGAATGCTCTAAATCCCATACATATCACATCAGGAAGTACTATAAATATTAATTTCAAAATTCATGTAAGGTCACTTAAATATATTTCTTATTATGAAGTAGGTAAGTTGACTGTGGGGCAGATCTCCAGTGCCAATGCTTTACAGGTTATCTCCATCCCTTTCTTTTCAGTCTTTATCTGCACTTCCTACTCTCTCACTATTTATACTTGTTCTTGTTGCTCATATTATGTCTTCCTTCTACATCCTAAATCTTTCTTTCACTCTTCTTTATTTTTTTATTTTTTGCTAACTCTCTCTCAATGCACTTTTCCTTGCTTAGAGGTTTATCCCTTGTTTTCTGTTTAGGATTGGGTTTCCAGTTCCTTCTAAAGTCTTTCAACTCTATACCTCTAATGTCTCCACC
The DNA here is from genome assembly GCA_903632075.3 of Acanthosepion pharaonis. Classification (NCBI taxonomy): domain Eukaryota; kingdom Metazoa; phylum Mollusca; class Cephalopoda; order Sepiida; family Sepiidae; genus Acanthosepion; species Acanthosepion pharaonis. Next base: position 883,609 of record CAHIKZ030003216.1, read on the forward strand.
TAAACTCTGAAATTTTATTTACTAATTATTTATCTATTTTTTTTTCCTCCTCAATAGGAGTAGATAGATTCACACTCCTTCCCAGTTTTTGAACAGGAGTAGAGGTTTATCCCTTGTTCCTTGCTTAGGATTGCGTTTCCAGTTCCTTCTATAGTTTTTTTTCATTCTCTTTCACTCCCAGTAGCCCCTTGTGACTTGGAGGCATCATTGCCTTGCTTGGGTTAAACTGATAAAAAAAAACAAAAAAAATACTCTTGTGGCTACTCCTCTTTACAGCCTCCTGCAGCTACTCCTCTTTACAGCCTCCTGCAGCTACTCCTCTTTACAGCCTCCTGCAGCTACTCCTCTTTACAGCCTCCTGCAGCTACTCCTCTTTACAGCCTCCTGCAGCTACTCCTCTTTACAGCCTCCTGCAGCCTCCTTTACAGCCTCCAGCCTCCTCTTCTTTACAGCCTCCTACAGCCTCCTGCAGCTACTCCTCTTTACAGCCTCCTGCAGCTACTCCTCTTTACAGCCTCCTGCAGCTACTCCTCTTTACAGCCTCCTGCAGCTACTCCTCTTTACAGCCTCCTGCAGCTACTCCTTTTTACAGCCTCTAGCTTTTGTTACCTTAATTTTCAGTTTCTTTTTTTTAATTCCTTTAGTCTCCAGTTCTAGTTCCTTTTATTCTATATTCTTCCTCACTGTCATTTTTTATATATATATATATATATATATATATATATTTCTCTGCTCTCCTCTCTCTCTCTCTTCATTGGCATTACACTTGTTACCTTTCTTCCTCTTTAGTGGTAAAATAAGCCTCTGTTGCTCTAAAGATATCCACCAGACATTTGTTAACAGCCCAGCTTGAGAATCTTAGAAGCAGGTTAAGCACTCGGCCTGGGAATTGACTGAGAAACTTTCTTCACTTCTCACTTGCAATGGGAGAATTGAATAAATACTTTTGTGCCAGACTCATTTCTTCTTTGCTTTCCTGTTCTCAGCAATGACCTTCCATCTTTTAGCTTTATTTTTAATAGCTCTTTTTTATTCTGTATAAATTTATTTCTTTTTTGTTTTACTGAACACACTTTTTTTGTGTATAATTTTTTTACTATATAAAATTGTTTTTTGTTTGTTTATATAAATTTGGATCTTTTTATTGCTATATTTTTTGTCTACATGAAATTGAACTTCTTGCTGCATAAGATTAATTTTTTGTGTCAATGTTTTTGTGATATAAATTCTCTTTATACTTTATGGTCAACCAAATTCTGCTAACTCTTGGATGACAGTTTCAAATAAAATATCCCAGGGTACTGTGGATTCACTTTCCAGGCTGTACCTTCAAATTGCATGAAAAGTTCAGCAACAGAGTATTTTTTGCAGTTTTATCAAGGTGTCTACATTACTCCTTTTTTTTTTTTTTTTTTTTTTTTTTTTTAATGTTGACTTGAAAGAAATGATTTGATATAAATATTATGTCTGTGTGGTATTACTGTTAAATACACACATTTAAAAACTGACCTTTGGTTCTATTGTATTATGGGGCAGTATAAATTGTTACAATGCAAATGGACCCATAAAAAGATATTTTATATCTTAGCTTCTCTTGCACTCAGAGCTTTCTCTATTTTGAGGAATTCTCTGCAAAATGTCAACAAAATGGCCAATAAAATCATAATGTCATTCTCACTTTTTGCTGAGATTTTAGAATTTACAAAAGTAGAAGGTGTAGATAAATATGAATAGATTAAGAGACAAGTATAAATAAATGGAGCCATAGATATTAACAGACTTAAAGATAGAAAGCGGCCATGATGAATGGAGCCACACGATAGAAAGAGGCCACGGCGAATGGAGCCACACGATAGAAAGAGGCCACAGCGAATGGAGCCACACGATAGAAAGAGGCCACGGTGAATGGAGCCACACGATAGAAAGAGGCCACGGCGAATGGAGCCACACGATAGAAAGAGGCCACGAATGGAGCCTTAATGGAGCCACGAATGGAGCCCACGATAGAAAGAGTCCACGGCGAATGGAGCCACACGATAGAAAGAGGCCACAGCGAATGGAACCACACGATAGAAAGAGGCCATGGCGAATAGAGCCATAAATATGTGCAACATGTTAGTATTTTAATTTGAAACTTGATGCACAATTGGTTCCAATACTTTAATGATCCCTCACTGTTTTTCATAAATTTGGGAAGCAGAAAGATATGTTCCAAATTGTGCATTTCCATACCACTAGTTACTACTTGCATTATTTACATTATTCAGACTGTTATCCTCATCTTCAATGCCATATTCACAATGTTTCAGCCATTGTACTCTCCTGCCTTCTTCAAGTGATTGGAATTTCAAACTGAATCCTTTATTTCGTCCACCAGGGTAGATTGTTCTAGTTCCACAGGCCATGCCTCTTCTGTATGTCTCCGTTATTTCCCTTTAACTCAACTCTCCAAGTTTTTGGGGTTCACCACTGAACTGGTATTGAACTCCTAAATCTCTGGGTCTAGTCACTGGAGCTAACCAACGTCTTTATCCACTGGACCATGTGTCCTTGAGGAACGATCTATCCTGGTAGACGAAATAAAGGGATCAGTTCGAAATTCCAATCACCTGAAGAAAACTGGAGCGTACAATGGCCGAAACGTTGTGAATATGGCAATGAAGATAAGGATAACAGTCCAAATAATACAAGTAATCATAATAACTCAACTCGGATATATAAACAGAAACTACTTAATAGTTTTATTTATCTTCAATATAAACTATTGACATTATTTGTCTGTAGCCAGTCTAACATATTGTCATTATTTGCTTGGAGGCAATACAAACTATTGGCATTTTTATTTGCTGTTTATATAATAATGTTTCTCTGATGAATTAATTTATACTTTTTCTTGCTAAGTGAAATGTTTTTATCAATACACTGTCTCTTTGTTTATTTCATGTATATTCAAAACTCCTTACTTTCTTAATCATATATCTACTATCCTACTTAAACATCTTCCTGCAGGAAGAAATAATCTAGATGTCTATGTTAAATGTTTTGTGGACAGTTTTTCATGTTTTACTCTCAGGTATTTGTTTACAGAACTTACTGTATTTGATGACACATGAGATTACCTTGAACACATTTACAGATGAGTTTCACTATACTGTTAAGAAAATGATGGCACTTGTTAAGTGATTGTATGAAAATAATAAAAAAAAAAGGCTTTGGGATTTGCCTTCCTTCATGTGTATTTAAAATGTATTTTACTCAAATAATTGAGAAAAGAATATTCTTACACTTTGTTCATTCATAACAGGAAATATTATTTAAAATAAATTATGAAAATATAGAAATATAGCATTGTCTTAGTTTCTCTCTCTCTCTATATATATATATATATATATATATATATATATGGAAGAGGTTAGAGTAGTTCCAACAAGAGAAAAGTGTGTATAATAAAAAGAGATAAACCACAAACGTTTTTGGTTGTAATGTGGATTATTTTTTTAAAAATATATTATGCATTATTTTCCATAATTTTGCTACACGTGTTTCTAGTCTTGCGACCTTCATCTGGCAAAGAGTGGATATTTCCACATATTATTAAAAGGAATTAATTTTTCTTATGTTTTTTTTTCATGTTAAATATTCTCGATATTAGACATTCTCTTTTTTGTGTGTTAGTGATCCAAACGTCTTTCTTGAACTGGCAGTGAAAGAATTCTGTGTGAAAGGTAATAAAACAATTAAGACTGGTCTGAGAAAGGGTGAGAAAGATATCTATATTCTTATCTTTTAATGATCCCTGTGTGTTCTTAGATCTATTTCCATTTTTTTTGTGTTTTTGTCAGCATGCGTATGCATACGTATATTCCATCTCCATATATACATACTGTCTTATTATAAGGAATTAGTATACACATATGTACACATACACACAAACACACTTCCTATATTGTGTAGGGTCCGCGTGTGTGCCTGTGAACAGTCTTGTTTTTTTATATATATATAAATATATATATATATATATATATATATATATAATATTAGTGGTAAATATACAACATTCATATTTCTCTCACTTAAACCGTCTTTGACTCACCTCTCTAAAACTTCTCTCTGTTAAGTTTTAATCCCCACCTTCTCTCGTCTGTTACCCCTCTCTTTAGCTCTAACATTCATCCCACACTCTCATACTTACACTCCCTGTAAATTCTATTTTTTATTTCCGGAGTTGTTTTTTCTGTTTTCTTTGGAATTTGTAGGTCTGATGAATTGGATTGTATTTACGATTCCAATGGAATAAATTATGACCATGGAATATTAGTGTTTTAAGTCTTTTTATTATTATATATATATATATATATATATATATATATATATATACACACACACACACACACACCAGTATGTACATGTGCACTCCCTCTCTATACATACATATACATCCATATACAAACACGTGCACACACTTCGTGTGTTATGTAGGTTTTGCATGCGTGCCTGTGAGCAGTCTATTGTTTTTGCCAATATGCGTATACATATTTGTGCTCCACATATACCCGCATGTGAGTGTGTGTGTGTGTGTGTGTGTGCATGGATGCAAGTGGTTTGACCACTGTATTTGGCCATTATGTGTGCATGTGTGTGTGTGTAGAATTATGATCTAATTAGTGCTGGTTTAAATTTGTTTATGAAGTTTTTTTTCTTGTATTTGTACATAAGAATAATTGTCTGTTTGATATATTGGCATAATTTTAAATTCATCCTGGTTACATTTATAGATGTGTTGTGATACAAAGAGTTTTCTGTTGTCTGGTAATTTTATGTTTCTTTTGTGTAGAGAGACCCTGTTGTTTAGTTTTTGGCTGATACCTATATATGATTTCTTGCATTTGAGTGCTTTGGTGTATCACAACTTATCAGTGTGGCTACACATCCAGTTGCTTCATACTGGGACCGAAACCTGACTGATTTGATACGTGCACGCACACACACACACATGAATAAAAACAAAAGGAAAAATTTTTATCTTACCCAGCGAGGATGAAACACATCAGCTAAGTTTTCCTTTTGTCTTTATTCAAATTGCCCTTTTACAGATACTTTCTGAAATTTTTCTATATATTTCTGGAAAAAATTAGATCAGCCAATCATGCTACCATGATTTCAATCTTTCAGTATCTTTAGGTGATCCAGGCTAAATAATTTCCTAATGCTTTATTTAAAAATAAATAAATAAACACATAACATGTTATTTTCTTTTATACATGTATTGAGCACTTTTTAATATTATTGTTTCCTGGTCTAATTCGACTCTGACCAATAACTCATATAATTTGTTCTTATTTATTGTTTTCTATTATTTAGCATTAAAAAATTCATGGTATTCAAATAGTAATAAGTTGGGCATTTGACCACAACCTCTTTACTTTGACATTCAGTGTAAAATTGTATGTAAGTTGCTTAACATTGCAACATCTGTGCAAGACAATGTAAGACCCTAGCAAAAGTAAAAACAAAACAAAAAAAAAACACATCTGTGCAACTTGCATATGTGGATGGATAATGTGATGACATTGCTCAGAATAGTTGCAGCTATTATCATGTATGTATGTGCATGTATGATTTTTTTGCAATTCATAAATTTTTAAAGCTGCCAAGAATTTGATAGATATGTTTGTTCCTTTTGGCCTTCATTCCCAAAGCCACTATAACAACAGGTAATTTTGTTGTCTTGATGATAATGATATTAATAATTTAATAATCAGATTAATTATTAAATATATATCGGAGATGGAATGATATTCTTATTCCTTAATGATCTGTGATGGAATCTGTTTATTTAATTTTACAGTTTTAAATTTAGGTAGAGGAATAATTAGATAAAAATACATAAATTTTAATACAAATGTAAGGTCCCACCCAAAACTTTAACTCTTAATGTATTGTAGATATTTCTATTTGCATACACGCACACACTAATGTTGTTGAGTATAAGAGGGTGGTAGGGGTTTAAAATTCTGACTTCTTGCCATCCTAGCTTATGACCATATCACGTTAAAATACTGGCCTTGTGCTTCTGCTAATCATTGAGAGATTCTTGATAAAATCCAAAGTAGAATTTGCAATGTTATCACTCCTGACCTGGCATCTCAGCTTCAGTCACTTTCCCACTGTCTTAATGAAGCTTCTCTGTACCTTTTTTTTTTTTTTTTTTTTTTTTTTTTTTAATAAATATTTTCATGGTAATCATTCTTGTATGATCACTGAAATTAAACAACGTTGACCCTGGTTAGTACCTTGTTGGATAACTACTTGGGAATGCCAGGTGCTGTAAGCTTGGATGTACCGATGATGTAATGGATAACAGCTCGGAATTGTTAATCAGAGAGCTGAGTTCCAATTCAAGTTGGATTCGTTATAGTCACTTACACACAAATACCCTTGTGAAAAGATATGAATCCACCTCTTATTCACCCAGATATGGGTTAATTAGTGAGACTTGTCACTAAAAATCATTATCTCCCTCCAAAAATTAAAAAAATTGCATGCAAAATATTTAAATTTTGGTACAAACAGATCACGACAGCTATTAAGGGAGTGTGATTAAATATATGTTAATGTTTAAAAAATTTATTCAGTATTATTATTGTTTACGTAATAAACATTATAACCTTGCACAAATAGCTATATTGTGGAAAAGGAATTTTCGACAATATATGCATTTTTTTACGTATTTGTTTGTTTTGTTTTTCTTTTCTTCTTTTTTTTTTTTTTTTTTTTTTTTAAACTTTTATCAAAAACGACATTCTTGTACATGTAGTTATGGATAATATTATACATTAATTACTAATTTTTTTTAATTAATAACTATTTGTACTCGGTTGTTGACATTAATAGGTATCTGCTGATTTATTCACATTTTGGAATGAATCAATAATAAAAATTTAAATTTCATCTCTCTGATAGATGTCACGATCTGTAAATAACCATAGAGATTGATATGCCATTAAACAGAAACAACCAAGCAAATTCTTGCAACCCAAGCTCCATTATAGGGAATTGTAAACACCTAACATTTTGGCAAATGCTTGGTTATAAAGTTAAGACTTCTTGAATAATATGAGTGTATGGTTAATGAGCACCCTTTTATTTGACTCCTCTTCATTGCCAGGGCATTAATTTTCATATGCTCATCTATTTTAATGCTCTTACCCCTACCACTTGCCTGGTAGTGAGATTGCCCCCTCCCCTACTTCCACAGCCCTATTCAGAACATGTTTACTCTTCTGTAGAGGCAAGGATAAATTTTGCCTTTGCAAATATTGCAGTCAGATCTGTCAGTCTGAAATTGCCAAAGTGTTTTTTCTGTCTTCTGTGTGTGCGCCAGAATCCATCTTAGACATTTATAGATGGGGATGATGAGATAAAGTGGAAAAGCTATAAACGATGCATTTCACCTAATGTCAGTTGCTTTTGACTTCTTCAGGTCAGTATGAAAGACAAACCTGTATAAGGAAAATGCATTAAATTCTCTGAGGATGATATGGGGGCTATAAATTACCTTATCAGATCCAATGACCAGAAATTAGAAAATGAGAAAATGTCTGTTTGTTTTTTACATATTAGAGCTGTTGGTGTCTGCTGGATTAAAAAAATAATTTAACAGCTCACCAAAACCAGATATATATATATATATATATATATATATATATATAATATATAAGACAAAAGGAAAACTTAAGTGATGTTTTGTCCTCTGAGGGATTTTATCAAGAAAAATGTAAAGATTTTATTTTGTGACAAGTATTTATATTTTCAAGATTTTTAGGTAAGGAGTGCTCATGAATATTCATCAAGTTAATGGAAAAGTCAGGCAAGTTTATGGTAGACATGAAGTGATACAATTCAATATCTAATAAATAAAACTGAGTAGGTGATGTTTATATATATATATATATATATATAATGTGTGTGTACATGTGTTAGGGCCATCCATTGATGTCTGTTGGATTTTAAATCAGCCCACTTTGAGTCAATCTGTTGTTTTTTTTTTTTCTACTAGCTTGTATGCCGCATTCTGCTATTATTATTTTTGCAATGATCGGTGATATTACGTATGGTCCTGGTCTTAAGTTTATTATTGAGAATTGTGAGATTAGTGCGTTCTCAGTGCACTCTTATCCTAAGAGATCCCAACACATTTTCTTTACACACAGTTTAGTCTTTCATTCTAACCTGAAGAAGCCAAAAGCAGCAGACATTCGGCAAGATGCATCGTTTGTAGCTTTTCTACTTTGTCTCCTCTCCACTTTTGGTTTGGATACTATTATACATCCTGCAAGCACACACATTTATAAGTCTACCATCCATCTGTCCATGAATTAAATATTGCTGCCACATCTGGTCTGGTACTTCTGCTATGCATTTAGAGATTCTTGATAAAATCCAAAGTAGAATTTGCAATGTTATCACTCTTGACCTGGCATCTCGGCTTCAGTCACTTTCTCACTGTCTTAATGAAGCTTCCCTTTTTCTTTTTCTATAAATATTTTCATGGTAATTGTTGTGATGAGTTTTCCTCTTTTTACCTTGACTTTATAAATCTAAGCATAGTACTAGATTGGCAAATAGTTCTCATCATTTTATAATTGAAATGGCGAGATATAATCGTAAGTTCTATGCTAAGTTTCTTCCTTTGCACTTCTTACATGAGGAATTTTGTCCCAGACTTTTGCTTTCCAGTTGACTTTGATTTTCAAAAATTTAGATGCAATATTAATCGTTGTTTTCTGTCTTTTTGTTCTTGTTCTCTCTCCTTAATAATGTTTTCTTTTTCTCATATTCTCTAATATTCAGTAACTCCTTACATCTTAGTGGCTTTATTGCCTTGCTTGCAGGGGGAAAATAAAATCATAATAATAAATAAAAATGTGTGTATGTGTAAATACAGTAGCACTTCTATTTGCAATGACTCCTACATGTGTACATCTATCTATTGATCTGAGATGACTGATAGATTAAGGAAGACATAGACGTGAAAACACTGTGTTATAGACAGGTACAAACTGCTAAATAGGAAGAGATAGGTATGAAGAGACTTGTTGGTGAGACAAATAAGAACAGGCTTGAACAGGTAGACAAGAATGGTCTGAGAGAAGCAAGAATAGGTAAGCCTAAGTGAGGCACTTGTGAATAAGTGAGAACCATTCAGAAGAGGCAAAGATAGGTACGAATAGCTTAAGGAAGATATAGACAGAGGGAATGATCCGAGGGAAGCAGTGAAATGGAAGAAGAGTCCAAGGAGGCACAGGTGGATAGGTAAGAACTGCTTAACAATGGCAAGGATATGTAAGAATGGATCGAGGATGGTACAGATCGATAAAAAAATGATCTGAGAGAAGTATCGTGAAGAAAAGTTCAGGGGAATAGTTGGAAACGTTCAGGTGAGGCAAGTGTATAAGAATAATCCGAGGAAGATGCAGAGATGGTGTGAGAGACTGGGAATAATAGTTCAAATGCAGTGCAGGTGGATAGGAAGGAAATGCTCGGAAGCAAGAATAGTCTGAGGAATGTGTCAATCCAGGAACATTCTAAAATCATCTTTTTGCATGTATGCATACACATACACATACTTTACTGGAATGTCTTCATTGTGCTCTATAGTGGTACTCCCAATAAAACATTCGTTAACTGATAACCTTGGAATTAGGCATGGTGTTTAGAGGCTGAAATATGATTACTACTAATCAAGGGTACCCCAGCAGTGTTTAAAAATTGTCCGATTTGAAAGGTTCAGTCATGTGGCTCAAGATAAGCTTGCCACATCAAACCAGATGCAACTGCTGTCCATTTCTGGTGTTTGGTAATACATTTCCTGATATCTGAGCTAGTCATTCTTTGAAACCTTACATAATTCTAAATTGAAGTTGCTACAAAACAACAATACTGGAACATGGCACTTTAGGTATATGCAAAAGTTTTCAGTGTTTATTTGAAAGAAAAAAGGTTTTTACTGTTGTGTATTCAGTGTATTTAAAAAAAAAAAAAAAAAAAAAGGGCAGGGAATTTTAACTTTTATCGCTGAATAAAAAAAAAAAAAAAATATATACAGTCTCCATACACCGTTGTTCAGAAGCATAATCTTGTAACTTTCGATAGGCTTAACATGTTCAACAGAATGCAATGTCTGTTCAATTTCAGAGTTTCTTGATATATTTCCTGTTATCGGAGATAATCATTTGTTGGAACCTCGGACCCAACTGATAGAAACATGTTCTAAGTTTTTATTTTAACCTGTCCTGCACAGTCTGCCTGTCTTGATTTCAGGTTTTTGAATTTGAACCTGGCTGCTTTGTACTGGTGAAGAATATTGTCATCATAATCCTATCTTGCAAACCTTAGCATGAAGTAATGGTTACTAAGCTAATCTGGTTAACTCTTACTATTGAGCACTCTAAACTTGTGGCCTGGTGCCAATTTACACTTAGTTAATGATAGTGTAATCATCTCTTACATTCTTGTTTCTTTTATCATATATAATAACTTCATGCATTTGTAAAAAAAGAAAGATTAAAAGTAATGGAAACTTTAATAATAAAAAAGAAAAAGCCAACTCTTAACAATATTAACTACAAACAAGGCCACAATGTGCTAACCGTATTAGGAAATTAAAAACATCTCTACAACACACTAAAACATACAAATAATGCACACACTCAATTAAGCTGAAAAATTGAATCATCTTTGATAATGGCTAAAGGTATAGCTGAAAGCGCTTGGAACTATAAAACATTTGGACAGTTTTTACACACTCTTTGTCCAGAAAAGAAAGCCCTTGTTTGAACACAAGAAAAATTAAATAAAAAAGCTTAACTGTAGTACCTTGTCTGTCGTTTTTAATGAAACATGCATAAATGAAGGATTGCTGCCTAAATATACAAAATATATATATATATATATATATATATATATATATATATAATGTACACACACACACACACACACACACACATATTTGGATAATAAAACAAAAACATGTTAAAAATCGTTTCACAATTTCATTAAGACATGTTTCATTGAATAATTTATACAAGTTTTGTCTATTTATTTTCAATAGGATCCTCTCGTATTCACAGACAACCTTCTTAGTATCCTTATTAAATAAAGAGAAAATTACCATGTTGATGCATATTCATTTATTCCGAGTACTTTTGACATTAGCACAATGTCATCATCGGGGTGTTGTCTTTTCTAAGACAAAATTCTTGTGTTCATCTGGAAGATAAATTTTTTACAGTGAAGTGAAAAAATGCTAAGGTTATGTACTTGTATGATTTACATTTCATGATGTAAACATCAAGGGAAGTAACTTAGTTATGTACAAATTTTTTTTTTAAAAAAAAGAAAAGAAATGAAAAAAAATAACACCCTGATGATGACATTGGTAATTTTGTCTCTTCTTTTAATAAGGATACTTAAAAGCTTATCCGTGAATATGAGAGGATCCTATTGAAAATAAGTAAACAAAACATGTATAAATTATTCAATGAGACTTGTCTAATGAAAACATGCTGCCAAAATACATGCTCGATCTCTCTCTCTCTCATATATATATATATATATATATATATATATTATATATATAATATATATATTATATATATTATATACCGGGTGTAACAGCAAAGTTGTCCAAATCATGTAACAGCATAATTGTCCATCCCACAAAATATATGTGTAAAAAAAACACTAAACTAATTTTCTTTTTTCCATGTTTTCAGGTAAGACATTTCGCCATCTTGATACCACTTGTTGTAAGAATCATTGTAAAACCCTTTGAGTTATTTAGCTAGAAAGAGAACAGGTTAAAATCATTTTGTGTCAACCTCACCGTCTTCTCAATTGAGCAATGCTGAGAGGAAAAAATCATTCAGGCCTTCCATAAAGATACCAACACTTATACTCTGGCTTCCATCCTCAAAGTCCATTCAAAAACTATCAAGAGAACAGTAAATAAGTTTAAAAAAGAATATAGATTCTTTCATTAATTTTTCTACAAAGAGAATTAAAAGAATTAGATAGAAAGACAGTGAAATATTGGTCACACTTCAACAAAACTGATTTTTCCAAACACATGCACAATCGGTTGCTAAATTTATTCTGATGAACAAAGAACTTTACCGTTTTAAAAAAAAACAAAACATTGTTAGCTGCACAGGGTAGAGTCTAGCAGACCACATGCAAGTCCTGCTTTGTTCAAGTCTAATTTACACAAGTTCCGGTTTTATAAGGTAACCGAAAACATTCTGTCCGTTTTTTTGATTAGTCATTGAATGAAGTTGAAATATATACGAAATGCGTGTAGCAGTTGTTTTCAAATTTAGCCAGCCAGAAGTAGGAACATCAGACGTTATAAAAAATATGCGCACAGTGCCCGGCCATCAGTTATAAGCCGGACAGCTGTGAGAAGGATGGAAGTGTCTAGAGATCTCGTTTGGGGCTGTTTGCTTTATGACTTCAAAGTGGGCTTATCAGCAGCTGCATCAAGTCGCCACATATGTCAAGCGTTTGGGGATAGTGCTGTGGATGAACATACTGCAAGGTGTTGGTTTTGAAAATTCAAGTCGGGAGATTTGTCTCTCCATGATGAGCCTCTCAGTGGAAGGCGGCCATTGAAGAGGACAGTAGTTTAACATGTGGTGAACTTGCAAGACAGTTCAACATTTCCGATGAAACAGGTAGACTTCACCTGCACTGCCTAGGTAAGACGTACGAACTGAGCAAGTGGGTTCCGCAAACGCTGTTGGAGGTCCACAAGGGACGAGTAGTAGCCTGCGTATCACTGCTTTCTTGCCACTGTACCGCATCCTTATTCAATCGAGTGCTTACCATTGATGAAAAGTGGGTTCTGTACGAAACTCCCAAGCGTTCTGGACATTGGTTATCTCCTCAGGATGCTGTCCCTCACACTGCAAGACCGCCTATGCACCCACGCAAGATTATGCTTTGTGTCTGGTAGACAGGTCATCAAGTGGTTTATTATGAACTGCTACCAACGGGCCAAACGGTCACTGGAGACCTATACTCACAGCAATTGAAACGTGTGCAACAGGCATTGCGCCAGAAGGAGCCGGCACTGGTGAATTGCAAAGGTGTGCTTTTCCTCTATGAAAACGCCGGCTGCATGTCGCGCAAGTGGTCAGGGATACAATACAGCAATTTGGGTGGGAGACTTTGTGCCATCCACCTTATTCACCTGACTTTGTGCCATCCAATTACCACCTCTTCCACTCTCTGGATAATCATCTTCATGGGAAATCCTTCACCATTGAAGCAGACTTGCACAAAGTCTTCACGGACTTCTTTGCGTCAAACCCCCCCAAGTTCTACCGCAAAGTCATTGAACAGTTGGAGACATGTTGGCAGAAGGTGCTGGATGCCGATGGCGATTACTTTGAAGACTAAATATAAGTTACACATACTGTGAAGCGTTTTCTTTTTTTCCTTTAAAAACGGACAGAACTTTTTTGGTTACCTTGTAGTATTTTTCCAGTTTTTACTCACTGACCCAGTGAATACTATCTTAGTGACTGGGGAAAAGTCCCCTGATGATGATATTGTGCTAATGTCAAAAGTACTTGGAAGAAAATGAAATATATATATATATATATAAATATATATATATATATATATATATATAATTTTTTCTCTCCTTTATATAAGGATACTAAGAAGCTGGGTCCTAGGTAGCCTTGTGTGTGTGTGTGTGTGTGTGTGTGTGTGTATATATATATATATATATATATATATATATATATATATATATATATATATATATATATATATATATATATATATATATTGGAATATTATTTTTAATGTCATGACTAGTAAGC